>OU565300.1:2400000-3600000 GCA_913789915.3 Sphecodes monilicornis
ACAACCGTAAAAGAGAAGATCGGAACAAACGTATTATAGCGACGTAGGTTCCACGTTGGGTATGATCGTTGGCCCTACGTTGGCCGCGATCGTTGGCCCAACGAAAAAAATGGCGACATTTCCAACGGTTGGCCAACGAATACTGCAACGTAGGCCCAACGAAATGCCAACCATAAATGCTACTAGGGGACGGACTTGAGGTTGTTTTCGATAGAAAATCTGGATGTCATTGTTACAGGGCAGAATATAACAGTTACTTTTTTACGGTTCGGTAGATTTAGCGATAGAATCGGACATTTCGCACGCGGCAACCTAATATTTGATGGGACGCCATGCGATGCCATGCGATGTCATGCGTCGCCGAAAAACCGTGTCCACCTAGCCAGGTGCCCGAGTATCGATTGTGTTCGGGTTTTCTTCGTTCTATGTGACTCGCGGAGAGAAAACAGAGAGTGGGGCATCTCACGATATAAAAGAGAACCGGTCTAAGAGGTAATCGTTCCCACTCCATAAACCGTTCTCCATCTCTTCAGTTCACCGCAAGAGTTTCTTCCATTTCTCTTTCCGTGACCGGTCAAACATAGTTGCCGCTCGTTCCTCCCGGTTCACTGTCGTTGCCTCTTCTGTGATCGACCTGCCGCGTCAGCTGATCAAGGTAAGACGGATTTCGAATTGACCAAAATAATATTCCCCGCTTCCGCGCGGGACAAATTGAATTTCGATCATATTTTGCGTTGTTAGATCCGCTACGGCGAACAAATTGTTTTCGCAGACCTAAATCGTTTTACCGTAAACAGTTTTACTCTGTTCGATTGGCGGGTATGTTTTTTTGTGTTTGTTTGTAAAGTCAAGTGATGTAGAGCAGTGAATGTGACAACTTTCGAAACGATTGTTTGTAGGTTGTTTTAGCGAAGGTAGAACACGCACTCGATCATTTCGACAACATTCAATAAATATTTGGAACGATTTGACATTTTCTTGAAATTCCATTAGAATTGCGAAGAATATCGTTTCTTACAAAAAGAACCAATAGAATATACTTGATCAGTTGTCTATTGAGTAATAAATACAGCGCCAGTTTTTTGTGTGCATTAGATCGAATGGAAAACAATGAAAATATTTAAAGAATCTGATGGGACCGTTATTTATAATTATTTAAGAGGACTAAAAATGTAAATAGATGTCTACGTAGCTTCTGTAGTTTGAAATTAACTAATTCATAAAGCATAAAAGAACACATTTCTGTTCATTTTCCAAACACAAGTTGCAGATATGATTAGACGTTGTTTCTTTTTTATTTTTTTCTATTTTTTTTATTTACTTTTTTTTAACTTTGGTCGAGCTGTAGGCGAATTCTCGAATATGTAATAAACGTATCGTAGTGTGGCACAGCGTATCGATTATAAAATAATATCATCTGTATTCTCCTTCGTGTTTATTTAAATAAAACGTCCTACAGATTTACGTTGTTTCCACGATTAACGAAGCGAATCAATTAAATAAAAAATAAATAAAAAAATTAAAAAATCAATTAAAATCATTGTCGTTATTAAAATAAAGCCGTAGATATTAAAACAGATGTTCACTTACGAAATGGATGACAAATTCAGTGAAAATTGTTTCCGTTAATAACGCAACAAAATAGAACAAAATAATAATTTTCCTTTTATTTCGAAAATCTCGATGGAGATTTATATATATATATATATATATATATATATATATAAGCTATAATATATATATATATATATATATATATATATATATATATATATATGTGTATATATATATTATAGCTTTATTTTACTCCAACACACTTACACAATTGCACATGTATACATGTATACATGTGTATATATTTATACATGCATACATGTGCAATTGTGTAAGTGTATTGGAGTAAAATAAAGCTAATCAACGATTAGGAATAGCATCCTCTAGATTTGTACTAATAAAACATCTTTTTTTTTGTTTGCAAAATTATTTATAGTAGAAATTATTTTTGCAACCATATTAACCTGTTTTGAAATGTATCACCGTGAAGAACCTGTTTCTTTAATCGTCGTTCACATTTAACATTTGAAATTGTTAATGGTTAACATTATCGTAGAGACACGTCCAGCAAATCGACATAACCTTAAAGGATCACAAAAAAATCATTATTATACTGCAGCGTTACATGTTCTCGTATCCTCCGCTTGTTTACGTTGGATTTAATAGAGTTGACAACTAGTATGCTCGTCTTGTACGACAAATCGCTCGAAAACGGAAAAAATAAAATTCGAAAATGCAGGATAGGGACATTAAAAAAAAATACTTCGGAACATTCCACTATTTAACATTACATTATTTAACATTATATTATTTAACGTTACATTATACTATTGATATACTGTTTCTTCAAATGTATTGACATGGTCCAAAAACTTTTTCAAAATTGGACCAAACAATTTGAGTTTATTTTCCGAGATGTTAGAACAACTGGTTTACGATGCAGTGCATATCAAAGATATTTTAAATTATCATTACGAGCTCAAATAAAAAAGTTTTAAAAAGCGCAATTTTAATGTTTTCATATAATTCTTATCAATTGCAATTTTTTAAAAATATGTTTTCCACGTCATTTAACAAATCAATGCTTTTAGAAAAAAGAAAAATTTTAAAACGTGCCATTTTAATGTTTTCATGTAATTCTTATCAACTGCAATTTTTTAAAAATATGTTTTCCACGTCATTTAGCAAATCAATGCCTTTAGAAAAAAGAAAAATTTTAAAAAGTACCATTTTAATGTTTTCATGTAACTCATATCAATTGCAATTTTGTCAAAATATGTTTTCCACGTCATTTAGCACATCAATGCTTTTAGAAAAAAGAAAAATTTTAAAACGTGCCATTTTAATGTTTTCATGTAATTCTTATCGATTGCAATTTTTTAAAAATATGTTTTCCACGTCATTTAGTAAATCAATGCTTTTAGAAAAAAGAAAAATTTTAAAACGTGCCATTTTAATGTTTTCATGTAACTCATATCAATTGCAATTTTGTCAAAATATATTTTGCCCGTCATTTGGGAAATAGAAAAGTTTTAAAAAGTTCCATTATTATTTTCCTATATAATTCCTATCACTTGCAAGTTTTTCAAAATTTTTTTGCCATTCAGTAAATCAATGCTTTCAATTACTAAAAAAAACAGTCAAGTTATTCGATGCAATTTTAAACAAATTATTCTAAACAACTTCTCCGTCGTCATTATCTCCGACACACGCACGTGAACTAAATCGTGACATTCTAAATGCCTAATCCATCCTTCCGCGAATTCAGGGAACAAATTCTAGTGGAAAATGCAATCAGCTTTGTCATCGCCTTGTATTTCACAATCTTTATTCTACTTCCGATGAAGATCATTTATCTTTTGTTTTTTACAAACAACAGCGTTTGAGCGAGATCCAACATCGAGACTATTAAGTCTCATTCTTTCGTAAACTATTTGTGTAAATAAAAACTTAACTATTCCACAAAATTCACTATTCAATAATAATACGCATATTGAGATCCATAGCTAATCTGTTAAAATTGCAAAACTGAAAACCATAACTGAACACACAGGAAGCTCAGGTACAGTTTTCATTGAAGTTTTGAGCAATCTTCAACCATTTTGTTTAAAGGGAAATTGTTCTGCTCCACTTCCACCAATTTGGAAGGAAATAACTATAACGATTAAGACAATATTTAACAAACTAATAAGTAGACTGCGGAGTTTTATACAAAATCAAAATTGTCCGCAATAGTTGCAATATGTATATAGAAGCTATACTTTGAGAATTACCATTGAAATGGGCGGTAGCTGGTGTTATTTCGAGTAACTTTTTCCTTTGCAAAAATGGCCGCCTCGGCTTCGTTAAGGAGTTATTAACGGAGAAACACGGACGAATCAGAACACCGTTACAGCGGACGGACTCCGCCCCCTCGACAGCTCCCGCCCCATCGACAGGTCCCGCTCGGAGCCCGACGTTACCATTGGCCGAGCCGGAATCCGTCCGCCGCAACGGAGTTCTGATTGGTCCGTGTTTTTCGTTAATAAATCCTTAACAAAGCCGAGGCGGCCATTTTTGCAAAGGAAAAAGTTACTCCAAATAATCTCAGGAACCGCCCATTTCAAGGATTTAACGCGTTCAGCGCCATGTCACCCATATCTGGGTGACGGAATTATTTATACAGAATTGAAAATTAATTTTTACGTTGGTAGATTGAGTGTACAAAATTTCCTTACGATCTGAGGAATAGAAAAGGTTTGAAACAGTAATTAATATCACAAAACTAAACCTCTTAGTTTTTGTTTTATTAAATATATTGCTTTGATTTTGTGTAATTTTTATGATTGTGCAGTGGGCGCTGAACGTGTTAAAACATTTTTCAGACTCCCTGTATACTGTTGCATAAACATTAACACTAGGTTTACGGAGCAGTAAAATTGATTATTTTACATTGCTTTATAAAGATAATAAAATTGTATTTAGTCTTCAGCGATTTTTATTATAATATGTACACAAAAAAATAAATCTATTTAATAATTCCTCACGAATGCCTCCTTACATTCTTAATAATCGTAAATTAAACATTTTTGAATCCGTCATTTTGACGAGCCCCGTAAATCTAGTGTTAAAGATGCTTCGTGTTCAAAAGAAATGAGAAGAGTTTCGCGTGTTCGATTGACGATAGTAGGAGCTTGAAATATCAATGAGTAAAACTGCCATGATGAAAGCGTGTTACAGTAACATTATTTCTATAGAATTTTCATAACATGCTCTTGTGATCTTTGTTCATAAACGTTCTGTCAATTCTTTTTTATTAGCTTTCTTCGCACGATGGACGATCGCACATTGAATTTATGTTTTGCAATTTTTATTCAAGTTTCGTGTGAATTATTTGTCCTTAAAATTGCAATTGCGCTATACAAGTCTGTAGCGCAATAACGTTTACGAGTTATTGTTATTCTACCATACTATTTCCTTCACCATACAGCAGACCATAAAATTCAGCACAGAAAATTCAGCACACAAACGCACGAATAACACGTTCTGCAAGATGTGAAATAAAGCATAGAAGCGATCGTTAAAATATATGATTTTTTAATTAAAAAATTCGTTTAACACTACGGCTGCGAAACTCGCGTATGTACGCTCGAGTAATTTTGATTGGTAACATTGATTTTGAGCTGGAAAATTTGTATTCTGCATACAAAATCCGCAGTTTACTAATTACAGTCATAAATATAAAACAACGTATAAAATACCTGAATTTATTTAAACCAGTGATACCAGAAATGCGAAAAAATTTATTCACTTCGTAGAGGATTCTATTAAGATTACAAACACACGTAAAACCGCATGGAATTTCGTGGAGTTTAATATTTACAATTCTGTTATAATATACGGTAAACCCAGATAGCACCGTACGACCATAGGACGTCCGTTTTACGTCCGATACGTCCAATGTCCGTCGTGTACGTCCGTGGGACATCCCTCGAACATAAATTTCGGACGTCCCATGGACATCCGTTTTTTACGTCTGTGGGACATCCCTCGGACATAAATTTCGGACGTCCCAAGAACATCCGTTTTTTACGTCTATGGGACATACCTCGGACATAAATTTCATACGTCCCATGGACATCCGTTTTTACGTCCGTGGGACATCCCTCGGACATAAATTTCGGACGTCCCAAGAACATCCGTTTTTTACGTCTATGGGACATACCTCGGACATAAATTTCATACGTCCCATGGACATCCGTTTTTACGTCCGCGGGACATCCCTCGGACATAAATTTCGTACGTCCCATTGGCATCCGTTTTTTACGTCCGTGGGACATCCCTCGGAGATAAATTTCGTACGTCCCATTGGCATCCATTTTTTACGTCCGTGGGACATCCCTCGGACATAAATTTCGGACGTCCCAAGAACATCCGTTTTTTACGTCTATGGGACATACCTCGGACATAAATTTCATACGTCCCATGGACATCCGTTTTTACGTCCGTGGGACATCCCTCGGAGATAAATTTCGTACGTCCCATTGGCATCCATTTTTTACGTCCGTGGGACATCCCTCGGACATAAATTTCGGACGTCCCAAGAACATCCGTTTTTTACGTCTATGGGACATACCTCGGACATAAATTTCATACGTCCCATGGACATCCGTTTTTACGTCCGTGGGACATCCCTCGGACATAAATTTCGTACGTCCCATTGGCATCCGTTTTTTACGTCCGTGGGACATCCCTCGGAGATAAATTTCGTACGTCCCATTGGCATCCATTTTTTACGTCCGTGGGACATCCCTCGGACATAAATTCTGGACGTCCCAAGAACATCCGTTTTTTACGTCCATGGGACATACCTCGGACATAAATTTCGGACGTCCCATTGGCATCCGTTTTTTACGTCCGTGGGACATCCCTCGGAGATAAATTTCGGACGTCCCATTGGCATCCGTTTTTTACGTCCGTGGGACATCCCTCGGACATAAATTTCGGACGTCCCAAGAACATCCGTTATTTTACGTCCATGGGACATACCTCGGACATAAATTTCGGACGTCCCATTGGCATCCGTTTTTTACGTCCGTCGACATCCCTCGGCCATAAATTTCGGACGTATCACGGACGTGGGACTTAGATTATTTCGTACTTGCCAAGGACGTGGACTTAAATTATTTCGTACGTTTACGGATGCTATATTGTGTTTCTATTTATTATACTCAAAATATAGTTTATGAATTTTTTCAGATTTTTAAGTTCGCGGCGCCGTTGTTTGAAAAAAAACTAATTTTTCGACGTTTCTTCCGTGAAAAAATGAGCTAATCTTCAAATTGTTAGATTTTATTTATTCTGTAAGTCTATTGGACACTGATAAACTTGAACATTTCACAGAAATAGTTGAAAAATGAAATGAACTTGATTAGTATTACGATTGCCTCGTACATCAGCGCGCATAGTATCTGAAAATATTAATCGTGTTACCAAGAACTCGGTTGGGTCAGCGCGTTGGGCGCTCGACTGTTAATATGCTTATACTAGGTTCGCGCTCGGCATAAGTCCACTCTTTTTTATTTGATTAATTCCTCTTTTTCTAGCTACGTGATAATCAATGGTATTTTTGTAGAATTCTTTTAAACCAATATTTACATATTTAGAAAATTTTTTAAGGTGCAAACGCGCTTTTATATGTCCGACAAACGTCCAATTAACGTCCGCACGGGACGTCCTATGTAAACGTCCAATTAACGTCCGCGCGGGACGTCCTATGTAAACGTCCAATTAACGTCCGTACTGGGATGTAACTGGGACCTCTGTCGGACATACCTGGGACATAAATCGGACATATCTCGGACATATCGGACGTCCCTGGGACGTACATATATCCGGTACGGACGTACATTGGACGTCCGAGTGCTATCTGCGAAGGTTAGGGCATATAAGGTTAGGTCTGCGACACTGCGAGCTTGATAGTCGCTCATTACACCTGTCGAATTTCCGATCGATCCGTTGAATTCCATTCGAGAGTATGTCTACACGTTTCATTGCTCCGTCACGTCCGCAAATCGGCTTTCCATCGGGTTGCCTAATTTCAGGTTTTACCAAGGAGTGCCTTAGGTCGTATACCTGCTCTTTTTTGTGGTGCACGAACCGTGCACCTCTTTCTCCGCTAGAAAAACACGGACGCAGAGTTCATTTTTCCTCTCACCTGAACGCCGGTACCGTTTTTCAATTTCAGAGTATTCGTCAACCTTTTTACTAACAGAGAACGTTCAGAATGGCTTGTTCCACCGAGTTTCATGCTCGTTTCCAATAAACTGGAGACCATTGTGTTCTGAACCACGCACGATGGTAATTTTGTTTCATGCGAGAAAACAGTGTACTCCAAAACTTTATGCTCGACTTCCCCTTTGGAACAATACAATAAAAGTGTTAGCATGTTCAAAATATTTTGCGTACTCTTATCGAGGCTTGAAGGAAACTGTTAACGTAGCAAACTATTGTGCATGGTAAATATATTATAACAAATTGGAAATTGTAAACCATGTGGTCGCTAATGACCTCGTCTTTATTACGACAACATTAAAATAAACTGCCAAATAAATAAATAAAAGTGTTACCATGTTAAGATATTTTGTGTACTCTTATCGAGGCTTGAAGGAAGCTGTTAACGTAGCAAACTATTGTGCATGGTAAATATATTATAACAAATTGGAAATTGTAAACCATGTGGTCACTAATGACCTCGCTGTTATTGCGATAATACTAATATAAACTGCAAATAAATAAATTAAAGTGTTACCATGTTAAAATATTTTGTGTACTCTTATCGAGGCTTGAAGGAAGCTGTTAACGTAGCAAACTATTGTACATGGTTAATATATTATAACAAATTGGAAATTGTAAACCACGTGGTCGCTAATGACCTCGTCTTTATTACGACAACATTAAAATAAACTGCAAATAAATAAATAAAAGTGTTACCATGTTAAGATATTTTGTGTACTCTTATCGAGGCTTGAAGGAAACTGTTAACGTAGCAAACTATTGTGCATGGTAAATATATTATAACAAATTGGAAATTGTAAATCTAATGGTCACTAATAACCTCGCTGTTATTGCGATAATACTAATATAAACTGCAAATAAATAAATTAAAGTGTTACCATGTTAAAATATTTTGCGTACTCTTATCGAGGCTTGAAGGAAACTGTTAACGCAGCAAACTATTGTGCATCGTAAATATATTATAACAAATTGGAAATTGTAAACTATGTGGCCGCTAATGACCTCGTCGTTATTGCGACAACATTAAAATACACTGCAAATAAATAAATTAAAGTGTTACCATGTTCAAAATATTTTGTGTACTCTTATCGAGGCTTGACGTAAACCTAAAAAATGATAAAAAAGTTATTTGTAAAAAAGAAGCTTGTATTGACAATTTAGCATTTATTGGAATTAATTCTTCTGCTTTGACAGTTATAGTACAGTAGATCCAAATTAGAAACAAATTGGTACGTTAGCATGAAAGGACTGTCTGTGGATAAAAAGGTATAAGTTCATCTTGTGTTGTCGTTGAAAGGACATTTGCAGCATATAAATTCATTTTATCTACTAAAATACATCAAATTACAGTTAAGGACATAGAAAAAGTGCTATTGTTACATATTTCCATGTAAATTACAAATAGTGAGAAATATTATACAAGCATATCTTGTAATGTCGTGTTCTGTTGTATTGTAGTGTACTATTTCCAATCAATTTTGTTTATACTTTGCATATAGCTTGCATATATTTTGCATATATTTAGCATACCAAAATAGCATAAACACAGTCTAGTGACTAGTTTAGATTACTCTGTTATTAGCAGACCGATAAATATTTATTTTATTTGTTGTAAATTTTAGTTGCCAACTCGTTCATTTTAGGAATATTCATGATTATCATAAATAAATAAACATGTAATATCTTTACACCAATCTTTTAACACTAGATTTACGGGGCCCGTCAAAATGGCGGATTCAAAAATGTTTAATTTACGATTATTAAGAGTGTAAGGAGGCATTCGTGAGAAATTATTAGATAGATTTATTTTTTTGTGTACATATTACAATAAAAATCGCTGAAGATCTAAGTAAATACAATTTTATTATTTTTATAAAGCAATGTAAAATAATCAATTTTAGTGCTCCGTAAACCTAGTGTTAATGGACGTTAAGATTAATTTCGTTAAGAATCGTAATAAATTTTGTTTCATCTGTCTCGAGAAAACATTAAAATATCCTAGTAGAAAGGATTTGTTTAATGAAGAATACCGTCGCTTGCTACGCCTATGTACACGAATTATTCGCCTGTGATGAAACCAAGTTTCAAAAAAGTGGTTTCGGTGTACCTATTCATTAAAAAATGCCGGCTCCTTTCAGCAAACAGTATTGACATAGATTGGGGTACTCGGTGAACTTTTTTTTCGCGTCTAACTTTCATTTCCATCCCCATCGTTTGTGGAATTTCGTGTGGAAATGTTTCGTGAGTCATGCACTCGAGCGAGAGGCTTTCGCGTGACGAAAGTGGACACGCGGTTGTTAATACTTTAAAGTAGTGTAAATTCGTGTACGTAACCATTTCAAATAACTAGAGATGTACTATGGATGGGCGAATCATGCGAAAAAACTCGGTTCTGAATCGCTACGACAAAAGTCGATTCAATAGAAAATCTGGCAATGAAAGATCGATATCGATGAAATTTTCAGCATGTGCATAAAGAACATATAGTTCTCCAAAACGTATATTTTTCATTTTCATTATGGACTGAAATAAGAAAGTTTTGAAAAGTGCCATTTTTATTTTCTCATGTAATTCCTACCAATTGCAACTTTTCCAAAATCTTTTCTGCACGCCATTTAGTAAATCCATATTTCAAATGGCTAAAAAAGCGTCAAAATATTTGGTCCACGTTTTAAAGAAGTGCCATTTTTATTTTCTCATGTAATTCCTACCAATTGCAACTTTTCCAAAATCTTTTCTGCACGCCATTTAGTAAATCCATATTTCAAATGGCTAAAAAAGCGTCAAAATATTTGGTCCACGTTTTAAAGAAGTGCCATTTTTATTTTCTTATGTACTTCCTAGCATATTTCAAATTGCTAAAAAAGCGTCAAAATATTTGGTCCACGTTTTAAAGAAGTTCCATTTTTATTTTCCTATGTACTTCCTAGCATATTTCAAATTGCTAAAAAAGCGTCAAAATATTTGGTCCACGTTTTAAAGAAGTTCCATTTTTATTTTCCTATGTACTTCCTACCAATTGCAACTTTTCCAAAATCTTTTCTGCACGCCATTTAGTAAATCAATATTTCAAATTGCTAAAAAAGCGATAAATGGATTAGTCCACGTTTTAAAAGAGTGCCATTTTCATTTTCCTATGTACTTCCTACCAATTGCAACTTTTCCAAAATCTTTTCTACACGCCATTTAGTAAATCCATATTTCAAATTGCTAAAAAAAGCGTCAAAATATTTGGTCCACGTTTTAAAGAAGTGCCATTTTTATTTTCTTATGTACTTCCTAGCAATTGCAACTTTTCCAAAATCTTTTCTGCACGCCATTTAGCAAATCAATTTTCAAATTGCTAAAAAAGCGTCAAAATATTTGGTCCACGTTTTAAAGAAGTGCCATTTTTATTGTCCTATGCACTTCCTACCAATTGCAACTTTTCCAAAATCTTTTCTGCACGCCATTTAGCAAATCAATATTTCAAATTGCTAAAAAAGCGATAAATTGTTTGGTCCACGCTTTAAAAGAGTGCCATTTTCATTTTTTTATATTCTTCGTACCAATTGCGATTATTTCAAAATCTTTTCTGCACGCCACTTAGTAAATCAAATGTTAAAAAAGCGATAAATTGTTTGGTCCACGTTTTAAGAAAGTGCTATTTTTATTTTGTTATGTAATTGTATCTTATGGAACTTTAGAACCGATTTACAAAATTAAATTGGTCAATAAAAAATTAACTCAATATTAAGTGTATAACTTTGATAGCACTATGGAGATACCAATAGTATCTCATGATGAGATACTGTATTTTAAACTTGATTGATATTTTATAAATTTACATAGAATTGCTATTGCATCGAAATTTCTATTAATCTATAGGCTCGATTAAATCTCTATCTCCAAGATGATCTCTACGAGATCACTGACCTCCACTGACTTTCACCAAAGCCGGCGAATCGGATGTGCTAAGTCGAAAGGTAATATTTTCTATAAATACGATATGCACAAAATCAGACACAATCAGCCAGTGTTGCAATAACGCGACGTCACTACAGTGGCGGACAATAGAAAATTTCAAATTGTAATTTCTATATACAGGGTGTCCCACATAAATGGGAACACCTAGATATCTATCGTATTTACAGTCCTATCAGAAAACTTCAGAGAACAAAGTGACACTATTGCAGGAGGTAAATATAATGGTAAAGAAAAAAAATTTTTATGTCGTATTTTTTAATGAAATTTCAAGGTCACCGATGTTTTTTTCAAATGGAATAGTATATTTTTTTACGATAGCACGATAGACAATAAAAAAAACTGAGTTTAGTGGATACCACCTTTTTGACCTTGAAATGACCTTGAGCAAAATAATCATGTTGGAGCGGATAAAATGTGGAAGTTTAAAACTTACGTGTTTCAGCAAAGATTACGCGTTGTTTACGGCGGGTTGACCTTCATATCATAGGGCGTCGCTTTTAGTTTTTGAGGTATTCCTAAAAAATTGTTGCTACTATTGGGAGTGGTAGGGAGAGTCCCACACTACCCGGTCGCCCAACAACTTATACCGGATGTGCGTGAAGGCATTCCTCCTCTTCCTTGAAACAAAGAAAATAAAAAAGGAAATGGGGTAATTATTTACAAAGAGGAACTCCCCTCCGATTTTCGTGAAATGAAATATAGGTTAGGGCGTCGCTTTTAGTTTTTATATTGCTAAAAAATTGTTGCTACTATTGGGAGTGGTAGGGAGAGTCCAACACTACCTGGTCGCCCAAAAACTTATACCGGATGTGCGTGAAGGCATTCCTCCTCTTCCTTGAAACAAAGAAAATAAAAAAGGAAATGGGGTAATTATTTACAAAGAGGAACTCCCCTCTGATTTTCGTGAAATGAAATATAGGTTAGGTCGTCGCTTTTAGTTTTTATATTGCTAAAAAATTGTTGCTACTATTGGGAGTGGTAGGGAGAGTCCAACACTATCCGGTCGCCCAACAACTTATACCGGATGTGCGTGAAGGCATTCCTCCTCTTCCTTGAAACAAAGAAAATAAAAAAGGAAATGGGGTAATTATTTACAAAGAGGAACTCCCCTCTGATTTTCGTGAAATGAAATATAGGTTAGGGCATCGCTTTTAGTTTTTGAGGTATTCCTAAAACATTGTTGCTTCTATTGGGAGTGGTAGGGAGAGTCCCACATTACCCGGTCGCACAACAACTTATACCTTATGTGCGTAAAGACATTCTTGATCCTCCTCCTTCGAACAAAAAAATTAAAAAAGGAAATGGGGCAATTATTTACAAAAAGGAACTCCCCTCCAATTTTCGTGAAATGAAATATAGGTTAGAGCGTCTTTTTTAGTTTTCGAGAAATTCGCATACAACTGTCTCACAGTCAAAGAAGTTCTAATTGCTGCAATAGACAGCAACGGAGGTTCTAAAAAGTAATAACAAAATGTACGAATATCAAAATAGTAAAAAAAAAATAGAATTAAACTTACATATGTCCACTCGGTATTTTTAGTTGTTTCATTGTTTTGAATAAACTATCAATTTTCTATCACCTTTCGTAGTTTTCTCGGTTCCATTGTTTTATAGGACGCAGATATTTATAAAAAATGTATCACCATTTTGAAATAGAATTTCATTTCGTGAAAATTGTGTTAGTCATCCATGTACATTGCGTTTTAAACTTTCTTTAATCCGCCACTGTATTTGGCTGTTTTCTTTGAAGAAACAGTGAAATACAGGTTCCTCTCGACCAGCCGTGACGAGTTAGAGAAAGTTCACCGTTGGGCAAGCTGCTTCTGGTCAGCATTAATTTTTCACATGAGAACGATGTGTATAGAATATGCATGTCGATCATTTGCGCAACTTGTTACACTGTGCATTTCGCGTAACACGTGCAACACTGCAGCAAGAGTATTACGATTACGTTCGTTGCAATAGCGATTTCGCACGAGGCAATGATTTTCAGAAATTCTGATCTACTTTGAACTTTGCAGATTCTATTAAAACACTATTAAACACAACTATCAAACACGCGAGTGGACATGTAACGCGCACGATGTAGACATCACTGATTATGTTGACATCGTTGTTTCATCGATTTCGTGAATTGTCAATTCATCTAATTATAATTTAATATTATTTAATATATTTAATTTATTATTAAATTAATATTTAACGCTACTAATATATTTATAGGATACACGAAATGTAAAAACTTTAATCATGCATTAGTTTACCGCATTGTAACAATATAAATAATTTCGCTCTTTAACTGGAATGCGAAATCTGCATTTTTCCAATCTTTTTAATGCCTGATTTTTTGTGAGTAGAATTGTCAACGTAAAAATCTGAATTAATTGGAGAATATGTATCTGGGTATTTGACAGCTGTTCGATTTTTTCCAGAATTTTCGCATGCGACTCGATAGGCCAAAATCTAATTTTTTCCGTTTTACACCAAAAAGTAGCCTGTTTTTGGTCCTGATGGCCATTTTCGGCCATCTTGTATCCAGCTATACTCTTTCTCGAATGGTTTAGGATGAAAATGCCTCTGAAAGTTTAATGTTAATAATATTGTACAGTATTTCTTGAAAATTAATCGAGATTTTTAGGTTAGGTTCTAGTGGAAGAGCACCACTGGCGGCAACTCATGTCGGTCGTAGATATTTTGCTTTCTGGTTCGGTAAAAACATCCATGTTGCAAACTTCAAAAGAGGATTCTCAAGATAAAAGTATGCTCTATCGCGTGATATAAATTTTACTGTTAATAAATTACTAATTTAAATTATAATCAAAATTTTATAATAATCTAATTTTTATCTGAATAACCCCCTAAACTTCTAAATAAAAATTTCCAAATAGTTCGATTTTACGCTGGTCCCTTATTTTTGAGATAAATTCAAAAATATCCTCAAAAATTGGTGCGTCTTTAATGATTGTTTAAACATGTTTGAACAATCATAATGTATTAATATTGGACATAACTGTATTCAGGAAAGTCTACAGAATCTTTTGCTGCAAGGAACAATTCAATATCTTTTATAATAACATTGCAATATTTGTTTAAGGTTGAAAAATAGGTTTTTTTTCAAAATCATGTTTCTCAAAAACTGTGCGTGTATGAGAAAAAGTAAGGGTAGTTTCGAAATCAGCGCGAAAAACTCTATAAGAACCACCCAACGGTAATTGAGAAACAAATTTGGTGTTGGACAGTGTTATTTTTCACCAACCGGAAGTCTGTGATCAAGTCGGAAACAATGTATTGTCTGATTAATTCCACAAGCGGTTACTTCATGTGCAACAATCTGCCAATCAAATTTCGGCTCATTATCTGTCACGAATTTGCTTCTTTCTTAGGATACTGGGAAGATTGTTCGTTTCGTACGGGCATCGCAATTACCCGTTAATGAGTGATCACACGCGACTGTGAAATACAAATTGGCATGGCAGACAACTCGATAACGATGGCTGCGACCGTTAAAAAACACAAAGCAAAATCGAGAATTTAAAAGAAAGTTGTCTTTATCGAAAATACTGTACGTACAACAACATTCTGACCGCTTCTGATCGTCTATCCTGGTTGCAAAATAGTTTTCTGTTGAAATAACTTTAAAAAAAAAACAAAATTTATATCGCCTTATGTTACAAAATTTTATATTTGTATTTATGTAATTCTGTGCAAAAGATGACACAATCGAATAGATTATTGCATGCAACTAATCTTCATTTCCAGTGCAAAATTTTAAAATATTATTTCTTTTTTTTTCTACTCTTGTGCGTGTTTCTTTTCTACTCTTGTGTATCTTTTTACTCTTGTGTTTTTTTACTCTTGTGTTTTTTTACTCTTGTGTGTTTTTTTACTCTTGTGTGTTTTTTTACTCTTGTGTGTTTTTTTCCTCTTGTGTGTTTTTTTCTACTGTTGTGTTTTTTTTTCTACTCGTGTGTGTTTTTTTCCTACTCTTGTGTTTTTTCTACTCTTGTGTGTTTTTTACTTTTGTGTGTGTTTTTTCTACTCTTGTGTTTTTTTTTCTACTCGTGTGTGTTTTTTTCCTACTCTTGTGTTTTTTTTTTTCTACTCGTGTGTGTTTTTTTCCTACTCTTGTGTTTTTTTTACTCTTGTGTGTTTTTTTTACTCGTGTGTTTTTTTTCTACTCTTGTGTTTTTTTTCTACTCTTGTGTGTTTTTTTCTACCCTTGTGTGTGTTTTTTTCTACTCTTGTGTGTTTTTTTTCGAAGTTTAACTGACAATGAAAAAAAACTAGATAACCAGTTGTATCAAAAAGGCTTCAATCATTTAGTTGTACAAGAATCATTTCTTTAATATTATTTTCGAAATTTTACGAAAATAGCAATGGCAAATTTTGTACACTGAAATTAATGGGAATCCTCGAAAAAAGATATATGTAACAGACCTACGTAAATTAATGGATTTATTCACAACGTCGTTTCTTCTCCAGCTGAGCGAAGATGAATGGTTGGTTACTCGTGTATACATAATCTAATGGACATTCAGATTTACAATGCGCGAGAGCCGAGGCTGTTGCAAGTTGCAAATGCTTTTTGTGTTTCAGAATACAGTAGTTCAAGGAATACATAATATATTTTGATGTCCGAAGGAAACATAGATAAACATTTCTTGTCCCATATTTTCAACTACATTTTACGCTATTAGTGCAGTTTAAACATATATATATATATATATATATATATATATATACATATAAATATATACATATATTAAAATAAGTGTGTATATCTCAATATATATATATTGATGATGCAAATTTTTAAAACAAATTTCAGATGTTGCTGATTCAGCCGTCAGAGGAGATGTCGAAACAGATTCGCGAGGAGCTGAACGAGGACGTAACAACGCGCGACAAAGATGTCGAAATTATCAAGGAATGGCTAGCCAAACAACCACATCTGCCCAAGTTCGACGGTAATCAATTTTCCATGGTTTATCATCGATGATAAGTATAGTTCCAGAATCGTTTCGTAGTACACCTGTTGAAACTCCCACTCCCCCTTACGAAAGCGTGCGTCACGACAAATTATCAAAGAAAATTTACACAATGTCGTTTTAACGGAGAAAATCATTTTATTTATGATAAATGAAATCAATACTCAATTAAAATAGTATCAAATAAACATGTAATCTATATGAATAATTCAATAATAACTAAATATTGAAACAGGCAAAACAACTACATAAAACATAGCAAAGAAATTGAACGCTGAGCGTACACAACCTGTTCATTAAGCGCAGGTATACACCAGTGTTTTTACTGTCTTTTCTTTGGAATTACACATTCTCTCGCATGCAATGCAAATAACATTAAAATGTTACTGAATACTTGTTAAATTGATTTTCTTATAATTAACACTAGGTTTACGGAGCACTAAAATTGATTATTTTACATTGCTTTATAAAAATAATAAAATTGTATTTACTTAGATCTTCAGCGATTTTTATTGTAATATGTACACAAAAAAATAAATCTATTTAATAATTCCTCAAGAATGCCTCCTTACACTCTTAATAATCGTAAATTAAAAATTTTTGAATCCGTCATTTTGACGGGCCCCGTAAATCTAGTGTCAAGTTGCAATTTTCCTGTATTATTACTAATAAAATAATTGCCTTTCCGTTTAATTGAGATTATATCTCCCTAATAAAGTCAATATTATACAAAATAATTGGCTAAGAAAAAAACGTTTCAAATAAAAGTTATTTGTTTCAAGTCGTAGATTAAGAATCTGTAATGAAAAATATATATTTCCATTTGAAAAAATAAAGTTGACCTTGGAATGACCTTGAAAACACGATGAAAATTAAAAATGGTGATGACTGCTGCATCAGCCCCTCCTTTTTATTTGAAACATTTTTTCTTAGGAATTTAGTTTTTGAGGTTAATCTCTTTGCAAGTTAATTTTCTCGTAAAAAACGATATCACATTACAGCAGAAATAATCCCAATAATATTTTCTACATATTTTTGGCATATCGTTTGCATGCTGCTTGAACATTTCTGTAGATTTTAACTGCACAAAGAATCCGCAGTCTAGTGATTTGACTATTATTTAAAAGGCGATTGCATTATTTATCGCTGAGAGGACGGAAAAAGTCGCTCATCATCTTACAGCGTCAGTAAAGCCACGTGTAGAAGACACATTCTATGTGTGTGTACGTAAACAGATAAACTAATTAAATATTGTATAATGAAGTTCAACGAACACATTATTGTACAATCCGCTATAAATGTTCACGATGTCCACGAAGGAAATAAAACTGGAGTGGATATGACCTATGTCTCTAAAAGAGATATCATTTACTCACTACGATAAATAATACTATTTAAACAAAGTTCTTGCCTAGTTTCGGAAAAATAGATTACTCGGCGACTATGAAAATTATAGATATCAAATGATTTGTTAGTATTCCGAATAAAATGACTTAACGAATCATATGCGTTTCGTAATAATATACATATACGTCAATAATTAAATATAAACGTCAATAATTAAATATATACGTCAATAATTAAAATATATACACGTAATCTTGGTTTGAAATTCAAAAGAATGTAAAGCAAATTGACAATGATACAGCACATGTAGCACGCGTTCTTGTAATTTACAATTAATAAAAACATAATTACTTGTTGGGGAAGATTTACTTTTTCATTACCTGACGTTAATGATACAAATCGACCAATCATTTAATATTTTAAGAATTGTATGCATATTCATGATATGAAAACGTTCTAACTAACCTATAAATTATCGATGTATTTTGTAACTCAAACCGACTAGTCTCATTACAAAATGGCCGATACGAGGCTGAAAGAGTTACACTTCCGCTTGCTTTCATTAGTACTATTGCACCAAGTACATAGATTTTATGCAGTTATGACCGAAATTTTAAGAATGTGTTTCTATAATTTTTAATTGTTGATGCGGCTATAAACTAATAAATAAAAAATTAAATAAATAAAAAGCTGTTTAAACAGATCTATGTAACTCGGACATAATACAGTCTGATTTAAAAAAAAAAAGCAGGCATAGAACTAAAAGAATGACTTAATTATTTTCCATTCTCTGAATGTTTCAAAAAACTACAACGTAGTTTTGGATTTTACGTATTTAATAACTATTAGAAAAGATTAATTAACATTTAATTCTGTTTAATCTAATTTAACTCTCGTAATTTGCAATTGATGCAGAGAATTCTTTATTTTGTATAGAGTGGCTCAGGAAAGTAGTCGAACGCACTTTAAACCAGAATAATTTGTTTAAAATTCCCATCAAATGACTTCACTTTATTTTAGCAATTAGATTTACTAAATGGCGTGCAAGAAAAAATTTTGAAAAAATTACAATTACACCGCAAGGCTTAGATGAAAAAATAAAAAATGGTCCACGTTTTAAAAAGTGAAATTTTGATTTTTTTATGTACTTCCCATCAACAGCAATTTTTCCAAAATCTTTTTTGCACGCCATTTAGAAAATCAACGCTTCTAATTATTAAAAAAGTGACAAATTGTCTGGTCCACATATTAAAAAGTACCATTTTGGATGTTATACCAATTGGAATGTTTCCAAAATCTTTTTTGCACGTTAGTTTCAGTAGATCATCGATGCTTCTAATTGTTAAAGAAATGTCAATTTGTTTGGTCTACGTTTTAAAAACTGCCAGATTAATTTTTTTTATGTACTTCCTATCAATTTCAATTTTTCTAAAATATTTTATGCACGCTACTTAGTAAACCAATGCTTCTAATGATTAAAAAGTGCCATTTTTATTTTTCCATGTAATTCCTATAAAATTGCAATGTTTTGAAAATGTTGTCTGAACGCTATTTAGTAAATCAATGCTTCTAATTATTAAAAAAGTGTTAAATTGTCTGGTCCACATTTTAAAAAGTACCTTTCCCATTTTTTTCTTGTACTTCCCACCAATTGCAATTTTTCCAAAATCATTTTTGTACGCTATTTAGTAAATCAACGCTTCTAATTATAAAAATAGCGTTAAATTGTTTGGTCCACGCTTTAAAAAGTGCCATTTTTATTTTTTCATGTAATTTCTACAAATTGGAATGTTTTTAAAATCTTATCTGCACGCTATTTAGTAAATCAATGCTTCTGATTATTAAAAAAGTGTTAAACTGTCTGGTCCACATTTTAAAAAGTACCATTTTCATTTTTTTCATGTACTTCCCACCAATTGCAATTTTTCCAAAATCATTTTTGTACTCCATTTAGTAAATCAATTGTTCTAATTATTAAAAGAGCGTTAAATTGTTTGATCCACGCTTTAAAAAGTGCCATTTTTATTTTCCCATGTAATTCCTACAAATTGGAATATTTTTAAAATCTCGTCTGCACGCTATTTAGTAAATCAATGCTTCTGATTATTAAAAAAGCGTTAAATTGTTTGATCCACTGTTTAAAAAAGTGCCATTTTTATTTCCCTATGTAATTCCTACGAATTGGAATGTGTTCAAAATCTTTTCTGCACGTTAATTACAGTAAATATATGCTTCCAAGTGTTAAACAAAAGTCCAGTTGTTTGGTCCAGTTTGAAAAAAAGTAATTCCAGTTTAAAGAGCGTACGAATACTTTCGTGAGCCACTGTAAATATCCACGGTTTATAGTAATCGCTGAACGTTGCGTTCACCAGACAGATTATGTGTTCATAGAAAAGACAATATTTGTCATTGAGATATAAATATTAGGTAGGAGATTGGAGAAGTAAGAAAAGTAGTAATGAGCCTATTACATTTACCTATTGCGATTAAGCTATTCGGGTCAGCGCGGCAATAAAACTGCACGCGATGCTAATTACAATAACAAAAAAAAAAAATAAAAAGATTTAGCGTGTGAAATAGGGACAGTCCTCAAGGCGACAGAAATTATTCGAGGCGAAGCATAACATTGGTTCACACGTTGTGATAATGATGACTAGATCTCCTAAGTGCAGTAACAGTATCATCTAAAGAAGGATTTTGAAAAATGGCAGAATTTTCGGTAACATCTGAAACATTGATTACGTGTTATCCATTAGCTCCTAAGAAAGTTCCTCATTGTTTTTCAGCGAAATGATGAGAAAATTTGTAAAAAGAAAATTGGAAATCGTTCAGAATGCACGAATAAATGTAAAAAATTCCAACTCCATATTTCAGGCAAAAAGACGATACTTATACAGGGTGGTCAACGCAATTGTTTCAGGCCATAACTCCGTTGTTAACGAATTTTCCAAAAAAAATATCAAAAGACAAAGATAAATGGTTTGTAGAGCGCTACGAAGATCAAGGTCATTTCAAGGTCATGTTATTATACTAAGCGTATTTTTTCGATCAGCTATATTTTCGATACAATAATAACAAAACTGTAGTTATGCATCAAAAAACACCGATGACCTTGACTACTCCGAAAAAATGACCTTGAGAGAAAAAGATATTCTTGGGAGATATTGGTCCTTCGACACCACGCACATCACGTAAAAAATATTTTTTACATCGAAATAACCTGAAGAGACATTTTTGGGTGGCTTTACTTAAAACGACCACCCTGTATACAGCTGGACGTAATTTACAATTATGTCACAGAGGACAGTTTGAATGACATTGTTTAGCATATCTGGTTATAATATCTTCTGTTGCACTTCGAAGTTCATTACGCTATTTCACGGTTAGGCTATTTCTCTTGCGTTACAGTTACGTAGAATATTCCCCCTATATACGGTTGTAACACGAATGAGATCGTTCCGCGTAATTTTCCACCTTTCTTTAGGAGATTGTTTACCTATTAACGCTTGATATTTTCATGCCACCTTGCTCACACCGTTTTTGTTCATCCGCAGATGATCAAAGGGTAATGACGTTCCTCCGCGGCAGCAAGTTCTCCTTGGAAAAATGCAAAAGGAAGTTGGACATGTATTTCACGATGAGAACGGCGGTCCCAGAGTTCTTCGCTGACCGAGACATTACGAGACCAGAACTCAAGGAAATCGGCAAAGTCATGTAAAGATCAGTCTTTTGTTTGCTTTCTAGTTGTTAACACGTTCGCTACCTAACCCAGACCACAATTTTGTGTTCTACTTGATGAAACTAAAATTGCTTTGCTTTTTTTGATCGATTGAATTTTAGACACATTCCTCCCTTGCCTGGTCTAACGAAAAACGGACGTCGAGTGATCGTCATGCGAGGACAAACTAAGGACATTCCAACACCAAACGTGGCGGAAGCGATGAAAATGGTCTTGATGATCGGTGACATCCGCTTGAAGGAGGAAGCCGTTGGTGTCGCTGGTGATGTTTATATTCTGGATGCTAGCGTAGCGACTCCAGCACACTTCGCCAAATTCACGCCAGCTATCGTGAAGAAATTTCTGGTTTGCGTGCAAGAAGCGTATCCGGTGAAGCTGAAGGAGGTGCACATTGTGAACGTTAGCCCGCTCGTCGACACAATCGTTAACTTTGTGAAACCGTTCATCAAGGAGAAGATACGCAACAGAATCTTCCTGCACAGCGACATGAATACATTGTACGAGTACATCCCCAAGGAAATATTGCCGTCGGAGTATGGCGGTGATGCTGGACCAATTCAAGCTATTCATGGTGTGCAAACATAAATATTTTAGATTCTCTATTATATTTAAGGTTACACTGTACTTTGGGGGACCAATCTTTTAAACTTCTTTTTATGCAGTCCTACAGATCTCGACGAGAAATCACCGATTATTAAAGTCTTATTGCCAGGAGTTCACTGGTTCAGAAATTATACGCGTGTAAAGTTGAGCACTTTCAAGCCTTTTTGATAGGCTAAACCGCCGCCATATTGGTATATTTGCTAGATGGTACACACACGGACTTAACACTAGAACTACCGAGCGCTAAACGCGATTGGTGTATATTGCATTCTAATAACGACAAGAATGCATTTATTCAACTTCCGTAACAACTTTTGTTTAAATATGTATTCTAATGGAGAATTTGACTAAAACATTACCCCGGAAAACATTTTTATAATTTCAATATTTGTAAAAGAAAAATTTGGAAACCGGTCATTTTGACTTGTCCGGTAGTTCTAGTGTTAAAGGACTGAGCTTAAAGTGGGTTTATGGGTGAGAGGGGTCGTGCCGCGAGCGGGGAGGGATGGTAGACTGCGGCCATGTTGGATGGCAACACTAGTGTCGCCATCTATATAACGTTGCGGAAGCATTGATATGATTTGATTCTGAAAAATGAATGCATAACAAGTGTATTTGTATATATATATATATACACACACAAAATATTGCACATTCGGCTCCAATATAAATTTATAAATAAATTATGTGTATCTATTTCCCGCATGATTGCATTGCAAATTCGCGCAACTAGTATTTAAAGTTGCCTATAGATAGCGTTGGCATATGGTGCAAGATTTCACGCGCATGCGCGGCCAAAACAGTAATGTATCTATATCACGATGACAGAGGTAGCGGAGCCCTGAGATAGTTATATTGACGGGAATGTCTCGAAATAATCTATTCCGGACAAAAAAGACTTCGGGACGTGTCCTGCGAGTTACAAAATATACACAAATACACATGTTATACACTCATTTTTCAGAATCAAATCATACCAATTTTTTAAAATTCTGCTGGGTGCTCAAGGTACCCCATTTTATCGAGAATCTTACTTTACTGAGGCTAAAATCGCCGTGCATGCGCGTGAAATCTTGCACCATATACCAACACTGCCTATAGAGCGCACCACAGTGTTTGCCATCCAAGATGGCCGACAAGTTGATACTCCTTCCGTCTTTCGCCTCACTCCCGCAGCATAATGCACAGTCCTGAAGTCTGTGGGTGCACATAAGATCGGGTAAGTAGTACCGAGCATATCCGTTAGATGGCAGCACAAGCACATACGAAATAATAACACATGTACGAAATAAAAATGCGGATGATTGCAAGCGTAGTCGTGCCGGCCTGATGGTCGGCCCTCTCCGCTCCCACGACGACCTAACCCCAAATCAACTTGGACTAATTTACACGCGCATAACTTTGAAACCAGTGAATTGCCATCTAGCGCGTGCCCTAATACTACTTAGCCGACGCGCGGAACTACCATCCAACGAATATCCAATATGGCGACGCTCTAAGCTATCAAAAACGCTTAAAATTGCTCATCTTTACACGTGTATAACTTTTCAACCAGTAAACTCCGGTAACTAAAACATGAATTTCCTTTGCTAAAACTTACACGTCCATCATTTTCTCGTAAAAATGTGTAGCATCACATGCACAAAACTTGAAAATTTTTGGTCCTCTAAAGTACAGTTCAACCATATTTAAATCTAAACAAATAGTGTTTTTAAACCACTTTGTGACAATTATACAAGTTGAAAAAATCAGGGACGGATGAGGGTTGAAGAATAACATGTATAGAATATCAGAACGTAATCGGACTAGATTTAATCAAATTTGAGTTTGACCATACGTTTGGTTTTAGATACTTGGATGAAGAAGCTAGAAGAGTACGGCCCGTGGTTCAAGGAACAGGAGGCAATAAAATCGAACGAAGCTCTTCGACCTGGAAAACCGAAGACACAGGACGACTTATTTGGTCTCGATGGATCGTTTCGACAGTTGTCTATCGATTAAGATGAAATAATCTGAAATAATTCGCGCATTTCGGTGCTAACACGAAGAATATTCAGCAAGAATTAGTTGTGTTGTACATTACTAGATTTGTTATCTCGTCAACAAGATATAATATATATTTTGTCCATTTAGGAGATTGC
The DNA here is from genome assembly GCA_913789915.3 of Sphecodes monilicornis. Taxonomy (NCBI): domain Eukaryota; kingdom Metazoa; phylum Arthropoda; class Insecta; order Hymenoptera; family Halictidae; genus Sphecodes; species Sphecodes monilicornis. The sequence continues at coordinate 2,424,615 of OU565300.1, forward strand.
TGATACGAGTAAGAAGAAAAGACGTTTAGTTAAGGACTGTGTACAGGAAAATGTTGTAGATCCTTGAAATGATCGGTTCCTGAGGTTATTTAAAGTAACTTTTTCCTTTGCGAAAATTGCCTCCTCGGCTTCGTTAAGGGGTTATTAACGAAAAACACGGACCAATCAGAGCGCGGCTGCAGCAGACGGTCTCCGGGCTCGGCCAATGGCAACGCCCAGCTCAGCAGGACCTATCGCCGAGCCGGAATCCAATGGCACAGCCGCGCTCTGATTAGTCCGTGTTTTTCGTTAATAACTCGTTAACAAAGCCGAGTTGGAAATTTTCGCAAAGGAAAAAGTTACTTTAAATAACCTGGGGAACCGCCCATTTCAAGGATTTACAACATTCTTGAGACACCCTGTGTATGTATACGGATCGGTGACGGGTCAAGTAGTATATACCGTGAAGAGTGTCGAGTGTTGACTAAATTGTCCATCTGCTGGCGAGCGTAGGGGGTATCCACCATAGCATAATATATATTGTATAGATGCATAATATATTACGAAACTATTTATCTTTTTCTACATGAATTGTAAACAACTTGTAATTGAAAATACAAAATAGTGATATATTACTGAGAATCGTTTGCTTCTTAATGCGTAGTTTGAGTGCAGAAGAATAGGCGATTAATATAAAAGTAATTGTGTAAAAGTGTAAAACACACGGAGAAGTAGTGAATTCTTTTTAAATATGCGAAATATATTTTAAACATACAGTGGTAGTACTTCGAATGTTGCTATCGAACATAATCCCCATTGAACCTCTAACGATTGCATATAATAAAAGAAAACAACATAATGGCAGTCATTCTTTATTCAACTAACTATGTTTTATTTTCAAATTGAGCACGAACTTTCGCAATCATCTAGTAAGAATATTTTTATGTTAATCGAAAACCCTAAAAGACCATGCCATCAAACAAGAACAAAAGTTGCTATAGCTACGATATTAATCGAGCGAAGTTGGAAAACTTGAGCTAACTGTTACAGGCTAACTGTTGATTAAGAGAGATACTACTCTCATCACAAGCATCACAAAAATCATTTAATTTCTTAGGGGTGGGGGTTGTAAGCAACCCTTCGAGTGACTACTTCCAAAAAATTCAAGTACAATATACTGTTACCTATCAAATATATATATATATATATATATATATATATATATATATATATATATATATATATACATACAAATACACTTGTTATGCATTCATTTTTCAGAATCAAATCATATCAATGTTCCCGCAACGTTATATAGATGGCAACACTAGTTTTGCCATCCAACATGGCCGCAGACTACCATCCCTCCCCGCTCGCGGCACGACCTCTCTCATCCATTACCCACTTTATGCTTAGTCCTTTAAGTCCGTGTGTGTACCATCTAGCAAATATACCAATATGGCGGCGGTTTAACCTGTCAAAAAGGCTTGAAAGTGCTCAACTTTACACGCGTATAACTTCTGAACCAGTGAACTCCTGGCAATAAGGCTTTAATAATCGGTGATTCCTCGTCGAAGTCTATAGGACTGCATACAAAGAAGTTTAAAAGATTGGTCCTCCAAAGTACAGTTTAACCTTAAATATAACAGAGAATCTAACATATTTATGTTTGCACACCATGAATAGCTTGAATTGGTCCATAGAAAAGATGGACCATATCCCAACACTGAGTGTCACTGTAACAGAGAGATGTGGTAACCATGAAGTAAAATGGTGGTGACGCTGAGCGCCTATGTCGACCGTGCCCGCCAAAACGTAAGCGTAAGAGTGGGATCCACTGATCAGTGGTGGGATCCGCAGCCTTGCGTCAAGAGTGGGGACCACCGTTCTCCCTGCACCCCACTGACGAGATTTTGTGCCAACTCTCGTTGCGCGATATAAACAAGTAACTGATGCAAACAAGTAACGATTGGTAACTGTTGACGAGAGAGCAAAGCCTCAAAATACAATGTTTCGTTATCATCTTGTTTCATTTCGGGCCATTCCGAATGAGCGGGTCGCGAGGTAACAAAACAGAAACTATTTCCCTTTTTGTCTTTCGCTTGCATCCATGGCAACGGCGGATACTGGAGGGGGGGGGGGGGGGTGGGCGCTATGGTGGGGAAATGCCCACACCTGCAAGACCAACCGGATTTAAATCCGGTGGTGAAAATGAAAATTTAAAAATAAAATCGAGAGATTACCAAATAACGAGTAAAACAGAGACAAAAACAAAAATGGCGGACAGATGGAAGAATATCTTAACGAATAAACAAAATAAATGTCGTATAATGTGGCAAGAACACGCCCCTGATTATTTGATTGTTATCAACATTTAAAACTCCCATCCAACACCACAGTTATTATTATTCGTATACAGAAATTCGAATTTTTAACTTTCTGTTGGGCGAATCAATTTTCCTTTCCCTCGAGGTAATGTGTGTTAGCGGATAATAAAACGTTTCTAATTCGTTCGGATGTGAACGTTGTTTCTTTTCTTCGCTAATTGTAATTAAACAAGCTCGACTAAAGAGAAAATCAGTCACGCGTCAACATCACGAGCAAATGAACTATAAAAAGCGAATGCTTACTGTCCCGAGAGTCGGAGATTTCTAGGAAATGATCTTTTACGTGCAGAATGTTTGAATACTTTCATTCGAAACGGAAAGCATTGTAACTGCACGCGTTGATCCGTCTACAACGCGGATAATTCGTTTATTTCCACGTAATTGTCGGAGTCGAAAGTGGGTCACACTGTCGCAGCACGCACATAGAGTAAGCCGCTTTCGATTTTTGAAAGCGACGCTCGTTTTTTTTAATTGCATACCACACGTGCCGTTTTCTGAGAAATAGACTCGGTTCGTGCGCAATGCACGCCACAAGAGAAAAAAAATGGAGGATACACAGCGTCGCCTCTCGCGAATGTAATTTCAGTTTTAATTTGCAGCAGATACAAAATGAAAAAGAAACATGAGCACAGCTGGCCACTTGTACTTATAGGTGCGTGCTACTTTCTCATTTTCTGTTACGGTCAATAACATAAACTAATTTGTAATTATTTTATAGTTGACAAATTATTTGGAAATTTAGACAACTAAATAGAATTATCCATCGTTATTTAGAAACACCTTGTAACAACATAGAAAAGACACATTCGTACTTCCAGAAGAATTTTAATTAATTTTCTGTTATTTTATCTTTGCTTTATTTCTATTTTATTTACAGACACCGTGTAACACATAGAAAAGACACATTTGTTCTTCAAAAAGCATTTTAGTTAATTTAATTTAATTTTATTTTTATTTGAAACTGCTTCAAGTTTACGAAGAAGGTTATTGAAAAATTTAGTTAAGTGAAATTATCCAAACAACGCGTTTTTTTAGATTCTAGCAGGATTAGTTTACTGAAATTTCTTTGAAATTGCTTCGAAATTGCTATTCCTACAAGGTTGTACACGATAAGTGCAATAAAATTATCCCCACTACTTCGAATCCCTTAAATCCTACTTTCTGAAATTCGCCGGTTTTCCTTTCGTATTCGAGAGATAAAACCGCGAATTATGAAACGAGTTAACACGAGATTCGTGTAGTACATTGTTTTGTAGGAGTAGATTGGAAGTACACACTACAATTATAGTGATGTTAATGTCCTTAATTACTGAAGAAATCACTACACCAATTTCGGATAATATCCTTTGATAATAAATTTTGTCTTTTATCGTTCGTAGGCAGGACAGTTCTGTCGCGATAAAAGCTGCAAGGTTGTACACGATAAATGCAATAAAATTATCCCTACTACTGCGAATCTCTTAAATCCTATAACCTCTTTGTCTGTCGTTTATAGTGCTTAAAATGTACTCGTCAAACGCAGATAAATTCGGAGTCGGGATTTTGATTGCCGGATTGTGTTTGCTGTCTTATAAATTATTGACAATACAAATTATCGTCGATAAATGTATTCAAACGATGCCATTTACTTAACTCGTCAACAAACCGTTTGTGCCAACGAAGTGACAGGAAAATCTTACGCAGCAAGTTAATAGTAATTATATTGTATATGTATTGTTTGCAGTTGCATATTTTTACACTTCTATGTGCACAACGATTAGATTATGCGTATTTACACCGTCGCACGACGTCAAAACATAAAAAACAAAGTAATTAAACGTATCCAGTAAATGCAAATCAAATATTTCACAATTGCGCAGAGTGCGAAATGAAACTGATATAATACCTCGTACAATACTTAAATGTTTGTTACCTCATTTATTAAATATAAATTTAGTAATTCAAACAATATTTTTAGTAATTGTATGGCAATTTTTACCTCAGAGTCATCACTCGAGTGCTAATGACAAATAGTTACCGAGATCGTCTCTGTAAATGTCTCAAAATGTTCTCCATCACGAAAAGTGGAAATGACGCACATTGAATTGTTTTATGAGATATTGCGTAAATATAGAACTTTTGAAGAGTTCTTCCTTCTGCACACTTCACCCTCCAATGGCCTATCTTTTTCAGAACCTTATAATTGACGATGTTTCGAACCGTTTACAACTGTAATTATTAATTTTTTAAACTATATTTCTAAAGGCACTTCTCGTAGACACGTTATTCTTTGTGTTATTTCCATTGCAACTGCTATTATTCAATTAGTGCAATTGCCAAAAATCTCCGGTCAAACATCAAGTTCATTTCAATGGCACTGAACTTGTTTCATTTCTGTACTTTCACAAAATCAAAACAAAAATATGGCATTCCTTTTTTGAAAACACGAACTGACCTTGAAATAACCTTGAAAGGATACAATTAATAATTTTTTTCATCTTTGCACTGTTTTGTGTTTCACTTCCGGTTTTTTGTCTAATGATAAATAACAAATAAATTATTTCGAATGAATAACGAATAGTGGACATAACGCAAAACTCAAAATAATAATAGATTGGTGAATAATTATTGACTCGATACTTTAACCCAATTGACTCCAAGGAATTTTAATTCCAAAATCAAGACATTTCTTTCAACCTAGAACATTCTCATTCTAGATAATCCTTTTTACAATTTTGCACATGAAATTGGTCCTGCTTTCTTCATAGAACACTTGAATTTTTAAGAATTCAGGGGTCAGCTCCGAAGCATCGCATTCATCGTGTACGGACACGATTCCCTTACAATCGGCCGCCATTCGTCCAAACAATCGGCCGAGCGACCAAACAATCGGCACCAGCGTGTCTGTACAATGACAAAACTTCTTTCTTTTTAATTATTTCTTCGTGAGACCTACGTCTATTATTAAAATTGGACCAAATATGACATAATTCGGTTGAAAACTTATTATTCTCAAATTATATCGTGTTTGGAGTTATTTTAATCAGAAAAATGTAACGAATGTCTTGGTAAACGTATCATAAAAAAATAACAAAAACCAAAATAATTTTATCATTGCCGGTTGGCGGAATGTTATTAGCATTTGAAGATCCGTTGGGTGCTAAAGTTATTAATACTTACATACAAAAATTTCATTTTTAAACTATCTTAAGTCTACCACCACTGCGCTTTAGTATACCCTTGTTCTAGCAAGAATATTTCCCCCCCTCCACAAGGCAATAAATTCCAACCGAGATACTAATTTATAATTGGAAATATTATAGGGCAGGACACGGCTATCCGAAATAAGGACACGTAGCGAGTAACATGATTCCGTATTTAACAAAGACTGTGGAAGTATATTTAATAGGAGGATTGAAATTCAATTTTCATCTTGACCAAGTTACGGTTGAATCTGCAATACAGAATAATTCTGTGAACATTCTCATACTAGATAATCGTTTTTACAATTTTGCACATGAAATTGGTCCTGCTTTCTTCATAGAACACTTGAATTTTTAAGAATTCAGGGGTCAGCTGCGAAACATCGCATTCATCGTGTACGGACACTATTCCCTTACAATCGGCCGAGCGACTGTACAATGACAAAACTTCTTTCTTTTTAATTACTTCTTCTCGAGACCTACGTCTATTATTAAAATGAGACCAAATATGACATAATTCGGTTGAAAACTTATTATTCTCAAATTATATCGTGTTTGGAGTTATTTTATAGAACACTTGAATTTTTAAGAATTCATAAAATACAGACGAATTGAATAATACGAAAACTTACTTATGAAGACTTATGGCAATTTTTACTCGCCATTCGAGAGCGCCGAAGGGTGAATGCAAATGCAATTTTGATTGAAATAATCTCCCAACGCTGGAACACAGTACATTAGAGGTTCGTTTAAATGAAATTTGCGAGACGAGTACTTTCGTTCACCGAGGAGTTTCCCCACCGTCCCCTCCCCACCTGCTCGTCCTTTGGCCGGTTGGTTTCGCCGGCAAGTTACTCGGCACTCAGTCAGTCAGTCAGTAAGTCAGTAAGTCAGTCAGTCAGTCAGTCAAGCATATAATCGATCAGTCGGTGAATCAATTAAACCGTTTGGCTGATCGTGTCGCCAGACACTCGAGCGGCGCAACAGTGATTTATCGGGACTCCCGGTGGACAAATTTCCTGGCCGTCATGACAGTGCGTTCACCTTACAAAACGTGCGGTATGCTCGAACGTTTCAGTTGAGTTATTGCGGGCACAACGCTCAACTGCGGATAATTTGTTCCGTGTGGCCAAAGAAGACACACACACACACGTGTAGCAACGAGATACCTGGGCGCGTTCATGCCTGTAACGGCTCTAAAGAGGATGATTAGTTACCGGGAATGTTGAAGGTAAGTCGTTACTGCAGCGCATTTAATTGCTAGCAAAGGAGTCGAACGCTAAAGTAGACACTCCAATCGGCATCGTTGGTATTTAACTTCCTGCGAAGATGCGATCTTTTCTTTTAACGTTCTTCACACGTTTCGACAGTTTTTAGCAATTATTAAAGCGAGAGGCTAGAATCAATACAAGCGGTTTTATTTTAAACGATTTTTCAACGATGTGTAAACTAAGCGTATTTAATTTTTATAACCTGGTCGCGGATTTTATGGATTTGCGACGAAAGCGAGTAAGCACATTTAAGTTAAAAGTTATTCAAACGAGAAACAAATGTTTATCTAGGTAATATATCCTGCAATTGATGCAGACAATTTTAATTTTGCATGAAGATCCGCGCGGTCTACTTATAACATATTACAGTGTTGGACAAAATAATATCACACTTTATGTATTTGTATAATTCGTATATTTAAAAGTAGGAAATACTTTGCACACCCTGTATATTTGTACACAATTTAGGACGAGTCTAGTTGTCTCATGAATACGTTGTTTAAATTATACGCACGTAAAATTGTCGGTCTATATATTATACGTAATTTTTTTTATAATTATTTTACGGATGCGGATTGGCTTCATTAGTTTCATGTAAACAAATACACAGGTTATGTATAATAGAATTTGTTTTCATCGCTTGCAAGCTGAGTAATGATGTTGCATAATTGATAAATATAAACTAACCAAACTTAACCAATTTTTGGTCGTTTTACCGTATTTTCATTATTATTTATTATTTTATTATTAACGCTTTACCTAGCGGACACTTACCGAGCACTAAATGCGATTGGCGCGTGTTACCTTGAAAAAAAGACAAGATTATATTTATTTAGACCGTGTACAATTTTTATTATAATGTTGAGTTATAGTAAGGGAATGCACGTGACCATTCCCATTCGCGTGATTACATTTTCTTAAAATTTGTCTACAAACATTTAATAATTGCATAAACAACCGCAGTCTCGTCATAAAATTTTTCCCGGTAGGTAATGCGTTAACGGATATTCAGGGTGTTCATCAGAAAATTTTCCAGCCGAACATCTCGAAAAGTATGAAAGATTATTTGATTGGCGTTTTCAAGGTGATTTGAAGGTCAACTTTGTTTTTTCAAATGGAAACCTATATTTTTTATTATGGGAGCTTATTGTACGTAACAAGACCAGCAATTTTCGTAGGATATATTTTAAACTGCGCATATATATATATTGTTAATGGTTATTAATAAAACAAAATAAATGATTTGTCTAGTTTTAAAATGAACAACATAGCATATACATTTTCTTGCGAATAATGCATTCGAGTTTTAAACTTTGTAATGAAATATTTCATGGTTAGAAATGATATTATAGAGTTTGATCACCCATTCGAATGTTTCTAGGCATTTAGCATTCTAAATAAAACCTTTAACAAATGACTCGATGGAAAATACTACAGTCCCCCTGTCTGCATCGAAAGTATCGACTTAATGATCGTCGAAGAATCTTTCATGCATATTTCTCATACGCAGTGAGCATGGTTTCGATGAATCATTCGTGAACGGTAGCTATGTTCTAACAAATTCTAAACATTCCTACAAGCTACGAGGAAATACATACTGGATATGATAATAATTATATGTACAAATACTTGACAATAATTTTTTTTAAATAATTAATAGTTCATTTTCTGTAGAAATATTACTAAACAAACATTTTTATTCGCCGAAAAAAATTGTAGTATTTCATTTTTCTGACACTTTGCGATGTAAATGAAAAATTTTATAATTAAACTAAAATTTTATGAAAAACATTTTCCAATACTTTTACTATGTTACGATTTATTCCATTTATAATGCATAGCGCTTAATTGTTAACTTGTACTATTGTCTTTTAATGCACTGAACGTTTGGAACAAATGTTTTTCTTTAAATTTAATGCAAAAACAACAAAATATACTTTTAATTTTGACAAAATCATCGAAACCCGTCTAAAATGCAGCAGTTTCACGTTCTCCACTTAAAGCGAAATTATGAAAGCGTGTCCGATAAGATTGACACTTTCCTGACGTACCATCACCATACAATTTGTCGTAATGAAAGTTTCTAACCAATTATTAATTTAGCTCGGATCAGTTTGATATTTCAACATACTTGCAAATTCACAAGGATATCCTGTTCTTCCGCCATTTTCTGAAACTAAACAAAATAAAACGAACAAGACAGAAAAATAGTGAAAATCCTTGAAATGTGCGGTTCCTGAGGTTATTTAAATTAACTTTTTCCTTAGCGAAAATTTCCAACTCGGCTCTGTTAACGAGTTATTAACGAAAAACACGGACCAATCAGAGCGCGGCTGTGCCATTGGATTCCGGCTCGGCGATAGGTCTTGCTGAGCGGGGCGTTGCCATTGGCCGAGCCAGACTCTCTCTGCTGCAGCCGCGCTCTGATTGGTCCGTGTTTTTCGTTAATAACTCCTTAACGAAGCCGAGGCGGCTATTTTGGCAAAGGAAAAAGTTACTTTAAATTACCCCAGGAACCGTCCATTTCAATAATTTTCACTATTTTTCAGACAACCTGTATACTGAAACGGACCAACACCAATTTTGCGATTTAATAACCAGTAGGCAATCTTTCATAGTGCATAATGCATAAATTTGCAATAATCGACAAATTTTCAAATTTAACCATTTCTTCTTCTCTAATCGTACAATCTATACAAATAATTATTCTACTAAATAAAACGATATATTAGATAAATTTACTGTACTGTTTTGGCAGAAAATATAGCTTCATGTGCTACATTTAAATATTGTCTGAAATCCTGAGCAATAATTAAATTGCTTTTGGATATTTGTTGACATGTCATCACACCAACCAAAGGTTAAAATAAAAAAAAAATATATCAAAATAAAATCCAAATATTTTCATTATTCTTCAAATAAAATACTATTTTCAAATATTATTTTAAAAACTCATTACACCAAATAAAATATTTTATTCTCAACGTTGTACCCGTACTTTAACACTAGGTTTACGGAGCACTAAAATTGATTATTTTACATTGCTTTATGAAAATAATAAAATTGTATTTACTTAGATCATCCGCGATATTTATTGTAATATGTACACAAAAAAATAAATCTATTTAATAATTCCTCACGAATGACTCTTTACACTCTTAATATTTGTGTAATAAAAATTTTTGAATCCGCCATTTTGACGGGCCCCGTAAATCTAGTGTTAAAATAAATATTTACGAATATAAAAATACTATTTTACACACCTGCGGGTATCGTTATGTTTTCACATATTTTCGTCGATATCGTTTAACAATTCGCCACAGACACGAGCGAAGACAAAATATTTAGCCGCGACAGTGAATGTCCACTTTCCAAACTTCCTGCGCGCACGACTTCCTGGATATCTCCGCAATCGTTTTACTGAGAAATTCCTCACGGAATGCAAATAACGTACACCGAGGACAATTCGAACTCTTCGGCACGTTCGTCTTTCTTATCGCGCAATTATGCCAATCTCAATGTTATACAAGTATAAATGTTGCTCCATCGCTACTGTGCGTCGAATACAGCCGAATTTTCAGACAAAAATCGATCACGCATACTTTAATGCGTCATCTTAGTATTAATGTTAGTTTCACAAATGGGTAGTTAAAAATACAGTTAGGTAGTAAATTTGCTATAGTTATTGGATAAAAATATTATATTTCTATACTTCATATTGCTGTCATCAACCGCATGATGTATATATTTATTAAGTATTATTAACGTTGCTATACTAATATTATTATTATTCGTTTCACAATTTTAATTTTTATACGTAGTAAACAAATGTGCATGATACGTGCATACGTAAACAAAAATGTAGATATTAGATACTAGGCATTTTGCAATACACACACACACACACATGTTCACTAAAGATCACGAAAAAGTTTTTAGGAATAGGATTTTTCAAAGTTGTTAACAACGCAAACATTTAGATGATTATACTATACTAGCTTTCAGTATTCAGTCGAACGAATCTTAATTATAACAATTTAGCACCATGTTACCTCTGTACAGTGTCACAATAGCAACGAAACGAAGACGCATGATTGTAAATATTGAAACAAAATATGAATTAGCAAAAGCGTTCGAAAGTAGTGGAACTGCCAGAGCAGATTCTGAATTTATCGGCGTTTAACGAATACAGCGTCGTCGTCGCGATGAAAGCAACGGGAACAGCTCCGAAGCATCGCATTCATCGTGTACGGACACGATTCCCTTACAATTGGCCGCCAGCCGTCCAAACAATCGGCCGAGCGACCAAACAATCGGCACCCGCGTGTCTGTATAATGATAAAACTTCTTTCTTTTTAATTATTTCTTCGTGAGACCTACGTCTATTATTAAAATGAGACCAAATATGACATAATTCGGTTGGAAACTTATTATTCTCAAATTATATCGTGTTTGGAGTTATTTTAATCAGAAAAATGTCACGAATGTCTTGGTAAACGTATCATAAAAAAATAACAAAAACCAAAATAATTTTATCATTGCCGGTTGGCGGAATGTTATTAGTATTTAAAGATCCGTTGGGTGCTAAAGTTATTAATACTTACATGCAAAAATTTCAATTTTAAACTATCTTAAGTCTACCACCACTGCGCTTTAGTATACTCTTGTTCTAACAAGAATATTTCCCCCCCTCCACAAGGCAATAAATTCCAACCGAGATACTAATTTATAATTGGAAATATTATAGGGCAGGACACGGCTATCCGAAATAAGGACACGTAGCGAGTAACATGATTCCGTATTTAACAAAGACTGTGGAAGTATATTTAATAGGAGGATTGAAATTCAATTTTCATCTTGACCAAGTTACGGTTGAATCTGCAATACAGAATAATTCTGTGAACATTCTCATTCTAGATAATGGTTTTTACAATTGTGCACATGAAATTGGTCCTGCTTTCTTCATAGAACACTTGAATTTTTAAGAATTCAGGGGTCCTCTGCGAAACATCGCATTCATCGTGTACGGACACGATTCCCTTACAATTGGCCGCCAGCCGTCCAAACAATCGGCCGAGCGACCAAACAATCGGCACCCGCGTGTCTGTACAATGATAAAACTTCTTTCTTTTTAATTATCTCTTCGTGAGACCTACGTCTATTATTAAAATGAGACCAAATATGACATAATTCGGTTGAAAACTTATTATTCTCAAATTATATTGTGTTTGGAGTTATTTTAATCAGAAAAATGTCAGGAATGTCTTGGTAAACGTATCATGAAAAAATAACAAAAACCAAAAGAATTTTATCATTGCCGGTTGGAGGAATGTTATTAGCATTTGACGATCCGTTATTAATACTTACATACAAAAATTTCAATTTTAAACTATCTTAAGTCTACCACCACTGTGCTTTAGTATACCCTTGTTCTAACAAGAATATTTCCCCCCTCCACAAGGCAATAAATTCCAACCGAGATACTAATTTATAATTGGAAATATTATAGGGCAGGACACGGCTATCCGAAATAAGGACACGTAGCGAGTAATATGATTCCGTATTTAACAAAGACTGTGGAAGTATATTTAATAGGAGGATTGAAATTCAATTTTCATCTTGACCAAGTTACGGTGAAGTGTTGAATCTGCAATACAGAATAATTCTGCGAACGTTTCGCGATTATAAAGAAGAGACATCAGATTACTATGGAACGTTGATGAAGAGGCGCTCGTAAATGATCGATATGCATCGCGGGACGTGCTCCAGGGTGACTCTAACAAATACTACTAAAAGGTGATTAACAATTATCTGTGTTCCCACCTAAGTAGCTGTGGAGGAACACCGACGATGGAGCTGAACGTGTTCACCTATGTCACGGTGAGTAGCCGAAGTTAGTTCAATCGCTACAATCGTTAGATTTTTTTTTAAGTGCAACTGCGCATGTGCAATTAACAATCGCATCATTTATTTAAATATAAATGCATATTTTTTGTTGCACTATTCGATTCCTCTGTTCATACTACGTAAAAAATGATTAAGGTACTATGGCAAAAAAATCATTAGTTCTCGAGATATTTTCAAAACCTGCATTTATCGAAGAAGAAGCGTTTAAGCATCTTATTCAGTAAAAGCAGGTTTCGTAAATATCTCGAGAACTAATAATTTTTTCGTCATAGTACCCTAATCATTTTTTACGTAGAATGAGCAGAGGAATCGATTGGTGCAACAAAAAATATGCATTTCTATTTAAAGAAATGATGCAATTGTTAATTGCACATGCACAGTTGCACCAAAAAAAAAAATTCAAGTTCTTCCATTTAAAACAAAAAACTAAAGTTACCTCCGTATCTCCTTTACGCGACCACTTGTTAAAAAAAACTGCCATTACTATATTATTAATTGCTTCAATTCAGATAACTTTTATGTGAAACATTTTGTTGTTTAAAATAACGATAATATTTCAGTTGTTGGGGCACACTGTATTTTCATAATAGGAATCTGAGAACAGTCTGATAAATGGAAGCATTCATATTCCTTAAGAAAGGAGATTACTATAAAACCATGGTTGAAAGGTTCACATAATACGAGCCTACAAAGGAAAGCATTTACAAGCGACGGTTACGAGGCAAACCATAATCTTTATTAAAGAATTCCGAGCTATTTATATCATACAAGCCCTTGCTGTAAAATTCCCATGAGACATTATCATTTATTTACTTTACCTTTCGAACAAACAATTTGAATAACAAAATTAATTACATAACCTCTAAAATCTGAACCTCATTCGGTTGCATAAAACGAACAACTCTTTTTTCCAAATTGGATCAAACGACTTCAGTTTTTTCTTTTTTTGAGATTTTAGAAGGATTAGTTTACTAGGTAGCGTGTAAATAATTTTTTTTAAACATTCATATTGGTCGAAACAATTTTTAACTTTTTTATCTGTGCCTGTAATGAAAATTAAAAACTACGTTTTGTAGGTCTAGGTAAGTTGTATATATTCACAAAGTTTCATCAAAATCGGTTAACTTTGTTATGAGTTACAAACAATTGAAAATAAAAAATCAAAAACATTAACCGATTTTAATGAAACTTTGTAAATGTATATAACTCACTTGGACCTACTTAAAGGCAGTTTTTAAATTTTCATTACACTCACTGGTGAAAAAGTCAAAAATCGTGATCTTCAGTTTTCGTTCCAAATTCCGAGAAATTGCAATTTCAAAAGAATTCTTTTCATCATTACCTAGTTCGCTAATCCTTCTAACATCTCAAGAAAGCTCACGTCGCGTCGTTTGGAAAAATTTGCAAAAATTTATTCGTTTTCAAGTTAAAATCGTGACCTTCACTTTTTCCTTACAAATTTCGACCAATAATAAATAAAATAAACAATAGAATTTGCTTTCTCGTACGATGACAACTTCTCATCATATCTACCGATCGTTGCGATCCCTCGAGTTTGACGACAACTCATTTGTGTGGCCGGACGTAACGACCTGGACATCAACTTCCGGTTTCCCAAGTCTTATGGGCAGACGTGTATTACCATCACGCAAGTCTGCATTCTTATTGTCTGCTTAGACTGGCCTTCGAACGGTACTACACCCACAATTCGAAATACGTAGGGCGTTCAAAAGAGTTCCCGGAAAATGCCGGAACGGAAAGACATCTAGTTCAATCGAGCACTTTATTTTTCTTGAACCTATACACACGTTGTGCATATACAGGGTGTCCCGTAGACCGTGGTTAAAAACGCGGAACAACCAGGGCGCAGCTACTAAGTGGTAGTGATGTTGTCGCGCCGTGCTCGAATCGCGAACAAGACAATCGAGTTAAGATGGGTGCACTTATTGTTCGGTATTAGATAAAAATAATTCGGTATCGCCGCGTAAGAGACATTGAAGTCGCCGCGTAAGAAACATTTTTCTCTTGCTCACGAATCATAAAGACATCTACTCTATTCCGTCGCTTAAACGTACAAGATATGAGTTTGTGCATAATAATTTGGCCACCCTGCGTATACGTTAATAAACGTATCCTCAATTACTGTATAGAAACAAAGACGTTGATTCAAAATCGGCCAAAATTACCCAAGACCAATATTCCTGAAACTTTGCATATTGGTAGCCCTTTGAGTCTAACATTGATTCCGTGCAACAACTTTTTCCCAGGACTTCACGGTTACGGGGGGGGGGGGGCAGGATCTCAAAGTACGTATTTTGCGAAATCTATTATGTGCTGTAACTTTTAATAAAAATACGATATCGACCCGGCACTGATACCAAAAAATCAGAACAAATTCAAGCTTTCCAACGGTGTATAAGTTTATGTAATTTATTTATTGCTAACGTAATTTTTCACGTCTTTCGTGTTTTTCAAGGCGTAAAAAATTCAGAAAAATTGCAATTCCCAAAAAAGGTATCGCCTGATTTTAACCAAAAACGCTGCATTAATAGTGCATTTCATGCCCTTTCGAATGGTGTTTGTCATACCTTGGGGAAATTGTTCGTTTTTGAGTTATAATGTAAAATGTGAGTAGAAGTTGAGGCGCGCGGTCAACTACTCGACCTATATGTTCATTTCAAACGTGGGAGAAACGCTTCCTGTGATTATATATACTCCTTGGAAGCGATAGTTCGTACTTTTATTTAAATACACACATGTTCCGTCCCAAATGGTAAATAAATTATCTTTATTTTCCTGAATTTTGTTTAAATGATGAGCTATATTTGATGTCTCTTGTTTTATTTTCTCTCTTATGTTCCCCAAAAAATGAGGAAGAAACTTTGACATAATAATATCTTGCACTTCTGAAATTATCCTACATACCGTAGGTTACGACTTATTTATCATAGCTCCAATGTCTTTTTGAGACGAACCACATGATGAACATATAGGTCGAGTAGTTGACCGCGCGTCTCAACTTCTACTCACATTTTACATTATAACTCAAAAACGAATAATTTCCCCAAGGTATGACAAACACCATTCGAAAGAGCATGAAATGCACTATTAATGCAGCGTTTTTGGTTAAAATCAGGCGATAATTTTTTTGAGAATTGCAATTTTTCTGAATTTTTTACGCCTTGAAAAACATTAAAACCGTGAAAAAATTACGTTAGCAATAAATAAATTACATAAACTTATACACCGTTGGAAAGCTTGAATTTGTTATGATTTTTTGGTATCAGTGCCGGGTCGATATCTTATTTTTATTAAAAGTTACAGCACATAATATATTTCGCAAAATACGTACTTTGACCCCCTCCTCCCCCCACCCCTCCCCCGTAACCACGAAGTCCTGGGAAAAAGTTTTTGCATGGAATCATTGTTAGACCCAATATGCAATGTTTCAGAAAAATTAGGCTTGTGTAATTTTGGCTGATTTTTAATCAACGCCTTTCGGTTGAAATGTGAAGATAAATTAAAATTGTGCGAATGTTAGTGCTATCTTTTTATCCTGGAGTGTAGAGGATCTTGGAGGAAATTCTGACGAAATCCGTTGTAATACCAAATATATCAGAGTCCGCGTTGTTCGAGTCACGGCAACCGAGCAGCCTGTGGACAAAAATTTGTCGTCGCCACTCCACGAACAAAAACGCCGGGACACAGGTTGACAATAAGCGCGGTATTTGCGGAAGGTATTGGCGTTTGTCACACAGATATTACGTGGTCAACGAACCTTGAGAGCTTCTCGGAACAGACGTACACGCCTTGGCAAAGAAGAGTTTCCGAACGCGGTTCCAAACTCATGCCAAGTACCTTTTACACCATCACTGGCGCACGCGGAATTTTCTTTGGATCCGATACCGACGCCAAATATTTATAATTTTATAATTGAATTCAGTGCATTTTCCAAATTTCAAAATTCATTTCCGCCATCATGAGTGATGTGTAGTACTAAACTGCGAAAGGGTTGAAACAGATCTTTTACTCCGAAGAGAAATGTTGATTTTTCCGTTGTTATTTCATATTTGAAATAATTTACATCCTCATTTTCTACCTTACCGACATAACATTTTCTAGTTTGGACTGGGTTAGATCTTAGATCCAGATGCAGTAGCAGTGGCAGTTTTTTGCGAATATCTCGGTAACCATAAATTTCCTCAAAACAATTCTTTCAGTTTCATATTACACCCCCCCCCCCCCTCGCCATAGGCCCCCACCACCGCCACCCCGAGCGTTGTCACCATACTAAACCACTCGACTGCGGAATCGATTTAAATTTGTACAAATGAAGCTATTGCAGACCGTGATTGTCACATCTATCGCATTGTTGACAATTTTTGGGAACGGTCGCATGTACATAGATACAACTTTAGGAGACAATATGTGTGGATGAGTTTTGTGTGGCCAATCCTGAACCTTTTAAGAATCATTTGGTCCCTACTGGATGCCGTTTGCTTTCTTGTTGCAATATTGTTTTAATTATTGTCTCGTTAGATTTCAGAAGAAAGCTAATAGCTTTCGATAGTTCGTAGAAATTGAGGCACCATACAGAGGCTCACGACAGTATTCACAACTTCTACAAATGTTATGTCGGATGCGCTCTAAACCAGTGATTGCTATTATTTTTTATGAGAACTATTGAGTTTCAACAATCGTCATGCCCATGACGCGTAGAATACAATGCAATAAAAAAATACAGGTTGACCTTGAAATTCAAGGTCAAGGACAATTTTGCGGCAACTTTCTTTTACAGATCCGAAGATGTAGAATGTGCCTACTGCAGCCAAAACCAAACATTTCTTTACATCCTGTACATACTTGATTTGTTCGAAGCATTGGAAATAGCGAATGTTCGCATACTTTTGTGAAGTACCTTTTACACCATCACTGGCGCACGCGGAATTTTCTTTGGATCCGATACCGAAGCCAAATGTTTATAATTTTTGAATAGAATTCAATGCATTCTCCAAATTTCAAAATTCATTTCCGCCATCATGAGTGATGTGTAGTACTAAACTGCGAAAGGGTTGAAACAGATCTTTTACTCCGAAGAGAAATGTTGATTTTTCCGTTGTTATTTCATATTTGAAATTATTTACATCCTCATTTTCTACCTTACCGACATAACATTTTCTAGTTTGGACTGGGTTTGATCTTAGATCCAGATGCAGTAGTAGTGGCAGTTTTTTGCGAATATCTCGGTAACCATAAATTTCCTCAAAACAATTCTTTCAGTTTCATATTACCCCCCCCCCCCCCCCTCGCCATATGCCCCCACCACCCGCCATCCCGAGCGTTGTCACCATACTAAACCACTCGACTGCGGAATCGATTTAAATTTGTACAAATGAAGCTATTGCAGACCGTGATTGTCACATCTATCGCATTGATCGACGTTCTAAATGCGAGCCCGACGTACTACGTAAAACCCATCGAGGACGAGAACGACTACGCCCGGGTCTTGGAGCTCTCTCTTTTGTTTTACGAAGCGCAACGGTCGGGTAAACTGCCAAAGAACAATCGAATCCCATGGAGAAAGGACTCGGCACTAGACGATCATGGTTCGAACGGCGAAGACCTGACTGGAGGTTATTACGACGGTAATTACAATACAAAGTAGGCAATTCAGTAAATACAGGGTGATTCAGCTAAAGTGTGTGGCACTCAAATTACTTGCAAACTTATATGAACAGATTGTTGAGACGAAAGTTGTACAGTTCAGAAGAGTAGCATACAATACTTAGCTTCCTTCGGTTTTGTTTTTTTTTCTTTTTTTATCGATATATAAAAGTCATCTTTAGTTTCTTTATCATGAAGAGGAAAGGCGTTGATTCAAAATCGGCCAAAATTACCCAAGACCAATTTTCCTGAAACTTTGCATATTGGTAGCCCTTTGGGTCTAACATTTATTCCGTGCAAAAACTTTTTCCCAGGACTTCATGGTTACGGGGGGGGGGGGGGGGGTCAAAGTACGTATTTTGCGAAATCTATTATATGCTGTATCCCTTTTTTGGGAATTGCAATTTTTCTGAATTTTTTACGCCTTGAAAACACGAAAACCATGAAAAAATTATGTTAGCAATAAATAAATTACATAAACTTATACACCGTTGGAAAGCTTGAATTTGTTATGATTTTTTGGTATCAGTGCCGGGTCGATACCTTATTTTTATTAAAAGTTACAGCACATAATAGATTTCGCAAAATACGTACTTTGGCCCAACCCCCCCTTAACCATGAAGTCCTGGGAAAAAGTTTTTGCACGGAATCAATGCTAGACCCAAAGGGCTACCAATGTGTAAAGTTTCAAGAAAATTGTTCTTGGGTAATTTTGGCTGATTTTGCATCAACGCCTTTGAATCTTGCGGTTGAACAGAGAATTCAACTCTGAGATATTCTGTATAAATGATTGTTAATTGTAATGCTCAAAATGTTCTCCAGTACAGTTAATACATTTGTTTCGTGAAAAAATAATTAAAAACAAAAAAGTTTTGTCATTGCATTAGTATTTTGGCTGACCGATATATGTATCTCACCCGATACGCTGTTTTTGGTCGCTCGGTTCGACACTGGCGGGAAAACATAAAGGAATCTCGAGGAATCGTAACTGTACACGATAAATGCAATGTATCGGACCCGACACGCTGGTTTTGTTCGCTCGGTTCGACACTGACGGGAAAACATAAAGGAATCTCGCGGAATCGTATCTGTACACGTTGAATGCAATGTATCGGACCCGACGCGTTGGTTTTGGTTGCTCGGTTCGACACTGGCGGGAAAACATAAAGGAATCTCGAGGAATCGTAACTGTACACGATAAATGCAATGCATCGGACCCGACGCGTTGGTTTTGGTTGCTCGGTTCGACACTGACGGGAAAACATAAAAGAATCTCGCGGAATCGTATCTGTACACGTTGAATGCAATGTATCGGACCCGACACGTTGGTTTTGGTTGCTCGGTTCGACAGTGACGGGAAAACATAAAGGAATCTCGCGGAACCGTATCTGTACACGTTGAATGCAATGTATCGGACCCGACACGTTGGTTTTGGCTGCTCGGTTCGACACTGGCGGGAAAACATAAAGGAATCTCGAGGAATCGTAACTGTACACGATAAATGCAATGCATCGGACCCGACGCGTTGGTTTTGGTTGCTCGGTTCGACACTGACGGGAAAACATAAAAGAATCTCGCGGAATCGTATCTGTACACGTTGAATGCAATGTATCGGACCCGACACGTTGGTTTTGGTTGCTCGGTTCGACAGTGACAGGAAAACATAAAGGAATCTCGAGGAATCGTAACTGTACACGATAAATGCAATTTATCGGGCCCGACACGCTGGTTTTGTTCGCTCGGTTCGACACTGACGGGAAAACATAAAGGAATCTCGAGGAATCGTAACTGTACACGATAAATGCAATGTATCGGACCCGACACGCTGGTTTTGGTTGCTCGGTTCGACACTGACGGGAAAACATAAAGGAATCTCGAGGAATCGTATCTGTATACGTTGAATGCAATGTATCGGACCCGACACGTTGGTTTTGGTCGCTCGGTTCGACACTGACGGGAAAACATAAAGGAATCTCGCGGAATCGTATCTGTACACGTTGAATGCAATGTATCGGACCCGACACGTTGGTTTTGGTTGCTCGGTTCGACAGTGACGGGAAAACATAAAGGAATCTCGAGGAATCGTAACTGTACACGATAAATGCAATTTATCGGGCCCGACACGCTGGTTTTGGTCGCTCGGTTCGACACTGACGGGAAAACATAAAGGAATCTCGAGGAATCGTAACTGTACACGATAAATGCAATGTATCGGACCCGACGCGTTGGTTTTGGTTGCTCGGTTCGACAGTGACGGGAAAACATAAAGGAATCTCGAGGAATCGTAACTGTACACGATAAATGCAATGTACCGGACCCGACACGTTGGTTTTGGTTGCTCGGTTCGACACTGACGGGAAAACATAAAGGAATCTCGAGGAATCATAACTGTACACGATGAATGCAATGTATCGGACCCGACACGCTGGTTTTGGTCGCTCGGTTCGACACTGACGGGAAAACATAAAGGAATCTCGAGGAATTGTAACTGTACACGATAAATGCAATGTATCGGACCCGAGGTCGTCGCTTTCATCGCGACAGCGTTGTATTGGGATTGTAAAAATGTTTCCGTGAACGCTTACTGAATGCACTTATTTATTTTGCGAAACAAATGACGCAATGTCTTGATAAATGCGGTTTTCTTATGTTTCTCGAAAAGCAATACAAACTAGTCAATTTTCTAGTGTTAAAGGTGACTCACCGGGTATATTGGAGACATAAACGCAACGAAGTGTTTTTTGAAAAATAATATTCCTTTTATACGGAGTTTTTCAGCTGGCGATTTTGTGAAGTTCGGATTCACGATGGCGTCGACTATAACACTATTAGCCTGGGGTGCGGTCAGTTGGCCGGAGGCTTACAACGCTGCCGGACAGCTCGACGAACTTCGTGATGCCATCAAATGGTCCACCGACTA
Organism: Sphecodes monilicornis; assembly: GCA_913789915.3. Classification (NCBI taxonomy): domain Eukaryota; kingdom Metazoa; phylum Arthropoda; class Insecta; order Hymenoptera; family Halictidae; genus Sphecodes; species Sphecodes monilicornis. The sequence goes on from OU565300.1 coordinate 2,445,925, forward strand.
CTTCATCAAATGCCACGTCAGCGAGTACGTGTTTTACGGACAAGTCGGTGACTTCTCGCTGGATCATACCTTTTGGGGAAGACCCGAAGAATTGAACACCACTAGGCCAGCCTACAAAATCGATCCTGAACATCCTGGTACGGCAATAGAATAAAGCGCTCAACCCCTCAAGCATTCAACAAATTCATTTTTAGGGTGTATTCTGGTTTTCGAGGCTGTTTTTACACAAGTTTTACTATACTCAATTTTAAATATTTACTATATTCAATTCATAGACACAGGGGTCATCTCAAATTACGTAAAAGTACTATTAGTTCCGCAATCTTTTAGTCAACAGCAGAAGCGCATTCAAGTTCCTAATGCAATAGTTATCACAAAATGAAATAATAGTAAGGAGTGTAGGGAGTAGCAGCCATTGAGAAAACTCACACAACAGTTTCAACACTGTTCAACACTTCAACACTCACAAACCCACTACTTTCGCCCCAATAGTACCCCACAAACTTCGGACGTAGCTCCGGTGCTGCCGAAACTCGCGCATGCGCGTGAAAAGCGCCGACATTCCCATCACGGGCCTCTAGTTTCATAATCCATCGTTCATTTTGCGGAAACTTTGAAAAATTTATTTCGTGATTGAAACCGCCATAGATTTAAAGTTTAAAGCAGCCTCTATTAGTAAACGGCAGAAACTTATTCAAGTGTCTAATACTTTGTACTGGGAAAGTACAATACAATGGTCTACAGCAATTTTCGTGAAACTGTGTAGGTTCTGACTTGGCAGGTGAAACGGCGGCCGCTCTCGCCGCATCGAGCATTGTCTTTCGCAGCCACGATCCCGAGTACAGTGATCTGTGCTTGAAGCACGCCAAGGAATTGTACAGATTTGCGAACAGATATCGAGGTCTCTATCACGAAGCGATTCGCAGTGCTGCACAATACTACGAGAGCACAGATTACGGCGATGAATTAGCTTGGGCGGCAGCTTGGCTCTTCAAGGCAACAAACGACACGATTTATCTCGATGATGCCGAGCATCATTACCAACATTTCCATCTCAAAGAAAGGCCGAACGAATTCTTCTACAATAAGAAGGTCGCTGGTGTTCAGGTAAATTTAACATATTGTCAACGAGAAAATCGTAAATCGTCGTACAGTATTTCATCGATAATTGTCCATAACACGGGTCTGCGGAGGGACAATTATGCGCGAGGGATATCATTGTTTGAGGTTTGCCGAACGTAGAGAAGGACAGCCGAGCTCGAGAGACGGGAAATGTAAACATGCCTAATCCGAATTTCCAACTTCTTTATTGATCATTATTTTTTTATGGGACTTCCATGACCATATTTGTGGCATTTTTCTAATAAAAATCATACCAAATACGATATAATTCCGATGATATTTACTTGTGTAATCGACGATTAAAGTTTACTCTGTTTGACTGTCACCAAAATTTACTCCATCGTCAATTAAAAAAATAGATATGTATGTATAATCAGAAAAATTTTGATCAGAGAAATATTACAAATATGATGGTAAAAGTCTCGTAAAAGATTAATTAAAAATGAAAAAGTGTCGTCATTGCATTACTGTTGCCGCGTATTATTTTAATCAGAACAATGTCACAAATCTATTAGAAAAAGTCTCATAAAAAAAGAAGTAATAAGAAAAAAGTTATTCCTTGGTAATACATTGTGAGGACGCGCGAGCCTTTGAACTGTGCCGCCGACTGCGACTTTCCGCGCCTCTTTCTTTCCCATACGCTATCCTTCCTCGCGCCCGAAACTTTAATCGTCTATTACACAAGTAAATATCATCGGAATTATATCATATTTGGAATGATTTTTATTAGAAAAATGCCGCAAATATGGTCATCGAAGTCCCATAAAAAAATAATGAATAATAAAGAAGTTGGAAATTCGGATTAGTGTGGTCTCACCGATATACCCGAGCCGCAGGGTGTCATATTCCTCGGCGACCGAGGCCTCTCGAGCTTCACGGCCCCTCAAGGGGGTACACCCCGCACTAGTGGGGATATCTCAGGGACAATTATGTCGGAGACATTTGAGACAATTACCGATGAAATACTGTAATTCGTATTCTACAGTCGAGTCGGAGATTACGTTGACGCTCAAAAAAACTACAGTATTTAATCGATAAAAGTCGCAACCACGGGTCCGGCCAGCGACACTTCGCGTTCAAGTATATTATTCTTTGACTTGTGCCGAACGTAGAAAAGGACAGCGAAGCTGGAGAGGCCTCGGCCGCCGAGAAGTGTAACGTAAGTGAGACCACTACTAACTCATTGACAAAACTTCTTTATTTTTTATTATTTTTTAATCGAACTGTCACCAATATATTCGTGGCATTTTTCTAATGAAAATGATACCAAATATAGTTTGCGACACTTATTGTTCAGAATTTGGCGACACTTATCGATTAAATACTGTAATAACATTTTGAAAATTTTACCAAACGACTTGAATTTTTTTGAGATTTTAGTAGGATTAGTTAAGTAGGCAATGTGTAAAAAGAATTCTTTTGAAATTGCATCGCTGGTTAGAAGGATCATTTTTTGAGTTGTGTCACGGTTCTTTTAAGGGTGCGATGCGTTGAACATTTTTCGTTCTTCCGGTGAATTGATCATAATGTATTATTACATGTTCCACTGTCAACAATTTTTAGAAACGGTAGCATGTAAATAGATACAACTTTAGGAGACAATATGTGTGGGTGAGTTTCGTGTGGCCAATCCTGAACCTTTTAACACATTGCCGTCCGGTGACACCACAGTGGTGTCGCGCACAAAGTATTGCCCAACGGCCGGCGACACCACAGTGGTGTACTGGATGGCATAGTGTTAATTGCGCATTATTTAATATCTACTATTTAATATTTACTATTAATATTTAATATTTACATATGTATATCTTCCAAATTTCATGAAAATAGGGGGCAGAATTGAAAACTCATGAGAGGTAACGATGACATTAGTAAAACTTGAAAATTTATAATCACCCGATAACCTCAAGAACGGCCGGCCCCAAGCGAAGAAATTTTTACGAGACGTGCGGATGGCAAAGTATTAAGAATCATTTGGTCCTTTCGGCATAAATGATGCCAAGCCTCGTGAGCCGGATATATATTCTCCGTACTGGATGCCGTTTGTTTTCTTGTTGCAATATTGTCTTGCAATATTGTTTTAATAATTGTCTCGTTAGATTTCAGAAGAAAGCTAATAGCTTTCGACAGTTCGTAGAAATTGATGCTCCATACAGAGGCTCACGATAGTATTCACAACTTCTACAAATGTTATGTCGGATGCGCTCTAAACCAGTGATTGCTATTATTTTTTATGAGAACTATTGAGTTTCAACAATTGTCATTCCCATGATGCAATAAAAAAAAACAGGTTGACCTTGAAATTCAAGGTCAAGGACAATTTTGCGGCAACTTTCTTTTACAGATCCGAAGATGTAGAATGCGCCTATGGCAGTCAAAACCAAACATTTCGTTACACCCTGTATATACTTGTTTCTTTTTAAGCGTTTGAAATAGCGAGTGTTCGCATACTTTCGTGAGCCACTGTACAAACGACGGCATAATCTCCGTAATATGTTAATTTCGTAAAGTGCCAATTCGTTTTTCTCATTGTTTGGCGATGAATCGCGGAAAAGCTTGTAAATATTGAATATCGTGTCCGTTGCAGGTTCTATTAGCTGAATTGACGGGTCAAACGGAATATCAGAACGCCGCGCGTGCTTTTTGCGATTTCTCGGTGCGCCAGCAAAAACGCACGCCGAAGGGGCTGCTCTACATCGACAAATTCGGTACTTTGTGCCACGCTGCGAATGTAGCATTCGTTTGCCTGGAGGCAGCCGACTCTCCCGGTATCGGCAACCCCCAGGAATACCGTGATTTCGCCGAACAACAAATCCATTATATGCTGGGCGGCAGTGGTAAGCTTTTAATCCTTTGACCGGATACCAATACGGCGGCGCTTTAACCTGTCAAAAAGGCTCGAGAATGATCAAGTTTACCCACGTATAACTTCTGAACCAGTGAATTCCTAACAATAAGACGTACATTTTCGGTGTTTTCTCGTCGAAATCTATAGGATTGCTTAACAAGAGTTTTAAAAAACTGGGTATCTAAACGAAAGTTTAACCCTGAAAGGTTTTAATTGATGATATCTAGAGTAGAGGACATATGAAGGTTCAATTTCTTTAATGGAACCATGTATTTTTAATATTGCTAACGATATAGTCAAATATTCGCCTTGAATAATTATTAACCTTCTTATATCAAAAAACGATTGATATAGGTGATATTTAATAGCGCTACAGTGAACCACGAAAGTATTGGAACGGTTTCAAATGAAACGTTTGAGGCTTTAAAAAATGTACTTACATTACGAATTCCATACTGCTTTTGTTACAGTAGTAATTTCTAAGTGTCGTGATCATACTTGTAAATTTTGAAGACGCAGCGAGTAGTTTATTTAATTTATTATCAAACGCGATAGCTACTCACCAATTATTTCACACGTAGTATATCCTTCCTCCTCCCGATCCGTAAATTAATCCTATGATTCGACCACACAAGTGTTGCGACATTCTGCCCCACTTACTATCTCTGTACACATTTGCGAACACATACAGTGAAGAGCAAAACTGAATAAGCACCATTTAAAACAGCATAACTTTTTTAAAATTGGTACAGATGACTCGAGTGTTCTTGAGAAGTTGAAAGGATTATTTTATTACAAGATGAGTAAAAAAACTTTTGAAAAAATTGCAATTAGTCGGAACCGATGAAAAAATAGTAAATGTTGACTTTTACGACTTTTTTTTATCAGGGCCTGTATTGAAAATTTAAAAAATTTATAATGTTCACTCAAATAAATTATATATATGCTGAAAATTTCATCGGTATTGGTTAATTGGTTTATGTGTTATAAACGATTGAAAGTGGTAATAATTGCAGTTTTTCACGATTTTCGACTTATAACTGCAATTATTACCACTTTCAATCGTTTATAACTCATAAACCAATTAACCAATACCGATGAAATTTTCAGCATAAATTGATTTGAGTGTACATTATCAATTTTTTAAATTTTTAATACAGGCCCTGATAAAAAAGTTGTAAAAGTCAACATTTACTATTTTTTCATCGGTTCCGACTAATTGCAATTTTTTTCAAAAGTTTTTTACTCATCTTGTAATAAAATAATCCTTCCAACTTCTCAAAAACACTCGAGACATCTGTAATAATTTTAAAAAAGTTATACTGTTTCAAATGGTGCTGATTCAGTTTTGCTCTTCACTGTAGGTATGCATTTATAGCAATTGGAATATCACTTGCATTGGAGGAAAAATCAGAGCAATCGTGTAATGTGATCATTAGACTGCGGATTTCATGCGTTTGTACCAAACATGAACAGATACATTTTAACACTAAACTTAGCAGCGCCGGTCAATTTGACCGGTCCCAGATTATTTATGTTAGAATTGTTGAAATTATAAAGTCTCTATCATAGGAAATGATTGAATACATTTCTTTAATCGAACATGTACCATATTATAAAAATAGCAGAAAGTTTATATAAATTTGTTGTTTTCATAAAGCAATACGTACCAGTCACTTTCAATGCTCGGTAGGTTTAGTGTTAAAACAGTGAAGAGATTAAAATTATTTAGAAACACCAATGTATTATTTTCAACTTGTTGAAATTGTTAAAATAAGAATCAAATATCTATCTGGCTCCCGCCTCGCAATAGCAGCGGACAATTTTTATACTGCATAAAAATCCGCCGTCTAGTGATTAATTTAAATGAAACTATTAAAAATACACTTTTTGTCTTGACTTGTCCTCAGAGATGTTCTCTCTATCGCGGTTCGAACGACACTGATCTTACTCAAGATTTTTTGGAAGAGCTTAGGGGGGCATTTTGCATGTCGAAAATGTCCGCTGTAACACGCTAAGAAAAACGACGGGGTTGTCAGACGAAAAACACGACTAGACTAGCATTTATGGCAACCGCGTGTTTCAATTATCCTGCAGATTGAAACTCGGCAATCGATGGGTGACTGTGCAAAAACATTGTCCTTCTTTTAGAAAGATTCATAAGGGGGGTATACGACAATAGAAGCCCGTAAACGCTACACGGGTCTGACATTTCTACCTCCTGCTAGACGGAAATTGAAAAAAAATACGGTCGAGTGGAAACGATCTCGGTACCGCAAAGTTTTGTTTACGAAGTCATCTGTTTTTCATCTGATTACCCCGCCGTCTTCCTAAGCGCGTTAAAGTGTTTGTATACAGTGCATTTTCAACATGCAGAATGCCCTCTCCCTAAACTTTTGAGAAAAGTTTTGCATAAGATCAGTGTCGTTCGAACCGCGATAGAGAGACCATCTCTAAAGTGTAGTCGATTCAAAAATCACGATTGCTACTATGTGTATTATTAATAGTTTTATTTAAAGTAATCACTAGACTGCGGATTTTCATGCAATATAAATATTGTCTCCTACTATCGCAAGGAACAGGAGCCAGATAGACATTTGAGTCCTACTTTAACAATTTTAACAAGTTGAAAATAATACATTGGTGCTCTAAAATCATTTTAATCTCTCTACTGTTTTAAAATGTATCTACTCATTTTAGCTATAAATGCATGAAACCCGCAGTTTTATGATCGCGTTACATGATTGCTATGATTTCTGCTTCAACGGAAGTGATATTGTTATTAGCGCATACCTATGTGTTGGCAAATGTGTACAGGGATAGTGAGCGGGGAAGAATTTCACGACATTTGATTAATTTATGGATCAGGAGCAGGAAGGACATGCATACCTACGTGTAAAATAATTGGTGAGTAGCTATTACAATTAATAATTACATGGAAAATAATAATGATTAAAACGGAACGGCGTTCTTATATAGGCTCCTCTACCGCGACTACAAGTATCCCTCTTGCAATAGTTCTCCACTGAACTAAATATAATTTCTTCTCTTATTTGAAGATAAGTTTTTTTTCTGAGTAAACAGTTCCAAATTACCATACTGTTTAAAATAGTAACGTCCACTGAATGCACGAAATATTTTTTGTACCATTTCAAATGCTATTCAACCATTTCACTTTGCTACACTGTAATATACTAGAATATAGTAGTGTGGGATTAGGACCCCCCAGACCACAAATACCGTAGGAAATTAGGATGAAGGGGGGAGGGTTCCGTGGGTGAGCGCGTTAGTCGATCGGCTACCAACACGAGGGCCCGGGTTCGATTCCCGGTGCGGTGCCTTCCTTTTTCCTGAGATCCTACAGTAGAATATACTAGAATATACTAGAATATACTAGAATACACTAGAACATAATAGTATATACTAGAATATACTAGAATATACTAGAATACACTAGAATACACTAGAATACACTAGAACATACTAATATATACTAGAGTATGCTAGAGTATGCTAGAATATGTTAGAATATACTATAATATACTTGAATGTACTATAATATACTTGAATATACTAGAGTATATTTGAATATATCAGAGAATACTAGAATATGCTAGAGTATAGTAAAATACCCTGAAATCTACAAAAATATAACAGAATATACTAGAATATGCTAGAATATGTTAGAGTATGCTAGAATATGCTAGAAAATGCTAGAAAATGCTAGAAAATACTAGAATATGCTATATTATGCTGTAATATGCTAGAGTATGCTAGAATATGCTAGAATATGTTAGAGTATGCTAGAATATGCTAGAATTTGCTAGAAAATGCTAGAATATGCTAGAATACGCTAGAATATGTTAGAGTATGCTAGAGTATGTTAGAATACGCTAGAATATACTATAATATACTTGAATGTACTAGAATGTACATGAATATACTAGAGTATATTTGAATATATCAGAGAATACTAGAATATGCTATAGTATAGTAAAATATCCTGGAATCTACAAGAATATACCAGAATATACTACAATAGAATATAATAGAACATTTTCATGCTTATTGTATCATACATTAGTGTATCGTCTTCAATGTTTACATGTATAAACCGACACTTACAAACTACTACTGGAATAAAAGCATTATTTAATTCGTAATATCAGTACACATTTTAAAGCCTCAAACATTTCATTTGAAACCGTTGGAATACTTTTGTGGTTCACTGTATTTCATACTATTTTTATGGAGAAACTCCATCGCATGACCTACATATTTCCTCTACTTCGCCACCTACCAAAAAGACCATCGACATAATGTAATTTTGTCCCTATCAAAACCTACTGACGTTTGTTTGAAGCATTGTTCGATAGTATTAATAATTTCAAAGATATTCGGATAGTTTACTTCAAATGGAACACCCTGTAACATATATATATATATATATATATATATATATATATATATATATATATCAATATTCAACCACACAGCTCTAACGAAAACGAAAAGAAATATTCTGAATGAGAAAATAAGTTAAATATACCGAATAAATGTTTTTCATTTGACACTCGGTTTTTTCTTTTTTTTTTGTGAGAAACTTGACTTTCGAAGTCCCCATCAAGTTTATGTACCTTGCATTTGCAAGGAGTAGAATACCTAGGTCATGATCAGACGGGTCGAAAACGAGACGTCGAATATGAAGAGTTTATTCCATATGTTCGACTTATTCCCCTCCGCGGTTGTACGATCAATACTAGAACACCCAGTGTATACCTTTATGATATGATCGTACGTCGTAGCCGTAAGTTGCGTTCATCAAACGTCTATAACTAAAGAAAATGCAAACGGAATGGATCGTTTGAAAGTTCAATACCAGAATGCCCTCTGAGGAAATGTTGATTCGAGGAGAAGAGTTAACCCCTTAACCTATAATTTAGATTCGAAGATGTTGGGCCGAAATTGTATACAAACTCGCGCAGCGTCCGGGACATTTGCACGACTTGTTTATTTAGGTTTGGCCCGATCATCGTACGCGGGCTATGCCTGTAAAATTTAGGTTTGGCCCGACCATCGTACGCGGGCTATGCCCGTAAAATTTAGGTTTGGCCCGACCATCGTACGCGGGCTATGCCCGTAAAATTTAGGTTTGGCCCGACCATCGTACGCGGGCTATGCCCGTCATTGTAGGTTAAGGGGTTAACCCTTTGCGCCCGGAAGTATTTTAACTCCATAACCAAACTTTTTCTTTCGATCAAGAATATTTCCATTCTATATGATATTTTTCATTTTGAAGAAATGAAACTGATATAATACCTCATAGAATACTTAACACTAGAAAGACTGAAACTTAGTATATACCTATATTGCCCAAAAGCAGTCAAAATGACTGCATCGTGAAAGAATAACTAATGTGTAAAGAAATTTGTTTAAAATTAATTTTTAATATTTTTTATCTTGATAACATGGCATATTGATGACACTTTCATTTTCATCAATGGTGATCGACTCTTCATCGCTATCTTCAGTGTCAGATGTTTCACTTTGAATATAATCCGCTTCATCTTCAGATGATAGTTCAGAATGTGTTGCATCTGATTCTATATCGGAGCACTCTTCACTTATGTTCGTTAGCTTTTCCAATAACTCGCTTCTATTCGACATTTCTTTCATGAATTTAGGGCGCGAAAGAAATAAAATAAACAACTTGTTAGAACAAGTATCACTGCATAAAGATTCGAATAACAACTACTACTTTAGCTTATTGAGCAACTGCAACTTATCAAGTATACGCCCAAATCGACAATTTATCATGTACTTGTACGTTATCACGTGACGATAAACGAAAAAAAAATGAAAATTGTTATTTCAATACAGAGCCGAACTGGTCATATAAGAAATTTACTCAATTCGATAATAAGAGTCATTTGATTATTTAAAATTTCCCAAGCAGTCAAAATGACTGCTTTTGGGCAATATAGGTATAACACATATATATACCGGAAATTAAGGAGGGGGGAGGTAACTACAATTATTAATAAACGCATTTATATGTTGTACAAAAAGTCACAAAATTTCTAAGAAATTGTGTCATCATATACATAATTGTTTTTCTAATTTAAATTAAAAAGCAGTCAAAATGATTTCCTTGGGCAATCTAGTGTTAAATGTTTGGTAACTAATTTATTGAATATCAATTTAATAATGTAAATAATATTCTCAATAATGGTATAGCAATTTTTAGTGGTGCCACAGAGTCACCACTCGAGTGCAAAGGGTTAACACTAGAACTACCGAACAAGTCAAAATGACTGGTTTCTAAATTTTTCTTTTACAAATATTGAAATTGTAAAAATGTTTTCCGGAGTAATGTTTTAGTCAACTTCTCTATTAGAGTACATATTTAAACAAAAGTTGTACGGAAGTTGAATAAATGCATTCTTGTCGTTATTAGAAGACAATATACACCAGTCGCGTTTAGCGCTCGGTAGTTCTAGCGTTAAATGTTAATGCAAAACCATTTCACTAATTTCATTCGCGAATCATCGTTACGAGACCATGAACTATCGGATTTGTCCAATTAGGAAGGAGCTACGTGATCGGATGGGGTCGAAATCCTCCGAAGCAGCCTCATCACGCAGCTTCGTCTTGCCCTGACAAACCAGCGGTTTGCGGATGGCCTGAATTCGACAAGGATGCTCCAAATCCTCAAATTCTATACGGGGCGTTGGTTTCCGGTCCCGACGAAGCAGACAAGTTTCACGATCACCGCGAAGATTATGTGTACACCGAGGTCACCCTGGACTATAATGCCGGCTTCACGAGTGCGCTCGCAGGATTATTGCAATTACGCGTCAAAAGTACAACTTAATACGTGATAATTGACCACAGTGTAAACGTTCAACTCTTGCGCCAATGACGTCAATTTTCCACGACGTTCAATCAAATTGAAGCTGTTAGATTTTGTAGTTTCAGCAGCTCATATTTTTGTGCCTCAAATGTGTTAAAAAGTGACCAAATTTTTGATAGCTCGGACATCTGGACTAAAATTCCGAAAACGTCCATGCTCAAAATTGTATAAAATTTGGAGGATAAAATGATGACTAAAATGATGACTAAAATGATGACTAAAATGATGATTGTCAGAAGGATTCTTGGCGACTCGAAAAAAAAATTGTTACAATTTTAATGTCACTCTATCTTACCGACAAAGTCGTAAACGGCCAACATGGTTTCATACCTCTATTACTAAGTTAATTAATTCGTTTCGCACACAAATTCCTAGCCAGACCTAATCGAAACCTATTTTTCGAAAAATTTCCCACGGTTTATTGTTAAAATAAATCCACATCCAGATTAACAACAACTTCATGCATCTAGCCAAACCTAACTCAGACTAATATCATTTCCGCTCGCCCTTAAAACAAACGCTTCGGGTTATCTACAGACGTTTCTTCTCGGAAAGGGAGAGAGTGACGTTAAAATGGTAAAAAAAATTTTTCGAGTGGCTAAAAATCCTTCTGACAATCATCGTTTTAGTAAAAAAGGAATCTATTTCCAAAATTTCATCAAATTCTAATCATGGACGTCTTCGGAACTTCAGCCGACATCTGAAATATGTATTGATGAGGGACGTTTTATTTGAAATATGGTAACAAATATTTATTTGAAATAATAAATTATTTCAAAGACTTTCCTATTTTTATGTGATGAGTAACGTAACAAAAGTATTTTTAATTTGTATTTAATTCAAAGGAATTATTTTTAGATAATTTTTTATTTCGAATAAAATAAATCATTTTACATAAAATGTTCGATTGAACTAATTAATTAATTGAGTTGTAGAACGGTCACTTTATCTGACAATGAGTCACATTTGTGAGTTATTATACAGTAGAGAGATCTGTATTTTAGACGCAGCTGGCGATACTGTCGAGATAGTATTAAATATTATTTGAGATTTTATTTGACAAAGTATTTGAAGAAATAAATTATTATTTGTCTGTACAAATAGCAGACCACGTGATTATTACAAATATCATGTAACCAAATAAAATAATATATCATCTTATCGTTAGCTATTATTTTTCAAATCGTTCATTTCAATAATGCCCAAGTCTGATAAGGTGTTATTAGTTATTGTGAGTAAATCATTATTTATCGGCGAAACGATGGGAAAGTTGTCAAAACGGTAGATGTAGTAAAAGATGCATACATACAGGGTGTCCCACATAAATGGGAACACCTAAATATCTGTCGTATTTACAGTCCTATCAGAAAACTACAGAGGACAAAGTGACACTATTGCAGGGGGCAAATATAATGGTAAAGAAAAAAATTCTTTATGTCATGTTTTTTAATGAAATTTCAAGGTCACCGATGTGTTTTTAAATGGAATAGTATATATTTTTTTTTACTACAGCATGATAGACAATAAAAAACTGAAATTAGTGGATTCCACCTCTTTGACCTTGAAATGACCTTGAGCAAGAATTATCATGTTGGAGCGCATAAAATGTGGAAGTTTAAAACTTACGTGTTTCAGCAAAGATTACGCGTTGTTTACGACGGGTTGACCTTTACAAACCACAATAAATGTTTGAAATAGTTTTCATAGTAAACAGCGTATGTTTATGTTAGAGTATGTATCATTGAGAGCGTTAACAGAAGGTTGATCGGTTAGAATAAGTACGTCGTTCCTTCTGCATTATTCGAATTCGAAACGTGAAAGTGATAACAATGCGTTTTCACTTATGGCGAGAGCCACCAATCTTTGAGGCAAGCAGTACATTTGTATCGTGAAAAATTTGTGAATCGTATTTGTCCTTCGTTACACGCATTTTCCGTTGTGGTAAAACAATTTGAAAATACCGGTAGTGTAAGTTCTAAAAATCGTAATAATTACTGCAGCGTGTGCTTCAATTACGTCTCAGGAAAGCGACAATGCCTACCGATCATTTAATGCAAGATTGCAATATTGCATAAATGAGGATGGTCAACATTTCGAACATTTATTATGATATGTAACGGTCAACCCGCCGTAAACAACGCGTAATCTTTGCTGAAACACGTAAGTTTTAAACTTCCACATTTTATCCGCTCCAACATGATTATTCTTGCTCAAGGTCATTTCAAGGTCATTTCAAGGTCAAAGAGGTGGAATCCACTAATTTCAGTTTTTTATTGTCTATCATGCTGTAGTAAAAAATATACTATTCCATTTAAAAAAACCTCGGTGACCTTGAAATTTCATTAGAAAACACGACATGAAAAATGTTTTTCTTTACCATTATATTTGCCCCCTGCAATAGTGTCACTTTGTCCTCTGAAATTTTCTGATAGGACTGTAAATACGACAGATATTTAGGTGTTCCCATTTATGTGGGACACCCTGTATAATGTAAAAATTCAAACTTTATTTCTCAATCAAATGTCAATATTTATAATGTACGTAATCTACAAAATCTCTCTGGAAACATACCCATAAAAATATCACTAACATTCATGCTTAAAATAAAGGTAACGTGTACTGTAATTTGCATACAGGGTGAGTCTGTACTAATTCAGGACACTGAAATAAGTCGGACATATTTAAATAATTTATGAAATATTGAGTTTTTGGTATAATAGAAATTTTTGCTATTACGCATGAACAATGTGCGTTGCTGTTATAGTTCTGTATTATAAAAGAATTTAAAAATCCATGACAATGGTTAAGAAAAAAGAGAAATGAATTTGCAGTGGACTTATGCCACCTTTAGGTGCACTGCACGTGTCGAATTACAATGGTCCGTCTGCACCAGTTACGTCATCTGTACTGGCAACAAGTGCAGTCACAATCGATCATTACTTGATACCACGATCCACGCTTATTCATGTCATTATGGTGAGGAAATGCTTAGAGTGTTTTGCATTAATCGTTCTGTTTCAATTCGTCATACAAGTACATCCTCAAAATTTCGATAGAAGAGGTAAGTACATTTTTCGTCGTTGTCTCTATCTTAAATAATTGCGTCCTTTGCATTTAGAATTTATTTTCAAATCAAATACCCACGAACAATGTGTCACATATATTTGTAATATTTATTTGAATTCCTATCCCCGTAAATCATCATACGAAACAGTTGGGTTAATTTGGAGTGAGTTGGTTTGATTAATGGACTCACAGATAAGATGAAAGATGTAGTAATGTGTGATGCAGTTGGTTATGCTTTGTGAATAAATTTATAACTATAGTACACAGGGTGACTCGTATACCGTTGACAATCGATTGGGAAGTAATTCTAAACGAAAAAGCCAGTCGAAAAGAAAGAATAATATTTTTTGTATGACGCTTCGTTTTCGAGTGAATCAACAATTCTTAATAATCGATCAAAAAATAAAAATGGCACTTTTTTAGAAGAATCGCAATTTCCTAGGACGTACAGCGGTACACAAAAACATTTGAATGCCCTTTAAATTAGAATAACTTTTTCTTTTAATCAATCAAAAAATAAAAATGGTACTTCTTTAGAAGAATCGCAAATCCCTAGTACGTACAGCGGTGCACAAAAACATTTGAGCGCCCTTTAAATTAGAATAACTTTTTCTTTTAATCAATCAAAAAATAAAAATGGTACTTTTTTAGGAGAATCGCAAATCCCTAGTACGTACAGCGGTGCACGAAAGCGTCCTAACGCCCTTTAAATTAGAATAACTTTTTTTTTATCGATAAAGAAATAAAAATGGCACTTTTTTAGAAGAATCGCAAATCCCTAGTACGTACAGCGGTACACAAAAACATTTGAACGCCCTTTAAATTAGAATAACTTTTTCTTTTAATCAATCAAAAAATAAAAATGGTACTTTTTTAGGAGAATCGCAAATCCCTAGTACGTACAGCGGTGCACGAAAGCGTCCTAACGCCCTTTAAATTAGAATAACTTTTTTTTTATCGATAAAGAAATAAAAATGGCACTTTTTTAGAAGAATCGCAAATCCCTAGTACGTACAGCGGTACACAAAAACATTTGAACGCCCTTTAAATTAGAATAACTTTTTCTTTTAATCAATCAAAAAATAAAAATGGTACTTTTTTAGGAGAATCGCAAATCCCTAGTACGTACAGCGGTGCACAAAAGCGTCCTAACGCCATTTAAATTAGAATAACTTTTTTTTTAATCGATAAAGAAATAAAAATGGCACTTTTTTAGAAGAATTGCAAATCCCTAGTACGAACAGCGGTACACAAAAACATTTGAACGCCCTTTAAATTAGAATAACTTTTTCTTTTAATGAATCAAAAAATAAAAATGGTACTTTTTTACGAGAATCGCAAATCCCTAGTACGTACAGCGGTGCACAAAAGCATTCTAACGCCATTTAAATTAGAATAACTTTTTTTTAATCGATAAAGAAATAAAAATGGCACTTTTTTAGAAGAATCGCAAATCCCTAGTACGTACAGCGATACACAAAAACATTTGAACGCCCTTTAAATTAGAATAACGTTTGTTTAGAATTGGATTAGACGACTTCACTTTTTTTTAGCAATCGGAAACATTGATTTACTAAATAACGTACAAGATTTTTAAAAATTTGCAGTTGGTAGGAACTACATGAAAAAATAAAAATGGAACTTTTTAAAACTTTTTTATTTGAGCCCTTAATGATTTAAAAGGTACGTCGTTTGTACATCTATGTTAGTTACACATATGCTGAAAATTTCATTGAAATCGATTAATACGCCATGGAGAATGCATATGGATATAAATGGTACTTGGAATTGATTTTTTTTTCAATTTTCATTGTTCAATTTTCTACTGAATCGATTTTTGTCGCTGTGATTCAGAATCGATTTCCTTTTTTTGCAAGAATTGACCATCCCTAGTTCAAATATAATTGTATATAATGTAGTTCAATTATTTCTTATTTCAATTATGAAACTGTATTTTGTTTAATAATAGAACTTGGTGGCAATAATCATCTAGCATGTGCATACGTACAATGTGAGAAGACAGAGTCATGCGTGCACCGTAAATTTCGGTGCAAGAATCCCCCATGTCCCGGCATGCTTTATTGCGCGAAATCTCGAACAGGTAAGCAGCTTGACAAATTTCCAGTGAAACTTATTTTAAAATGGTGGACAAAAGGAAGTTTAAATAGTAATGTATACGATATTACTACCACAAGCTTTACAAAATTTTGTTTCATGGTAGCAATGAATTCTTTATGAATATCTTTTATTCTGAAATGAATACAATAAAACAAGTAAAGATTTGGGTGGACAAAAGTAATTATAATTCTACATTTTTGTGATTACAATTCTGATATTCAAACATTTTGTTAGTGTCACCATTTTGTAGAACCGTGATGGGCACGTTAGGGGCCCCTCAAATTCATGCTTCTCCCACCAATCTCTCTTTCATGTGCGAGGCCTGCGCACTGTTCGGACTTCCTTCCTCCATGGTAACGGCAGATGCTGGTAGGGGGCAGTGGGCGCTATGGTGGGGATGGTTTTGTCTCAATTGAGACAAAAATCCGCATCCCTGTTGTAGGACAAGAAACTAGTCGTGATTTTTCGTGTTTGCAATAATTATAATTTGTTCGTAATTATGTCCCAGAAGGAGGAAGAAAATTTATATTTATTGAATGTTTACATTGACTTTAATGTTTAAACATCAGTTACAGGAGGTCTGGGAGTTATAGTGTGGGTATTCGAGTATTTAAATTCTTTTTTCCTAAAAAAAATTGAATGCCACTTTTCAAGTGTGTTTGGGGTTGATATTTCGGTGAAAGATAAACGACCCGAATCAAATCTATTATACATACTATTACCATATTATTACAATGCAAAAGATTTTTAATTTACTTCTGTCCGCCACACGTGACGAACAAAATGGATTGCCACCGCATAAACGCAATAAACAAAAAAAGTTCGATGTCGTATAGTCGGGCGAGGTGCCCGAAATTAGTTGAATGTTATCAACATTTAAAAAGCCGTCGCCTAGTGCTAAAGTTATTAACATTCGTATTCGGAAATTCCAATTTTAATCTTTCTTTTTTTATTCGACACTGTACTTCTACATTAAAAGTGTACAAGTCTTTCAGTGAAAACACATCGCGTATATTATTGACCATTAACGAAAAATTTCTGTTATATTTTATATTATGGTTTCGTTAACCGTGCATAAATCGAATATTTTAAGAGTCACTGAGGGGGCCTTCTACGTGCGATACTGTGCATTGTAGCAACGGATACATGTGTATGGTGAAAGTTCGGGAATGCCTTTGGGATCAAAGCAAGTATATCTATATATTTGTACAAATAAAATCAAAAGACAATCTGGGAAAAAAAAAATTCAAAACGGATTGCAAATTTTATGCATTTCCGACAAAAGCATTGCAATTGACAACAATGGAATTATATTTTATAATAGCAGATTAACACTTTGAGCGCCACGTGGGTCATGCATGATCAACACAATCTTTTTACCAAATTTGAAAATTAATTTTTAATACAATATATATATATATATATATATATATATATATATATATATATGTATACAGGGTGTCCCACATAAATGGGAACACCTAAATACCTGTCGTATTTACAGTCCTATCAGAAATATTCAGAGGACAAAGTGACACTATTGCAGGGGGCAAATATAATGTTAAGAAAAGAATTTTTTATGTCGTGTTTTTTAATGAAATTTCAAGGTCACCGATGTTTTTTTAAATGGAATAGTATATTTTTTTTACGGTAGCATGATAGACAATAAAAAACTGTATTTAGTGGATACCACCTTTTTGACCTTGAAATGACCTTGAGCAAGAATAATCATGTTGGAGCGGATAAAATGTGGAAGTTTAAAACTTACATGTTTCAGCAAAGATTACGCGTTGTTTACGGCGGTTTGACCTTTACATATCATAATAAATGTTCGAAATGTTGACCATCCTCATTTATGCAGTCTTGCATTAAATGATCTGTAGGCATTGTCAATTTCCTGAGACGTATATGTATATTTTTTTTTATATTTTAAATTAAACATATATATATATATATATTTATATATATATATATATATATATATATATATATATATATATATGTGTGTGTGTGTGTAAAAATGTTTTTTCCATTTCTGACCTTGCATTGCCTAGACACACGCTTTCATGTGATATCAAAAAATATAGAGCATTCCATTTAAAAAATTGAAGGTCACCTTCATATCTAACAAAATAGTATACACACAAAAAATATATATGTATATTGATGTGGCACTCATCGTGTTAAAAGAGTATAAGAATGACAATATATTATTTTCAACTTTTTAAGATTATTGAAAAAGGATTGAAACTATGACTACTGTTTTTTGCAAATTAATGCAGTCAATTTTCATTGATCTCTAGTTACTTAATGTTTCTTAATCAAGAACTTATGAAAATGTCTCATTAGATGTGAAAATCCATATAAATTCAAACTGAATGCAATGGAGATTTTTTATAGTTGAAATATTTACTGTAAACAACGGATCTTTATGCAAAATAAACCGTTTATACATCATTTGCAAGGGAACTGAGTTGAGTAAAAATTAATTTCTTATATAAATAATTTTAATTGATTGAATATAACATCTCCATGTTTTTACATTTTTCTAACATTTGTCAAGTTTCGTTTATTCATTTTTGTCGTGATTGATAAAATCCACAGTCTAGTAATAAGTATTAAAAAATATTTATTAGTATTTAAGTGTTGAAAGTATTGAACGTTTCGCTAATTTTCATGGTATTTACTAGAATGTAAGCAACAGATAGCAAGATGTGTATCTCAGCAGGAGTATCACGAGGGTCCGGCGTCCTGTGCCGGATTCAAGTGTCCTCAAGGTCACCAGTGTATCCTCCGAGAGTCACTTTGCGCGAACCCACCGTGCAAATTAATTCGGAGCTGCAGCAAGAACAGAGGTCAGTCCTAATGCGATGTTTACACCATTCTTGTTAACTCGCGGAAAAACTATCGTTCTTTTTAGCTCACTTAATTACTTTTTGCCGCGATGTGTGCAATGTATGCATAACAGCAAATGAATTTTCACCGGGTCCGTTTTATCATGATATCTAGAAAAAATAATTTATTATTACTATGTGATACCTAAGACACAAGAAAGATTCCAAGAATTTGCGAATTTCAATATATTGTTATCGACAAATTAAAATCGTTAAAGAGAGAAAGAGATTTTTGTTTGACTCTTTAATATTTGTAACGAAATACCTACACTGTGAAATTGTGTTATATTGCATTGAACAAGAACAATTTAACCTTTTGCGAAAAATGACGATATGTCTACAAATATTATTAGTAGACAGTAGATCCTTATGTAATTTCTCATTGTCATAGTTTATTTTCGAGACATTGAATTGATAGGAATATCTTTTTAGCTGATTGAAAGATTCGTTGTAGAGATGCTAAATTGAAAGTGTTATTACATTTTAATAATACAAAAATGGCTTCTTGCATTTGATAAATTTTCATGTCTCATGAACGCATAAAGATTTGCGATTAACGAAGACGTACCGGATTCATGTCGACGACCCTGAAATCTTAATTTTCGTGAATTTTCGAAGTTTATTAACTCACTGTCAGTGTTTTGAAGTTGTTTCTTGGGATGAATTACCTATCAGTTCGATGATAATCGATAATGAAATCAAATATATTTTTTAGACGTGCACACATGGTTCAGCAAATGCCGAAGTCTAGGTTGTCCATCGGAATTCGACTGTTTCTTACGGAAACCAGAGACCACCTGCTCGGATCCACCCTGTAAACACACGTTGGATTGCATAACAGGTACACAGAACAGAAAAAAACAGTATTGCCGCGATGAAAGCAGCGACCTCGAATCCAGAAACATTGCACGCATCGAGACAGACACGATTGCTCGAGATTCCTTTACCTTTTGCCGCCAGCATCGAGCTGAGCAATTAAACCAAAAACGGCCATCTTAGACCATATGTAATGACAAAACTTGTTTGTTTTTAATTATTTTTTAATGAAACTTTTACATTATTTAATAAATTTTTAATGTAGAAATTTACATAGGCAAATATGCACCGATTTATGTCATATTTGGTATGATTTTAATCAGAAAAATGTCACGAATGTGTTGGTAAATGTTCCATGAAAAAATAATAAAGTTTTGTCATTACATTTGCATCGGCTCACCAATGTACCTTGACTCGTATCATGTCACATTTCTTGGCCGAGTAGAGCGGTCGAGCTTGTTGACTCCTCGAGCGGTATACCCTGCAGTAGTGGGGATAACTGTATTGCACTTATCGTGTACAGCACTTATCATGTACAGCGCTTATCGTGTACAGCGCTTATCGTGTACAGCGCTTATCGTGTACAGCGCTTATCGTGTACAGCGCATATCGTGTACAGCGCTTATCGCGTGCAGCGCTTATCGCGTACGGCGCTTATCGTGTACCGCGCTTATCGTGTACCGCGCTTATCGTGTACAGCGCTTATCGTGTACAGCGCTTATCGTGTACAGCGCTTATCGTGTACAGCGCTTATCGTGTACAGCGCTCAGCGTGTACAGCGCTTATCGTGTACAGCGCTTATCGTGTACAGTACTCATCGCGTGCAGCGCTTATCGCGTGCAGCGCTTATCGCGTGCAGCGCTTATCGTATACCGCGCTTATCGTGTACAGCGCTTATCGTATACAGCGCTTATCGTGTACAGCTTTGTAGCTTTCATCGCGACAACACTGTATTCACCTTTATGCCGTCAGTTGGGATAATTACTTATTTCTAGTTACTGATAATATTTACAGAGGACGAGGTGAAAAATGAGCATTGTCGCGGATGGATGTGCCCTCGAATGCATAAATGCGTGGCGAAAACTGTGACACAGTGCGAATCGAACAACTGCGATGTTAATAGAACTTGCAATATGGTGCCGATAAATAATTCATCTTTCCGGCCAGGATCCCTGAACAACCAAGACAGTCATACTCAATCTTCTCAAGACGACATTAAAGTACTGTTGCATAATTTAAATAACAGTAGTACAGTTTTGCCGTGATAACTGTCACAAGGTACAATTCTTCAGAACTTTCAAAGATTTAAAGAAGTAGTATGAGAAACCCTAACAGTGAATAGGAATAGAACTCTTCGTGCAGTAGTGAAAAGTGCAAGGATCCAGCTAGGGTTATGTTCTATCCACCCTTTCAAAAGTAAAAAACAACGGTGCATTTTGGAAAATTAACCGATCCTAACAGATGATGGGTGTAGAACATTCAATTAACATTTTGTGTGTCGAGCATCAACAGCAGCAAAAATTCCTATAAAACCAAAGTGAGTTAATTCATGAAACCAAAATTAGAAAATCACCCAAATGGCCAAATCTTACGTGGCAGAAAACCAGCACAGTCTGCCGGCAGTCTGCCGCCTGCGTCGGCAGACTAACGAAGCAGATGGATATTGAATTGACGGTAGATGAACGTGGTCGGCAGATTGTTTACTGTGTAAAAATCATAGTAGATGATAGCTTGAACGTTTTACATTCTAAAAATTCAAATAATATTCGATTTATGCAAATATATGCACAATAAAAATGAATTTTTGAACCTGGTAAAAAATTAGTGTCACCCATATGTGACCGATGTGATACTTAAGATAATATCGAATCAAAGTCATGGTGAAGATTTTGTCAAAATCGCAATCTAGTAAATATATGTGTCGTCAAGTTTTTTTTAACCAGAAATAAAATTCTATTTTTCTGTTATCGATATTTATCCGTTATAGAAAATGCTGAATCACTATAGCTGCAAAATGAATCATAAGGCGATGGGGTTAAACTCTTATTTGATATTGCAGAGTTGTTAAAATACCTAATTAATAATCTAACCTGGCCAATATGTTGTGCAGGCTAAATTGCGACAGTTATCGAGGCATCACTGCATCCATACATTATCACTGTGGATTTTTATGCAAAATGAAAACTTTCTGCGTAAATTGCAAGAAACAGGAAACAAATAGATATTTCTTTCTTTAATAATTCTTACAAGTTGACAATAATATATTGATTTCGTGTCATTTAAATGGTTTCAAGAAGCGAATCAAACGAAACAGACATTTCTTTATGGACACCATTTTTTAATATATTTTTTCCAAAGCGCATATTATTTTTTCTGTTTTATGCAATATCTAGCATTATTACGCATACATTCATGTATGTTTAAATAATTAATTAAAATTAATTAATTAATCTCAAATTTAATTTCTGATTTTAACGTAAAACCATTACTGTTTCGACGCTAAAATTTTGGAACTATCAAGTCATGCCAATGTTCCTCATATTGCTCATGTTCTTCATACCTATTTCCGAAAGAGGCACCCTTTATAGTAATGGACAAGCTGAATGACATGAAAAAATTGTTAAGATCCTCTACACTATTTCAGATCGAATTCTCCATTTGTTGTAATATTCTTACAATATCTAACAGTTAATTGTACAATATTTAATCGATAAATGTCACAAACACTTTAGTAGATTAGTAGTGGTCTCACCGATACAACCGACCCTGTATGGCAGGCATGTCCAAGAATAGCTCACTTCGCCGCGTTTTCGAGGGAGACGCCTACTTTTCCCGACCGCGCGTCTCGCTCCCCGTGGCGGCCATAGTTCTCCGAGCTCCTCAGACTCGTACCTACCGCTTGCGGTATGTATTGCGTGTGGCGCTTTGGGGCGACTCTCATACCCATAGGTTTCCACATCACCCATGAGATACTATGGTCAATGCGTTTTTTTTTTGTCAGTGGTATCCCCTATAGGACTATTCCACTGCGTCGCGCACGATAATTTCGAAAAAATAAATTTGGAAAATAGGTTTTATTATACTGTCAAAATTTTACTAACAATTAGGAAAGCTCAGCAGTGTACGTTGCTCTGTTTTAATGCTACGCATTTTTGAAAACGAACATTCGCACAAATAAGTCGATCTGAAAATTGAGAAAATTCGGATGGCAAAATTTCTTAAAATGGAATACTTCGATTCACTTAAAGTTTTGAAAAATTCGGCTCCTTTGCCTTTCCTCGTTTTCAAAGAAATGTCGTGCTGAAGATCGCGCAATTCTGGTTGAAATTCGATGGATTGTTCTTCGATTCTAACAATTAAGGAGTACTCAAAAAGAAGTAGATCGTTTCTAATCGAATCGAAATCAGTGAAACGATTTTCGAACTGCTCTATCACCGATTGTAGAATATGTAAATGGTTTTGAAAATCGCATTGAGTGCCAAATTCTTTAAAAATTAAATCGCAAGAGGGGAAAAATGAAAATATTCTATCTTCCGCATTTAAATGATTTTGTAAAAGTACTAATTGCCTACGAAATGAGTCGACATGACTACACAATTCGGAAATGGCTTGATTGGGCGTCTGTAATTTGAAATTTAATAAACTTAAGTGATGTGTCAAATCTACAATAAGCGAGAGTTCGCACAGAAAACTTACGTCTCCTATAGTACCTCATGGGTGATGTGGAAACCTATGAGTATGAGAGTCGCCCCAAAGCGCCACACGCAATACATACCGCAAGCGGTAGGTACGAGCCTGAGGAGCTCGGAGAACTACGGCCGCCGCGGGGAGCGAGACGCGCGGTCGGGAAAAGTAGGCGTCTCCCTCGAAAACGCGGCGAAGTGAGCTATTCTTGGACATGCCTGCTGTATGATGTCATACTTCCTTGGCGGAGGAGGTCTCTCGAGCTTCAATGCCCCTAAACGGGATATACCCCTCAGAAGTGGGGATAGTTCTGGGACTCTTGTTGTTCAGAATTTTGTGACACTTATCGATTGAATACTGTATAACAGTATTACTAGGACTAATTTCCCAATTTATTTTTTGTCTCATTGTAGCTGTAAAAAAGTTTAACCGTTTTCATCCCCATGCTAACCTCGATCCATAAAATGTTCATGTTCGACTATTCCCGAACCACAATTTCATAGATAACACAATTGCCTAATCCCGAGATTAACGCGCCTCGTTAAAAGTTTACGACAGCCTGCTACTTCCAGCAATTCCAAGATTGGTTTCAATCCGTCAGGAGTATACTGAATCCCATTGTGTACGCTAATTGGATCGAAGAAATTCTTGCTTCGACGCCGCGCGGCGAAGAATTTCGAAAATGGCTGCGGACGTCGCAATCTGGAGGATTCCTCAAGGTGACTAAATATTTGGTACATGAATCGGTATGTTAGATATTATTAACCCTTCCGTTACCTTGGACGAGATATCTCGCGACCCAATACTGGCCGATTAACGCTTTTGACGAGATATCTCGCGACCCGATACCGGCCGATCAATTAATTTTAAATTAATAAAAGCTGTATTTATTTCTTCCTTTTAGCTATACGAATAGAATTAGTTATAAAATATATTCATCTAGAATGTCAAAATATTGGTGCTAGAAAGCTAGATTATCGTCAAAAGCGTTAATCCGCTACTACCGGATCGCGAGATATCTCGTCAAAAGCGTTGATCGGCCAGTATCGGGTCGCGAGATATCTCGTCAAAAGCGTTGATCGGCCAGTATCGGGTCGCGAGATATCTCGTCGCAGGTAACGGAAGGGTTAATCGCGACTCTGCTCTTTCACGGTTCTTGGGTAAGTGCTGAGCGGTCTAACACAGTCCTCTTACCAGAAGACACCCCCCGTGCCTTCCCCACTCCGTGGCCAGCTCCTTCAGGGCAGAGTCCCAATCTATGGGTGCGTTCCGTTTTACGCATTATAAGCATGGATCGCATAGAGAACCGTTCCGTTTCATTCAATGCGCGCATCAGAGCGCACAAAATTCCCCAGATTCCCACTCCTCCTCGCGCATTAACCGTGCATCGGCTACCACAGCTCAGAAGTGAAGCGTTTGATGCGGAGTCGGTGCATTAGCGCTATATTCGAAAAGGTTTGAGAAGCTATTGCAGAGAAAGCATTGGGAAGCTATGGAAAAAATGTTCTTTGTACCGAAAATGTTCTTTGTACCGAAAATGTTCTTTGAATACTGTTCTAGAGTAACCAGGGATAACTCGCTCAACATAATCTTCTACTTTTTCTGTTAAAACAACCTCTCCTCGCGTTTCGCCAACCATTAATATAGAATAAATTAATTCCAAATCAAAATTTACAGAAATTTCTTCCAGTTCATCTTCGCTGTCAGTCATAACGGTAGTACAGTAAATCCTCTATAAACGCATAAACCTCGGGGGGATAGCTATACGTTTATCCGTTACGGGTAGCTATTTTTCGAGCTTCAAAGGCCGAGCCGAACGTAGAGGGTCTCTTTCTCTTTCTTTTCCATACGCCAGTGGTGGGCACGGGTGGAGCCCCTCAAATGTCTGCTTCTCCCACCAACCTCTCTTTCATGCAGCGCGCACGTTCGTTGCGTACGCTGTCTCGTGTCTTCGTTGCTCCATTGTACCGCGCTTGCTGGAAGGGGACAGTGGGCGCTACGGTATTGACGGTTTTGCCTCAATTGAGGCAAAATTGCCCCTCTCTGCCATACGCTATCCTTCCTTGAGCCCGAAACGTTCATAGCCATTTAAACCACTAAATACTACAACAGTATTTACACATTTGAAATCATGTCGTGTTTGGTCTTGTTTTAATCAGAAAAATGCCACGAATATATCGATGAACGATTCATAAAAAAATAAGTAATAATAAAAAACTCGATGGTAATGTGGAAACCTATTGAAACGAGTGTCGCCCCTTATGAGCCACGTTCGTCTGTCTGTTATGATCGCGCCTGAGCCCGTCCGAGCACGTAGGCGACCACGGGGAGCGAGACGCGCGGCCGGGTCGAGGAGGCGTAGCCCTCGGAAAACGGTCCTCGCGAGCAAATAAAGTCAAACCCTGGTCTCAAGCATCCCTCTTTAAGGCCTCACGCAGGCCAACATCCTGCCATAAATCCTTCCAGGCCTAAGAGTCGCCTCGATACAAACCCTCGACCTGGCTTAAAACACATTGACGCTAACAGGTGTATGGGGTTTTAATTAGTGTGTAAGGAAAACGAAAATCTCGTCGACGAATTTTTCACTAGCGTTTATAAAATGGTGTCTTTTAGTCCATATTATACTTATTGTTGTGTCGTGTCAGTGCTCAAACAATATTTAGTGAGCCGCTGAGAAACACTCCTCAAAGAGAGGTAAATAAGTAATAAGGTAATTGGGTTTTCGGATAACTTTAATATAAAACTGAATATAGTGGACTGTATAATAGAGAGATGATGTAACTATCGATTCTACTTCGCAACTGTTAGTTTTGACTCTTAAATGGCGACTCTTAAATGGCGACTCTTAGTTTCGACTCTTAAATCGCGACTGATCTTACAACTAACGCGTGAGAGACAAGTAACCTCGTGGGGTTGAAAAATCCCTCCACAAAGTACAAAATAGAGGGGGTCCCAGCCAATGATATAATATTTGGGAGGCTACAAATGACCTCCCAAAACAAGGGCAACGCCCATAGACGAAATACGTCGTAACGAGTGTCACTAAACAGACGACACTCGGTTTCCTGCAATTTCGCCGGAAACCATAATTTAGGCTTTGGGCCACAGGCCCCCCTTGGCGCTAAGCGTGGGCCTAGGCTACGTCAAGTGCCATTGAGAACTGCACGGCTAGGCTGACTTTCCCATGGCCAGCTGATACTTTCCAGCCGCACCAGAGTCATAAAACAATAAATTCGTCAGAAGACGCTAGAGGACCCCTTCGACAATGGCACTGTTCAAAATCGACCGTAGCGTAGACCCAACCCGAAATACGAGCCGGCCATACAATAATCACGTCTCAACACTTATTACAGGATGAACCTTCGCAAGACGATTTGGATAAAATATTAGAAGATATCAGCGGTCTTTTACGTGAATGGAATTTAACAAATGCGAAAGAGCTTTTTGGTAAAAAGAGACTGTTCGTACCAGGGTATAATGGTTCTGAGGCAGACCTCTTCTATGATCTGGGAGAGGAGAAGGAAATTTTGTCTTACCAATCAGCAGAAAATGAAAGCACCAATATCCAACACCCTCGCATACTCCCAGTAGAGAACATGAAAATCACAGACACGCAAATCAATAATCCCGACGCTGATGTACAACAATATGTTCCAAAGCAGATTGTAGTAACATCACAAAATGAAGATATTCGTGATGTACAAATGAATGATTTCTCTTTCGTAAGTACAGATTTTCTATTAGAAATTAATTTATAAATTACGTTTCTTAATGTGATTTGTTTGCAAAGAATGTTCCAGAGACATTAAAATATTTATCCCGCGACAACTATGAATTACCATCTTTGTGGACTGGACTCGATCAAAATTTCGAAATAGAAGCATCTGAAGGAGCAGATACTACCATTGACAGTTACGGTGAAATTTCAGAGCAAGAGCAGTATAGAAACAACGTTTCCGCTGATGTTCTAGAAATGTTAATTAAGTCATTGGTGCATTTTTCAAATGAAACTGTGCAAGGAAATGTTGGCGAAATATCGGTTGATCAGGGTTACCCAAAAGTAAGTTCCAATGTTCAGGGGGACTGAAAAATGTTGCAAATCTTTAAACCTAAGGTAATTTTTAGTCATTTTTTCCTTTGCAGAAATGGCCGCCTCGGCTTTGTTACAGAGATATGAACGAAAAAGATGGACCAATCAGAGCGCGGTTACAGCAGACGGATTCTGGCTCGACCAATGGCAATGCCCCGCTCAACGGGACCTATCGCCTAGCTGGAGATCGTCCGCTGTAACGAGCGTTCTGATTGGTCCGTATTTTTCCTCAATAACTCCTCAACAAATTCGAGGCGGCCATTTCTGCAAAGGATAAAGTTACTTTAAATGATCTCAGGAACTTTTCATTTCAAAGATTTGAAACACCCTGTATTATTCTTACAATTAGAAATAGATTTTCAAAATTTGTGAACATAATAGTTAGAAAATCTCTCACATAAATATACGAATTCAGTTCTTTAAACATTGATTCTTATTATTATTATTTTTTTTTTTTATTGAAAGCTTAAGTGGAACTCCCCATGGGGGGTTATAAAGCTACACATTAGGATTAACATAATGTCTGATATACAATTGGTAATACGTATACATCTTACAGTTATAAATTAGTAGTGTAGGTACAGTAGAAAAGAACGCATTAAGTACATAACTTTAAATCTTTAAATTACATTGCTTGAAAAAATGAAACAGAACATGACATGCCTGGATATTCGGTTTATAAAGTAATGATCTGATATTTAAGGGTGGAAACAAATTGAACTTGCTTAATCTTTTTATTAGACTGGAGAATTTTATACATTTATAACAACAATGAGCACATACACTTTAAAACAGTAGAAACATTAAAATCATTGTGGAACGTCTTTATGATATTTTCAATCTGTTCAAATCGTTAAATTAAATATCTATCTGTCTCCTGTCTTTTGCAATGGATGCTGAACATTTTTATTTTGCATAACAAACCGCAGACTAATTATCATTAAAAGTACAAGAATTTGAATATTGAATCTATATACTGGAAGAATAGGTAGTCCTTTAATTTCTCATGTGATTTTAATATAACCAACACGATGATTTGTTATTTATTGTAGAAAATAATTATTTCATTCATGGTAGCAATTCAATAACGTTGAAAGTAATTGCTCTTGTCGTCCGTTTGTTTTAGAACACGGATAAAAACTACACTTCCACCGCAGCACCTTATTTCGATGAAGACCGGTTTACGAGCAAAAACTTGGAAGAAGTTGAAGACCAATCTGCTTTGTACGGCGAAGCTCGCATAAACTTAACGTACAATTCCGAAACGGAAGACGATGGTAACTTCTTCAACAAATTAAGTAAGTTGGCATACACCTAAACTCCCGCGGCCATATTACAACTTCAACGATTCGGATGGTGGAAACTTGTATACCTTAATTTTTCGAGTTAACGCCATGCTTCAGTTGTGCACAATCGGTCGAGGTAAAAATGCAGAAAAATTAAAATAATTCTCCGATTTTCATATTTTAACGATAACAGAATTTCCAAACGCATATTCAGTGGATTTAATGAATAGTAGTCTACTTAACAGTATGCTGCAGTCGGTGGCGCGTTATGACTACTAGGGGCGCCTGGACAAAGTAGACTTTCGGGGCCCCTAACCCCAACTAAATAATTTTCACGTTGGAAAGAATAAAACGCTTGTAAAAACATCTGCATAATTATTATTGCATAAAAAGGGAAATAAATTCTCCTTCATCAATGAAACCCTTTTACATCAAAATACAAAATATTTGGTTTGTGTTCGGGGCCCCGGGCATTTGCCCAAGTTGCCCATAGGGTAATACGCCACTGGCTGCAGTTGTACACAATCGGTCGAGGTAAAAATGCAGAAAAATTAAAATAATTCTCCGATTTTAATATTTTAACGATAACAGAATTTCCAAACGCATATTCAGTAGATTTTAGGGTTAGGTAGATTTTAAGGTTAGTTAGATTTTAAGGTTAGTTAGATTTTAAGGTTAGTTAGATTTTAAGGTTAATTAGATTTTAAGGTTAGTTAGATTTTAAGGTTAGTTAGATTTTAAGGTTAGTTAGATTTTAAGGTTAGTTAGATTTTAAGGTTATATAGTTAGATTTTAAGGTTAGTTTTGCCTGCTGCACTCGTCGCACGAAAGATTAGATAATTGTTATCAACATTTGAAAAACTATCTAGTACTAAAGTTATTAACGCACTATATAGAAATTCCAATTTTAAACTTCCTTTTGTCCGCCACCGTACAATACTTTTATTGTTCATGTGAGTTACATAAATAAAATTGCATGAGTGTGCACGCATTTACCATGCGGGAAGAAAAAGGAAGGTCTAAAATAAATTTACATTAATTCTGTGCGAACGTGAGTAACAAACACGTTACTCGTTAAAATTGTTTCGTTTCGAAACTCTTTTGGTGAACGTGGCCAAAATAAATTCATCAGTTTTTGTAATACTGCGTTTCACCATGTTTATGTTCGCATTGTTATCCCAGGGGGGCTATAAATTATGAAAACTCAGCATCGTTAGGCTGAACAGTCGATATCTAAACTGCGCGTTAAAAATACAAAATACAAAATACAAAAAGAGGTAGCGGGTCACGATACCGGATGAACCTCGCAGCTAGAGAACCCGGTTTCGCCGGAGAATTATTTTAATTGGCCACACATTTAAGACGCTTAGGTATCCTAACTTGTTTTCCTTCATTCGAGATCGGCAGTTACGTTCAGTGACGCAATCCTTCCTTAGATGCTTTTTCCTTCGACAAATGAATTGCTTTAAACAATAGTCACTTTATTTGACTGAAAACCATAATTTCAACTGAAAGAGGCATTCACTTTCAATTATACACTTAGACTCTTTTTATTAATAGATATTGGAATATTCTACATTTAATAATACTAGTAATTATATATGTAATACACAGGGGAACATTGAATTTAAATAAATCTGGTTGAGCTTCACTTTAGGGAATCAAACATTTTAATACTGTTATAAGTATTGTTCAATTTTCGTGAGAGTTATTAAATTAGTAAAATTATTTACAAAATCACAATATACAGGGTGTCCAAAAATAGTGAAAATCCTTGAAATGGGCGGTTCCTGAGATTATTTAAAGTAACTTTTTCCTTTGCAGAAATGGCCACATCGGCTTTGTTAAGGAGTTATTAACGAAAACCACGGACCAATCAGAACACCGTTACCAGAGGACGAACTTCTGCGCGGCGACAGGTCCTGTTAAGCGGGGGGCGTTGCCATTGCCCGAGACAGAATCCGTCTGCTGCAACCGCGCTCTGATTGGTCCGTGTTTTTCGATAATGACTCCTTAACAAAGCCGTGGTGGCCATTTCTGCAAAGGAAAAAGTGACTTCAAATAATCTCAGGAACGGCCCATTTCAAAGATATTCACTATTTTTCGGACACCCTGCATAGATCGCAAAGCTGATCTTTTATTGTTATACTAATTTTATCCTGTATTCCATTTTACCAAAACACTTATTAAAAAGAATATTTCCGAGGCCTCAGAACATTATCAATAAAAAATAAAACAGGATAAAGTCAAAAATATTATGAATCATTTTTCATAATTTATATTTCCCAAATTCATGGGTCCGATTCTTTTTTACAAACGCCAATGTAAGTGTATAACGTGTGAAGCATGCACATGTCTCATGAGTGAGGAAGCGTGCACAATTTATTTTATTTTTTTTATTTTCAATCTATTAATTAATAAGATACATTTCTAGGGAATAAAGAAATTCTAATGAAAATATATTGATCTAAACAGATTTCGGACCTAAAGGAATGGAAAAAGTAGTCACTATAATAAACTTTGCCACTGCAGTTTTGGTTCCATTAACTAGATTATTTTATGCGTTCGTTGGATTTTTCGAGGAAGCGGATCGGTTGTTAACATCCGAAATATCTTTACTCGTGAGCAACATGGGCACTCAAAACGTCTTTACATCAAATTTGCCAAATGTTTCTCGTTTTTTTTTTTTGCAATACACTATCATCAGTTGTTGAGAGGGGCAAAGAAAAAGTGTTTATGCGGTAGAATCGT
The DNA here is from genome assembly GCA_913789915.3 of Sphecodes monilicornis. Classification (NCBI taxonomy): domain Eukaryota; kingdom Metazoa; phylum Arthropoda; class Insecta; order Hymenoptera; family Halictidae; genus Sphecodes; species Sphecodes monilicornis. The sequence goes on from OU565300.1 coordinate 2,477,513, forward strand.
TATATAAGTAATCTTCTTAACGATTGAGTAATTGTTGCTTGAATCGGTAATTGCGACGTTCTCTTGTTTGGTTTACGACTGCCACGTTTCAGTTTACGACTTCTGTGAGCTTCAGAAAATATTTTCGTTGTTCCATTGTTTCAGACGTCGTCAGATCTTTTAATCACGCGGATGAATCATACGGCAGCGATGTAGGAATATCGTCAATTCAAAGCATGGGAGCAAGTAACGAAGCCGCAGATTTAGATCGTTTCATCGGGATGGACAAGGAGACACTGTTATCTTACATAGAAACTCTAATTGCAGAGATGGATCTAGAAAACGATTCTTCGATCGAGACAAATCAAAACATGGACGTGGAAAACTTGGTATAAATCCTTCTGTTTTTTTTTTAATATCTTGAACAACTTTCGGGTTAATCTATGGAGACTGAACTGGAGATTACCATTTAGATCAGGCATGCCCATAAGTAGCTCACTTAGACGCAAATTCGAGGGAGACGCCTACTTCTCCCGCCCGCGCGTCTCGCTTCCCGTGGCGGCCGTAATCCTACGAGCTTCTCAGACCCGTGCCTACTGTGACACACGCAGTACGTGCCCCAAGCGGTAGGCACGGGTCTGAGGAGCTCGGAGGACTACGGCCGCCACGGGGAGCGAGACGCGCGGGCGGGAGAAGTAGGCGTCTCCCTCGAATTTGCCTCCAAGTGAGCTACTTCTGGACATGCCTGATTTAGATATACAGTGGCTCAATAATCGAACGACCTTTAACACTTTGCACCCGCCGTCAATTAAATTCCACGATGTTCCTGTTACAGCGGGGTTTTTAAACTTTGAAGCGCGTGTACTGGGTTTTTAGTAAAAAACATTGTACTCGGTGCAATTTTGAATGTGGAAAGTTAAAAAATACAAAAGGAACTCCTAATACATATACAGCGGCTCATAAAAGTATTCGAACGCTATTTAACACTTTGGACCCGGCGCCATTTAAATTCCACGATGCTCCTGTTGCAGCAGGGTTTTTAAACTTTGAAACGCGTGTACTGGGTTTTTAGTAAAAAACATTATACTCAGCGCAATTTTGAATATAGAAAGTTAAAAAATGCAAGAGGAACTCCTAATACATCATAAAATTTATTATAATAATTTATCATTTAGATGTACAGCGCCTCACAAAAGTATTCGAACGCTCTTTAACACTTTGGACCCGGCGCCATTTAAATCCCATGATGCTCCTGTTGCAGCAGGGGTTTCAAACTTTGAAACGCGTGTACTGGGTTTTTAGTAAAAAACATTATACTCAGCGCAATTTTGAATATAGAAAGTTAAAAAATCCAAGAGGAACTCCTAATACATCATAAAATTTATTATAATAATTTATCATTTAGACATACAACGCCTCACAAAAGTATTCGAACGCTCTTTAACACTTTGGACCCGGCACCATTTAAATCCCATGATGTCCCTGTTACAGCGGGGTTTTTAAACTTTGAAACGCGTGTACAGGGTTTTTAGTAAAAAAACATTGTACTCGGTGCAATTTTGAATGTGGAATGTTAGAAAATGCAAGAGGAACTCCTAATACATCATAAAATTTATTATAATAATTTATCATTTAGATATACAGCGGTTCACAAAAGTATTTGAACGCTCTTTAACACTTTGGCCCCGGCGCCATTTAAATCCCATGATGACCCTGTTACAGCGGGGTTTTTAAACTTTGAAACGCGTGTACAGGGTTTTTAGTAAAAAACATTGTACTCGGTGCAATTTTGAATGTGGAATGTTAGAAAATGCAAGAGGAACTCCTAATACATTATAAAATTTATTATAATAATTTATCATTTAGATATACAGCGGTTCACAAAAGTATTCGAACGCTCTTTAACACTTTGGCCCCGGCGCCATTTAAATCCCATGATGTCCCTGTTACAGCGGGATTTTTAAACTTTGAAACGCGTGTACAGGGTTTTTAGTAAAAAACATTGTACTCGGTGCAATTTTGAATGTGGAATGTTAGAAAATGCAAGAGGAACTCCTAATACATTATAAAATTTATTATAATAATTTATCATTTAGATATACAGCGGTTCACAAAAGTATTCGAACGCTCTTTAACACTTTGGCCCCGGCGCCATTTAAATCCCATGATGTCCCTGTTACAGCGGGGTTTTTAAACTTTGAAACGCGTGTACTGTGTTTTTAGTAAAAAGCATTATACTCAGCTCAATTTTGAAGATAGAAAGTTAAAAAATGCAAGAGGAACTCCTAATAAATCATAAAATCTATTATAATAATAACTGTTACTCACGTTCGTAGAACTACGTACGCCGGACGCCTTCGTAGTACCATGACCGGCGAGCGCAACGTGATTAATCAGAATAACTTGTTTAAAATTGGACCAATCGACTAGACTTTTGTTTAGCAATCCGAAGCATTGATTTATTAATTGTCGTGCCAAGAAAGATTTTGAAAAAATTCCAATTGGTAGGAATTATATGAAAAATTGAAAATGGCACTTTCTCGCACGTTATTATCTCAGTCCGTAATTGAAATTTAGAATATGCGTTTTGTAGATTTATGTTACTTACGCAGACGCTGAAAATTTCATCGAAATCGGTTGAAGCTGAAAAAATGGCACACATAGAGAAATTTAAGAATTTGTGGATTTTAAGCAAAAACTGACCAAAACGTGTAAAACTGCGATTTTCAGCACTTTCATGCTTTTTTTTAAATCTTCAGCCTGTGCATAACTTACCTACATAATGTATATTTTAAATTTTCATTATGAGCTGAAATAAAAAAAGTTTTAAAAAGTACCATTTTTATTTTTTCATGTAATTCCTAACAATCGCAATTTTTTCAAAATCTTTTTTGCACGCTAGTTAGTAAATCAGTGCGTCTAATTGCTCGAAAAAAATGAAGTCGTTTGATGCAATTTTAAACAAATTATTCTGATTTGAAGGGCGTTTGAATACTTTTACGTGCCACTGTGTCTCTGCACGGTGAAAGGATATCTCGACATTTGATTAACTTATTGTAAATGTTTAATTCTTAGTAAATCAATATTTCATGGTCTACCGCCTACGGCAATTTATGATCCATTAATTTGTTTATTATTGATAATTAGATTTACGTACACTTTTGCCATTTTTGATCATGACAAAAGTAGCTTCCGCGAGATATTCGATAGTTGCGACTGAAACGTTATCGAATTTTTGTGTTCCTTCAACATAACCTGAAATGTAAACCAGTTTTTACTGTTACCGACAGGAAAAAAATCCAAGGACATCTGGACCCAGTTATGAAGACAAGGAACTGCAGTCTTTTCACAATTTACCAAGTTACGGTGCCAGCGATGACGAGACATATTGAAATCAATATCGACCAACAAAGAATTTAATATGCTACATACACTCCGGGATAAAATGATAGCACACACGTTCATATTTACATTTTATATTGAATTCCACACTGCAACGGAAATTTGTTTCAATTCGCTATTTCAGGATGCGCTTAATAAAATATATACGGTGGGCGTAAAACTTTTTTAAAATTTGGTTAGTTTATTACCAGGTAACGTGTAAATAATTTTTTCTAAATATTGCTATTCGTTGGAAGAAAAAAGTAAAGATCACAATTTTTCACCTCTTTGTCTGTGTCTGTAATAAAATTTTACTTAAATGATTCCTTTTGTAGGTCTACGTGAGTTATATGTATACAGGGTGGTCCTTTTAATTAAAACCACCTAAATATCTTCTCAGCATATATTGTGATGTAAAAAATATTTTTTACGTAATGGTGTTAAAGGACCAATGTTTGGCAAGAATATTTTTTCCCCAAGGTCATTTCTTTCGGAGTTTCAAGGTCATCGATGTTTTTTGCCATATAAATAGAATTTGATTATTATTGCATCGTGTAGGTGATCGAAAAATACGTTCAGATATGTATAATGCCATGACCTTGAAATGACATTGATCTGCTGAAAATTAAAGTTTTACCTAAAACTGATGTTTATCGAGATCGCAAGCTTTGACCAAGTGAATCTACATAAATAAACATGTTTACTATCGACATACCGATTGAAATGTACTAGAACTAGAATCAAATAGTTTATCATGAACGACCAACTACACCAAAGGATATGAAAAACCGTGTAATTAAAGCTTGTGTTGATATTAATTCCGAAACAACTGAAAGATTTGTACAGTCGGTCATTGCACGTTTCAGGAAATGTATCACCATAGATGGACACCATTTTGAACATCGCAGAAGACGATAACTTCTGAGAAAGTGAGTGTTTCTTAATAGATAAAAAATAGATTTAGTTAGATAAAAAATATTTTTTTCGCATTCACAGGTTCAGGAGTCTTGGCCAAAGATATTCGACACGAGTTTTTCGTTAAACTTTAATTTTCGATGATCAAGGTCATTTCAAAGTCAAGCTCTATTATACATATCTTAATGTATTTCTCAATCAGCTACATGATGCAATACTAAAAAAATGTTAGTTATGTGTCAAAGAACATTAATAACCATAATAACTCCAAGAGAAATGACCTTGGGGGAAAAATATTCTAGCCAGATATTAGTCCTTTGACACTATGCACATTAGGTGAAAAATATTTTTTTCATCACAATATGCTGAACAGATATTTAGTTGGCCTTATTTAAAAAGACCACCCTGTACATATATTTACAAAGTTTCATCGAAATCAGTTGGCGTTGCTATGAGTCGGACACATTTAAAAATCAAAAATCAAAAACACTAACCGATTATAAAAGAACGGTGAGAAAGGTTACGTAACACAAGGAATATATATCTCCATGCCGTAATTAATTCTCTGTCGTTAAGTTTCTCGTGTTACGCATCCGCGAACGCGGGAATTACTTTCTGTCGTATCACCGCCATGAAACTCTTAACATGTCCCCAATCAATTTTTATAAATAGTCAGCCGATTGTTCCGAAAAATAAAAATTGTCCGCATGAATTGCTTGACACAGGAGTTACATTAACGTAATTTCTTTTTTCTCTTTTTTTGGAATTCGTAATCGGACAAAAATGTTTTCTCCATTTTATATTTGATCAACACATTTTTATTACGCATTGTTTCGTTATAAATAAATTACTACAAAGAGCATGTTCGAATATATTTCTCTCAATTTTAAAATTGTAGAAAACTTCGAACATAACTAGTTACACAGAACATAACATGTCGTGTCCAAATAAATTTTTGTTTATAGAAACAAATGTTTAAAACAAATGTTGCATGGCTTCAAGGAGCACATACTGAGATGTATTTTTTTTGTTACTTTGCGTTTTCATCGAGGTATAGAGGTCCCTTTCATTTTTACCACGTTTTTATTAGCTCGCTTTCTTGTTTGTTTGTTTGTTCGGTACAAATCTTGCAATTGATTTTAAACTAACTTCCCGATGAGCTAGAGACTTGAAGTTGGAAACGTAGCTCAGAACTGGATGACAATGCAGTATTCAAAAAAAATTTTTTAAAAAGTCTATTCGTTTAAGAGAAATAACAATTAAATATTTTTACCGTTATTACCGTTACACCGCGGTCATCGCGTTCAGCGATCCCCACTCCGCGCGACAACGCTCTCTACTTTACTATGCGTGCGCACTCTGACTCGTCCCCACTCCACGAACCCACTTCGCCCCGACGGATCTCAGTATATGATAGACGATCGGTAGGACATCATCGCTTTGTTTACCAAGTGAAAGAACCGTTACACCTTTCTGTTATAATTTCATCAAAATGTTTAAAATCGATTGAAATATACGTGCAAGAAGTAGGAGAGGAAGCCTTTTGACGTTGGGGAGCATGTATGATATAGGTAATAATAATATCGTGTACGAGATTAGAAATGAACAAAAATCTGTGTTTGAAAGTGTCAGAAATAATGTCTACAAAAAAAAGGAGCAGTTCGTTAATAATGATTTTCACAGGGAAGCCGCCAAATCACCATTTGCGTTAAATATTTTCTTGAAAAAGTTACAAAATTTCAACTGTATCAGTTTTAGTCAACTGACACTTTGAGAATGTTAGTAAAACGTTAGACTGAATTTTTTTGGTAGTAGTTACATATTTATTATAACAAATGTTTGAAATCGATTGAAAAATTTCACACACACAATATTAAAAAGCAGAAAATAATTATTTAAATAAAAATAAATTTTTGAAAATACCACGTTTTCAAAACGGTCTAAAAAGTATAAAATAATAATAAATGAAAACAAATAATTTGAAAAAAATAAAAATAAAATGGACTAAAAAGTATAAAATAATTTTTAAAAAACAGACTAAAAAGTAAAAAATGTGTTTCATAGACACAAATAAATTATATACATACTGAAAATTTATGCATTATACTCATTTATGCAATTTATGCATTATAAAGAATTATAAGTGGAAAATATTACAGTTACAAGTCGAAAATCGTGCAAGACATCAATTTTCACTATTTTTATTCATAAACATTAACCAATGTCGATGAAATTTTCAGTACGTACATAACTTAAATGAATCAACAAAACACATATTTTAAATGTTCATTACAGGTCCAGATAAAAAAGGTTGTAAAAAACAAACCTTTACTTTTGTGTTTTAAAACACTTTTGTGTTTTAATTTTCATTACACCTAACCCAGACCAAAATGAATCTTTCTAACTTAATCAAAATTACTATAATAAAACTACTATAATAAAACTACTATAATAAAAATCGCTAAAAATCTGAATAGATACACATTCTAATGTAAAATATCTACTTCCGGTGTTCCATAAATTTAGTGTTAAACAAGTTACAAGCAGTATCGAATTTTTCGTGCTCTTGATATTTGCATGCGACAACGAATGCGCAAAAATCGACGACTGGTTCTAGAAAAACGGCGAGATGGTATAGGCTCTCGTGTAATTTCCATAAGCAGACACCTGGCAGAAGGAAAGGTAAGAAAGAGGTGGAAGTTGTCGAATATTACAACCGCGATGGGGAATGGTACCAGTTTAGTTCGCCGTTGATCGTGGTACCGTAAACTGCGATCCCATTGCTCTCGCGCGCGGTGCAAACAAACGTGCCGAAGATCACCGGTGCTGTAACCCACGGAATTCGCTCCGTAGGATAAGAGCGGTGACCCCTTAAAGGTAAGCCATTCTTACGAGTTGCGTGCAACTACAGTAACTCCCATTAATATTCGTACACTCTTAAAAATACGATAACTTGTTTAATATTGCACCATACGACTTGGACTTTTTTTGAGATGTTAGAATAATTAGTTTACTGCATGACGTGAAAAAGAAATTATAAAACAATTGCAATTGGTCGGTATTGCAGAGAAAATACTAAAAGTTGTGTTTTAGAATTTTTTTATGTGGCTTATGTTGAAAATTTAAAACATCCAACATCAATTGTATACATTTTCAAATTTTCATCCAATTTGGATTACGTGGAAAATAGCGACAGGCATCGAATGACGCGAGAATCCTTCGATTTATTACAGTTTAATGCCGAAAATTGTGAAAAACTGCAATTTTTACCATCTTCAAATAGTTCTAGCTCATTGCAACGTTTGCCGATTTTGGTGAAATATTAGGCGATTTAGTAAATCAATATTTGAAATTGCTAAAAAAGTGTCAAAATATTTGGTCGAAATACAAAAATTTTTTCGTTCTTATGACACAGCAGCATTATAATTTCAATGATTATAAAATAGAAAATCTGGTACCGGTCATTTTTTGACCGGTGGCTTAGTATAGATTGAGTGTTAAACAAAAATTGTTGGTATTATAAGGCAATTGGATAAATTAATTAGAAAAAATTCAATATTAATTTAATTTTTCATTTATTCCATTTATTTATCAAAATAAACAATTTCTACCGAAAAATAATGTAACAATATCTTTAATCTTTTAATGTTTATACTGTTTTTTTGACTTACTCACTTTTATCATAAGAGCATGAGAAATCCTTAGTGTAATCTGAATCATTTACTATGAAATTATACAGTAAATTGAATTTATAGTAATAATTTATTTTTTTTTATTTATGCAATTTGAACCTCAAGAAAGAGATTATTTTGCAGTAGAGTCAAAGTTATTATTATTCGATTATAACTTGAAGCATTTAAAACACATTTGTTTCCGTCTTCATTGAAACAGGGGTGGCTCTATTATAAATAAAAGGGAATGAAATAAATCGTTACTAAATATGCCAATCGAAAATCAGGGACCATCGCCCATGGTCAAGATCGAAGTTCGTAAAAGATTCTAAAACCAAAATTCAAGAGAAACTCAGGCTCGTATATGCAATTAACACTTTATCTACCGGAAGACTATTAATAGGCTTTTCAGTGGCTCAACTGTATGTATCAGAACCTCAATTATTTTGATTGTAATAATAATCTCGGAAAAAGATGGTACATTATATTAATTCCAAAAATTTCTTAATTTATTAATGAAATTATTGTTGCTTTTTAATGAACGTATTGAGAAATCCTCAACAGTTGCTCTTCGATTTTAAAAAAACTATTGCAAAATTCTCGGTGAATAATGTGTTAAGACTGACATTCATCGAAGAATGTGTTAAGACTGACATTCATGGAAGAATGTGTTAAGACTGACATTCATCTACGAATTTTTTAAGACTGACATTCATCGAAGGATGTGTTAAGACTGACATTCATCGAAGAATGTGTTAAGACTGACATTCATCGAAGGATGTGTTAAGACTGACATTCATCGAAGAATGTGTTAAGACTGACATTCATGGAAGAATGTGTTAAGACTGACAGTCATCGAAGAATGTGTTAAGCCTAACATTCATCGAAGAATGTGTTAAGACTGACATTCATCGAAGAATGTGCTAAGACTGACATTCATCGAAGGATGTGTTAAGACTGACATTCATCGAAGAATGTGTTATGACTGACATTCATCGAAGAATGTGTTAAGCCTGACATTCATCGAAGAATGTGTTAAGCCTGACATTCATGGAAGAATGTGTTAAGACTGACATTCATCTACGAATTTTTTAAGACTGACATTCATCGAAGGATGTGTTAAGACTGACATTCATCGAAGAATGTGTTAAGACTGACATTTATCGAAGAATTTTTTAAGACTGACATTCATGGAAGAATGTGTTAAGACTGACATTCATCGAAGAATTTTTTAAGCCTGACATTCATCGAAGAATGTGGTAAGACTGACATTCATGGAAGAATGTGTTAAGACTGACATTCATCGAAGGATGTGTTAAGACTGACAGTCATCGAAGAATGTGTTAAGACTGACATTCATCGAAGAATGTGTTAAGACTGACATTCATCGAAGAATGTGTTAAGACTGACAGTCATCGAAGAATGTGTTAAGACTGACATTCATCGAATGATGTGTTAAGACTGACATTCATCGAAGAATGTGTTAAGACTGACATTCATCGAAGAATGTGTTAAGACTGACAGTCATCGAAGAATGTGTTAAGACTGACATTCATGGAAGAATGTGTTAAGACTGACATTCATCGAAGAATTTTTTAAGACTGACATTCATCGAAGGATGTGTTAAGACTGACATTCATCGAAGAATGTGTTAAGACTGACATTCATCGAAGAATGATCACTAGGATATGTGTCACCAAAATTGTCTGCATTAATTGCAAGACATTATTACATTATTACATTTCTTAACAATTCTAATCATTTGGAGTTACTACAACAGTACTGTCAAATTCTTTAAATGTTTTCCCGGTTCTATATTGTACCTACTCATTTTTGTAATAAACACATCATATCTAATAAATATAAAAAAAAAAGTTAAAGACGAAACACGAAATTTTGAGATCGTTGGTTATCATGTTCCCAAATCTTGTACGCAACGAAAAAATATGTCAAGTTGTAATTCACTTCAATATTTCAAAATGATACTGACGAAAACCGTAAAAGCTGAAATTTAAATCCGTACTTACTTTCTCAAGCTGTTTTCAACCCCGTCTTTTTTTACGGATTTTAAACTTTAAAAGACAGAATGTTTTTACTATCTTTCGAGGCGGATATCGGTTTCAAACGGATCCATAGCAAAATTTTTATACATATATGCCTCGCCGAATAAGATATACTGAAATTAAGCTAACATCGTTTATATATTTTTCCCTTGAACCAGACGTTGTTATTGTTATCATGATCATGTATGTACAAGGATATACCATGACATTTATAATCAACAAATAACTGTAGAATATGATACGAGTAAAATTATAATACCGTGTGTATTAAAAAACAAAATATATTTTCACACTCTATATTTGTACATGCGGGATTTATTGTTCTTAAAATAAATTCAAAATTTCTATTAACTATCGAATAACATTCTGCACATTTGTATTTTCTAAATGCGACTTCGTAATAAAATATTGAAATACTCATGTGAAAATAATGAATTCCTTATTTTATTGAACAAAATGTAGGCGTTCGCTTTGAATACTTCAGCTTCCTCGATTTCACATGTATTTTTCTAAACCCATATTTGCTAGTATGTGTCGTTCAGATGCATATAGAAAATGTCATGGAAATAACCATCAGACTGCGTATTTTATGCATTTGTGACAAAATGGACGAAATAGAAAACTGAAAAGGAATTCGAAAGATTTAAGAACGTTATTATATCATTGTCAAATCATTATCAATTTATTACAGTCTATTATAGTATATATTTTTTAAATAAAGCCAAAATGGCGCCCCAGACAAATGTACAAGTTGCTCGCCCCTAGAGCGGGCCCTGTAGTGTGAAGGATTAGTTACGCAGCAACAATTAAGCGAATAGGGTTCTCTGATTCAAATATTCCATGCTTGTCTCGGCATTTACCGTATTAAATTGCAGGACTTTTACATGCTTCGGGGAAGCATTATCGGTGGGTACAGTGAAAATCATTTAAATAAGAAATAGCCAGGGCGAAAATTCCGTCGCGCATGCGCAAGAAAACCGAAGCCATATACCATCACTGTGTGCATCCTGTATATTCTGATTAATGTACAAGAACATTCTGAAACTAACTCTAACAATATTTAAATTAATTTTTCTCAGTATAGATCAAGAAACTGTAGCCATAAATTAATTCTATACTTCTCAAATTCTAAATATGCGAAACTAACATTTCAAAAACAACCATTCTTTGTTGAATTTCGTTCGGTTTAATTGAACAATTAAAATATGCAGTCACAATTTCTAACATGACATTTAGTTATATTTTTAAATTTTATTCGTTTCGATGGAAATCGAAGAGACTTTATATAGTTTTAAATGAATTCGGTCAATTTGTAAATGTTCAACTTCTTCCACGCGTTAGAGGTATATCAACAGCAAAAATTGAGGTAACCTCGAACAAAGAAAGTGACATTAAATCTGTCATTGTTACCGTTTCCATGTAACGTAAACTAAGTGAGAAAGTCTGCATAGTCACAGGTTGACAGGTTTACAGGTGTGAACAAGCGTTACAATTAACTCGCTGCGCAATTTTAACGGAGCAACGGCCACAATTAACGCAGCGCGCGTCTTATCCTAATATCTCCCGAAGACAATTACGGGACAGTCATTATATGGTCGTGATTTCGCTTTAAATGCTGCGCAGTATCTTTACATCGCATCGGTAGATTGTTGGTCGACGACATGAAAAGTAGGAGAGACCGGGTATGGTTGTCGCATTTTTTTACTATGATTTTTCTACAGGTTATAGCTACCCGGAAGGTCATTTTGATAAATTCAATACAAATTGCCTGCGTCATAGAATTGCATTCTCATGGATATTAATAATAAGATTGAAAATTAATTGAGATCACCGCAATGTACCTCGAGCATGGGTTGGTTACTGTGCCCCCACTTGTTAAACTGCCTAATTTATCCATTCATATTAAAAGGTATACAAAAATGCGAAATAATTAAAAGTAATTTGAAAACTACTCTAAACTTCAAGATCAGTTTACTGCAACGCACAAAAACAAAGAATATTTGATTTATTTTTATGTAACTCCGTAGAGATGACTTTTCGGGGGAGACGGCAGTATGACCAAACCAATATGCCGCTGACGGCGAGCGCCGTCGAACCAACATGGCTCCATTTAATAAATTCTAACTTTAAAAGTACGCATCCTAGCAGTCTCCTGTTCCAATATGTATCTTAAAACATCACATTTTACCGATAAATAAAGTCAAAAGTCGTGAAACACCGATTTGAAAAAATTTGGACATCGGACGGGGCAAAGTGTTTCAATTTCGGGAATCATATGCAAACCAATATGCCGCATAACTCTTACGCTTGAGCTATAACACGGAGCAAATTTGATCTCCCTTTCCTTTCACTTTTTATTTAAATTTAAATGCAAAAATGTGCATAAGCGATAGACTTGCCTACCTCATTGCTGTTTAATCGGTTTAAATCAAACCTGTAAAGATAGTGATTGATATTTTGATTTATATTATATTATTTAAAGTTTAATAAAGTGTTAATAAATTTTTAGCGTCGAATGTTTCGGTACTATACATATAGTGTTAAAGACAACGATATATGCGGTCTCACGTAAGTGTTGCTGTTGTAATCGATGCGACATCAGGGAAGAATTGCAAAAGTTTCACCTAGCGAGAGGTTTCAACAATTTTCGTTCGCATATCACGTAAGAGTCAGAATTCGCGGTAACCGGTGTGTCCTGGCATACCTTGGCATTAAGAAACGCGGTATCACTCTACCTTTCCCTTGAAATGTTCCCACCAGTCTCATCGCATATGTACTACTTGTCTTACATTCTCCTCATCTGTTCGAAGAAAAATAACGACTCATTTCTAGCGATTTACCTGTCATTTCTACAGTGGCTCTCGCGAAAGTACTCGGACGTCCCTTAAATCAGAATAAATTTTTTAAAATTCTACCAAACAATTTGCCTCTTTTTTACCAATTAGAAGCATTTGTTTTATTAATTAACGTCCGAAAAAGATTCTGAAAAAATTGCAGTTGATAGGAATTACATGAAAATAATAAAAATGGCACGGAAGTAACGTGGTCATTTTAATAGAAAAACAAAATTATCTTTGACATAAACATGAAAAATCAGCTAAATATCTTAAGGAATATTGAATTTATAAATAGATGTTTCAAACAGAAGTTGTGCATTTTTTTACGTAGAATATGATTCCGAAATCAAAAATATGGGTTTATGATAAAAAAGACAAAATGACCTTGAAATAACATTGAAAACGCCCACGCATGAAAAACTAGTAGCGCCATTTGACTCCCCACGCGAAGCACCAAAGGACATGCGTCAGTTTGTTTGTTATAATCTAAAAATTCTACCAAACAATTTCCCCTTTTTTTAGCAGTTAGAAGCATTTGTTTATTAATTAACGTCCGAAAAAGATTCTGAAAAAAATTGCAGTTGATAGGAATTACATGAAAATAATAAAAATGGCACGAAAGTAACGTGGTCATTTTAATAGAAAAACAAAATTATCCTTGACATAAACATGAAAAATCAGCTAAATATCTTAAGAAATATTGAATTTATAAATAGATGTTTCAAACAGAAGTTGTGCATTTTTTTACGTAGAATATGATTCCGAAATCAAAAATATGGGTTTATGATAAAAAAGACAAAATGACCATGAAATAACATTGAAAACGCCCACGCATTAAAAAACTAGTAGTGCCATTTGACTCCCCACTCGAAACACTAAAGGACATGCATTTTTTTTAGCAATTAGAAGCATTTTTTTATTAATTAACGTCCGAAAAAAATTTTGAAATAAATTGCAGTTGATAGGAATTACATGAAAATAATAAAAATGGCACTTTTTAAAACGTAGACGAAACCACTTGACTTTTGTTTAGCAATTGGAAACATCGATTTACTGTAAATGACGTGCAGAAAAGATTTTGAAAAAATTCCCATTAGTAGGAAAAAAATGGGGAAATAAAAATGGCACCTTTTTAAGCCGTAGACCAGACAATTTAACGTTTTTTAAATAACTAGAAGCATTTATTTACTAACTGACGTGCAAAAAAGATTTTGAAAAAATTGCAGTTGATGAAAAAATGGAGATGGCACTTTTCAAAATGTGGACCAAACAACTTGACGCTTCTTTAACAATTACAAGCATTGATTTACTAAGTGTCGTGCAAAAAAGATTTTGGAAAAGTTGCAATTAGTAGGAAGTACATAAAACAATAAAAATGGCACTTTTATTAAAACGAGGATCAAACAATTTGGCTTGCATAAAAGATTTTGGAAAAATTGCAGTTGATAGGAATTACATGGAAAAATAAAAATGGCACTTTTCAAAACTTTTTTATTTCTGCTCGTAATGAAAATTTAAAATATGCGTTTTGTAGTTTTGTGGTTTTATGTTAGTTGTGCACATGCTGACAATTTTATCGAAATCGGTTGACGGAAAAAAATGACACGCATCGAAAGATGTAACAATCTGGATTTTTAAGCAGAAGCTGCCATTTACTCAATTTTTATGAAATTTTCCGCACACCTATAAAAACATAAATCTCATAAGTTTACGTAATAGAGTTGTTTGAATTCATTACGTAACCAGACGTTACGACCCTTGATTTCAAGGTCATCAAAATCGGATGTAAGTACCTCTTAGTCAATAATAACCGGTAAATTCTTGCATTAAAAAATGCAGAGAAAAATCATCCTCTAGTTTTCGCTAATTTCTGTGACATTTTAATTTAAACAACCGTATTTTACTTTATAATTACCTAAAACGGAAAATGAACTTTCACCTGAATGACGTGTATAAGAAATAATAAAATAGCCTGCGGATCTTGATACAAATTTCGTTTCCCACAAATTATTTTATGGAAATCAAAATGGAGGGAAAACGTACTTCTGTATAGCAAAATATTTCTTATACCGGAGGTAAAATTATTTATCATTATTAATTGTTACTAATATACCCGTTCTCCTATATTTTTCATTTCACGAATGGGTACCACAAATGCGTCGAGATTCTCACAATTTATTAGAAATTATTACTCGGCCAGTGTAAACATTTTACAGTTACAATTCATTATAAAATTGTTACTCAGCCCAGTGGCGTATTACCTTATGGGCAACTTGGGCAGATGCCCGGGGCCCCAAGCAAAAGCCGACCACAAACCGAATATTTTGTAATTTTTATGCAAAAGGTTTTCATGGATGAAGGAGAATTTATTCTACTTTTTATGCAATAATAAATATGTCGATGTTTTTACAATTGTGTTATTTTTTCCAACGTGAAAGTTATTTAGTTGGGGCTAGGGGCCCTGAAATTCTACTTTGTCCAGCTTATACAACTTTTCCGCATAAATGGTTAAACATTATTAATTAAAAACAACGTCTTGTCGTTATGATGTCGTAAAACGAACCGTAAATCACGACATGCGCGTGCTATGGTAATAGAAACTTTTTCCCAGAAAGCGTAAAAAGGATACTCCTGCTTAATGGAGACGTAAAAATTTGCTTATAACAAGTCGTCACAAAAACATTACGTAAAGTATCTAGTTGGGAAAATTCTGTTCGTTACAAAATACATACGGTGGATGTAAATAAAAAGTATTCGGACACCTTTAGAAATCGAATAACAGTTTAAAAATTGCATTAAACGACTACAGTTCTTTTTTGAGATGTTGAGGGATTAGTTTACTAGCTAGCGTGGAAATAATTTTTTTTTCTAAAAATTGCTATTGGTCGGAATTGCGAAAAGAAAAGTAAAGATCACAATTATCAACCTTTTACATTTGAATGGTGATTCTGCCTGACAATTTTCATGGTATTATACAAAACAATTTTCATATTATTAATTTTATAAATTGCACAAAAATTCAACTGTCGTCGCGTGAGAAAACAGGTTTAATTTCATGTGGAAAATGGAAAAAAGATACATAGAATAAAAATGTTCTGGGTTGAAAGTATTTTGATTTTGGAATTAAAATTGCTTCGAGCGCAAAGGGTTAATAGCATTTTTACCTGTGTCTACAATGAAAATTTAAAAAACGCATTTCGTAGGTTTCAATAAGTTTTACACATGTACAATGTTTCAACGAAATCGGTTGGCGTTGTTACGAATTACTTATTATAAGGACAAAATTCCCTGAACCGACGAAGATCTGCGAGTTCCGCCATCTTGTAATGTTTGTAGCTCTTCGACTTCGATGGAACTTTGCGCATGCATATGTGTAACTTACGTGGATCTACAAAAAGCGTATTACTTCATATCACTTTTATTTTTTCTCTTCTTGTTATTCTTATTATTTTTCTTATACATATGTCATCTCTTCTTAGAATTTAATTCAATAAATAATTTAATCTAAACACATACTGTACTACTATCGACCTTATACTACTTACTTTTCATTTTACAATTATACTAATACTAATTTGAATAACCAGCAGACGATTTTTATGAATTTTGATGAGCTGAGCATGGACCAGTGAGAGTAAACATTGGGAATGTAATAATGTAATAATAATAAAAAATTGTCATGCATATTTTTTGCGCACATGGAGTTTTGCTCATATACACACGTATATGAATAAATTACGTCATTTGACACGATAAGTATGCAATAAAGTAGTTTATTACACCACTAGAATATTAAGCAGACTTTTCTTATGTCGTTCTGTTTATTAATATTCTCAAATAAATTAGACCTGTTCCTGGAATATACATATGGTTGTCTATCCTACTAAAATATCGTGAATATTTGATATAGCATCAATTATGCAATCACAAAAGAAATCTTGTGAATTAAAATGTAAATATTTCCCCAAAAATGTGTTCCATATTTTTTTAATCATTTGATGTGCAATATATTTGAGTTCTTTATAAAATATTGCGTTGTTTCTTGAAATTATTATATTCTTATACCATATTTCATTCTAGTTGAATAATAAGTGTACGTTTTCCATCACAATGAACGGTCCCATATTTTTTTAATCATTTGATCTGCAATATATTCACGTACTTTATAAAAAATATTGCGTTGTTTCCTAAAATTATTATATTCTTATACCATATTTCATTCTAATTGAATAATATGTACATTTTCCATCACAATGAACCGTCCCATATTTTTTTAATCATTTGATCTGCAATATATTTGCGTACTTCATAAAAAATATTGCGTTGTTTCCAGAAATTATTATATTCTTATATCATACTTCATTCTAGTTGAATAATAAGTGTACGTTTTCCGTCACAATGAACGGCTCATATTTTTTTAATTATTTGATGTGAAATATATTTGAGTGCTTTATAAAATATTGCGTTGTTTTTTTAAATTATTATATTCTTATACCATATTTCATTCTAATTGAATAATATGTGTACATTTTCCATCACAATGAACGGTCCCATATTTTTTTAATCATTTGATCTGCAATATATTCGCGTACTTTATAAAAAATATTGCGTTGTTTCCAGAAATTATTATATTCTTATATCATATTTCATTCTAGTTGAATAATAAGTGTGATTGAATTTTTAAAAAATTGGGGGTTATATAGATGAAAATTTGATTATTATAAGATTAAGATTGTATTTAAAATTATTAATTTAGTGACAGTAAAATTGTATAGAATGAAAATTTTTACCTGTTTTCCGTTACAATGAACGGCTCATATTTTTTTAATTATTTGATGCGCGATATATTCGAGTGCTTTATAAAATATTGCGTTGTTTCTTAAAATTATTATATTCTTATACCATATTTCAGTCTAATTGAATAATATGTGTACATTTTCCATCACAATGAACGGTCCCATATTTTTTTAATCATTTGATCTGCAACATATTCGCGTACTTTATAAATAATTGTGTTTCCTGAAATTATTATATTCTTAAACCATATTTCATTCTACTTAATATAATAAGTGTACATTTTCCGTCGCAATGAACGGTCCGTTGACAAGTTAACACTAGATTTACGGGGCCCGTCAAAATGGCGGATTGAAAAATTTTTAATTTACCATTATTAAGAGTGTAAGTAGGCATTCGTGAGGAATTATTAAATAGATATATTTTTTTGAGTACATATTACAATAAAAATCGCTGAAGATCTAAGTAAATACAATTTTATTATTTTTATATAGCAATGTAAAATAATCAATTTTAGTGCTCCGTAAACCTAGTGTTAAATACGTTTTGTTCATTTCACGCGCCGTGAATGGCAAAATATGGAAAACGCGATATTCACATGAATACTTAATTGCAATTTCTAGAGACGACCAAACTAATTTATCCCCCAATTATGAAATACTTCCGTCACTGTTACGAAACGATTTTAATGTATCATATTAAACGTGTACACGGAGGAAAAGTTCATTGATATTTGCCGGGTCTCTAGAAAATGGGATTATATCAACATCTGGTATGTATAATTTACATCATGTTGGGAACAATAAATACACAGAGTCGCGGTAGCACGACGAGGAAGCGTCCCACACTTTCCTCGGTGATCTTTGTAACAGAGAAATTATTCCGACTACATATATGAATTATGCATACATTTTTGTGTTGTAATGCTTTTACAAAAACATTAAATCAACGCAATATTTCTTTACACAACGGATACACATGATTTATACATTCTTCTGTGTTCGCAACAACAGCTTCTGATAAACACAAAGTTATTAATTTACCCCGATTGTTAGAAGAAGGGGTGGTAATGCGATCCCCCCACCCCTCACAATTTTATATTTCTTTTTAAAATCTGCGTTCAGTAAAGTTCAGTTCAGTTTAAACTGTTCAGTCACGGTACTTGTGTTTTGATGTTCATACCGTTTCTTTAATTTATGAATAATATTACAGAACATTGTTAAATAAATCTAACCAAAAATAAAAATTTTCACTACGGAATGAAATAGAAAAGTTTTAAGAAGTGCCATTTTTATTTTTTCATGTAATTCTTATAAATTGCAATTTTTTGAAAATTTGTTTCCCACGTCATTTAGCAAATCAATGCTCTCTAATTACTCAAAAAAAGTCGTCATGTGGTGCAATATAAAACAAATTATTCTGATTTAACACTTTGACTGCCAAAGCAATGGCCTCAAACATTCCATAAAATCGAAGTAATTTATTTAATGGAAAAAACTATTGGAAAATTAAAATTTAGGACACCGAGTAGTTCGTTAAGCTTCTTGCATTTCCCAGATATTAACCAAATTTGGTACAATAATTATATTAGCGTAATAATTCATTTTTAAGTATTGTCAAATAATTCTGTCACCCATATATGGGTGACACGGCAGTCTACGTGTTAAAGGGTGTTCGGAGACTTTTGCGAGCCACTTTATTATGACACAATTGAGTAGGTAAAATTCAAAGTAGTGGAAAGATTAAAAGACTTTAGGAATGTCGATATATTATTATCAATCTACTATGTAATTGTCAAGTGATCCGCAGTTTAGCTGTCGCACTTAGTTCGTATTAAACATGTTTTATTTATTCACTGTCCAGTGGATTAAGTTACACCTTTAGTAGAATAATGGAGCGAAACCACTACCAAAAGTGAACGCATGTACAACCGGACAATAATTAATTCATCCGACTAAGGAACTTGAAGACTCACTTTACTCTTTTCGCCACGAGGAATTTTCGCCCTGGCTATTTCTTAGCTAAATGATTTTCACTGTACCCACCGATAATGCTTGCCCGAAGCATGTAAAAGTCCTACAATTTAATACGGTAAATGCCGAGACAAGCATGGAATATTTGAATCAGAGCCCCCTATTAGCTTAATTGTTGCTGCGTAACTAATCCTTCGCACTACAGGGCCCGCTCTAGGGGCGGGCAACTTGTACATTTGTCCGGGGCGCCATTTTGGCTTTATTTAAAAAATATATATTCTTAAGGGACGGAAATTTGTCTTTTCGTCCGAGGCGACGTAACCGCTAGAGCCAGTGATGGTATATGGTCTCGGTTTTCTCGCGCATGCGCGACGATTTTAGCGTCAGTAAAGTACAAAGTTGGGCTAAAATGGGGAACCTTAGTCACCCCGCATAGTTTCGCAAATTTTTTTTCGATTTTCAAATATGAATTGGCAAGTAGCTTCTTCTACAATACTAGTTGCCATTATGAAATCGAATATATTAACATTAACTTACCAAGATTTCGAAGTACGGTCGTCTCGTCGTGTCGTCTGGACTCTTCTGTCCGGTTTCCCGCCTATAACAGTTCTCCCCTACTTTCCCCACAAACATAAGACGTACGGTACGTTCCTGCATTTAGTCGCGCATGCGCGAAAAAACCGAGACCATATACCATCACTGGCTAGAGCCAGCGTTGCACAGTAACAATAAGATAAATTTAAAAGAGTTTTGCTTGGTAAATTGATTGATGTACTTGTAATACATTTTGTAAAAATAACATACGGTAATAATTTTTCAATGGGGCGATGAGCGTCCGGAAGAGGAGGTCCTGCGGGTAGGGGAGGGGGGAATGAGTGGGGATGTGGGAAGGGGGAAGGTAGTGTAAAGGGAATATTGTAAATATTGTTGTAAAAATTGTATAGTTTCGATTTAAGTTAGGTTGCAAGATAGTAATAAGGTTAGGTTAAGAGCGGGGTGAAGGGTTGAAGAGGAAGATGATAAAATTGTGTAAGGATTGTAACCCTAAGGGGAACAATAAAGTTATATATATATACAATAATTTTAAATGAAATATAAAATTGAAAATTTTTCAGACAGAGGATTGAATTACTGAATTTCTCTTCCTCGTAGTTATTTATTTATATTTATATAGAGGGTGTCCCATTTAATGGGAACACCTAAATATCTGTCGTATTTACAGTCCTATCAGAAAACTTCATAGGACAAAGTGACACTATTGCAGGAGGCAAATATAATGGAAAAGAAAAAAAATTTTTATGTCGTATTTTTTAATGAAATTTCAAGGTCACCGATGTTTTTTTAATTGAATAGTATATTCTTTTACGATAACACGATAGACAATAAAAAACTGAATTTAGTGGATACCACCTTTTTGACCTTGAAATGACCTTGAGCAAGAATAATCATGTTGGAGCGGATAAAATGTGGAAGTTTAAAACTTACGTGTTTCAGCAAAGATTACGCGCTGTTTACGTCGGGTTGACGTTTACATATCATAATAAATGTTCGAAATGTTGACCATCCTCATTTATGCAATATTGCAATCTTGCATTAAATGATCTGTAGGCATTGTCGATTTCCTGAGACGTAATTGAAGCACATGCTGCAGTAATCCTTTGCCGCATATCCTCTGGCGTTGTGGGTTTACCTTTGTACACAATACATTTTATCTTGCCCCATAGATAAAAGTCCAATGGTGTCAGATCCGGAGAACGGGCTGGCCATGGAATTGTTCCTCGTCGCCCAATCCAACGTCCAGGATATTTCGTATTCAGCACCGTTCTAGCAACTTTAGAATAATGCGCTGGACGACCATCACGTTGAAACCACACGCGCTCCCGATCGAATAACGTAATTTCTTCAAAAAGGCCCGACAAATCCTGACGTAAAAATGCAGCATACTTCATATCAGTAAGAGTTCCTTGTATAAATTCGTTCGACGTTCAATTACGCCTCAGGAAATCGACAATGCCTACAGATCATTTAATGCAAAATTGAAATATTGCATAAATGAGGATGGTCAACATTTCGAGCATTTATTATGATATGTAAAGGTCAACCCGCCGTAAACAACACGTAAATTTTAAACTTCCACATTTTATCCGTTCCAACATGGTTATTCTTGCTCAAGGTCATTTCAAGGTCAGAAAGGTGGTGTCCACTAAATTCAGTTTTTTATTGTCTATCATGCTATCGTAAACAAAATATACTATTCCATTTTAAAAAAACATTGATGACCTTGAAATTTCATTAAAAAACACGACATAACAAATTTTTTCTTTACCATTATATTTGCCCCCTGCAATAGTGTCACATTGTCCTCTGAAGTTTTCTGATAGGACTGTAAATACGACAGATATTTAGGTGTTCCCATTTATGTGGGTCACCCTGTATATACCAGGTATGTCCTGCCCAAACCGACTCTTCTGTCGAACTGAACATTGGGCGGACGTGCAACTAACGTCTTCCCCACACTCGTCTCGTTCAGATCGTCATTTCGACCGATGACGCACACTCAAGTTGTTACATTGTAACAGCCAAAGCGACGCAGCGCCGGCATTCCCGGATGCGAGTTTTACTTACAATGTGACTACTTTATTTCGACACTCTCCCTAAAACTCAACATCCAAAAAACATTTACCGCTTCCTGGACTTTTCTCAAATCGCTTTACGGTAGCAGTGAAAGCGACA
This sequence comes from Sphecodes monilicornis, assembly GCA_913789915.3. NCBI lineage: Eukaryota > Metazoa > Arthropoda > Insecta > Hymenoptera > Halictidae > Sphecodes > Sphecodes monilicornis. The sequence goes on from OU565300.1 coordinate 2,499,859, forward strand.
CCCTGACATTCCTGGATTTGAGCTTTATTTTCAAATTATCCGTTTTATTTCAATAACTATGAAAAAACTCTAATTAATCGATACACAAAAGGAGACATTACGAATGTAATTGTACTGCTTGTTGAACGAACATCTAAACCAGTGGTCGTCAACTTGGAACATCTAAACTAGTGGGCGTTCCAGCTTTCATGGTGGGCGGTAGGGGTTTTGTCCGATACTAAGACAGATATTTAGGTGTTCCCATTTATGTGGGACACCCTGTATATACCAGGTATGTCCTGCCCAAACCGACTCTTCTGTCGAACTGAACATTGGGCGGACGTGCAACTAACGTCTTCCCCACTCTCGTCTCGTGCCGATCGTCATTTCGACCGATGACGCGCACTCCATTAGCCTTTTTTCAAGTTGTTACATTGTAACAGCCAAAGCGACGACGCGCCGGCATTCCCGGATGTGAGTTTTACTTACAATGTGACTACTTTATTTCGACGCTCTCCCTAAAACTCAACATCCAAAAAACATTTATCGCTTCCTGGACTTTTCTCAAATCGCTTTACGGTAGCAGTGAAAGCGACACCCTGACACTCCCGGATTTGAGCTTTATTTTCAAATTATCCGTTTTATTTCAATAACTATGAAAAAACTCTAATTAATCGGTACACAAAAGGAGACATTACGAATGTAATTGTACTGCTTGTTGAACGAAAATCTAAACCAGTGGTCGTCAACTTGGAACATATAAACTAGTGGGAGTTCCAGATTTCATGGTGGGCGGTAGGGGTTTTGTCCGATACTAAGACAGATATTTAGGTGTTCCCATTTATGTGGGACACCCTGTATATCAGCGGGCACAGTGTTTGAGAATCACTGGTATACACCCATTGTTACATTAACAGCGAATACTGTTTCGCATGTTGATAAGACTGTCGGCCGATTCTTGGTCGAGGACACGAATTTCATACGTCAGAAATTTCGCCACTGGCGTTGTTCCGTCAGAGCGCCACGATACCGAGGCAATTAGCCGCTTGCTCGTGGACAGCTATCCGAGGCTCGATTCAAATCGAACAGCAATAAAAAATGAGGAGCTGCAGAACTGCGTGAATTTCGCAATCGGTAAATAGACCCGCTCGTGGTTCTCGTTCAGTGAACGTTAACGGTGTAAAAGGCGTGTGTACTCGCATACATACAGGGTGGGACAATAACTTTGTCCATCTTGAATATTTCCGTTACTAGTAGAGGGGGGAATATTGTGATGTAAACATTTTTTACGAAGATTTCGAGATCCCCTTGATTTCTATAAATGAGAAGACCCACTCTCTGTTTCATAAATCAATAGGTTATCAAATTCTGCTTAAAAATATATTTGACCTCTATATGTCCTAATGTGATAGTTAACGAGACATTATCGAAATAATTTTCCATATGTTCTCACCGTATATTCAAGTTAAGGGCCGTCAATTCGATAAGCTTCCAGGCGCACAGTGGGTACGTATTGAAAATTGTTTCGATGATATCTCGTTAACAATTACATTAGGACATACAGAGGTCAAATACATATTTAAGCAGAATTTGATACCCTATTGATTTATGAAACAGAGATCGGGTCTTTTCATTTAAAGAAATCAAGGGGACCTCGAAATCTTCGAAAAAAAATGTTTACATCGCAATATTTCCCCCTCTACTACTAACGGAAATATTCAAGGTGGACAAAGTTATTGCCCCACCCTGTATACATGATTATTTTGATTCGCATTGGCGATACACTTTTATCCATCGATTGATTCCCTTTCGAACTCCTCTGCCCTCTCTCTTAGACCAGAGTTGAAGTCTCGTGCAAGAAAAAAACGAGAGATACGAAATGTGACTTTGATTTATTCAATCTGATGAAATATCCAGCGTCATTAGATGACTGGATATGTTGATCGTAAAACAGGTGTGCTGACAGAATTTCTGATTGGAATAGGACGAGGGATCAGCTACGACCATGATGATTCAACGAAACTGGCTATGTTTCACGATTACGGTAGAACCTCGATTATCCGCATTAAACAGACAAGCTTGAGTATTTGTATTGTAGACTATGTAATAAATTAATATAACTAAATAGACCTGTTCGCATTTGAACGATAAGAAGAAAAGTAACGTATGAAAAGTCGAGCGAACTAATGTTCCGCTACCGGTCTAATTATGTATAAAATGGAAACTGCCGATTAATTAAACAGCAATTTTACACACCTGGGCATAATTGACTCTACTTTGTGGAGCTAGCTGTTCAAAAGAAAAGAAAGTAAAAATATTGCAGCAGAAAATTACGAACAATGAGGAACGAAGAGGCGCGCAACAACGATACACTAACCGTGTACCTACATCTGTAAAACAATGGCGGTTCACCTTAGTTAGGGATCATTGTATCGCAGAATGTAGAACGTCGGCGGCTACAATGAAGCTTGTAGGAAGAGGAAACTGGCAACGTGTAAAAAATGTAACGCCGCCGCAGGATTGTAACGCAAATGGTGGACCCCGGGGGCTTCGTATCGGTCGCATTAGAAAGCCCCGGCGCGATTCACAAACGCTACGGAAGATCATCGAAGAGTCCTCGCCTGCTCCTATGCTGTCTAAAAATGAGCCAGCGAATGGCGGAGGATCGGTTGCCATTCTCGTTACGGATTCGTTACGTCGATTTCGCAAGTTCGTGACCCGGCGTTGGCCTCGCCGCTTTCATTTCGCTCGAATTGTCACGAACTCTGTCTTGTAACTCATTAACCGGCGTTGCAGTTGTCGTCCGAAGAAATTCAACAATATATTTCCCACAACGCTGCACATTCGTTGCTTTCCTTGGTTGCACAATGCCGTGCTGCATTCTTCAAATTCCTAGCAATTAAGGGCAAGCAACCTAACACAGGACACCGCTTCGTGAAGGAACACCAGCACTTTATTACATAAAGTATTTTATTGATAAATGTCCCAAGTATCTGGCCGATAATTGTCCCACAACTATCCCCACTACCGCGGGGAATACCCCGTGAGGGGCCGTGAAGCTCGAGAGTCCTCTGTCGCCGAGAAGTGTAACATAATATGGGTCGAGTATATCGGTGAGACTACTAAAAATCCAATAACAAAAATTCTTTATTTTTTATTATATTTTTATAAAACTTTCACCGACATATTCGTGGCATTTTTCTAAGGAAAATGATACTAAATAAGATATAATTCTGATAATATGTAATGAGCGATAAAAATATTTGCAATCATTCTACGTAAAATTATCCTTGGAAAGAAATCTGCTTCCATGGAGAGTACTACAAGACGATCATAAATCATTTTAGAACAGTTTCCTAATTATGCAATATCCAGCTGCATATCCGGCTACTGCGTTCGATCTGCAAACTAGTCCAACAGAATGTTGTTACGATATGAAACTCGATTTATTAGCGTCTCCCCGAAGTTACGGTAACTTTGGCGAATATTACAAGGTTTAGGCGAGTGATCGAAGGTCATTCTGGGAATTAGTTCAGACTAGTTTCTAGATAAAGAACGACATAAATTCCTGTCTGAATTATTTTTTTTTTTGCTTGAGATCTACAGAATTGTAAATTTACATAGACTATCTGTTATATTTTATAAACTAATTGTTACTAATAATTTCATATTACTAGAATACCATTGATATTAACTACACTGTATATCTCAGTATGTTGAACAACAATTGCATGGATTTCCAAAGAAATGAAAAGTATGAACTTGCTTCGCAACTCGGCAGGTCGCTTTATAAAGAAATAATTATAACTTGTAAAGTTACAGATAGTCGCGTTTAATTTAAATCGTGTTTAAAAACAAATCAATACGTGATTTCGATTGATAGCTAACCTCATACCTAACTTCATACCTAACTTCATACCTAACTTCACACCTAACTTCATACCTAACTTCATACCTAACTTCATACCTAACTTCATACCTAAAGATGTATACGAAATGTTTGCAATGGCGGACAAGAGAAAATACAAAAAATGCTATATACGATTAATACCACAATTTTTAGAAACTCGAATTTTACAAAATAACATTGTTACCAAATAACAAAAACAAGAAAGCCACAAAAAGAGATAGAAAATAAACCCTAATTTAAGAACAATGAAACAAGTGAAAAATCTAAATAGACAAAAGTAAATTTAACATTATTATGTTCAAATATTTGATTAGTTTCAATAGTTTGTTTAAATAAGGCGCCAACCAACATTTTTACAATGAAAACGATGACATAAATAAATCGAAGAAAAACAAATATTGTAAATAAAAGAAACATTTTATTCATTGCAACAATAATACATTATAATATGCTAAATGCATAATAAAAACACTTGTAACATTTTATATTGCAATTATGCTTACACATGCCTATTAATTATTATTTAAATGAGTACCATAAAAGAAGGGTTTAGTTTAAAACAATGAAACAAGTGAAAAAACTAAGTGGACAAAAGTAAGTTTAACATTTCTATGATCATCATTTTTATATTCAAACATTTGATTAGTTTTAATTCGGTGTAGGGCTGCTGTCCTGATTATATACTTATATCAATTGGAAAAGTGCGCCATATTTGTTTCATTCCTTCAAAAAACAATTCCATGTTATTACTGTAATTAAAGGAATATGTACCATACTTAAACAAACTATTTCTACAAACTTAACTCCAAACTATACTTGAAATATGTCCATTTCTCTACAGCACCGCTCCCCCCACCCAACCCCCAAACACACACACACACCCATCCATCACGTTAGTCATAATTGAGACCTTTATCGGTTTCCTCAGGGTTACAATTCCGTATACATTTATCGCTCCTCCTATTCTATCTCTTCGCCTCCTCCTCTCTTCTCCTAACCTTAAATAAATTTATTGGAGGTTAGGTCTGGGTTAGGTAAATAAATTTATTGAAGGTTAGGTCTGGGTTAGGTAAATAAATTGATTTAAGGTTAGGTCTGGGTTAGGTAAATAAATTTATTTAAGGTTACGTCTGGGTTAGGCAAATAAATTTATTTAAGGTTAGGTCCGGGTTAGGTAAATAAATTTATTTAAGGTTAGGTCTGGGTTAGGCAAATAAATTTATTTGGGGTTAGGTCTGGGTTAGGCAAATAAATTTATTGAAGGTTAGGTCTGGGTTAGGTAAATGAATTTATTGAAGGTTAGGTATGGATTAGGTAAATACATTTATTGAAGGTTAGGTCTGGGGTAGGTCTGGGTTAGGTCTAGGTTAGGTAAATAAATTTATTTAAGGTTAGGAAAAGAGATATTCCTTAAGGAATATGCTCGTCTAAAATTATGCAGAGATTTTCAATGAGATTATGGTGCGCACCAGAAATTAAAAAGTTTTCTCAGCTGAAAAGTTGTATAGAACCTTCGAGGTATATATGGGGTCGTTATCTTGAAGGAAACTAATTAAAAGAGTTTCCGATAAAGCTCCAAAACTAACAAGAACTGGTGCACAGAAAGTCCCGTATACTAATAAATTATTATTATACTATTTATGCATTTTTCAATTTTTGTAGGCAAATTTTAAGAACATGGAATCATTAAAATTTGATTCCCAATGGTAGTAGTCTTTGGAGATCTGAAATAAATAAGAATCGTAACGAAATTCTCTCGAATTTCATATTAAAACATTTTTTGAAAATTTTCAGTAGCCATAAATGCATACAGATAAAGATAAAGAGTAATTATGTAACTGGGAAAATGCAAGATAGCTTTTGAATTTGCAAGATAGCTTTTGAAATAAAAATAATCATTGCTCTGTTTACAGATGAATTGCAACTGCCCGTTGACTCCTTCAACCGGGCCAACTCTTGCATCGACATGCGGTGGTCCATCTTTTATGCTATTTATGGGCCTACTCGAGGTGTTTCTGCGAAGCCAATGTGACCTCGAAGATCCTTGCAACAGGCCAATACCGCCGAACACTGTCAGTTCCAGGTAAAACCAATCAAGGTCAAGCTCAGATTAAACTTTCCATACAGTTCACGGTCGGACAAAACGACAGACAAATCGTGTCCTTCGGTGACAGATGGTCACCGCTGAAAAACTCGTTTTACTTAACTAGAATGAAACAAATGTACACAGTGACACCTATAAATATTCGGACACGTTTAAAAAAAAACGAAGACTTTTTTAACACTTTGATCGCCCACTCAACAATCATAAAAATCACACAAAATCAATATTTACCAACTCAAAAACTCAGAAGTTTAGTTTCCTGATCTTAATTATTCTTTCAAAACTCTTCCATCTCGCAGATCGTAAGCAATTTTTGTTCACATAATCTGCCAACATTTTAAATTCTTTATAAATAATTCCGTCACCCAGATATGGACGACATGGGGATCAAAGTGTTAATATCGAACTCTGCGATTTGGATTTTTTGAGAAGTTAGAACAATTAGTTCACCACATGCCGTGAACATAGATTTTGGAAAAATTGTAATTGGTCGGTATTGCAGAAAAAACACTAAAAAGCTGTACACGTAATTTTATTATGTAGGTCTATACTGAAATTTTGAAAAAAGACGTTTTGTAGATCTGTGTCGATCATACATATTCTGAAAAATTTAATATTACAGTAGTCCCGCGATATAAGCGAATTTTCGGTTCTCTGCTGTGACTTAGTTCACGAAGGGATACAGTAAATCCTGTATAAACGCATAAAAGCTGTATCAGATAAACGCAGAAAATATATCCCCTCCACTTTAGTAATCCGATCTCGGCTCGGGTATATCGGTGTGAACCACTACTAATGCGACGCGGAGAGTCGCAGTAATCGGCACAATCCAAAGGCACGTGCGTCATGACAATGTAACACCAATATTTAATTTTTTTAATTATTTCTTATTTTTTTTATGAAACTTTCATCGATATATTCGTAGCATTTTTCTGATTAAAAAAAGACCAAACACGATATGATTTCAACTGTGTAAATACTGTTGTGGTATTTAGTGGTTTAAATGACGATGAACGTTTCGGGCGCAAGGAAGGATAGCGTATGGTAGAGATGGGCAATTTTGCCTCAATTGAGGCAAAACCGTCAACCTTGTCATTTTTATAATGCAACATATGCTCGTTAATTTTAAGGCTCGGTAGGTTTAGTTCTTTAAGAAAAACGTTGGGGGCAATAGCAGGAAATAGTGATTACTACATAATTAATTAATAAAGCTATTATTTTAAAATGTAACCGCTTGTATTTGATTTTCAAGTCGGACAGAAAATTCTGCAATCACCTAATATTTACAATTATTAGACTGCGGATCTGTATACAAAATAAAAATGTTCAGCATCAATTGCAACAGACAGGAACCAAACAAAAATTTCGTTCTTTCTCATTTTGTGAATGCATCAAATCCGCAGTTTAGCGATTGAGCATGTTACAGAAGTATTTCTGTGTCTCGTTACACTCGGTTTCAGTATAATTGAGGCAATACCGGTATCAATGTAACACCGACTTGGTCTGGGAAAAAATGAAAATGCATTATTTCAGTACGTAACTAGGGTAACGTAGTTGTGGGTGCAGGAAGTGGATGGCATAAACTTGAGAAAATGGATGGTTTGCGCGGAGCGTGGAACCTTAAAAGTAACAAAAAAAAAAAAGAAGCAAAACATTTGCATGGCAATGTAGGAACTTGTGCGCTGCACTTGATAAAATTAATAGAGCGAGGAAAAGACCGGAGAAATGTATGCAACGGATCATTGATCGTTGGATCGGTGATCCGTTGACCGTTGCCAGGACGAGTGACAGCCTTAATTGTCAGTGACACGGTTCACGTAATGCAATGGAAAACTCTTGTCTAGTCTCCATCTCTCGGAAGTGAGCATCCATGCACGACTATCCGTAAAATTGTTGCGTACGTGTGCCTACGTGTAATAGCCCGGGGCCATTGTTCTGATGATTCTCCCACGTTACATCACATCTAGCCGATGCATCCGCGTTTGCACTTATGTATACCGGATGCGGACTGAAGCAACCGGCGCCCCAGAGCATATTAGATCTTCGCCGCGGCCCGAGAAAACGCGGAGAGTGATAGCGAATGATAATTGAAAGAGATTGAAAGTCCATCAAAACTAATGGGCCGTGGCACGTTGAGCAACGCGGAATTCTATTATCATGCTCAATGGTACCGACAACCGAACGGTGCTCGACTATAGTCAATTACATGCTCATTCAGATTAAACTGGCGAAAGAAAAATCTTTTTGAGGGAAGAAAAGTTCACCTAGAAAACTAATATTTGTCTTTCAGATATCTATAATATACTTGCGTTAAATTATACAAAAGAACTGCAGTCGTCCACCGACTATAATTTTCAAATCAGAAGTCCACAAAAGTGTGCAAAATGGTTAACCTCAAAATTTCATTCCTTAGGAAAAGAAAAGTTCCAATGCAAAGGAATGTTTATCCTTCAAATGTTAGGGTAATATTTTTAATCTTTTTGTATCAAATTATAGAAAAAAACTGTAAACATACATTAAGAATAATTTTCGAATAGAAAATCCACAAAAGTGTGCAAAATGGTTAACCTCAAAATTTCATTCCTTAGGAAAAGAAAAGTTCCAATGCAAAGGAATGTTTATCTTTCAAATGTTAGGGAAATATTTTTATTCTTTTTGTATCAAATTATAGAAAATGGCGGTAAGCATACATTAAGAATAATTTAAAATTGGAAATCCACAAAAGTGTGCAAAATGGTTAACCTCAAAATTTCATTCCTTAGGAAAAGAAAAGTTTTAATGCAAAGGAATATTTATCTTTCAAATATTAGGGTAATATTTTTAATCTTTTGTATCAAATTATAGAAAATGGCTGTAAACATACATTAAGAATAATTTCCAAATAGAAAACCCACAAATGTGTGCAAAATGGTTAACCTCAAACTTTCATTCCTTAGGGAAAGAAAAGTTTTAATGCAAAATAATATTTATCTTTCAAATATTAGGGTAATATTTTTAATCTTTTTGTATCAAATTATAGAAAATGGCGGTAAGCATACATTAAGAATAATTTCCAAATAGAAAACCCACAAATGTGTGCCAAATGGTAAACCTCAACCTTTTTCATTCCTTAGGAAAAGAAAAGTTTTAATGCAAAGGAATATTTATCTTTCAAATATTAAGGAAATTTTTTTAATCTTTTTGTATTAAACTATAGAAAATGCTGTAATCATACTTGAAAAATAATTTTCAAATCACAAGAGCGCAGTAGTGTTCAAAATAGAGACTTCAAACTGTGCTTCCTATTTTTATTTATTTTTTGTGGAAAGAAAAATTCTATTAGAAAACTAAAATCTGTCTTTCGAGAAAATCGAGTTTAACGATCCATCGTGTTCGCGTGTTTTAGAGTATTGCAGGAAGTAGAATTGGTTGATCATGATCAGACGCGTCAGACGATTCTTATCTAATAGTACGCGCATGCGCTGCATTTTCAAACTCGATTTTCTCGGAAACGAGGTGTGAAATGAAAAATATTTATTCCATATAATCGACTTATTTTCTCATTTAGAATCACCCGTTGCTCTCTTGTACCACCTGCCACAGGACTCCCTGTATAATAGAGGGTGTTTGCGAAATCGTGATACAACCGACACGGGGATAATTCCTCATATAAAATCTAGTAAAAAATATGGAATATAGTTTTTTTCATACGGGGCTTCATTTTCAAGAAAATCGTGTTTAAAGATTCGTCGGGTTTGCGTGCATTAGTATGCACAGAGTAGAATTGTTTGGTCATGATCTGTAATGGTACGCGCATGCGCTGAATTTTCAAACTCGATTTTCTCGAAAATGAAACTCCGTTTGAAAAAACTATATCCCTCATTTTCGACTAGATTTTATCTATCCCCTTGTCAGTTGTACCACGATTTCGCAAACACCCTGTATGTAAAATTACACCAGAGAAATAGCATACAGTGTGTAAGGTCGAATGGGAAATTGGTATTTTTATAACATGCAAAATATTAAAATTATATTCGATCGTTTGAAACTTTCACCCGCTGCCGTGTGTCTAAAATCAAATAGATTATCTACTATTTACTATTTGAAATAGTAACTGAACCAGATCTGGCTGTAATAATGGACGTTCGATTTGTTTAATCGAATACTTTTCGCCAGGGTATACGTGAGACATTCAGGACTCGGGCTCACATTTCAGCGGATAAAAGTAAGTTGTCGTCCCTCAAAGAGGCAAGTGTGAGTATACCTTACACGGAGTACAGACGTCTGTATGCGTCTCTTGGCATTCAAAACACCATCACCGTTCCACACACGAACGCGAGCGTCCCCAAGAAACTGCGCTGAGAAATCTACCTTTCGCTTGACTCTGCCCCTAGCCGAGGCTCTCGTTCCTTTAACCCAGTTTCTAATTCGTAAGACATTGTAACAAGAGTCTCTTTTTCTTTTTTTATCGTCGAGGGAACTTCAGAGCCGGCTAGTGAACCTGTCCCCCGTACCGGAGAAACTGAAATCACCAATGTAACCTTGCCCGTAAGAGCGGGCTCACCCTTTCCAAACAGAACACGGCCGCTATAAGACAATTCGAATTAATGAACGGAGAACTGGAATTTCAGAGATTTACGCAACATTACGTTCATTGCTCGCATAACGAGCGCGGAATGCGTTCATTATTTCCGTAATGTTCAGATTATAATGGTACGACAGTATGCAAAACAGTATACTTCGTCTACACTTTCTTTTCGTTTTCTGGAAAGAGAACCAACACAATACTGTACGAATGGTTTTGATATTGTTGTGTTAATTTGTGGCAAAAGGTTGCAATCGTATTTGAAGAATAATTTTCAAATCACTCAAAAGAACTGCAGTCGTGCTCCGAGTATAATTTTCAAAACAGAAATCCACAAAAGTCTGCAAAATGATATGTAAACCTCAATCTTTCATTCGTTAGGAAAAGAAAAGTTTTAATGCAGAGGAATATTTATCTTTCAAATATTAGGGAAATATTTTTAATCTTTTTGTATCAAATTATAGAATATGGCTGTAATCATACTTGAAGAATAATTTTCAAATCACGGAGAACACAAAAATGTTCGAAATAGTTATACCTCAAACTATGATTACTGTATTTTTTCATTTCTTGTGGGGCAGAAAAATTCTACTAGGAAACTAGTATTTGTCTTTCAGAGATTAGATAAACATTTATGATATCCCTGCGTTAAATTATACAAAAGAACTGCAGTCGTGCTCCGAGTATAAATTTCAAATAGAAAATCTACAAAAGTGTGCAAAATGGTTAACCTTAAACTTTCATTCCTCAGAAAAAGAAAAGTTGTAATGCAAAGGAATATTTATCTTTCAAATGTTAGGGAAATATTTTTATTCTTTTTGTATCAAATTATAGAAAAAAACTGTAAACATACAATAAAAATAATTTTCAAATAGAAAATCCACAAATGTGTGCAACATGGTTAACCTCAAACTTTCATTCCGTAGGAAAAGAAAAGTTCTAATGCAGAGGAATATTTATCTTTCAAATGTTAGGGAAATATTTTTATTCTTTTTTATCAAATTATAGAAAATGACTGTGAACATACATTAAGAATAATTTTCAAATAGAAAATCCACAAAAGTGTGCAAAATGGCTAACCTCAAACTTTCATTCCGTAGGAAAAGAAAAGTTCTAATGCAGAGGAATATTTATCTTTCAAATATTAGGGAAATATTTTTATTCTTTTTGTTTCAAATTATAGAAAAAGGCCGTAATCATATTTGAAGAATAATTTTCAAATCACGGGGAGCACAAATGTGTGGAAAATATTAAACCTCAACATTAACATTTCCATTTTTGTTGATTTTTGGGAGAAAGAATAGTTCTAATGGAGAAGATTTATTGTCCTTTAAACATTAGATCAATATTTATAATATTCTTACGTTAAATTATATAAAAAGACTGCAATCATATGTAGAGAATTATTTTGAAATCGGAAGTGCTCAAAAAATGTGTAAAACAATATACCACAAGTTAACATTTCCCATCTTTGTTGATGTCCTGTGAAAATAAAAATTCTAATGGAAATCTTTCTCCTTTAAATTCAGATAAATATTTCTTATATTGTTATATTAAATTATATAAATGGTTGCAAATATAGTTCACATTTTCATCAACAATTACCTAATAACTGTTATAAAACTGGTACTAAAAACTGAATATGCTCAACTGCCATAAATAAACCGCGGATCTTTATGCAAAATAAATATTGTCAGCCTTGATTGGAAGAAATGGGAACCAAATAGAATATTTTTTCTTTCTCTAATGATTGTAATCGATTGAAAAGAATATATTGAAATTCTTAAATTCTTTTAATTTCCAGGTCCTTTTAAATTTTGTCACAAATGTATAAAATCCGCAGTCTAGTCATAAAACAGGAACTTGAAGATGAGAATGTTAAACTGTAATATCGCAGCTATTATTATTTACATTGTTCCAGCTTCAAGTTCTGCGACAAGAGGAAGTTAATTTGTTGCAATATGGGATTAAAATGATGATTTGTTTCTATTAGGTACGACTTCGTCGTAATAGGTGGGGGTAGCGCCGGTGCGACAGTGGCTGCTAGATTGTCGGAGGAATCACGATTTTCTGTGTTACTACTGGAAGCTGGGTTAGATGAGCCGACCGGGACTCAAATACCGTCGTTTTTCTTCAATTTCATCGGATCTAATATTGATTGGCAATATTCCACGGAAAGCGAAGACGGTGCATGCTTGAATAAGGATGACAGAAAATGTTATTGGCCCAGAGGAAAAGTACGTAGTCTAAAATCAATGTTTTAATAGTAAATCCTAATTTTTGAACCACGATACTAGTCGCATCAACTATCTTATTTGCAAGTTAATAATAATCAATGAGTAAAATCAACATTAGACATTTACTGCACGTTTGTTGGTAGCTAACAATCGTTTGTAAACATTTAGTAGGCCACAATTAAGTTAATATTGCCTTACCTAATCATAATTAATTAATGAACTTGTCAAGTGTATTTAATTGTTGAAGACTATTTATATGTAAATAGCGAGTGGTTGCCTTACCTAATCATAATTAATTAATGAACTTGTCAAGTGTATTTAATTGTTGAAGACTATTTATATGTAAATAGTGAGTGGTTGCCTTACCTAATCATAATTAATTAATGAACTTGTCAAGTGTATTTAATTGTTGAAGACTATTTATATGTAAATAGTGAGTGGTTGCCTTACCTAATCATAATTAATTAATGAACTTGTCAAGTGTATTTAATTGTTGAAGACTATTTATATGTAAATAGCGAGTGGTTGCCTTACCTAATCATATTTAATTAATGAACTTGTCAAGTGTATTTAATTGTTGAAGACTATTTATATGTAAATAGCGAGTGGTTGCCTTACCTAATCATAATTAATTAATGAACTTGTCAAGTGTATTTAATTGTTGAAGACTATTTATATGTAAATAGTGAGTGGTTGCCTTACCTAATCATAATTAATTAATGAACTTGTCAAGTGTATTTAATTGTTGAAGACTATTTATATGTAAATAGCGAGTGGTTGCCTTACCTAATCATAATTAATTAATGAACTTGTCAAGTGTATTTAATTGTTGAAGACTATTTATATGTAAATAGCGAGTGGTTGCCTTACCTAATCATAATTAATTAATGAACTTGTCAAGTGTATTTAATTGTTGAAGACTATTTATATGTAAATAGTGAGTGGTTGCCTTACCTAATCATAATAATTAATGAACTTGTCAAGTGTATTTAATTGTTGAAGACTATTTATATGTAAATAGTGAGTGGTTGCCTTACCTAATCATAATTAATTAATGAACTTGTCAAGTGTATTTAATTGTTGAAGACTATTTATATGTAAATAGCGAGTGGTTGCCTTACCTAATCATAATTAATTAATGAACTTGTCAAGTGTATTTAATTGTTGAAGACTATTTATATGTAAATAGCGAGTGGTTGCCTTACCTAATCATAATTAATTAATGAACTTGTCAAGTGTATTTAATTGTTGAAGACTATTTATATGTAAATAGCGAGTGGTTGCCTTACCTAATCATAATTAATTAATGAACTTGTCAAGTGTATTTAATTGTTGAAGACTATTTATATGTAAATAGCGAGTGGTTGCCTTACCTAATCATAATTAATTAATGAACTTGTCAAGTGTATTTAATTGTTGAAGACTATTTATATGTAAATAGTGAGTGGTTGCCTTACCTAATCATAATTAATTAATGAACTTGTCAAGTGTATTTCATTGTTGAAGACTATTTATATGTAAATAGCGAGTGGTTGCCTTACCTAATTATAATTAATTAATGAACTTGTCAAGTGTATTTAATTGTTGAAGACTATTTATATGTAAATAGTGAATGGTTGTTTATTTAGAAATAGTTGAGGTGGACTTTCATATTAGCTGATTGAAAAACATCGAAAATTATTCATTGATGCAATTAATAACAGGATGCAAGCGTAACTCTTTCCATGTGATGAAATACTTTAGGTACTAGGGGGCACCAGCGTCATGAATGGAATGACATACATGAGAGGTTCGCGAAAGGATTACGATGATTGGGCCAGGCTTGGCAACGTAGGATGGTCTTATCAAGATGTCCTTCCATATTTCATCAGGAGTGAAGATAATCTTCAAGCGAACACTATGGATTATGGTTATCATGGCGTCGGTGGACCTCTTACGGTTACGCAGTTCCCTTATCACCCGCCATTGAGCTACGCTCTCATTGAAGCTGGAAAGGAACTCGGTAAATATAGATCACTGGATTACTTAGTAATTGTAATCATTAATAATCAAAATAATGTCACGTTAGTTATACTATACTAAATCTTCGATATGTACGTATGTATATATGATAAATGACCTATATTGACCTTTATTGGTCCCCCCAGAGTTACAATTCCGTATACATTTAACACTCCTCTTATTCCACCTCTTCTCCTAACCTTAAACTACCTTACAACTAACGTACTATACTAATGCATTACGAACTATGTCTTAAAACTTAACTCGAAGCTATACTTGAACTATGTCCATTTCTCTTTAAACCCCCCACACATACCCATCCATCACGTTAGTTATAATTGAGACCTTTATTGGTCCCCTCAGGGTTACAATTCCGTATACATTTAACGCTTCTCTTATTCCACCTCTTCTCCTAACCTTAAACTACCTTACAACTAACTTACTTACACTAACGCATTACAAACTATGTTTTAAAAATTAACTCGAAGCTATACTTGAACTATGTTCATTTCTCTTTCACCCCCCTCCCCACACACATACCCGTCCATCACGTTAGTTATAATTGAGACCTTTATTGGTCCCCTCAGGGTTACAATTCCGTATACATTTAACACTTCTCTTATTCCACCTCTTCTCCTAACCTTAAACTACCTTACAACTAACTTACTTACACTAACGCATTACGAACTAGGTCTTAAAACATAACTCGAAGCTATACTTGAACTATGTCCATTTCTCTTTAACCCCCCCCCCCCCCCCCACACACACACATACCCGTCCATCACGTTAGTTATAATTGAGACCTTTATTGGTCCCCTCAGGGTTACAATTCCGTATACATTTAACACTCCTCTTATTCCACCTCTTCTCCTAACCTTAACCTACCTTAGAACTAACGTACTATACTAACGCATTACAAACTATGTCTTAAAACTTAACTCGAAGCTATACTTGAAGTATGTCCATTTCTCTTTAAACCCCCCACACATACCCATCCATCACGATAGTTATAATTGAGACCTTTATTGTTGTAACAATGTTGTGTAGTTACCTAAGTACTACTGAATGTTGGATGACGCACTGGCGATGCGGGAAACACGGTGAGGTTGAATAATGATGCCAAAATAGATTAATACCGTACTCGCGGAATCTGTAAGGTTACTTGATTCCGCAGGGTGGCTAGGCCCGGTCTCACTAAATACAACCAAATGAGATTCAGCGTAACGACGTGTATAGCCCTGTGGCGGCTACTTCCTATGCTCGTCAACAGAGGGACATTACGACAACACCTTTCCCGCTACTACTTGAATCTTCTTGTGTTTGTATATATACCGTCCTAAACTGTCCTTACGACATTCCGCGTCTAAGGCACGGGTCCGCTAGATAGCCTTACTGAAGAGTCCTCTAGCGGGCCTAGGACGAAACGCTTCCTTCTCCCTTTTCCTCCTCTCACACACTTTACAGCCGCCATAGCCCGTACTGCCCCAGGGGGTTAAAATTTGAGGGTTTATATACTGTGTAATCTAAGTGGGGATGCTCTCATGATTTCCATATTAGGGAATCTTGTGGAACTGTCCCTGTACTGAACCATGCTTTGTACCGGCTGCATCCAGCTGGAGAGTAGTCATCATTTCCATAAGCAAAGGTTGGAATAGGGCGTTTACCGTTCTCAGGAAAGAGATTAGAAAACTCTGATTGAAATAAAGCAGAGAGAGAGAGAGTTCTGTGTACGTAACACACCATTGGACATTTCCTGAAATTTGATCATATCTTTTGCATAAACAGGGGAAATGATTATTGTTCTATACACAGGTATATTGTAGACGTATTTTTAACTAATAGTAAGTTAATTTGTCTGAGATTTTTCTACAGTATTAAGTATTCCTTTTCTGTGTGTTGTTCAATTTGTCTTATGGTACGGTGTAATTTTGGACGGCACTGACTACAAAGTAATATGCACATTTCCTGAGGAGGGAAATTGATTTGTGTTTTCTTTTTTTGTTGTCTCTAGGATACGGGTCCGTAGATCTGAACGGGCGTACTCATACTGGATTCGCCATTGCTCAAACAACCTCTAGAAACGGTTCCCGGCTGTCGACAGCACGAGCATTCCTTCGGCCAGCGAGAAATCGGCCAAATTTGCATATAATGCTGAACTCCACGGTAACCAAAATCCTATTTGACAACAACAAGAGAGCTGTCGGCGTGGAATTCGTTCACGACGACAAGATCCATCGCGTATCGGTGGCCAAGGAAGTCATCATAAGCGGAGGTAATTACGTTACATAATACAAATCATTACAATTTTCATAATTACGCTTTATACTGCTGCATGTAAAATGAATGTATTCAATCCCATTGACCGACGGATTTCTTCATTGACAGGGAAGTTACACTTATGGTAACTAGACTGTTATAATACTATACCATTATTACGGGTCTTTATGCGAAATGAGGTGTCTGGCTTGCGAAAGTGATTTCCCTGGGATAAAGTGAATTCATCGATTCTTTAACCGTTGCTGTTATTCTTCACGGCCTCGGCAATTGTATAAACAATAGGAATTTTGAAAATAATGAAATTTCAACAGTTCAACAAAAATTCAACAAGTTTCCCCAGAGTATATTTTATTAGTTGCACACATTATTAACCAGACACACACACACACACACACACACACACACCACATGTATACATATATAAATATATATATACAGGGTGTCCCAAAAATGTCTCGCTTCCTTCAAAGGGGAGGTTCCTGAGGCCATTTGAAGCGACATTTTCCTTTGCAAAAATGGCCGTTTCGGCTTTGTTAAGGAGTTATTAACGAAAATCACGGACCAATCAGAGCGCGACCTAGAGGCGTATTGGCAGAGACGGCCGCGCGCGACAGAAGTCGAGCGATGGTGATACACCGCGGTCGAAAGCAAGGAACGAAGAAGGTGCCGCGCGCCTCCGTAATATCGCGGTGCAGCGTTCGCTTTAAATAATTTTAATTCCGTCAATTTTAAAGCGCCTGCCTTTTCAAAATTAGGTCCGTAAAGAGGAGACTTGGAGCTGTCACCACGTTTTTTTCGAATTTTTAAAAAAGTCCCGGCTATAGGGAAATTGCATTTGTTTAAAACATTTTCAAAATAAATGGTGAAAAAACCATTTTTTCCAAATCGAAATATTTTCAATAGATACTCTTCTGTGTTCACTATAAGCTCCTAAAAACTCATTTTCCTCGGGACGTTAGTTCTAGTGTTATAATTTAATGAAAAATAGTTCTTTACACGTCTGTAAAACCAACATTTTTTAAGATTTCGAAAAATCCTTCGAGATTCCTTCATAGGTTACTAAAGACTACAACATATTCAAATTTGAACTATCCGATATAGGACTCGAAAAATTGTCTTCTCTTGTTTGTTCCTTGCTTTCGACCGTGGTGTATCACCATCGCTCGACTTCTGTCGCGCGCGGCCGTCTCTGCCAATACGCCTCTAGGTCGCGCTCTGATTGGTCCGTGTTTTTCGTTAATAACTCCTTAACAAAGCCGAAACGGCCATTTTTGCAAAGGAAAATGTCGCTTCAAATGGCCTCAGGAACCTCCCCTTTGAAGGAAGCGAGACATTTTTGGGACACCCTGTATATACAAAGTGTTCACGTTATTACTAGCCACCATTTTTCTTCCAAACAATGAATACCAGAGAAAAATGAAAGAGGAAAAAGTAATACTGTTATTTGCAAGCAACGTAATCGCGTATGTAATTTTTTTGTACCTGCACTATTTTTCTAGAAATAAAGGTGACCTTCAATTTTCGAAATGGAATTATATATATTTTTTTGTATCATGCAAAAGCGTGTGTCGATATTAAACTGCGGATTTTATGCATTTACGACGAACATGCGTAGGTGTAATTTAAAACGGTAAATATATCAGAATTTAAAAATGCTAATGTATTATTTTCAATCTATTAAACGTATTTAGATAGACAAGAAATTTCTATTTCGCTCTAGTTTGTTGCAATTCAGGTAGAACATTTGTATTTTGCATAAAGATCCGCTGTCTAGTCAAGACATATTCATTCGTATACGACACAACAACTTTCAAGGTCACACAAGGTCAGAAATGGAAGAAACATTTTGGATATGTCGTATGTAATATTTCGTAAAGATACCGTTCACGGTACAACGCCCAGAGATGTAAACGGCTTGAAAAGTAAAATAACGCAATCAAATGCATCAATAATCTCGGACAACATTAGAAGAAGCTCATTTTTTAAGATAAATTCAAAAATATCCTAAAAAAATCGTGCAAAATTGGTCTCTCTCCGTCTTTAATGATTTTGTAAACATGTAGAAACACTCATAATGTATTAATATTTGATATCACTGTATTCGGGAAAGTCTACAGAATCTTTTGCTGCAAAGAACAATTCAATATCTTCTATAATAATATTGCAATATTTGTTTAAAGTTGAGAAATAGGTTTCTTTTCAACATCATGTTTCTCAAAAACTGTGCGTGTAGGAGAAAAAGTAAGGGCAGATTCGGAATCAGCGCGTAATTGTAGTCCCATCGCGTTGTCCTGCACTGTAATTGTTTCCGTCCAACTAAATATCCCTCGTCACTGTTTACACAACAATCAGGCATCGATATTCTCGTGCGGATAATAGAAATGCCCCGTGTCCTTCGGAGGACAAAAAGCACAGAGATCGCAACGAAGGAGGACACGCTCGGTTAATGTGCCGCTGATGACTCTTGCAGGTGGCAATTATAGTGTGAAGAACATTGAACCCAAGGCTGTCCACGGTTCAGATTTTTGTTGCCGATAAATGGCCTCCCGCGATATTTCTGCGCGGTAGTTGAGGATCGCATTTTTATTTGATTTACAACGAGTGTAATACCACTACGTTCAATACACGACTCATTTTCACTTTCATAAGAAGCCCTGTACCCAAAAGCACTAATTACATTTCTGGTGATTAAATCAAATTAATAACGATCATATTAGGAAGAACACAACGATTAACACGTCTAGAAAAATTAATGTCTTCAATCTAATAATAACAAAGCTTGATCACAACTTTTCTGCATTTTCCCGCAAGTTTGACCTTGAATGACTTTGAGTCGTAGGTAATTAAATTCGTCTTAAAACGCACTATTTGATGCGTGACAAAAAAACATATCATTCCATTTAAAAAAAGAAAGTTGACCTTCAGATCACGTTGGAGTGTCCACCGGGAAAAATAAAAGTCTCACCACGTGATGCCCCCCTCGGTACTAAACAATTTTCATTTGAAATATTTTTTGAGATATTCGTCTGTAACGCTTCATAATTGCCACCCTGTATATTAGGATCTTAGCCTTTAGGGGGCTGATATTTCTCCATTGAAAACTTGAATTCTTTTTACAAAAATTCATTTACATATTTCAGTGGAAACAAAATATATAAATTTTTCGTGTTACAAATACTTTATTGTATATTCAGTATATATTTATATGTACACAACCCACATGTTACGCAAAATTCCTAAGTTCGTCCCTGGCCACTATAATGGCCACCCTCTAAAAGTAAAGAAGGAAGTAACTACAATACATTTTAATACCGAAGTTTTCACATACACTGAAGTCTCGATAATTGTCCACAACACACGTCCGGCCGCGAGCAATTATCGTGAGGAAGACACTATTATTTGACTTCTGTCGAACGTAAGGACGGACAGCGACGCTCGAGAGTTTTCGATCACCGAGAAGTGTAACATAATAAGTAAATATCAAAGAAAAATAAAGGTCCCACCACATGATGTCCCCCTCGGTACTGAACAATTTTCATCTGTAGCAATTTTTGTGTTAATATATTTATATATTTATATGTACACAACCCACATTTTACGCAAAATTCCCAAGTTGGTCCCTGGCCACTATAGTGGCTACTCTCTATAAGTAAAGAAGGAAGTAACTACAATACATTTTAATACCGACGTTTTCACATACACTGAAGTCTCGATAATTGTCCAAAACACACGTCCGGCCGGGAGCAATTATCGTGAGGAAGACACTATTATTTGACTTCTGTCGAACGTAAGGACGGACAGCGAAGCTCGAGAGTTTTCGATCACCGAGAAGTATAACATAATAAGTGAATATCAAAGAAAAATAAAAGTCCCACCACATGATCTCCGCCTTGGTACTGAACAATTTTCATGTGACACATTTTTGTGTTAATATATTTATATATTTATATGTACACAACCCACATATTACGCAAAATTCCCAAGTTGGTCCCTAGCCACTATAGTGGCTACCCTCTATAAGTAAAGAAGGAAGTAACTACAATGCATTTTAATACCGACGTTTTCACATACACTAAAGTCTCGATAATTGTCCAAAACACTGGTCCGGCCGCGAGCAATTATCGTGAGGAAGACACTATTATTTGACTTCTGTCGAACGTAAGGACGGACATTGAAGTTCGAGAGTTTTCGATCACCGCGAAGTATAACATAATAAGTGAATATCAAAGAAAAATACTAAAGTACTGAACAATTTTCATCTGTAGCAAATTTTGCGTATAAACAATATTTTTGAGGATATTAGTTTGTAACGTTTTATAATTTCCATCCTGTATATGTATCAATCCTCTACAGTCTCCGCCATAAAAAAGAAAACAAAAAGATTGTGATTTCATAGCATGTACACTTCCCACTCATTTGCAACCGAAAGCGGAAGTGAAACTCTGGAAAAGTATTTAACTGTCGGCCAACAAACACTGACGTTCTACCGAGAATTTATTTTGCCATGTTCAGAAAGGAAGGATCGTTGAAAGTTCAACGACACGGGAAAAGATTTCAAGATATTCCTCATTTACATGTGTTTGGGATTTTTTTTCAGGTGCCGTAAACTCGCCGCAAATACTTCTGAATAGCGGTATCGGGCCTCGTGAGGAGTTGAACGCGGTAGGAGTTCCGGTTGTCCATGATCTGCCTGGTGTCGGGAAAAATCTTCACAATCATGTCGCCTACACGTTGGCCTTCACTATCAACGACACCGACACCACTCCCCTCAACTGGGCTACCGCGATGGAGTACCTGCTCTTCAGAGATGGCCTGATGTCCGGCACAGGTAAACAACCTCTGCTCCTACAGTCTGCTATTAGCTATTTCCTTTAAATAGAACCGCCGCGGCGCCGCGCCGCGCCGGTGGAGCGGTATTAGATAATCATTAGATTGCTGATGTCGCATAGAAGTTGGATAAATTATTATTCTATATTTGGTAAAACGACAAAAGTATTCATCATTTCGTTAATACCAAGATAGCACTCGGACGTCCAATGTACGTTCAATGTACGTCCTTACCGGACATATGTGCGTCCCAGGGACGTACGATATGTCCGAAGTATGTCCGATTTATGTCCCAGGTTTGTCCGACAGAGGTCCCAGTTACATCCCAGTACGTACATCCCGCGCGGACGTTAATTGGGCGTTTGTCGGACATATAAAAGCGTGTGTGCACCTTAACAAATTTTCTAAATATGTAAATATTGGTTTAAAAGAATTCTACAAAAATACCATTGATTATCACATAGCTAGAAAAAGAGGAATTGATCAAATAAAAAAGAGTGGACGTATGCCGAGCGCGAACCTAGTATAAGCATATTAACAGTCGAGCGCCTAACGCGCTGACCCCACGGACTTAAAGGACTGAGCATAAAGTGGGTTTATGCGTGAGAGGGGTCGTGCCGCGAGCGGGGAGGGATGGTAGACTGCGGCCATGTTGGATGGCAAAACTAGTGTTGCCATCTATATAACGTTGCGGGTACGTCATATGTACATCTATATGACTTTGTTACTTTTCATATTTTTTATTATTTAATGTTAAAAGTTTTTTTTATATTTACTACGTTTTGTGGTATAAATTTTCTATCGCATAATGAAAGTTTTTTTTATGGTAGACAGAGGGTTAATATATCCTACAATTTGATCAAATGTTTTGGTACTCAAGGTCACCTGAAGGTGATCTTGAAAAAACTATGAAATAATAACCAGACAAAAACAAAATTGTTCTTCTATGATATTCCTCCTTCGATACCGTTTAAATTATGCCATAAATATTTGTTGTGCCATTAAAAATAAAGGAGATACATATTTAGGTGGCCTCCTTTAGCTGAGACACCCTGTATATGTATAAAATGCGTACGTTTCACATGGCTGCGTGGAGGAGACTGCAACATCTCGATGTTACTGTCGCACGACGCGCCACCAACAACTAACTACATATTGATACGTGCCGATAAAGTAGAGCCCCTGTATACCATTTATAGATTTACACTTTTTCTTACACATGTAAAACGAGATATACACCAACACAGTGGCTGCATATGTACATTTCTCGTTGTTACGTTGAAAGTGGTAAAGAGAAACAGGTTCCCCAGTTTTATCGCCGTCGCGAAGGAGCGTAAAAACTGCTCCCAGACAGTCTGTAATTATTATGAATGGAGCAGTTCCTCAGAAGGAAATACGTCTCCATATTTCGTAGGAAAAAGCTGCATACACGGTAGAACGGTGTCGAAGTTTTTACAGACTCGCATCAACTTCGAAGCAGAGCTGAGATGTAACAGGGAGCAACAATAACAGGTGCAAAAAAGAACTCGGTCGGTCGTGGTTAGTGGTATCCGAAACTATTGATCCAGAGAGGCTCCATTGCAGACATCCAGTGAAAGCGTATTACTCAATGATCTTGTTCATGTTCACCGATCAACGATGGTGCAACCGGGCTCCTATCGGTCTGTTTATCGTAATTTAGCCCGAAGCAGACTAAGAAGTCGGTCACACAGGGATTCTGCGGTACTCCTCTACCAGACCATCTCGCGAAACCGCAGAGCTCATTATTTCTTCCGATGTGTCCGCGCGAAAATAATATCAAACACAGTGAAACCTCGATACAACTAATTCGGACGGGGAGGTTAAAGCCGAATAATCCTTTAAATTGGCAAATTATTTGGATGACCCTAGTAGCATTTATGGTTGGCCAACGGTGGCCAACGGTTGGGAGTTAGTTGGGATATGATTAGTGGTTTTGCCTACAGATCCCCAACGTAGGGCCGACGACGAAAAATTATGTGAATTTGCCAACGAATATTCAACGTTGGGCCTACAGATATTATGGTCGGTTAAATAACGTGAAACTTACGACGGTGATACTACATTGGCCCAACGAAAATCTGCCAACATTGAAATATGTCGTCTAACAGACACCAGAAATGTAATGTTGCTGCAACCGAAAACATGTTATATTCCAAATTCATTTTTTTTTTCATATTTCTAAATATACTCACAATTTGTTATTTTTGCGCGATAGTTGATGCACCAAAGTTTTATTGTGTGCAGCCTTGGAGTTTATTTATTTCTTTAAGTTTCTCCATTTGACGTACCCTCGTCGGACTTGAACCTGGACCCTCTGCGTAATGGGGGTGTCCCATTTGGACCCCATCCGATTGGACGCGTTACTTTTGGACGCCGTGCCGTTCGAATTTGTGAAATTTGGACGCGTGCCGTTTGGATTTGTGACACTTGGGTGCCTTAAATTTTGTAATCATTGCTTTTAGAATTCTACATATGGTGATATTTTATTGTGAAATATATGGTTAGTTCTGGGCTAGGTCTGGGTTAGTTCTGGGTTAGTTCTGGGTTAGTTCTGGGTTAGTTCTGGGTTAGGTCTGGGTTAGGTCCAACCGGTATGAGAAGGGTGGCGCTGAAGTATAGCCAAACGGTAGTCCCAGCGAAAAAAAAGAAAACACCACCCGCCCGCTAGCGAAGGAGTACAGTGCAGGGAGGAGCTTTAGAGGGTAGTCTAGGCTTGCCTAGGAGTCCCTCACGGCCTTCGGATAGAATTACGTCCGAAGGCTTGTGCGTAAATGCATTAAACCTCCCTGCACTATAAACAATAAAAAAAAAAGGTCCAACCGCTATGGAGTCCAATCGGCACGGCGTTAAAACGACACGAGTCCAATCGGCACGGAGTCCAAAAGGAACGCGTCCAAACGGGGGTGCCCCTGCGCAATATGCTGATACGCTACCGCCGTAGTTACAGAAATTTCTTGGGTGTAGATGTTACGATCTAGGTTACTAGGTACGTCGACAAACTTAAATCAAAATACCTCAAAAACGGGGGCCCATTCTGAAGAAATCCTAAAGGGTATTGTTACACTACACGAGCACTACGACCTCCGCATACTGTCGTTCCAAAAGCGAGTGCAACACCAGTGCCTCCCCCTTGTCAAATGGAGAAACTTAAAGAAATAAATTAATTCCAAGGCTGCGCACAATAAAACTCTGGTGCATCAACTATCGCAAAAATAACAAATTGTGAGTTTAGAACAGGTTTAAAATAAAGTTCATATTTCTTCATGCAATAATAACTTCCCAAATGTTCAGGATACCAAGACGCTCTGTCATGCTCTGCACTAAGCTTAATTTGAACAGGCAACGTACAGTTCTAGTGAACAAAAGGGACGGTCTGTAGTCTGGTTTCTCTCCCAAAACGGAACTATAATTTTCCAGCCATACCTAAGTCATTAAAGACAGGTTCTAAACCAAACAGGATACTAAACACCTTAAAAATAGTAGTAGTCTCTCACGGGACTAACTAACAAACTCTCTAACTAGACAGTTTCACTTGCTTTTTATCAGCCTACTGTTCAACGTTAAGGCATTCTTATGTACAATACGATACCGATCTTACAAATTGTGATGACAATCTATGGTGCAGTTCAGTTTCATTGTATTAAAATCATTGCAAGATTTCTTCTCAGCCTGTACATATTTCATACTCGGTGCATTATTTTTCGTAACATCGCCAACGTAATTTTCTACAAAACCCTTCCGGTTTGAGAAGCAACAGGAAGTAGTGGTTTTACATTTTGTCATCACTATTAATGAACGGCAGAAATGAAAGACATGAATTCAAATTTAATTTTTTTACATTTTTAATATTGGTTACTATTATAGTGATATCCGTGACAAATTATATTGATTAATATTGTAGATAAATAACATCGTGATTATTAGCACCTTGCTAGAAATTATTCGTGCAAGAACTTTTGCGTTAGAACTGTTTCTTCAGTTTTTCATGTTAAGGAGTCGCACCGCAAGATGGATTCCTAAACCGCACGATTTCCAAGTCATTTACCGAAAGGAAAGTTGCAATACAAAACATCAGATTTTCGAACATTTATAATACTATTTTCTTGCCTATGCGAGATGGTGAGTCGTTGTGGGATTTCCCTTTTGAGACAACCGCGCCGGACCCACGTGGCGATAGACCGATAAGTTCGCTCCAAGTACCTTTCAGCTAATCCCTTAATTGACGACGGTCTCTGTTTGCTATTGAGGACTTTTGGAAAGACTGTACTAAACATGCGACGACAAAGTTTGAAAATTATCAACTCAAAATTGGCTTCGTCGAACGAGAGTCGCAAATTATGTTGGCCGTTTGCACGAAAGAAGGAGACTCTCTTTTTGTGCGCATAACCGGACGCTACATGTCATTCATGTTGAAGATAAAATAACTAAAGCGGTCAATGTTTAACCCTCATACGTTCCTCAGGGTGAAAATTCATCCATTTACTATTTTTACATACAGGAAAATGAATGATCTCTTTCTGTTGGTCTGGACTAGGCGTATTCCTTTAAAATGTTTTACTAAAAGTGAAGTATACAGTATTTCATCGATAATTGTCCACAACACGGGTCTGCGGAGGGACAATTATGCCGGAGGGATATCATTGTTTGAGGTTTGCCGAACGTAGAGGAGGACAGAGGTCGAGAGGCCTCGGTCACCGAGAAATGTAAACATAACTAATCCGAATTTCCAACTTCTTTATTTATCATTATTTTTTTATGGGACGTCGATGACCATATTTGTGGCATTTTTCTAATAAAAATAATACCAAATATGATATAATTCCGATGATATTTACTTGTGTAATCGACGATTAAAGTTTACTCTGTTTGTCTGTCACCAAAATTTACTCCATCGTCAATTAAAAAAATAGATATGTATGTATAATCAGAAAAATTTTGATCAGAGAAATATTACAAATATGATGGTAAGAGTCTCCTAAAAGATTAATTAAAAATGAAAAAGTGTCGTCATTGCATTACTGTTGCCTCGTATCATTTTAATCAGAACAATGTCATAAATCTATTAGAAAAAGTCTCATAAAAAAATAAGTAATAATAAAAAAGTTATACCTTGGTAATGCATTGTGAGGACGCGCGAGCCTTTGAACTGTGCCGCCGATTGCGACTCTCCGCGCCTCTTTCTTTCCCATAGGCTATCCTTCCTCGCGCCCGAAACTTTAATCCTCTATTACACAAGTAAATATCATCGGAATTATATCATATTTGGTATCATTTTTATTAGAAAAATGCCACAAATATGGTCATCGAAGTCCCATAAAAAAATAATGGATAATAAAGAAGTTGGAAATTCGGATTAGTGTGGTTTCACCGATATACCCGAGTCGCGTGGTGTCATACTCCTCGGCGACCGAGGCCTCTCGAGCTTCGCTGCCCCTCAAGGGGGTACACCCCGCACTAGTGGGATATCTCAGGGACAATTCTGTCGGAGACATTTGGGACAATTACCGGTGAAATACTGTAATTTGTTGATTTGATGTGTACAGCAGAAATGGGTGAAATATTAGGATCTCTTTCTTGAGAAGCTTATGAGGGTTCATAATGTGATGAATGTTTGCAGTCTGATATGAGAAATATATTTTCTTGAATGTTTGGACAGGTATATCGGAAGTGACCGCCATGATAAACACGAAATACGCGAATCCAAAGGAGGACCATCCGGATATACAACTAATTTTCGGTGGTTACTTGGCGGATTGCGCGGAAACTGGCATGGTGGGTGAAACGAAGGGTGCAAACCGCACCATCTACATTATTCCCACGTATCTACATCCGAAAAGTCGTGGTTATCTTCGTCTGCGGAACAACGACCCTCTCTCGAAGCCACTGATTTATCCCAAGTACCTGAACCACCCCGACGATGTAGCCGGCCTTGTTGACGGTATCAAATTCAGCATCAAGTTGGCCGAGACCGGAGCTCTCAGCAGGTATAGCAATTCAATGGTGAATCTCTAAACGTACAGTAGCGAACAAATGTTTAGGACGATAAATTCAATATTACGCATGCTATAGAAATACTGCTTTTGCATTCGATCTGTCGCATCATAGTAATACAGACTATTATTTATTAATGCTTTACACCGGATGTTTACTTACCAAATACAATATTGTTACATGTAGCTTAGGTATTACATAGTTTCTATATTGTTGAGGAACATAGTTTAAGACAATGATATATTATTATTTTTCTCACACATTTTCTGCATTGCCCTGAAAGTTTGACCTTGAACGACCTTGAGTCATAGGTAATTGAACTTATCCTAAAAGTATTATTTTAGATTATTTAGATTTACATTATTTGATGGCGGATAAAAAAACATATCATTCCATTTAAAAAAAAAAGTTGACCTTCAGCTCACCTTGGAGTGTCTAACCGGGAAGAATAAAAGGCCCACCACATGATCTCCCCCTCGGTACTAAACAATTTTCATTTGAAATATTTTTTAAGATATTCGTCTGTAACGCTTCATAATTGCCACCCTGTATATTAGGACCTTAGCCTTTAGGGGGCTGATATTTCTCCATTGAAAACTTGAATTTTTTTTACAAAAATTTATTTACATATTTCAGTGGAAACAAAATATATAAATTTTTCGTGTTACAAATACTTTATTGTATATTCAGTATATATTTATATGTACACAACCCACATGTTACGCAAAATTCTGGGACAGGGACAATTATCGTGAGGAAGACACTATTATTTGATCCTTACTTCTGTCGAACGTAAGGACGGACAGCGGAACTCGAGAGTAGTGTAACATAATAAGTAAATATCATCAGAATTACATCATATTTGGTATAATTTTCATTAGAAAAATTCCATGTGTGTGTTGGTGAAAGACCCATAAAAGAATGATAAATAAAGAAGTTTTGTTATTGAATTAGTATTATGTTACACTCCTCGGCGACCGAGGAATCCCGGCCCCTCACGGTGTATACCCCGCGGCAGTGGGAATAGTTCTGGGACACATTACGGGCCAGGTCTTTTGGGCAATTATCGAGAATTCATTATATTTGCATTCAAGGATGTAGTGAACTACAAAATCTCTGGAAGGTTCAAGTCCAGTATAATATCGCTTATCTTTATCCTTGTGATAAAATCGAAGGTAGTCTACAGCTTTAAATAGACCTTGCTGTTTTATCAGGAAGTTAATGGACATTCTTGCTTGAGTTTCGAGGTATCTGGTTAGATCACTGAGTGTAACCTCGATATCTGGCGATGGACTTTTCTTGCTCGCTTCTTTTGCAAATAAATCTACCTTCTCGTTACTCATATTTCCTACATGGGCCACAATCCAGACAAGCTGAATGAAATTTTGGTTTCGATTTCTCGTTCTAAAATATTAACAAAATTCGTGGTACAGTAACCCCGCGATCTAAGTCCTTTTTCGGTTCTCTGCCGTGACTTAAATCGTGAAGGGACACTAATCTTTTGTGACCGCGCCGAACGTAGAAAAGGACAGCGTGCAAACACGGACCGCGCGGCCGAAGGCGCAACAAAAAATAGTGTATCGGTGAGACAATACTAGTGCAATAATAAAACTTCTTTATTTTTTACTTATTTTTAATCAAATTTTACCAATATATTCGTTGCATTTTTCTAATGAAAATGATACCAAATATGATATAATTCCGATGACATTTACTCGCGTAATAAACGATGAAAGTTTTGCACGTAAAGAAGGACAGCGTATGGGAAAGAAAGAGACGCGGAGAGTCGCAGTCGCCGGCACAGCTCAAAGGCCCGCGTGTCCGTACAATGTAATGCCAATAAAAAACTTCCATCGTTCATTACACAAGTACAGTATTTCATCGGTAATTGTCCCAAATGTCTCCGACATAATTGTCCCTGAGATATCCCCACTAGTGCGGGGTGTACCCCCTTGAGGGGCCGAGAAGCTCGAGAGGCCTCGGTCGCCGAGGAGTATGACACCATGCGGCTCGGGTATATCAGTGAGACCACACTAATCCGAATTTCCAACTTCTTTATTGTTCATTATTTTTTTATGGGACTTCGATGAACATATTTGTGGCATTTTTCTAATAAAAACGATACCAAATATGATATAATTCCGATGATGTTTACTTGCGTAATCGACGATTAAAGTTTCGGGCGCGAGGAAGGATAGCGTATGGGAAAGAAAGAGGCGCGGAGAGTCGCAGTCGGCGGCACAGTTCAAAGGCTCGCGCGTCCTCACAATGTATTACCAAGGAATAACTTTTTTATTATTACTTATTTTTATGAGATTTATTCTAATAGATTTGTGACATTGTTCTGATCAAAATGATACCAAACACGATATAATTCGGATCATATACAGGTGTATGGTCATTATGTATAACAGTGGTGGCACGGGTGGAGCCCCTCAAACGCCTGCTTCTCCCACTAACCTCTCTTTCATGCAGCGCGCACATTCGTTGCGTACGCTGATGTCTCAGGTCTTCGTTGCCCCATTGTACCGCGCTTGATGGAAGGGGACAGAGGGCGCTACGGTGTGGACGGTTTTGCCTCAATTGAAGCAAAATTGCCCATCACTGATGTATAGGTCAGGTACATAACATCGGTGAGGCAACAGTAATGCAATGACGACACTTTTTCATTTTTAATTAATCTTTTAGGAGACTTCTACCATCGTATTTGTAATATTTCTCTGATCAAAATTTTTCTGATTATACATACATATCTATTTCTTTAATTGACGATGGAGTAAGTTTTGGTGACAGACAAAGAGAGTAAATAGTAAAGAAAGGGTCTCTCGAGCTCGGCTGTCCATCTCTACGTTCGGCAAACCTCAAACAATGATATCCCTCGCGCATAATTGTCCCTCCGCAGACCCGTGTTGTGGACAATTATCGATGAAATACTGTAAATATCATTGGAATTATATCATATTTGGTATCATTTTCATTAGAAAAATGCCACGAATATATTGGTGAAGGTTCCATGAAAAAATAATAAAAAATAAAGAAGTTTTGTAATTGGATTAGTAGTGATTCACACCGATATACCCGACCCAGGATCGGATTATGCGGCATATTTACACTGCTCGGCGACCGAGGCAGGTCGAGCTGCACGGCCCTTCCGGGGATACCCCGCAGTGGAAGGAGTAGGCCAAGGGACATAGATCGCAATGTTCCGTTGGACTTAGATCGCGGGGTTACTGTATTGCATAACTTGATGATATCCACTGCTCGGTTAATGGCGTAACGACAAAAATGTTACATTTATATTTCAGATACGGATTCCAGTTGGACCGTACTCCGGTGAAAAATTGCGAGCATTTGAAATTCGGGTGCGACGCTTACTGGGAATGCGCGGTGAAACACGACACATCTCCAGAAAATCATCAAGCAGGTTCCTGCAAAATGGGGCCTTCGGATGATCCACTTGCTGTGGTCGATAATCAGTTGAGGGTCAGAGGCGTTCGAGGTGTCAGAGTGGCAGACACCAGTATCATGCCAAAGGTTGTTTCCGGTAACACGAATGCGCCCGCCATCATGATCGGTGAACGGGCTGCTGACTTTATCAAGAGAACCTGGGTTGTATGAACGAAGCGTTTCGTCGACGAAGGGCGCATGCGGAATCAAAACATTATTGGCAACAGGAATGAGTTAACGTGTAACAGGCCAATGTAGAACGACCATCAAGAATATTTAGTTGTCTTTTTAGCAATGCACGATGATGTTTCTTGACTATCACGTTTTTTGCGGCAAATATAGTAGGACTCCATTTATCGAAACTGTTAAGGGTACGAGACGATTTGAATAACTGGATCGTTCGGATAATGGAAGTCTACCAACTCTTCCTTCCACTATCGTTTCATCGTTCGTATAACAGAAACTTATATAATTCGTGTAAATGGATTTAGAGTCACCTATTTGAATATACAGGATGGTTCAATAATTTTAACTTAATGTGAAAAAATATTCTATACAAAACTTAGACGTCTTGGAGAGTGCAAGGTCACCTTAGTTTCTTCAAAATGAAATTACCTACTGTTTGTGTCGTCAATCGATAGTGTATCGAATTCTGCGTAAAAAATGTATTGACTTTTATAAAGTAAAGCCGCGAATAGTGCAACGACCTCGGGTCCGGTACTGTGCTTTCTACGAGGGGTACACGATTCCTCGAGGAGTTTCCAGCGTCGAGCCGAGCGACCGAACCTTAACCGGCACTAGTGTGTAGGTAATCAAATACTAATGCAATGACAAAACTTTTTTCTTTTTTATTATCTTTTCATGAAACACTTGCCAACATATTCGTGACAATTTTTCTGATTAAAATCAGACCAAATATGACATAATTCGGTGCATATTCACATAATAAGTTTTTAAAGTACAAAGTCACATAGGCAAATATGATCCAAATTATGCCGTGTTTGGTCTCTTTTTAATCAGAGTAATGTCACGAATGTGTTGGCAAAAGTTTCATGAAAAGATAATAAAAAAGAAAAAAGTTTTGTCATTGCATTAATATTGGCTCAACAACATAATTGATCCGTATCATATTGCAATTCCTCGGCCGAGTCGAGCGATCGAGCTTCTCGGCCCCTCAAGGGGTATTCCTCACAATAGGAGGGATGTTATCTTCGCTTCTAGTACAAACCGCTTTGTCGCACTCTTCGAGGCATTACTGTATGTCCTGATTCTAATAGTACGCATTAAAAATTATTTCGATAATATCTTGTTAACTATTATGTTTAGGACATACGAAGGTCAATACCTTTTGACGCAGAATTTGATATTATATCGATTCACGACAGAAAAAGTAGATCATTCCATTTAAAGAAATCAAGGTGACCTTGAAATCTCCATAACGCCTTACCCATATGAAGAATGTTCGCTTCTGGTACAAGCCGCTTTGTCGCACTCTTCGCGGCATTACTATATTTCCTGAATTCAATAGTACGTATTAAAAATTATTTCGATAATATCTTGTTAACTATTATGTTTAGGACATATGAAGGTCAATACATTTTGACGCAGAATTTGATACTTTATCGATTCACGACACAAAAAGTAGATCATTCCATATAAAGAAATCAAGGTGACCTTGAAATCTCCAGAACGCCTTACCCATATAAAGAATGTGCGCCTCTATATAGTACAAGCCGCTTTGTCGCACTCTTCGTGGCATTACTATATGTCCTGAATTCAATAGTACATATTAAAAATTATTTCGATAATATCTTGTTAACTATTATGTTTAGGACATATGAAGGTCAATACATTTTTACGCAGAATTTGATACTCTATCGATTCACGATACAAAAAGTAGATCATTCCATTTGAAGAAATCAAGGTGACCTTGAAATCTCCAAAACGCCTTACCCTAGATATAACGAATGTTTGCATCACAATAGATGCCCCTCTATTTTCATATTATATTACAAATAACGGAAATATTCGAGGTTGTCATAGTTATTCGATCACAGTGACGTTTCTCTGTTCCTCGATCGTTAATATAACATGTGTTGCGATTGTTTTTACGATTGTTATAAGCGGTATGCTATGTTCAGTTAGCGCGTATAATTGGAGCGCAGCGTTTCGGTAAATTGGGCATTATGACAATAACTGTTCGGATAAATGGAGTCCCACTGTATATTAGGGGAACGAGAGAAGAGGGGAGAGAATTTAATTCCTAGTTTACCTATAAATATCCTTGACTTTGATTAAAATATAAAAAACGAAGATTGATCTGAATTAAAGAAAATGTAAACAATTGCAAATCTGGCCGGCACCTGTATTTTCAATGAAATCCTAAATATGTTTTTTTATGTTCTCTAAAAACCTAAACATTTATTATAACATTACAACGAAGCAACTACTTTTAACCCTTTCTTTAGAGAAGGGTACGACTTACTGTAAATAGTCCGAACGTAGTATCGAGTATTAATAATAAATAGATTATACAGTATTTTTTATATCCTAATTACAACACAAATTTCTATATTTTCATCTGAGAATATTCTATTCTGTAACTGTTAATATTTCTCGAGCGAGTCTAATGACTTGTCAATTTTAGAAATTCGTACAGAACATCCGACCTAGATTAGCAATAATGAAGTACTTACGTAGTAGTATAAGCGATATACGACAGAACATTGTTTATTGAAGAATCGATTTTTATTAATCAGAAAAATGTAAAAAAAATAAACAATCCGAATAGGCTTGTTTTTTTAACAGATCAAACCTCAACGAAATTGTCTCTAAATTGACATAAAACTGACAAAATGAATTATCCAATTGTAAAATTAGAAACTGTGATGAAAATTAATGAAGGCACCGAAAGTCTATAATATTTTCAAAATGGTTTCGAAATATCTTGTACTCGGATATTGCTAAATCTATCTGTCTTTGTACTTTCTATTTTTCTTATAGCATTGAATCGCTTTGCGAATGTTTATGCGTAATACTAATAACTAAAATAAACAAATCTACAGCGAAAAAGATTTCTCTTTTTTATTGTCTTCCAAGCGATCGTCAGTCATTTCATAGAACATGAAAAGTTGATATTGACGCATACGATAATCATTTCAATGAAAAACTAAACTTAATTTAAACATTGTTTATCTGCCTTGTTAGATGTAAGTTACTATAAAAATGTAATGATTATTTCAAAACTCTGCAAGTATTGATCCAAATAGAATCTACAATATTATCGTTATAGGAAAAAGATAAAATGTTTAGCGTAAGATTAATGCAGAAAATATAAGAAAATAAAAACAAAGCCTAAAGGATCTAATATATTCTTTTTTCGTTATCTCGTAACATTGTACAAAACTTTTCAGTAAAATTTGTATTTGGTCTAGAAATTACTAATATGAAGAATGTTCGCCGCTAGTACAAGCCGCTTTGTCGCACTCTTCGCGGCATTACTATATGTCCTGAATTCAATAGTACGCATTAAAAATTATTTCGATAATATCTTGTTAACTATTATGTTTAGGACATATGAAGGTCAATACATTTTTACGCAGAATTTGATATTATATCGATTCACGACACAAAAAGTAGATCATTCCATTTAAAGAAATCAAGGTGACCTTGAAATCTCCAGAACGCCTTACCTATATAAAGAATGCGCGCCTATATAGAATGCTCTATATAGTACAAGCCGCTTTGTCGCACTCTTCGCGGCATTACTATATGTCCTGAATTCAATAGTACGCATTAAAAATTATTTCGATAATATCTTGTTAACTATTATGTTTAGGACATATGAAGGTCAATACATTTTGACGCAGAATTTGATACTCTATCGGTTCACGATACAAAAAGTAAATCATTCCATTTGAAGAAATCAAGGTGACCTTGAAATCTCCAGAACGCCTTACCCATATAAAGAATGTGCACCTCTGTATAGTACAAGCCATTTTGTCGCACTCTTCGCGGCATTACTATATGTCCTGAATTCAATAGTACGCATTAAAAATTATTTCGGTAATATCTTGTTAACTATTATGTTTAGGACATATGAAGGTCAATACATTTTGACGCAGAATTTGATACCCTATCGGTTCACGATACAAAAAGTAAGTCATTCCATTTGAAGAAATCAAGGTGACCTTGAAATCTCCAGAACGCCTTACCTATATAAAGAATGTGTGCCTATATAGAATGCTCTATATAGTACAAGCCGCTTTGTCGCACTCTTCGCGGCATTACTATATGTCCTGAATTCAATAGTACGCATTAAAAATTATTTCGGTAATATCTTGTTAACTATTATGTTTAGGACATATGAAGGTCAATACATTTTGACGCAGAATTTGATACCCTATCGGTTCACGATACAAAAAGTAAGTCATTCCATTTGAAGAAATCAAGGTGACCTTGAAA
Source organism: Sphecodes monilicornis (assembly GCA_913789915.3). Taxonomy (NCBI): domain Eukaryota; kingdom Metazoa; phylum Arthropoda; class Insecta; order Hymenoptera; family Halictidae; genus Sphecodes; species Sphecodes monilicornis. The sequence continues at coordinate 2,535,681 of OU565300.1, forward strand.
TCTCCAGAACGCCTTACCTATATAAAGAATGTGTGCCTATATAGAATGCTCTATATAGTACAAGCCGCTTTGTCGCACTCTTCGCGGCATTACTATATGTCCTGAATTCAATAGTACGCATTAAAAATTATTTCGATAATATCTTGTTAACTATTATGTTTAGGACATATGAAGGTCAATACATTTTGACGCAGAATTTGATACTCTATCGGTTCACGATACAAAAAGTAAATCATTCCATTTGAAGAAATCAAGGTGACCTTGAAATCTCCAGAACGCTTTACCCATATAAAGAATGTGCGCCTCTGTATAGTACAAGCCATTTTGTCGCACTCTTCGCGGCATTACTATACGTCCTGAATTCAATAGTACGTATTAAAAATTCTTTCGATAATATCGCGATAACTATTACGTTTAGGACATACGAAGGTCAATACTTTGTGACTTTGATTAAAGTATGTAGGAGCTAAATGACTTCACCTTGAATTGAATTTACGTTAAGAAAACAATTGTTTCTTTGCTCGCAAAGAGGAGAAAAATGTTCGTAAAAGATAGGCGTGGCTGATATAGTTAGATAACATTCGGAGGTTTCCATACGGAAGCAATCCAGGGACACTTCAGTTATAACAGCCTTTCGATTTAAGGTGACAATAAGGCGATACCGACCGACCGTTATTTGTGGACCAAAGGCGTGGCTCACGCGTTAATGTTCCGATATCTTTTATTCACATATTTACAGTACTTTCATTCACAGTTTTACGCTGTTCAGTTCGAACTGACTGATACTTAAATTGAACTATCAATGGCAAATTTTATTTTCTTTCAATCACACTTGTCGCAGCATAGCAAGTCTTTTTCTCAAAAAATATAAAAATAACGATTAGTGTAATTCATAACTGAAATGCAGAGATCGTTGCAAGGTTTGTGCAAATTAGTTAGCACCAAACCAATTTCACGAAATATATTCGATTTGCCAATTTATAAATTCAGAATTTTTATGGAATATTTTTTCACCTCGCTTTTAGGGAGCATTAAATTTTGTTTAATGGAACATTTACATAAATTGTTTAATGCGTCTACTTCATGTACAGAAAAGATATCGATGCACCTCGATGCAACTCGAGGCAGCTTCTCGGCCCATCGCGGGATATGCTCCTCAGTGGAGCCTAGGCCCTAGGCGAACTGACATAGATCGCATACCTCCGTGCGACTTAGATCAAGACTTTACTGTATTGCTAAACGAATGAAATGCTCATGGGATTACAATAAGACAATATAACAAGAAAACATGCAATGAAATTCTTTTTTAGTTCGTTTATTTTTCACACATCTATGATTACGATCTTCCTAGTTTCTAGTCGCTCGTTTCACATTCTTAGACATTAAATGCATCTAACAGTATTATACACACACACTATCGCGTACACACAAGTGATAGAAATTTTTCAATTACGCCACACTCTATCAACGTCGATACAAGATCGTTTACTCGAATCATTGAACTTACACTATGTAGTTTTAATTATAAAGGACTAGATTCTGCACGCCCTTCCTCTTTTCCATTACAAGCCAGTGTCAAATATAAATATTTCCGACGTTGCAAATCATTGCAATTAGTAATAATAGCTGCTACGTCTGCGTTTGCTGCATCTGTACATCTTTCGAATTTTCTGGATATCTCTCTTACTGAATCCTTCTCTTTGACCCAACTGCACCTTACTTGCACTCTGAAATATTTCACAATGCAATTCACAAGAGACCATTTCAATGTAATAATTATTGACGTATTATTAGCGTATACTCAACGGATACTCAAACAGAGCATAGAAATGTTCAAATACGGCGTGGAGATATATTAAAATCGTGTACATCTCGATGTATGCAAGTCCCGGAACGTAGATGCATAAATAAAGAAATAATTACGAAAAAATTATTTCTTTGTTCAAATAAACTAACATATGATCATTTCAAATGACAAGCCGCCAAGTTGGATAAAATATTAGCAGAAAGATTATTTTTCAAATAATTTATTGCGGTAATGCCCAACTGGTATGGTGTATGTCAGTAATCGTATACTCAAACAGAGCATGGGAAATAAATTTCAGATACGGCGTGGAAATAGATTAAAATCATGTACATCTCGATGTATGCAAGTCCCGGAACGTAGATGCATAAATAATGAAATAATTAAGAAAAAATTATTTCTCTGTACAAATAAACTAACATATGATGATTTCAAATAACATGCCGCCAAGTTGGATAATATATTAGCAGAAAGATTATTTTTCAAATAATTTATTGCGGTAATGCCCAAGCCTGGTATGTGTATGTCAGTACACGTATACTCAAGCAGAGCAGAGAAATAAATTTCAGATACGGCGTGGAGATATATTAAAATCGTGTACATCTCGATGTATGCAAGTCCCGGAACGTATATGCATAAATAATGAAATAATTACGAAAAAATTATTTGCCTGTTCAAATAAACTAACATATGATCATTTCAAATGGCATGCAGCCAAGTTGAATAATATATTAGCTGAAAGATTATTTTTCAAATAATTTATTGTGGTAATGCCCAACTGGTATGTGTATGTCAGTAAACATATACTCAAACAGAGCTTGGGAAATAAATTTCAGTTGCGGCGTGGAGATAGATTAAAATCGTGTACATCTCGATGTATGCAAGTCCTGGAACGTATATGCATAAATATGAAAGAATTACGAAAGAATTATTTTCCTGTCCAAATAAACTAACATATGATCATTTTAAATGGCATGCCGCCAAGTTGGATAAAATATTTTATATATTAGATATATAGAAATATATTAAATATATATTAGATAAAATAGAAATAAATTTCATTGCGGCGTGGGGATATATTAAAATCGTGTACATCTCGATGTATGCAAGTCCCGGAACGTATATGCATAAATAATGAAATAATTACGAAAAAATTATTTGCCTGTTCAAATAAACTAACATATGATCATTTCAAATGACATGCCGCCAAGTTGGATAAAATATTTTATATATTAGATATATAGAAATATATATTAAATATATATTAGATAAAATAGAAATAAATTTCAGTTGCGGCGTGGGGATATATTAAAATCGTGTACATCTCGATGTATGCAAGTCCCGGAACGTAGATGCATAAATAATGAAATAATTACGAAAAAATTATTTTCCTGTTCAAATAAACTAACATATGATCATTTCAAATGGCATGCCGCCAAGTTGGATAAAATATTTTATATATTAGATATATAGAAATATATATTAAATATATATTAGATAAAATAGAAATAAATTTCAGTTGCGGCGTGGAGATATATTAAAATCGTGTACACCTCGATGTATGCTAGTCCCGGAACGTAGATGCACAAAGAACTATGACACTTGATAATTTCGGATTCATGAATTGCTCACCTTTGGGATTATGGTTGGCTGACCGTTCCTGGAAAACGCATTAGCAGAGTAATGCATCACGCTCCCGTAATCATATCCGACACCAAACGCGTCAGTGGTCTGTCTGGAGGCTTTCTCAAAATTCCCAGCGTGACCTAGATAGATAACAGCATGTGGTAACGACAGATGTATTTTGGAAATTTGTATAGACCTGACACAAGTACGACAAGTAAATGTAGGAATGTGTTCCGAACAGGTGTCAGATACGTACGCAGGAAATTTTTAAGCATTTATGCTACGAGGAAATGTCTGAAATACGAGAGAACATTTGTATAAACAACAGTTCAAACGGTTTTTATAATAGTTTTACTACAAAGACGTTTTGCAGTCAAGAAAAAATGTTGTCTAATCTCTTCGTCTTTAAAATACCCTTGGACGTTGGGATTTTGCGTAAACAACCATAATCTACTAATCAATTATATAATATTACAATTTTCATTTTTATATTTTTTGATCGACTTCTTTGAGATCAGCGATAATCTTTTTCTTGGACACAATCTATACAGTGGCTCACGAAGGTATTCGAAGGCCCGAAATTAAATCAGAGTAATTTGTTTAAAAAATTGCACCGAGTGATCTTGACCTTTCTGAGCAATTGGAAGCATTGATTTACTTAAAAAGCGTGCAAAGAAATTTTGAAAAAATTACAATTCGTACGAATTATATTTTTATGTATTTGAAAAATAATAAAGGCATTGTTTTAAACTTTCTTATTCGAGCTCGTAGTGAAAATTTAAAATGTGCGTCTTATAGAACTATGTTGATTATACACATATTGAAAATTTCATCGATTAACGTACACACCAGCCATAACTTTAGGTCAGCTTTTGCTTAAAATCCACAGATTCTTGCATCTCTCGATAAGTGTCGTTTCTTTCTCCGTCAACCGATTTCGATGAAATTTACAGCATGCGTATAACTAAAAGAAGTTTCCATAACGCATATTTCACATTTTCATTACGAGTTTGATTATACACATACTGAAAATTTCATCGACATCGATTAACGCACACACCAGCCATAACTTTAGGTCAGCTTTTGCTTAAAATCCACAGATTCTTGCATCTCTCGATAAGTGTCGTTTCTTTCCCCGTCAACCGATTTCGATGAAATTTACAGCATGTGTATAACTAAAAGAAGCTTCCATAACACATATTTTACATTTTCATTACGAGCTCGAATAAAAAAGTTTTAAAAAGTGCCATTTTTATTTTTTCATGTAACTCATATCAATGGCAATTTTTTCAAAAATCTGCTTTGCACGTCATTTAGCAAAATCAATGCTTCCAATTACTCCAGAAAAGTCAAGTAATTTGTTGTAGTTCTGAACAAATCATTCTGATTTAAAGGGCGCTCGAATACTTTCGTGAGCCACGGTACAGTAATTTCAATTGACTACTGAAAGACTAGAACTTGGACGGAACGTTTGTAGTTCTGGATTAAAATGGCCCCAACTCCTGCTGTTCGAGGGATAAAAATTATAATATTTAGTTGCTTCTGGTCAATACAGTGAATCCTCTATAAACGCATAAGCCTAGGGGGGATAGTGATGCGTTTATCTGTGATGGGTAGCTATTTTTTGAGCTTCTAAGGCCGAGCCGAACGTAGAGAAGGACAGCCCGTGTAAAGCGAGACCACGCGCGGGCCTTTGAACTGGGCCGGCGACTGCGATTCGCCGCGTATTTTTCTTTCTCATACGCCAGTGGTGGGCACGGGTGGAGCCCCTCAAACGCCTGCTTCTCCCACCAACCTCTCTTTCATGCAGCGCGCACGTTCGTTGCGTACGCTGATGTCTCTTGTCTTCGTTGCTCCATTGTACCGCGCTTGCTGGAAGGGGACAGAGGGCGCTACGGTATTTACGGTTTTGCCTCAATTGAGGCAAAATTGCCCATCTCTGCCATACGCTATCCTTCCTTGCGCCCGAAACGTTCGTCGTCATTTAAACCACTAAATACTACAACAGTATATACACAGTTGAAATCATATCGTGTTTGGTCTTTTTTTAATCAGAAAAATGCCACGAATATATCGATGAAAGTTTCATAAAAAAAGAAGTAATAATAAAAAAAATTAAATATTGGTGTTACATTGTCATGACGCACGGGCCTTTGGATTGTGCCGACGACTGCGTCGCATTAGTAGTGGTTCACACCGATATACCCGAGCCGAGATCGGATTACTAAAGTGGAGGGGATATATTTTCTGCGTTTATCTGCTACAGCTTTTATGCGCTTATAGAGGATTTACTGTACCACTAAATGCCGTTCGTATGTCACGTACCATTCAAAATGTTGTTCCATTGAATCCTAACGAACTCATCCCGCTCGTATCTGCTCTGTTCGTGCAAGAATCCTACTGCGTGCATCAATTCGTGTATCACAGTGCCTTTTTTGATAACACATCCTGGAACCTGTAAATTCACATCCTGTCGTCCACCAATTCTTCCCACGCTGCTCCAACAGCCAGTCTCGCCAGCCGTGATTCTGACATAATCGTTTTCTTCACCGGTGTAAGGTTTGAACTTGATGCACGTGTATTTGTGGTAATCGTTCATAGCGTCGAGAATCAATTTTCGTTGTTTTTCATCTGCAATGGATTTCAAACTTGAAAGAATGATTGATTCACCACAGCAAATCCGTTCACCCAGTGGCACATTGTAAAACGCAACACCACCAGTGGCGTATTACCGTATGGGCAACTTGGGGAAATGCCCGTGGCCCCAAGCAAAAGGGATACCACCGAACACAAACCAAATATTTTGTATTTACAGTAGAAAAAATGATTTTGGCGCAAGGTTCGATCTTTTTGAAAAGATCATAAATTTTCGTTGTTTTTCATCTACAATGGATTTCAAACTTGAAAGAATGATTGATTCACCATAGCAAATCCGTTCACCCAGTGCCATATTGTAAAACGCAACACCACCAGTGGCGTATTACCGTATGGGCAACTTGGGGAAATGCCCGTGGCCCCAAGCAAAAGGGATACCACCGAACACAAACCAAATATTTTGTATTTACAGTAGAAAAAATGATTTTGGCGCAAGGTTCGATCTTTTTGAAAAGATCATAAATTTTCGTTGTTTTTCATCTGCAATGGATTTCAAAATTGAAAGAATGGTTGATTCACCTTAGCAAATCCGTTCACCCAGTGGCATATTGTAAAACGCAACACCACCAGTGGCGTATTACCGTATGGGCAACTTGGGGAAATGCCGTGGCCCCAAGCAAAAGGGATACCACCGAACACAAACCAAATATTTTGTATGTACAGTAGAAAAAATGATTTTGGCGCAAGGTTCGATTTTTTTGAAAAGATCGAACCTTGCGCCAAAATCATTTTTTCTACTGTAACTCAAAATTCGATCGATAGAAATCATAAATATATTTTGTATTTAGTTGGGGTCAAGGGCCCCCGAAATTCTACTTTGCCCAGGGGCCCCGACACCACTGATGTAACTACATAAACGCTAAACCTAACAACCACTCAAAGCGATTCAAATTTTTTACCTTGTAAAAATGACGAGGCTCTACTTATTTAGTGTTCAAAAAATGCAAAACTTGTTAAACTTATCAAAATATTTATTATGAACCACTTCAGTGTAGGTATCAATATCGATTTTCAAATGCATAGTTTTATATGAAACAAGAAAATGTGTCGCGGCATACTACGGCAACGACAAAAAACAAAATGTAAAAAATGTCGTTCACTTTCCAGTTTAACATGTTCTACGGTGCGTGGGTCACTGGTGCTCCACATTGGAATGTCCCTTCGAGCTCGGTTCGCAAACAGTAATGAAAATATAATCGCAGGTCACCAAGTGCCCAAGATAGACTGTATCAATTAAATCTATTAAGGCAGTGTGAACAGTTTTTTTTAATATTATACAATATTGTTCTGTAAATTCGATACGCGTCAATCACCAGGGACTGACAAGGCGTGTCTTCGAACAAGGCAAGAGTGTGTTGCCCCCCTTGCGATTTAGCGTAATTAGAAATGGATGATATCGCTTACTAAAATAGGGGCTGATCATATAAGGAACAACACCACCTGGCCACCTGGCAGACTCCGCCTTTAGGCCATTCTTTCCCAGCTGGGGTGGAAACAGGATGTCGCCCTCCGCATAGCTACCCAACTCTTCCGGATTAACGTCCAGACCCTCGTGCCAGTTCGCCACAACCTGTCCGGTCGCGTTGTCCGGGAACTGGTAGAGGAGCTCTCCGAAATGCTGCAAATGAGCGATGACTCCCTCGGGACTATCCACCGAATTATCCAGGACGTCGCGGCGTTGGAACGGCCAACCGGATACGGACGTTAGATGAACGAACACGAGCGAGCAGATAACTGGACAATAGCGTGCCATGGCGAACACCTTCGTGGATAAACCCGTTTCGACGAAATCAGTCCTGACTCTGCGATTCGAAGCAATTCCACTGACGAAAATCGGCCGATTCTTCGTGGCTTTATACGCATTCGAGCAAACCCCACCTGCGGAACTATCCAATGCTTCCATGCGGAAGCGATCGGGGACAGTCTCTGATAACCGTGGACTTTGGGTAACAGGAAGCGAAGATTTGCCGGCTTGATTCCGAGCGGCTTCCCACCGACGCACCGGGGAACGTTTATGGTTGTCATATATAGGATAATGCCAGTCAAGGTGTATAATATGAGAGATGAGGTGTCATAAACTTCTTCCGCGCGCGATATTTTTCGGCGACGGAGCAACATCAATTTCAGCTTTGCGTACACTACTATGCAAAAGTCTCAGGCCCACTTACATTACACTGGACATCTTTGCGGGTTGATAATGTACTGTTCAAAATTATACAGGGTGTCCTACATAAATGGGAACACCTAAATATCTGTCGTATTTACAGTTCTATCAGAAAACTTCAGAGGACAAAGTGACACTATTGCAGGGGGCAAATATAATGGTAAAGAAAAAAATTTATTATGTCGTGTTTTTTAATGAAATTTCAAGGTCACCGATGTTTTTTTTAAATGGAATAGTATATTTTTTTACGATAGCATGATAGACAATAAAATACTGAATTTAATGGATACCACCTTTTTGACCTTGAAATGACCTTGAGCAAGAATAATCATGTTGGAGCGAATAAAATGTGGAAGTTTAAAACTTACGTGTTTCAGCAAAGATTACGCGTTGTTTACGGCGGATTGATCTTTACATATCATAATAAATGTTCGAAATGTTGATCATCCTCATTTATGCAATATTGCAATCTTGCATTGAATGATCTGTAGGCATTGTCGATTTCCTGAGACGTAATTGAACGTCGAACGAATTTATACAGGGAACTCTTACTGGTATAAAGTATGCTGCATTTTTACGCCAGGATTTGTCGGGCCTTTGTAAGAAATTACGTTATTCGATCGGGAGCGCATGAGGTTTCAACATGATGGTTGTCCAGCGCATTATTCTAAAGTTGCTAGAACGGTGCTAAATACGAAATATCCTGGACGCTGGATTGATGGACGAGGAACAATTCCATGGCCAGCCCGTTCTCCGGATCTGATACCATTGGACTTTTATCTATGGGGCATGATAAAATGTATTGTGTACAAAGATAAACCCACAACGCCAGAGGACATGCGGCAAAGGATTACTGCAGCATGTGCTTCAATTACGTCTCAGGAAATTTACAATGCTTACAGATCATTCAATGCAAGATTGCAATATTGCACAAATGAGGATGGTCAACATTTCGAACATTTATTATGATATGTAAAGGTCAACCCGCCGTAAACAACGCGTAATCTTTGCTGAAACACGTAAGTTTTAAACTTCCACATTTTATCCGCTCCAACATGATTATTTTTGCTCAAGGTCATTTCAAGGTCAAAAAGGTGGTATCCACTAAAATTCAGTTTTTTAATGCCTGTCATGCTATAGTGAGAAAAATATACTATTCCATTTAAAAAAACCAGTGATCTTGAAATTTCATTAAAAAACACGACATAAACAATTTTTTTCTTTACCATTGTATTTTTCCCCTGCAATAGTGACACTTTGTCCTCTGAAGTTTTCTGATAGGACTGTAAATACGACAGATATTTAAGTGTTCCCATTTATGTGGGACACCCTGTATAATGTTAATATTACATAACGTTATAGTGTTATTTTGGCAAAACACTGTTGGTATGGCCACATTTGCCGTAGTCACAGCGTCGACTCTTCCACGTAATTTGTTGATTGGCTGCTGACCTTCGTACAAAATATAAATTATTTGCGTCCATTAGAAACAATAGTAGAAATTCTTTTGTTCATTTAATGATTTTAATAACCAGAAACTAAATTAATAATCTTGTGCACCATTCATCTAGCTACTACTAGTTTTTGTCATAAATGCTTAAAGTCCGCGGTTTATTTATTAATAACCTCGATTGGAATTGTCTGCCATTCCGTTCTTCTTTCTGTTGACGTTTCTTCCGCACTCTGTCTAAATAATCCCAAACATGTTCAATAATATTTCAATCATGACTGCTCGTAACTCGTTCACTACATTTTTCAATAAATGCGGGGAAACACATGTTTTTTTATAGACCACGTATGGCACAACGAAATATTCGAATCTACAGCATGGTAACAACATACATTATTTACATATTCAATAGTAAAATAAATTTTTGATAGCGGCTTTGAGACTTTTGCACAAAATCGTACCCGACAGAAAAGGAAAGGAAACGGGAGAAGAAAAGGAATAATTAATGAAAATGAAAATAGCATGAAAAGCAAGGGTAACAGAGGATGGATGAATGACTGATGTACACTCCGAGACAACACAATAAGACAATACATAAAACCATACAAATCTGTAATGTAAAAAGGAATTACAGTATTTCATCGATAAATGTCGCCAAATTCTGAACAAGAAGTGTCGCAGAAAAATCCCCACTTCCGAGGGGTATATCCCGTGAGGGGCCGTGAAGCTCGAGAGGCCTCGGTAACATAATACGGTTCGAGTATATGTTGGTGAAAGTCCCATTAAAAATAATAAAAAATGAACAAATTTTGCCATTGGATTAGTAGTGGTCTCACACCGATATACTCGAGCCGTATTATGTTACACTTCTCGGCAACCGAGGTCTCTCGAGATTCGCTGTTCTTTACTACGTTCCGCACAAGTCAAAGAATAATAATATCTGAACGCTAAATGTCGCCGGCCGGGCCCGTGGTGTCGACGATTATCGATGAAATACTGTGCTTCTTCTTGCGTATTATACATGTGTTATAATGTACTTAAATGAAATTGTCATTGTTTCCTTTCGCGCGACAAGGTCAACGAACAGAAAAGTGGCCACTGTTCGTGAAACCGGAAGAGAAGTGTGAATTCAATATCCCGGTGATTGACACCACCATTTGAAGTATCAAAGTGTTATTTACAGATCGTTATAGACGTTCTTTGACACCGACTAAAATTAACATCCTCCTTCGCAGTTTATTCACATGCTAATTTCACTGGGCTCTATCATTGATACTGGATATTTCCTAAGGACATTGCTGTATATCCTTCACGCCGGTGACTGAGAATCGAAGGTCGGTAATAAAGTCGTTCTTTATATTCCCACTCGGCCCGTTATGGATTATGATATTCCATTTATTAGGACATTTACGTAAAAACCTCTTCGCGCGCAACAACGGCCATTTATAATATCTGTCAGGTTTCCCATTTCCGTCGAATTTGTAATAATAGTCAATGAATCATATACACAAAATTAGGGAATCATATATACAGGGTGTCCCACATAAATGGGAACACCTAAATATCTGTCGTAATTACAGTCCTATCAGAAAACTTCAGAGGACAAAGTGACGCTATTGCAGGGGGCAAATATAATGGTAAAGAAAACAATTGTTTATGTCGTGTTTTTTAATGAAATTTCAAGGTCACCGATGTTCTTTTAAATGGAATAGTATATTTTTCTTACGATAGCATGATAGGCAATAAAAAACTGAATTTTAGTGGATACCACCTTTTTGACCTTGAAATGACCTTGAGCAAGAATAATCATGCTGGAGCGGATATGGCAAATGTGGCCATACCAACAGTGTTTTGCCATAATAACACTATAACGTTATATAATATTAACATTATACAGGGTGTCCCACATAAATGGGAACACTTAAATATCTGTCGTATTTACAATCCTATCAGAAAACTTCAGAGGACAAAGTGTCACTATTGCAGGGGGCAAATATAGTGGTAAAGAAAAAAATTTTTTATGTAGTGTTTTTTAATGAAATTTCGAGGTCACCGATGTTTTTTAAATGGAATAGTATATATTTTTACGGTAGCATGATAGACAATAAAAAACTGAATTTAGTGGATACCACCTTTTTGACCTTGAAATGACCTTGAGCAAGAATAATCATGTTGGAGCGGATAAAATGTGGAAGTTTAAAACTTACGTGTTTCAGCAAAGATTACGCGTTGTTTAGGGCGGGTTGACCTTTACATATCATAATAAATGTTCGAAATGTAGACCATCCTCATTTATGCAATATTGCAATCTTGCATTATAATGATCTGTAGGCATTGTTGATTTCCTGAGACGTAATTGAACGTCGAACGAATTTATACAAGAAACTCTTACTGGTATAAAGTATGCTGCATTTTTACGCCAGGATTTGTCGGGCCTTTTAGAAGAAATTACGTTATTCGATCGGGAGCGCATGAGGTTTCAACATGATGGTTGTGCAGCGCATTATTCTAAAGTTGCTAGAACGGTGCTAAGTACGAAATATCCTGGACGCTGGATTGGTGGACGAGGAACAATTCCATGGCCAGCCCGTTCTCCGGATCTGATACCATTGGACTTTTATCTATGGGGCATGATAAAATGTATTGTGTACAAAGATAAACCCACAACGCCAGAGGATATGCGGCAAAGGATTACTGCAGCATGTGCTTCAATTACGTCTCAGGAAATTTACAATGCTTACAGATCATTCAATGCAAGATTGCAATATTGCACAAATGAGGATGGTCAACATTTCGAACATTTATTATGATATGTAAAGGTCAACCCGACGTAAACAACGCGTAATCTTTGCTGAAACAAGTAAGTTTTAAACCTCCACATTTTATAGGCTCCAACATGATTATTCTTGCTCAAGGTCATTTCAAGGTCAAAAAGATGGTATCCACTAAATTCAGTTTTTTATTGTCTGTCATGCTATCGTAAAAAAATGTACTATTCCATTTATAAAAACATCGGTGACCTTGAAATTTCATTAAAGAACACGACATAAAAAATGTTTTTCTTTACCATTATATTTGCCCCCTGCAATAGTGTGTCACTTTGTCCTCTGAAGTTTTCTGATAGGACTGTAAATACGACAGATATTTAGGTGTTCCCATTTATGTGGGACACCCTGTATATATGAAACGGATGTTCGCCTGCTTGCGAACGGTCCTCTCATGCATATTGCATAATTATAAAAGAATACTTTCAATTTGTAGATAGGAAATTAAAAGTTTTAATGCGCACCCGAATCTCGTTGCAATCCCCTTAACAAACGATTGTTATTCACCGATAAGAGAAGCCATATCGAGGCAACGAATTATTTAAAACCGGTTGAATGTGTATCTATTTCAAACGTGACAGTAAAATTGCCTAAACATAAATTCTACGACACCCTCTTTCCTCTAAAGCTAACAAGATAATTGTCACCCTAATTTCCTGAATCGGTTTTACGGAGTAATTTGCATTTATTAGAACACGTGTGAATGTAATTTGCATGGACAATAGTTCACACGAAAATTATTCACCACACCGATTTCTGTACCTCTACTCTAGGAAATTCGTACTTCAAATAATATAAATAAATTACTGCAATTTATTCTACTAAATCATACATAAAAGCAAATGTATGTTTACGATCATGTTCACGATAAGTCCGATAAAAAATATAATTAAAATATACAATAAAGTAATATGCAATAAAATGACACAAAGTCATATACGAGTGGATCCAAAAAGTATTTAAACACTAAATTTCCCGTTCTCGAAGATTACTTTACATTTAAATTCCGATAAATTCGTTAAAAAGAGATAGTACAACGATAAGATTGAACTCATTTGAGTTTTGTTTTCCGAATCCGGATATTATTCCGAAAGGCACCGGTGGCCGATCGGTATGAAATTTGGAGCATGTTATGAAGAATGTGGAAGGACCTCAAATATAAAATTTTAACTTCGAGAATTCACCCGTTTAAACGATACAGATACTTTAGTGGAAGACGCTCAATCACTGTGATCGTTTGCTTCGGCTATGTCATTGTATTGTCTCACGAATTAGTTTAAATAGAAAGTCGTCTATTGTTTTGGGGGAGAGGCTGCTGCCCCAAAACACCCTCCCCGCCAAGGAAACTAACACAGACCAACTCCGATCAGTGTTGGGATATGGTCCATCTTTTCTCGCGCATGCGCGTCGATTTTGGCCTCAGTAAAGTAAGATTCTCGATAAAATGGGGTACCTTGAGCACCTAGCAGAATCTTAAAAAATTGGTATAATTTTATTTCGAAAAATGAATGTATAACGTGTATTTGTGTATATTGTGTAACTCGTAGGACACGTCCTGAAGTCTTTTTGTCCGGAATAGATTGTTTCGATACTTTCCCGCCAATATAATTGTCTTAAGACTCCACTACCTCGTCATCATGATATAGATACGTTACTGTTTTGGTCGCGCATGCGCGAGAAAAGATGGACCATATCCCAACACTGACTCCTCCAACAAAACCGTCCCCACCATAGCGCCCACTGTCCCCCACCAGCATCCGCCGTTACCATAGAGGAAAGAGAAAGAGATTGGTGGGAGAAGCAGGCATTTGAGAGGCCCCTATCGTACCCATCCCTGATTTAGTTATTACTACGCGTGATAAATACGGTTAAATCTTTCGAATAAATGTTTCTACGGAAAAGCACGGAACTGCGCGGACAGTGTTGGTATATTTATAAAAATGGATCGATAATTGAATAAACCATGTGAAGAAATAGTAACGAATTTTATTGTAATACCCAGTGGCGCGTTATGACTATTTGGGGCCCCTGGGAAAAGTAGAATTTCGGGACCCCTAACCCTAACTAAATAACTTTCACGTTGGAAAAATAAAACAATTGTAAAAACATCTACATATTTATTATTTACTATAATTATTTTATTTATTATTTTTTACTATAATATATATTATTGTAGGATCTCAGGAAAAAGGAACCCGGGCCCTCGTGTTGGTAGCCGATCGACTAACGCGCTCACCCACGGAACCCTCCCCCTTCTTCCTAATTTCCTACGGTATTTGTGGTCTGGGGGTTCCTGATCCCACACTCGGCCGTCCTGCAAAGACATTCGCCCTCGAATGTTCATTACAGCGTCATCTCGTCTTTTTGTGTATCTTTCGCCCGTTATCGTCGCCGTTGTGCGGTGATCGGTGCTCCCCCCATCCCGGACGAGCCCCCAAATGTAGGATCTTAGGAAAAAGGAAGGCACCGCACCGGGAATCGAACCCGGGCCCTCGTGTTGGTAGCCGATCGACTAACGCGCTCACCCACGGAACCCTCCCCCTTCTTCCTAATTTCCTACGGTATTTGTGGTCTGGGGGTTCCTGATCCCACATTATTACTATAACCCAGACTAACTCCGATTAGTCTTTCAGCACGCATCACAATACGACTCGAACTGTCTGACATTTCTCTAAGCTTCGCATTTCCAACAAACACAACATAAACAGATCACACCACACCATCACTCATGATACACACATGCATACATATCCCTCAGGCATTTTTACATTGTTGCCGAATATATCGTCCAAGGCATCCAAAACCTATTATGACGGATTTATAATTGAGAACCTGTATCTTTCAAGCGCATAAATTGCCGAAGCTAAAATTGTACATCTGAGGTCCTTCCCTATCCCTCATAATACCCACTAAGTATCATTTCGATCGGCCACCGATGACACGTTTCTGGTAGAAAATGTTACAAATTGAAACGTTTGTAGAAAGCCCCTTTACAAAGAAACCCTAAAAACTGATCTACAATTCTTTTCCAATTGATTTATTGAGATTTGAATGGAAACATGTATCGCCAGCTTTGTAATAATATAGGGCACACCGTAATGACCTTACACAACCAAACTTGTTCCACATTTTGGGTCTATAAAAATGCCAAAAGAACAATTTTTGTGTATTTACAAACAATTCAAGTCATAGCATTTTTAACCAAAAACATGTCCTCAGTTGTGCATGTGTTATATTATGTAAAAATATCCTAGAAAATAAATTAACGATAGTCTGCAAAAGTAGAGGTCGTAAGCTATCAAATAGGTTCAGATCTGTTATTGTACTAGTTTTGTAACCAAATTAACAAAGCTGGAATATTGACAATTTCTCGATAACCGGAAGTGTTCAAATACTATTATGATCGATTGGGAGTACACACATTGATATAAAAATATTACGGCTGAAGTTTCGAAAACCAGTCAAACCGGATTGAGTTCAAACTTTGCAAACAGCTTTATTTTGCATTAAAAGCATAGTTTACCAAATGTATTTTTGACAACTCGGAAAAAATGTTTTTATCATACTAGTATCATTTTCTACCTTGCCGACTTAGGGCGTGGATCACAGACGACAAACACAGACTTAAGACTACTAAAGACATTGCATCTTATGGGCTTTTCTGTCTAGGCACAGACATACCTACAGACATTGCATGCAACGCATTTTTCTGTCTACGGTTCTGAATTACCGACTCTGTAGAAAATATCCTAGTACGATAGCGGACTCTATCGAAATGGAACGGTCAGGTGGTGAACTACATGAGGTCGCAACACATAAAGTGTGTGTCCGAGGAGGCTCGATTTGACAGCGTTGTCGGCTTTAAAACTGCAATGCTGCCGCATTGTATTCGTACAAAAATTAAGCGTTCGAGTAGATTCTTTCATAATTTTATTTTCACAGCTATTAGCTCGATATGATTGTCGATTTTAAATATTTTATAGAGCAATTGGTGTTTTATATGTTTGCCCAACAGAATATTATAAATCGAGAATCACATCGATTATCCAGGTCTCACCACGTGGAGGTTGCTGCGAGCGAGACCCACCCACCCACTTGGAATTTCTTTATCGTCCCACCCGACGGAAAAATACAAAATTACAAAATACAAAAAAAAATGTGTATATATATATATATATAGACTCTTCGTGATACACATTAGTATCTGTACCACAAACGAATAGCAAGAAGAGCCTAATTGCAAGCCTACCCGACCGAATTCTTAACCTGCCTAGGGTAAAAGCTAATCTTCCCTTTGAATGCGCATATGTACATATAGGCATTTCACATATTTTCTTTCATTTTATTTCACCCATTGTGTTGTGTGCCTAACTACAGTAATTCTGATTAATATTCGGACGATCTTAAAACGATGAGAACTTTTTAAATATTGGACTCAAAGACTTTGATTTTTCTGAGAAGCTAGAACAATTAATTGATTATGTGATGTGGGGATAAAATTTGGAGAAAATTGTAACTGGCCGGAATTACAAAGAAAATTCTAAAAATCGTATTTTACAACATTTCTATGCAGGTCTACATAGAAAATTTTAAAACATACGTTTTGCAGATCTGTGTAAATTATATACATATTCCGAAAATGTCATGAAAATCGGTTCATGCGAGAAAAAAAACGACAGGCATTGAAAGATGTAAGAATCCGTAGATGTATTACAGTTAGAGACCGAAAATCGCGAGAAACTGTAATTTTTACCATCTTTAAATGTTTGTAGCTTCATTACAACGTTGACTGATTTTGATGAAATTTGCGGAATAGGTACGTACCTATTATCGACACAGACCTAAAAAACGTATTTTTTAAGTATTCAATATAGGCCCACATAAGAAGAGTTGTAAAATACGGTTTTAAAGATTCTCTCGGCAATTTCGATCAATTTGCAATTTTTTCAAAAAATGTCTTTCGCACGTCATGTAGTAAACTGATTGTTCCAACCGTAGAGGCAGATATTAAAAGAGTTATCGTCTTTTTAAGTGTGTCCGAATATTTATTAGAGTCGCCGTATGTAGGGGTAGCTAACCTATTCCCCACTTACATACACTTAAGCATACAGACATATACAAAATATGTACATTGAATTAATAAATAGAACATGCAACATATAAGACAAACAACTCAAACATGCAAACACGGGCATATAACAATTTACACAACCAATACAATATTGTATTACAACCACAAACGATCCAGAAGTTGAAGGCGTGTTAAATCTCGAACTTTGCTGTTGTGGGGTTCGGTCTGCAACGAGCAAAGTATCTGAAACATACTTAATTTTGGGTAAACACATGAAAAAAAAAGAAAAAAAAAGGTTCATACATATGCAAAATGGTTGTCCACTCGATATGTGTATTTCAAACAAACGCGTGCGAGTGGACCATTCTTGCGCAACGCTACACTACGAAATGTACATAGAACATCTCAAAAACAACGCGTGCAATGCACTATCCATCGTGACGTTAATTAATATTTGATTCAAAACTGCAAATTCCCGTGTGCACTTTCGTCTTTTTCTTACGCAACTCTAAATGGAAACGCGATGGCAGCCATTTCAATTTATGGGGAGGGAATCAAACCGAATATCGTTCTATCGCAACGCTGATATACAAAATAAGTAATAAAATATCTCGATAGAAACGCGAGCAGCAGTGCATTATTTGTCACGACGCTAATTTATTTAATTCGATATGGAAAACTCCCGTGCACTTTAATTTCTTCAGACTACGCAACTCTAAGGGCAAACAATGGCTGCGAGTATTTAGGAGTAGGAGCAGGATCAGGGACAGTCGTTTCTGGATGCAGTGCGGGCGGCATTTCATGTTTCGCAACTCTAACACAAAGCTCCTATATGTTTTAAATATTTTCGTAGATTCGTTAAAGAAAAACAAAAGCATTGCCGACCATTGTACATCGCTATAAATACGATTGGCGCACGCCTCTAGACAAGCATCGCATCGCGTGTAGACGCATGTTGGAGATCTTCTGCGTTAAACGTATCGGACTTGCGAATTCTGATCGTAACACGCGACTGGGGGGGACTATAATTCGCGGTCCCGACTATTATTACAAATTCGAACACTGCAAAATCAGTTTTGCGTGGCGCAATGAACACTAAAGTCCATCGATAAAGCTACGCGCGGCGCACTATCAGCGTAAAGATACCCCATCTTCTACCTTACGGGCCGACAAGGCGTTCGATACGCTGTACATACACATCGTGTATGTCTCGCTAACGCGGGCGAACCACCACGTTGGTTGAAAAAATACATGCTGGTGAAACGCAGTGGCAGGTTCCATGCATTTAGCGCTCACACACCATCGATTGGCCAAGGTGCGCGTCGCTACGTTCAGATGAAGCTACAGCGTTACTCCGCCATCGCAAGTCACTCCAATATCCACGGCTCCATCGCATTAGATGCTAATAAGATGGTTACCGTGGTATTTTCGTGCGTACCGCCACAGGTGACATAACTTAATATGTCTTTTTTTTGTGTACGGTATTTTCATACGACAACGGAGACACTTCTTCCATTGCTGGAACGGCAAACGAATCGTGTGTTGGGGCACACCGCGGGGAATTGAACGTAGCCACGTGCACGTGGTTTTGCGCTAATTGCCGTGGCAGCCAGGCCCGAGAGCGTGCCAATACTTTTCTGCTCTACACGTAGTGGTCCGGTGGGCGTATGCTCCACGTTTTGGCCGGTGCCAAAAACTTTAAATCAAGAATCTAATTCTAAGCAACATCCATTCTAAATGGATTAAATCTAAATATCCAAATATCTATAGAATGCAATGTCCGTATGCGCCTTGCGGTATTGGTTCTGCAATGTTAATTTTCTACTACTGAAACGCGGACGCGACTCTTATAATTAAATCGCACCTTTTAGGTGTGTTCTCCAATATTTGTGTAGACGCGATGCGATGCAACGAGTGCCTAGATGCGCGAGTCAATCGGAATTGTATCAATATTAAACAAATTTAGGTCTGTATTAATTTGTAACGCTAACTTGACCCATTGTGGTTCTCGCGCAACTCTAATAAAAATCGCGAATGCCTACACCGCACCGGGCAGCCGTTGCAACTGGAGCATGGGCGCCTGAAATGTCGAAACATTCAAATGCAAACGCGATCTTATTGATGCGCAACGCTAAATCGACAAATCAAAATTCAAAAGGCAATTTAAATGAAAGATTTAGTATTTCAATATTTGAAATTCTAGATCAGTATCGCTAGAACTACTTTAAGTCGCGATTATTTATTTGCAACGTTATCATGAACTTTAATCAACATAGAAAATTTATACTTGTACAACGCGTATGTTAATTCGTTTCGCAACGCTACTCGAAATCGCGGATGTGCCCATCTCACAGCTGATCGTTGCAGCTCGAGCATGGGAGCCTGAAAAGTCGAAATACTCTAAAGCCAACGCGAACTTTTGGTACGCAACGCTAGTTCAACGAACAGAGATCCAAAAAGGATGACTCTACTGTTTCCGTAAAACAAATCGCGACTATTTGTTTCGCAACGCTATACCATTGGAGGGTAGACTAACTTTCGTCTCTGTTCAAAATCGACTAATGCAACGCGTAGTTTTTTCGCAACGCTAGTGCAAATCGCGGACGTTCCCATCTCGGCTGATCGTTGGGGCGGCCAGGCCTGCCCATGCATGCAACTAACTACTTTTACTACTACTCTATTTCTACGGATGAGTACAGTGACAAGGTAGTAACGGAGTGACTTCTCATCCGAAGATGAGAAGCCATTGCAATAATTGCCCTCTTGAGCGACAGTTTGTCGGGCATCTTCTTTTTCTTCGGCGGTCCGCCAACAAACTGTAACCCTAAACGTGCTCGCAGCGAAAACGATCGACGACTTTCGAGACGAATCACAAGTCTCGAGAGAAGCTGATAGTTCCGCTGGTGCAATCGAGCAGGTGCGCAACGTTTCGAAACCCTAATCCGCGCGCGTTCGCGTCCGCGTCCGCGAAAAGCTATGCGAGCAAGAAGAATCGAGCACGAAGCGTCCATCGAACGTCATGCCTCGTTCGATTTAGCTTCGAGTCGAAGGTTCAAGCTCTTCCAGTGACTGACTACCGCGCGAGTCGCGGCCTACCCGAAAGAGAAAGCGATAGCCAGCCCCGGCTCCTACCTACTTAGAATTAACAGTCACACCAAGAGAGTAAGCTACCTATCCTGCCTAGCCCTATATTTAAAAAAATGGCAAAAGACACAGGCTCTCCAACACACTCGTTGCACGGTTTTCTCACACATACGCCAGGGTGCAATAGCCTAATACCTAGGGAGAACGTCCCGGGACGTCTCCGACACCCTAACGTTCGATCTCAGTCAAGAACACTCTAAGGTACGTACCAGTTTTCCTGAAATCGACTGACAATGGTAGCGATCATTGCGAGACGTTAATTTAATTAATTACAGACCTACTTTTCATCAATGAATTGAGAAACTACGCGCGCACATATTCCACGAAGATCCATGTAGCATGTCGCGGATCGACTGGAATATGCGCTACCAAATCAAATTAAAAGAACCGACGCAATTCCACTGCCTAACCACACACTCGCACAAGTGGAAAATGCGTCGTGCACGATACGCTAACCATTGTCAGTCGCCACACATATTTATGTTAGAAACAATATTCCATGTGCCCGTTGCTCTCACCCTCCCGAGTAGCGCCTGGGCACGCGAAAGGGTTCGAGCAACGAACAGGGAATCTCAATATCCTGAAAATCCTAACTAAAAGAGTTATTTAGATTTTGTACGGGCTGATGTACTTGTATGCTTTGCAAAGTGATTCTACTTTTATTTGAAAATTTGATATTAATAAAGATTCGTAATTTGATTTTAATAAAGATTCGTAATTTGATTTTAATAAAGATTCGTAATTTAATTTTAATAAAGATCCAGAATTTAATTGTGATAAAGATTTTGATAATATGAATTGATAATACATTTTGATAAATATTTTATGCATGTATTTTAAATTATCAAGAAAATATTTAGAGACCCTCGGGCGATCCTTTCGACAAAGCAACGTTTCGAAATATGTAGTGGAAAAAGTTCTCTATTAAATGTGAAGTACTCGTGCTTTGTCTTGAGAATCTACCCGTCGCGAATCGTCTTTTTGTACGTGTTATCTAATGCTTCCGAGCAATTTAAATATATTTTAAAAAGCAAACGATTTTATTTCGATGAAAAAACTGACTCTATGACGTAGATTGCGTACCAATTTATGGAAGTTTTTTATCATCTCGCAAATTGGAGATCCAAGTATAAAAATTGCTATATTTATAAAAAGTCGCGACGTACAAAAAGACCCTACCTAACTAGGAAACAGATTACTACCCGCAGGAACGCCTGGCGTTCCTACGGTCACTGTACTCGCCAAAATCGACTACCAACAACATCAACTACAAAGAATTATAAAAAAGACAGTTGTTTTTTCTCACTTACTACTTGTTGGAGGGATGCGAGAAGCTGCGTTAGAGTCCTGGAATCAGAAAAGGAAACAAAAAGATATTAAAATCGATACGTACGATTTCTCATCGAGATACAAAGAGAGTCTATTTAAACTATTCTCAAAGTAACGATAACAAATCAGTCGAAACGAATCGTTGCCTCGAATGGTTAACACGAATCTCTATCATTTGGAAAATCCATTTAATTTGTGAAGATGTTTCACAAATCATTTTCATTAATAATTTAAAAAGAATATGTTCGACAAGAAAGTGTAATTCGAAAGATAAATTGGTACTTACATTCTCTCCCCCTTGAAGAAAGCACGACACGTTGCCACTCGATCTCGGCTATCGATGTCGTCTTTGGATCGACGTCATCTTGGGTTGACACATCCTTTTCCCACAGGCTGTGCAACAGAAACGACAAAATCATTTAATTTCATTTAATAGGAAATAAACCGTTTGTATCGAATATAAATTCAAAATTAATTTACACCTGTACAGCAAAGTGAATACTTACGAAAAGTATGTTCAGCGTTCGAAATGATCCCACGATGCACTCGGTGACAAGTTTCTCCATATTGGAATATGCTGAATATACCTGAATAATTAACACAACGAACCCATAATTATAGAATACTCGATTCATCTATCAAATGGAGAAATGAAATATCCACTTACTCAGATTACAGCTGACGCCTGCAAAAAGGTTCTTCTTCCACGATGAATTGTTGGTTAGGCTTACAGCCCTTGTTTCCAATACGCGACTATTCAAAAACCGAGGGACCACAGAAATGG
This sequence comes from Sphecodes monilicornis, assembly GCA_913789915.3. Taxonomy (NCBI): domain Eukaryota; kingdom Metazoa; phylum Arthropoda; class Insecta; order Hymenoptera; family Halictidae; genus Sphecodes; species Sphecodes monilicornis. Next base: position 2,558,533 of record OU565300.1, read on the forward strand.
ACTAAATTTTTCAAAAATGGTCCAATCTAATACTCTCAATGATCTAATTACTTATACTATACAATAATCCGGAAGTGAGATAGACGAACAATAGACACTAAAATTGTCGCACGTTGGGCTCGACAGAGATGCACAGACAACCCGATCTGCGCGCTCAAAAAGGGGTTTCTACAGATTCCAATGGCCGGGCACGAAGAGGTCGGAGACCTACGGCTTACAATCGTCCTTCCGAGCCCATGTCCAAGGTGCCATCGGGGAACACCCTGAAACAATATCTACTACAATTACGATTGTACGCAATAGGATACGGGCTGCCAGGACCACCACCTTCCACCGGGCCTCGCCCACTTGTTCGGCGCCACAGTATGCCAAAGAAATCACAAGAAACAACTCCGAGCAGACATGCAGGTGATAGCTGGGTACCAACCGAAGCCAGCGATCCAATTCGATTGCACCCGAGAAGCGAGTACAAGTGCATCCAGTGCCGAGCAACAGTACCAACGATGCAACAATTTGCAAAACGACCACGACCAATATCGATCCCGGGGACTCTACTTGGAATTGATTTTCAATTCGAACAATGCTCGTCCGATCTCCTTCATACATTCGTTCGACAAATCGATAGTACTTAAATTAATTATTCTAAAGTTATCGCACTGACGTTGGCCTCCAAATATGGAACCTCGACAAAAGTAGGCGCTTTGGGGTACGACGGGCGTGGTAGCCGCGATCTGGTTTCTGCAGGTCTACCGGGCCCGTTTATGCCTATGGAAGGATAGCCGATACCCCCCACAAATCGTATCGAGCTAGCGACGTGTCCCGGATGTCCGGTGCACTCTTGTCTATGTCTAGATGATTACATCTCTACGCTAGGAAACTATCCAAGCGCCAGGTCGTATATAAAAAAACAATGCTATTAATGATAATAGTATTATTATTTGCATAATGATAATAGTATTATTAACAGCATAAAAAAAAAGAACGTCCTGTCGACTGGGGCTGTAGCGGTCACAGGCTGCGAGATATGAAAATACCAAGTATTTTTTTCATCTCCACAAGACACAAGTTCGTGGTTGTCGCAAAATTACCAAATAAACAAACTCCATGTCTGTGTACTTGGAAATTTCAGACGGTAGGGCACCAGCTATGGCAAAGTCGAGTAGCCAAGTCGTCGGTTTGCGACAACGTACATGAATTTTGTTATACAATGGATTCCAGCTAGACAAAATGGTAGATGGAAGACGTACCAAACACCGATGCACCCCGTCCGATACAACAACGTATGCATCGTAAGCGTGACCATCGGTTCATTAATTGATTAATTGATTAATCTTGCATCTATAACATAGGTGTGACTCTACTCTATTCAACTCTATTGTACTATGAGTACAAGGGAATTACTCCCTGCAACAAGAACACATGACTCTACTGCTGGATCCTTTTATCAAAAGGGAGACGGAAGATCGGTCTCTAACTCTAAGAGATCGTTACAATTTTGTCGGCTGATAGTAATATAAAAATTACGTCGCGGACCTGTCGGTAAAGCCTCAGAATGTCGCAAGGGCCTCAACATTAAAGACCCACGTTGCCTAAGCACGGCCAAGATGTCGTACGTCTTGTTGAGCCCCAAGACCTCGCCCAATTCTCTAACAGGTCGAGCTGTACCATCGCCAGCTCTCGGATTTCCCCGACAACGGGGTACGCGTGAAACTATCCGTCAAACGACTTGTAACGATCCACGACTTTCATTCAATTTAATAGAATTTCACTTGAGAACTTTAGAACTCGATGCAACCGATACTGCATCCGTGAAATCAAAGATCACTCCACCTCCCTTTGCTTAATCTACCTATCACCTGCCCGAAACTTGGCAAAAAGGAAAACATGAATTCGCGACGCGAGGTCTCGCTGGATCTCCCCGTAAATCGAGCGGTACCAAAAATTCGAATGCATACCCGAGAAGCGGGTGGAAATAAACGAGCAAAGCCAAGCAATCAAAATTAAATATCTTTTACAATTCATTCGATATCATTCAAAATTCATTCACAATCATTCACACTTCACCCAAAATATTCTAAAAAATATGTCAAAATCTACGTGATAACTATGTATATACGTTTTCGAATGAATTCCGGAGTACGTGGAAACAAGGGCGGCTAACGTGAAGTCGGATGTCGGTAGTCGGCAGTCTTCTTCGAGATGATGCAACCTAACCTGTGTAGATTCGGAGAAAAAAGATTAGAATTTATTGACAATTGTACGGAAATAATTTTGGAATTTTTTTATTATTTGAGCTGAACAATGATAATGAAATAAAAAATTATTCAAATAAAATGTTATTTGAAAATAATTCATTTCATTGAAACACCAAAGGAAAATAAATTTTCTATATTATTTGAAAAACACAAAATAATTCATTATTTCAAATTAGATTATCCGTACATGTTGGTTTTTTAATTAATCGAAAATACATTAGCAATGTATTCTTATATTATTGTAATTTGAAAAGAAAATGTCCAATAAAAAAGTTTAATTGTCAATGTAGTATGTATATTGGTACTCACATCCTCTCCTCCTCGAAGAAAGCACGAGAATTGCGTCTCGATCTCGGTTTTCGATGTCGATTTTCCCTCTGGCTCTGTGACAGAAAGAACAAATTCGATCAATTACAACAACAACCGTCAAAGGATAAATCCGAGTTAATAGAAAATAAATAATTCAAATTGAATATAAAATCAAACTTTATTTGTACTAAAATTTATAATAATCGCGATTTCTATCGCGCGACACGAATTTAAATTCAGTTCATCGACACGATACAAGAGTAAATTATCGCGAGAAAGCAACGCAGAAAAAACACGGAAACAGTTATACGTACTACGTACCGCGTAACATTCCTTGCTTTGCGTTGTACACATTTTCTGCGTTTCAATAATAGACGCGGTTGTCAAGGGCAGAGGATGGATTTCCGAGATATGGTAACGCACGTCCGATCACTTTGACTGTTTTGATCGTAATGAGTCGTGTGGTGACCGAATCGTTGGGTCTACGGGCGGGGAAGGGACGATTACCCCCGACGATCGGCGATTGCCCCTGATTTTGGACTAGCGCGGCCGGCCGCGAAGGTGCGCAAAAGACCCTCCGAGGTAATACCTGTGTTGTGACGTCGCGTTCTTAGAAGTGTTCCAGCGAAGCAAACAGACAAAATATCCATAGCCGGGTGAGCAATGACGTCACAATTTGTACCGCAGGTGATTTCTGTTTATTTTTGAGAAATATACGATATCTTTCCTACTTATGGGTATCGTCTGTGGTATTGTCATCGTCAACAATATCTGCAATTTTCCACTTTGTTAGCTACGATTATTATTAACAAAGTGGATATCTCTGTTACTAATAATGAGAGATAAAATCTCATTTTTCCGATAAACATCGGTACACCTATTACAACCAAATGTTACGAATCTACTTCCAACATCGCCGATGGGTTCGAGTGTAGCGTTCCCGTCATCAATGATAGGATTCTAGATTTCTGCGATACTAATAATATAATCCCCGAAAACCAATATGGTTTTAGAAGACACCACTCCGCAATACACGCTATCAATAAATTAACATCCGACGTCAATCTAGCCCTGAGCAGAGGTTCTTGCGTGGGCGTCTGTATTGTACATCTGGAGAAAGCATTCGACACCGTCTGGACAGGCGGGTTGTAATCGTTAAACAAGCAGAGATAATAAATTCATTAATTGCATTTTATCGATTGATTTATGCTTAGTAATATTCGTGAATCATAAATTATTTTGTATCTCGAGTTCTATTGCCTACTTCTCTTAAAAAATAAGATGGCAAGATGGTCAAGAATTGTTGCAAATATTAACCAGCTAGACATAATAAATTTATCAGTGAATTGTGTCCGATAAATTAATGCGCGCGAATATTCATATGTTAGAAGATATTCAATATCTCGAGTTCCATTACATATTTTTATTAAAAAATGAGATGGTCAGATAGTCGAGGGAGTGCATGTCGACATAATTGGCAAAAGGAATTGTTATAAACATTAAACAGCCAGAGATAATAAATTTATTAATTACATTTGCTTGATATAATATTGTTTGGTGATATTCATGTGTTAAAAGTTACTCTGTATCTCAAGTACTATTTGCAATTTTTACTTAAAAATAAGATGGCAGATAGTCAAGAGGATGCTTGTCGACATCGTTGGCAAATGGAATTGTTATAAACATTATACAACCAGAAATAATGCATTTATCAATAATTATTATCACGGCGATCGAGATCTACCGAAATTAGTTGGGGTGGGGAGCGTTGCGCTTCGCTGCGCGCTGCGCATCACTGGCTACCTAAGCTCGCTGAGCGCGCTCAGTCAATCAGTCGGGCCGGGCCCTCCGGCAGGAGCGGATGGGCTCCGGGACCAGGAGGGTCATCCAGCGGTACTCTGGCCTCTCCTGCCTACCTTGGGGATGACCAGTGGTCCTCCAGAGCTACCCTTGCCTACCTTCAGCTGGCTTAGGGTGGACCAAGGGTCCTCTACCAGTGGTCATCCAGAGGTACTCTGGCCTACCCTTGCCTACCCTGAGGCTGACCAGTGGTCCTCCAGAGCTACCCTTGCCTACCTTCAGCTGGCTTAGGGTGGACCAAGGGTCCTCCACTAGTGGTCTACCTTGGAGTTGACCAGTGATCATCCAGAGCTACTCTGGCCTACCTTGCCTACCTTGAGGCTGACCAGTGGTCCTCCAGAGCTACCCTTGCCTACCTTCAGCTGGCTTAGGGTGGACCAAGGGTCCTCCAACAGTGGTCTACCCTGTGGTTGACCAGTGGTCATCGAGAGCTACTCTGGCCTACCTGTGCTTACCTTGAGGCTGACCAGTGGTCTTCCAGAGCTACCCTTGTCTACCTTCAGCTGGCTTAAGCTTAACCAAGGGTCCTCCACCAATGGCCTACCATTGTCTACCATGGTCCACCTTTAGCTAGCTTAGGGTAGTCCAAGGGTTATTTAAAACTTCCTTGGCCTACTTTAAGCTAGCTCGGGGGGGGCCATGGACTCTTCAATGCTTCCTTCGTTTACCTTGGGTTCTGAGCCGGTCCAGTTTCCGTATCCGACATGCAGTCATTACCGTGCTGATCGACTCAGAGTGGGCATTCATTGCAATGACTTCGCATCTTCGAGTGAGTCATTTTGTTACTACCTTGTTACTATATTTGTCTGTAGAAGTAGTAGTATACCGTAGTAGTGAAGTGTAAAAGTAGTTAGTTGCATGCATGGGCAGGCCTCGCCGCCCCAACGATCAGCCGAGATGGGAACGTCCGCGATTTGTTCTAGCGTTGCGACAAAACCACGCGTTGCATTTAGTCGATTTTGAACAGAGATTATAGTTAATGTTACGAAAAATTTTGTTTAGAGCGTAGCGTTGCGAATCACAAATAGTCGCGGTTCAAAATTACATTTCAATTTGATAACTGCGCTTTTAAAGTTCATATTGTTGTTGTTTTACATATAATCTAAAGTAATCGTTTTTTGGATCTCTGTTCGTTGAATTAGCGTTGCGCACAAAAAGTTCGCGTTTGCTTTCGAGTCTTTCGACTTTTCAGGCTCCCATGCTCGAGCTGCAACGATCAACTGTGACATGGGCACATCCGCGATTTCAAGTAGTGTTGCGAAACAAATTGTTACACGCGTTGTACTAGTATCAATTTTTAAAGTTGTTGAAATGTCTAGTTAATGTTGCAAATAAATAGTCGTAATTTAAAGTAGTTCTAAAGATGCCTGTTTAGAATTTTAGACGTTAGAGTTTTAAATTTCTTACTTAAATAGCATTTTAAATTCGATTTGTTGAATTAGCGTTGCGCATCAAAAGAATCGCGTTTGCAATAGAGTCTTTCGATATTTCAGGCGCCCATGCTCCAGTTGCAACGATCAACTGTGAGATGGGTACTTCCGCGTTATCGAGTAGCGGTGCGAAACAAATTTTCGGGATGAGGCCGAAGGAGCAGACGAGGTTTTATGCCAAAGATGCCGGATAAACTGTCATTCAAAAGGACAATCATTGCAACGTCTTCGCATCTTCGAGTGAGTCATTTTATCACTACCTTGTCGTTATACTCGTCTGTAGAAATAGAGTTGTAGTAGAATGTAAAAGTAGTTAGTTGCATGCATGGGCAGGCCTCGCCGCCCCAACGATCAGCCGAGATGGGAACGTCCGCGATTTGCACTAGCGTTGCGAAAAAAGTACGCGTTGCGTTAGTAGATTTTGAACAGAGATCAAAGTTAGCCTTTCTTCTAAATATAATAGTAGTCTCTATCAGCGATATAGCTTGTTTAAACAATAGAGTTGCGAAACAAATAGTCGCGATTCGTTTTGCACAAACTGTAGAGTAATCTTTTTTGGATCTCTGTTCATTGAATTAGCGTAGCGTACCAAAAGTTCGCGTTTGCTTTCGAGTCTTTCGACTTTTCAGGCTCCCATGCTCGAGCTGCAACGATCAGCTGTGAGATGGGCACATCCGCGATTTCGAGTAGTGTTGCGAAACAAATTGTCACACGCGTTGTACTACTATCAATTTTAAAACTTGATTAAATGCGTAGTAAATGTTGCGAATAAATAGTTGCGATTTAAAGTAAATCTAGACATACAGATGTACAATTTTAAACATTGGAATTTTAAATTTCTTATTTAAATAGCAATTTGAATTTCGATTTGTTGAATTAGAGTAATCTTTTTTGGATCTTTGTTCGTTGAATTAGCGTTGCGTACCAAAAGTTCGCGTTTGCTTTCGAGTCTTTCGACATTTCAGGCGCCCATGCTCAAGCTGCAACGATCAACTGTGAGATGGGCTCATCCGCGATTTCGAGTAGCGTTGCGAAACAAATTATCATACGCGTTGTACTAGTATCAATTTTTAAAGTTGATCAAATGCCTAGTTAATGTTGCGAATAAATAGTCGCGATTTAAAGTAATTCTAGAGACACCGATACAGAATTTTAGACGTCAGAGTTCTTTTCTTATTTAAATAGTATATTGAATTTCGATTTGTTGAATTAGCGTTGCGCATCAAAAAGATCGCGTTTGCATTAGAATGATTCGATATTTCAGGCGCCCATGCTCCAGTTGCAACGATCAACAGTGAGATAAGAACATTCGCGATTTTAAGTAGCGTTGAAAAACAAATTGTAACACGCGTTGTAATAGTATAAATTTTCAAAGTTGACGTAATGTCTACTTAATGTTGCGAATAAATAGCCGCGATTTAAAGAAGTTTTAGAAGTACCGATCTAGAATTTTAGACGTTAGGGTTTTAAATTACTTATGTAATTTGTAAGAATGGTAATACTTAATTTTGTAAGTCTTTCAAAGTTCAACTCTACCAAATTGATACAATATTTTTGTCTAGAAATTGATATTTTTCAGGAAATTGATATTTTACAGGAAATTGATATTTCTCAGGAAATTGATATTTTTTTCAGGAAATTGATATATTTGTCTTGAAATTGATATATTTGTCTTGAAATTAATATTTATTTCAGGAAATTGTTATTTATTTCAGGAAATTGTTATTTATTTCAGGAAATTGATATTTATTTCAGGAAATTGATATTTATTTCAGGAAATTGATATTTATTTCAGGAAATTGATATTTATTTCAGGAAATTGATATTTATTTCAGGAAATTGATATTTATTTCAGGAAATTGATATTTATTTCAGGAAATTGATTTTTATTTCAGGAACTTGATATTTATTTCAGGAACTTGATATTTATTTCAGAAACTTGATATTTATTTCAGGAAATTGATACTTATTTCAGGAAATTGATACTTATTTGAGGAAATTGATTTTTATTTCAGGAACTTGATATTTATTTCAGGAACTTGATATTTATTTCAGGAAATTGATATTCATTTCAGGAAATTGATATTCATTTCAGGAAATTGATATTTATTTCAGGAAATTGATATTTATTTCAGGAAATTGATATTCATTTCAGGAAATTGATATTTATTTCAGGAAATTGATATTTATTTCAGGAAATTGATATTTATTTCAGGAAATTGATATTTATTTCAGGAACTTGATACTTATTTCAGGAAATTGATATTTATTTCGGGAAATTGATATTTATTTCGGGAAATTGATATTTATTTCAGGAAATTGATATTTATTTCGGGAAATTGATATTTATTTCAGGAAATTTATACTTATTTCAGGAAATTTATACTTATTTCAGGAAATTGATATTTATTTCAGAAAATTGATATTTATTTCTGGAAATTGATATGTATTTCTGAAAATTGATATGTATTTCTGAAAATTGATATGTATTTCTGAAAATGGATATTTATTTCTGGAAATTGATATTCTTATCTTGAAGTCAATATTGCTCGGATCGGAGTTCCCTCAGGGACTCACTCACGGGATGGGGCCCGTGAGTGGGTACGGGGACTCGCGTCCCCGGGGGCACCCGAATCGCCTATAGGTCGTTGCGTCCACAAATCATTAGATTTGAGCTCAATGTGGTTTCGATTTTGTTTCGACTTTGTTTCGACTTTGTTTCGACTTTGTTTCGACTTTGTTTCGACTGGTTTTCGATTCTATTTCAACTGGTTTTCGATTCTGTTTCAACTGGTTTTCGATTCTGTTTCGATTTTCTTTCAATTGGTTTTCGATTCTGTTTCGATTTGGGTCGTTCATCTCGCTCTTGTTAGTCACAACGATCGAAGAAAATTCATCAAAGGAAGAATATTCATCGAAAGAAGAAAATTCATCGAAAGAAGAAAATTCATCGAAAGAAGAAAATTCATCGAAGGAAGAAAATTCATCGATAGAAGAAAATTCATCGATCGAAGAGGAATCGTCGAACGAAGACTCCAGATTATTTATAAATTAGTTTTAGTGCGTGCGTTAGTTATTAAGATTGTATATCGTCGTTGTAATTATGTCGAGTAATTATTGCCGTAACTTAACTTTGCTCGCTCCGTTTTCCGTCTCCGACACAGCCTTCTGCTGTGTCGGCCTTGCTTGCAGGTTCTGAGCCGGTCCAGTTTCGGTATCCGGCGTGAAGTCATTGAGAGGGATGTCTAAGAGACTCGTTCACTCGTCTTCTGACGATCCTCTGTGTTAACGTAATCCTGGACACGCCATGTTCTCATGTCACCCAGTAGCGCCAGAAACCGTTTGAGCGCATCTCTTTGCCATCTTTCTTGGTGATGGAGTGGCGGGTATCGGGCTGGTCGGCTCAGGACTTGTAAGCACTGAACGCGTCGTGTCACCCTTGAACCAGAGCCTTCTGCTCTGGTTCGATCTTGTTTCTCTCTTTGAAAGAATCAGAGCCTTCCGCCTGATTCGCCCTTGGTCCCTCGTGGATCGGAGACTTCTTCTCCGATTCACTCTTTGCCCCGCAATAATTACTCGACATACGCTAAATGGAAAAGAAGTCTTTTCCATGGAAAAGACTACTTTTCCATTTAGCGACCTGCGAACATAATTTTTAAGTATCGTCGTTGTAAGAAAGAGAGTCAGAACGAAGGGAGATTTCGTTCTGACTCTCTTTCGGGTCTCTTGTGCAGCAACCTCCTCGTGGTGAGACCTGGGCAATCGATATTATCCACAATTCGCAAAATGCTATAACTTATAAATTATAGTATCTTGCATGTAGTGGATAATATCGAGCTAATAGCTGCACATTTAGAATTTGCGTAAATATGTATTTCATAGTAGAATGTAAGACTTTTAATACTTTCTTCCTTTTCCTATGTCCCAGCTTAAACAATTATTTTCAATTAATAATTCAAATACAAGGTTTTCGTTTCAGAATACATGTACCTCTTGCTCTCGTGAGCGAGTGTTAAATAGATTTGCACTCCTGCAGTAGATTGTAAGTTCTGATGTAGTCTAAATATGATGTACGTACTGAGATGTACGTTACATATCGCATATTATTTCGATATTGAAACATTATTTTATATTCAAATTAAATAATTGGTTGAAACTAGTTCTTATCCAGACTAAAAGTTAGTTCTGATTTATGTGTTAGAGGGGGTAAAAAGATGAGGCAGAATCTGTTCCAGACTACACAGACGTCTGTGTGTAATAACAGTAAAGTGGGTTCTGTTTCCTGCTAAAAATGAAGTAGGTTCTGTTCCGTGCTGAAAATGAAGTAGGAGCTGTTCCAGGCTAAACATGATGCGGGAACAAAAGTGGCACGGCCAAACCCTATGGCGTGAGCACTCTCATCACAATACCTCGTCTGTGCTCTCATATCCTCTCTGCTATCATATCCTCTCTGCTATCACCGACGGTCGGTGCTGCTATTACCGACGGTCGGTGCTGCTATTAAAGACTGCCAGCGCCAGTATATTCCGTGTCGCCACCGACGAGATAAAAGTATCTCGTCGGTGCACAAACTTGTAAGGGGCCTCTGTATACCCTCAGAGGTGAGACAGAAAAATATATTGTGTGATTGGTCTAGTCCTATACCTGGTCTGTGTTCTTCGTCATATGCTGCAATATCTGTACTAATCCCACAAACGTGTGATGGAATAATTCATTGGATAAATGGTCTATTATCATAGCTTGTCTGTGGTGGAAGTTGATAGGTTTTAATCCATGCTAACGTAGATAACTGGGTTCTAGTCAGTGCTATCGAGGAATAAATTGGGGTTAGGTCCGTTTGGTGCAGCACTATCGCTTGAGCAAAAGTCGGACGCATTGAAACTTTGGCTCTCAGCCTCATTTCATTTACTCTCCGGTATAAACTCAATCTTTTAACAAATGTTTTATTGTGTTTTACAACGGTTTTTATAGACTTCAGTACAGACTAATTCCGTCTCTGTTCCTACAAATGTTCAAAATGTAATCATATCTTTACTACAAATTCGATAAAACATATAACCTTTCTAATCTGAATATTGGTAGTGTTTTTAAGAAATTGTATGTACAGATTTTTATTTTATCTAAGTTGGTATTTTATCTCTGAAAATTGGTCCATAAAGATTTATATGTACATATCTATGTACATGCGGATATCTATCCGCAATTTATTCATAAGTGTATTTTAGCATCGAATGACATTAAGAATCCATGACGAATTGAAACGAGTATGAATGAAACTTTGGTAACATAATAAAGTGGTCCCCGTTCTTAAACCACTCGAGGGGTTGTGCGTGTATAATTCGGGACAGGAATAGAGCTCGTGTAATACAAGCATGTACAAAAAGAGACCGTCATATATTCGTGCGAAGCGACAGAAAAACCGATTACGATGACAGGAGAGTTGATTCCCCCATCCCTAAAAATAAGGAGGTAGAAAATAAGCTGGAAGGCGAGAGGAGTCCTGCCACTACAGCTGCCCGTGGCGAATCCGTTTTGAACCCCGCGTAGGGGTTGCGAGCACCCCCTCGATCCAACGCAGTCCATCATCCTCATCGGTGACTTGTCAACCCCATTAAATTATGAGTAGGCATGTGCGAATATTTCGGGAGTTTTCAACTCCTCGACCCTCGAATTCGATTCGCTTTTTGTACTCGAATGCTTCGCTGTCTTGAGCACCTGACGCGGCGCCGAAGAGAGAGTACTATATGTTACTTTACATTGAATCTTTACACATCCTTTTACTTTTTGTAAATAATCAAGATTTTGTGCACATTCATACTGATTAACACTTTTGCTGTCCGGCGACACCACAGTGGTGTCGCGCACAAAGTATTGCTTAACGGCCGGCGACACCACAGTGGTGTACTGGACGGCATAGTGTTAATTGCGCATTATTTAATGCATTCAGGACGTATCAACGTTTCAATACAGAACGCAAGAGTATCCGATTTCATGATGTTTTATTGAAAGTGTCTGCTGCTCTCATGAGAGCTAACGATGACATTAGTAAAACTTGAAAATTTATAATCACCCGATAACCTCAAGAATGGCCGGCGCAAAGCGAAGAAATCTTTACGAGACGTTGTTGTATTCCGGGTGAAAATGAACTTTAACTCGAATGTTCACTAATATAAATATATATATATATATGTATATATACATATATATATATACATATATATTTATGTTTATTCGATGTTAAGGTTTATTCCGAAAGTACACGATATTGAAGACTTTGTAAGTACAGTGCTCGGCAAGTATCGATTTGGTCAGAGTTTCCGCGTGGAAGTTCGGAGTTAGAGTCTGAATGATGAATGCTGAAGATTTAGGAATACGCGTACTTATATCTAGAAAGTGGAAGGGAAAGGGCAAGGATGGAGCTGAACCCTGGACGTTGTCATTCAGGGTTTGGAGGTGAGTCAGGGTTCGGAGGTGATTCTGTCGAAGGTGGTCGAAAACATCTTACTCACTAAGACAACGCGGTGCGTTGGCGGATATCGCGGGTTGGTCATCCAACAACGTGCGGACGGCAAAGTGTTAACGTACAACAGTCAGCACATGTGTTTTTCAAAACATACTCGATAGAAAAATATATAACTCATGTAATTTGTATTAGTTCTACTTAAAAAAATAACTTGTATACTTCAAAGGCTCATAAATATCTGTGCAAAATTATACTACAAAAAGTTTAATAGTCTTTCTGAAAAAAATTCCTACACCTTGATGTGTAGGACCCCCTTACGGAACAAAACACCTACGTACTCTTAAAAGATTGGAACGTTTGCTGTCATATTTCGACATTGCTTGCGACTTGCTTGGTCCCATCGCTAGCATTAACGTGGCCGGCCTCCGTGCTCCTATGAAACTGATTGATTACGTTAGCTCTCTACGGCCCGTCGCTGGCCCGATATCGTGGCTCTCCGTCTCGTTTTGTACCGCGCCGGTGAAAGGGAAGCCGCTGCCTTTTCAACCGCGCGATGTTGCTCACTTTTACTTCGCTCCTCCTATTCGTAGACCCACCGCTCACTGTTGTCTTTGATGTTACTGCGAGATCGCCGACTCTTTTGCCACTGTGCGCTCCCGATCTCTCGTCGTATGGATCCTACGTCCCTCCGCGGTGCAATGTCCGCTCCGCGGATAATGGAACGAGTCTAATGCGGACGCTCTTCACGTCAAACTACGAGCGATGCTCTTTTCGTTTTTGTTAACGCGGCGTGTGATCTTAGAATTCTGCTCCGGTCGATTTTCACTGTAGCTATGCGCTGGTTTGGCTATGCGATGTACAGCCAATATTTGTTACTTTGCGCTTCTTGTAACGTTGATTTGATTGCTTTGCGACACTTGGCTCGGGAATGTTTGTTCTGTATCATAAACAGTAGTCTCACCTGTGCAGGTACAACTCATATCTCACGAAAGTGGTTTTGTAAAATAGGTGTTACACAATAAGTTGGTTAGTCGTGTCTGACAATGAGTTTGAGAGTAGACGTTTGTAGGTGTGTCCGAACATCGTCTAACTCAGCGGTGGACACGGGTGGAGCCCCTCAAATGCCTGCTTCTCCCACAAACCTCTCTTTCATGCAGCGCGCACGTTCGTTGCGTACGCTGATGTCTCGTGTCTTCGTTGCTCCATTGTACCGCGCTTGCTGGAAGGGGACAGAGGGCGCTACGGTGTTGACGGTTTTGCCTCAATTGAGGCAAAATTGCCCATCTCTGGTCTAACTTGAAGGAGTGGGAAGCGATGAAGTCGTCCTCTCGGTCGCTTTGTTCACGCGATGTCCGTCTGTTTGGATCGTTATTTCGGTGGGTTGGTAGATTGTAAGCGCTTTGACCGACCGCAACAGGCCTATTACGTGTTGAATTTTGTTGACGCCTACCGAGGCTTCGACAATTACAATGATAGACACTCGATTTGTTCTTGCCGGTGATAGTATTGTAGTATAATCTCCGAATTCATCGGCCGAATCTAACAGAATGGATCTTACGTACCAAATTGATCGACATTCTGTTAGATGCCAGTCTGGCGAACTTGAGATTAGTCAGTGAGAGGGCCAAAACAAATTAATCACTAAACCAAACCGACCCTTAACCCGGTCCAGCTCCATCCACGTCACTTTCCCGGTCTTTTGCATTTTTCTCCGCGTCATCCATTCTCCCTTCCACATCGTATCCGAAATTCTCGGGGAAAATAGAGACAGACAGAAATGGAGACTTTTCGGAACTCTTGCACCAGACGATCGCCAGTTTAGACAAGTTCGTAAAACTCGTAGTTGAATAAACTTCTTTTATATGTTGTGCTCATTTCAGCAACCGAGAATCCAACAATTCGCGCGCACAGTACATATAGTTCGCGCTAGTTAATATTCGCCCGGTTCATCACCGCGCATAAAAATAGATATGCGAATGGTTACGGGCGAGTATCTGACCAAGTGCAGCGCAAGATGAATGCGTACGTGTGCGTGTGCGTGTGTCGACGTGGAGATACAAACGTTAGTTGTAACGCTGAAACGTTACGCCACTGACGAACGCATTGTGCCACCGTGGCGTGTAAACGAGTCACGCTGCGTCACGTTTCGGCCCGCCACCGCCACAGCCCTTCTCCTTTTGTCCGTGCACCCCGCCGCTTTTCAACCCCGACCCGAATCACGTTACGCCAGTTTACTATCGGCCAGTTTATATTCGAGGTTTATGGCGAACCTCGGCGAAACACACGCGAATAGCGTTTTAATCGAATCGCCGTGGAGCCGCGTAATGATATTTGCTCCCAACCTTTGCTCAGGAACATTCTTTTTTCGACCGTCGTGCTGCTGGTCTGAGGGAACTGACGTGGTTATGGTCTGGGTTAGGTCGCGAAGTTAGGCAACAATCTATTCCGGGCAATGATGTATCCTGTTCCACGTATAATTGTAATTCATCTTTCGATAAAAAAGAAAACAGCTTGGAGAAATTCCAAATTGTGTTTTGTTAAAAAGAAATATGTCGGCGTGTTTCTTTTTGGATGACCTTTCAGATTATTGAATTTCTGGGATCGGATATACGAGGAACGATAAATAAATAAGCCGGCCGAACAGACGTCTCTTGCGGTACATATTTTATAAGGATGGGGACGAACGGTCCTGAATTTCTGATTATATTAACGTAACCAGAATCAATTCTTTGCGATGCCTGTCGCCCCTCCGGCCTACAGGCCTGTTACACGATTACAATTAGTAGCACCCCCAGCGTATTCCCTGATTACATCAGAAACGAACCTCCCGAGGCTGTACAATTGGGTAGTTATCGATATTGGGGTGTGCGACCATGTTTTCGTCGCGGGCAGTTAAACGTTGTGACTTTCATCGCCGCAGTAAATTATGTTATCTACTACTAGGAGTGTGCGGGTACCCGAAATTACGGGTTCCAGTCGGATCGGGGTCCCGAAAGTTTAGAAGAAAGTTGCCTAATATGTGGAGACTTTTTTAATTGATCATAGATTCCACATAAATAGAAGAGAATTTTTAAATTTTTGCATTTATTGCTTCGAAATTATGCATTACTGTGAATTCTCGATAAATGTCTGAAACACGATTCCGGCGAGGGACAATCATCGTAAAGGAAATACTATTTTTCGAATTCTGCCGAAGGTACAGAAGGTCAGCACGAGAGGCCGGACTCTGATTACGATTCTGAACATGAAATTTCTAAAAACAAAATGGCCGATCCAATATGACGGACATAAAAGCTTGTAGCATATCACTCACAATTTGAGGAAGTATGAAAAAATAGTGGTATGAACAAAGTAGCAGCTAATTTTCTTTAAAATTGCATGATAATATTAGGGTGTCCCATAAGTTTCTTCCGCGCCGCGAAATGAAAACGCATCTAGATGAATATTTTGCAAGTAAGCTTCAACAATTTTGGAAAGAGGGCATAATGAAGCTTCCTGAGAGATGGAAGAAGGTTATAGAACAGAACGGTTCACATATAACATAATAAATCAACCTTAAACAACAAATATCGTGAATTCATTTAGCATCAAAAAAAGGGAAGAAACATATGGGACACCCTAATAGTATAAAGTAGAAGCTCGAACATGTTTTTCGGTGGGATGGTGCAATATTCACAACCTTCACTTTTTCGCTTTCTTTTGCATACATAGTTATCATTTAACAATAAACATTTGGCTAAAGAACTATTCAACTTATCTCCACAAACAGCACCCATAATGCAATATTAATATCGCTAAATACCAATACAATTTATTTATTCATTCCGGTATAAAAATGCGAACATTTTCCCGTTTATCCTCGCACAGAGACACTAATGGAGTACCCAAGTCAACAATTAAAACATACCTTGGATAGTGCAATATTCACAACTTTCTTGATGCCTTCACTTTTTCGCTTTCTTTTGCATACATAGTTATTGGTTAACAATAAACATTTGGCTAAAGAACTATTCACCTTATCTCCACAAACAGCACCCATAATGCAATATTAATATCGCTAAATACCAATACAATTTATTTATTCATTCCGGTATAAAAATGCGAACATTTTCCCGTTTATCCTCGCACAGTGACACTAATGGAGTACCCAAGTCAACAATTAAAACATACCTTGGATAGTGCAATATTCACAACTTTCTTGATGCCTTCACTTTTTCGCTTTCTTTTGTATACATAGTTATCAGTTAACAATAAACATTTGGCACTATGAACTATTCAACTTATGTCCACAAACAGCACCCATAATGCAATATTAATATCGCTAAATACCAATACAATTTATTTATTCATTCCGGTATAAAAATGCGAACATTTTCCCGTTTATCCTCGCACAGTGACACTAATGGAGTACCCAAAGGTCAACAATTAAAACATACCTAGCTGAAAGATGATTTTTGAAATTTTCTCAATTTGAGACCGCTGTGCGATCGTGGGTGAAATATTGTCCCCGATTCTTCCCGGAGGAACTTGTGTCCGAGGAGTCTCCAGCTGGCTGGCTAGTAAACACTGGCGACGGGATGCTCGACAAAATAGTGGACTGTCGAGGGCGAGGAGTAATTTATGGACAGCCGTAAGATCGTTGAACAACATTATTTCCCTGGACAGTAGCAACACTGGCAACGACGTCTTCATTCATACATATCGGCCGCGCCGGTAGAAGCGAGGCAGCGATTCATCGTGGTTGCACAATTCGTCTCGTTCTATTCAGCCGGACGAAAAACGGAGTCAATGGGTCGTCATCCTTGTTCGTTCCGGGTCGAAGCTTATTATTACGGCTGGAATTATTTCGCTGGGGTATAGGTTCTGCGCGCTACAGGTGTACCCGTTCATAGATACCCGCTCGTGGAATACACATTGAGTCGGGTCTTTCCCCGTCATTGAGTAAAAAGTTTTGCCCGCCGGTGACGAATCGTAGGTAGCCGAATCCTCCAGGGAGCATCCGGAATCGTCGAGGGTCGCGACCGCCATTCACCGGCTACGTTCCGAGCTTAGACGAAGACGATCGTGACCCGCTGGGTGAAAAGTGTCCCGGCTCGTTTCATTTTCCGCCAACAAACGATCGACGATAATTGTAAAGGTGGGACCACTGGTGGGACAACTGCCCGAGCACAATGACGATATTTGTCAAGGGAGTATCGATGAGCACTTCATTTTTCAGAGCGGTGAGAAGTCCTCAAGAGCACACGCCTAGCTTCATCCCCACTGCTCGCCGTGTTACAGCTTTCATCTTTACAGAGGCGCAAGTCGCCTGACACCGGACACTAGCATTTTATTAACCGAAACATTCCACTCTAACTCAAAACCGCGATACACGGCGAATCCACCCATTAGTGATCATTGTTTAACACTAGAACTACCGGATCTGTGAAAATGACTGGTTTCTAATCTTTTCTTTCGCGACTACTGAAATTAGAAAAATGTTTTTGCCAGAAATCTTTGAATGAACTTCTTTATTGTAACACATATTGTTATAGAAATGATATGAAGTCAGAATAGATGCAGTCTTGGCGTTATTCAACTTTGTAAACAACTGCATGTGGTACTTTTTGCATTATAAAACTAATTTATTTTTTTAAATTTTTGTACAAAATTGCCCAGATTGGACCACATTGTAGTCTCCTAAATTGGACTGGTACAATTTCGAGTTTCTTTAAAAATTTTATTAATAAATTTTGAATTTTAGAGGAGTTTCAAAATTAATTGTACTTTTAAATAATCTATACAGGTATTTCAAGTTTGAGTAAAACTTTTACTAATAGTTTATATAATTTAGAGGAATTTCAAGTTACATTAATATTTTTAAAAAATCTTTAGAGGAATTTTAAGTTCGATTAATAATTTAAAAAAATGTTTAGAGGAGTTTAAAGTTCCATTAATATTTTTAAAATATCTCTAGAGGAATTTCAAGTTCCATTAATACTTTTAAAAAATCTTTAGAGGAATTTTAAGTTCGATTAATAATTTAAAAAAATGTTTAGAGGAGTTTAAAGTTCCATTAATAATTTTTAAAATATCTCTAGAGGAATTTCAAGTTCCATTAATATTTTTAAAAAATCTTTTGATGAATTTTAAGTACCATTAATATTTTTAAAAAACCTTCAGAGGAATTTCAAGTTTCACAAAAACTTTTATTAATAAATTTTATACTCTAAAGGACTTTCAAGCTCAAATAATATTTTTAAAAGATATTCAGAGGAATTTCAGTTTAGTTAAAACTTTCATTAATAAGTTTTAAACTTTAGACGAATTTCAAGTATCATTAATATGTTTAAAAAACTTTTAGAGGAATTTCGAGTTTCATTAATAGTTTTAAAAAACTTTTGGAGGAATTTCAGGTTTGATTAATATTTTTAAAAAACGTGTAGAGGAATTTCAAGTTTGACTAAAAATTTTATAAATAAATTGATTTTTGAAGAATTTTAAGTATGCTTGGTATTTTTAAAAATCTTTTAGAAGAATTTCAAGTGTAATGAATATATTTAAACAACTTTTAGAGGAATTTCAAGAGTGATTAGAATTTATAAATAAATTTAAAATTTGTGAGGAATTTTATGTTTTCTTGATATTTTTAAAAATCTTTTAGATGAATTTCAGGTGCAATTAATGGTTCGGAACCCACCTTAATAAATAGTAAGTCCCGCTGAAAATTAGGCTGAAATAGGCTAAAAATTGGAGAGTGGAAGAAGGGGAGAGTCGGAGAAGGGGAGAGTGGGAGAAGGGGAGAGTGGGAGAAGGGGAGAGTGGTCAAATTGATTCGAAACCGTGGGGAGACCAAATATCACCACCAACAATAAACAAAATGTATTACATTAAAGATTAAAATAGTAACATTCTTCTCCACTATTTCGTTTCTATTAAAATTATTTCCATCCCTATATACAATATCAAAAATTATTCAGGGGTTCCAAATTCGGCAACTCTCCCCTATATCAACATAACTTAACATCAAACTGCGTTTTCGGGTTCAGTAAAAGCAATTGAAACCAACTTCCAAACGACCATAATTTTATTTGATGTAATCGACATAATTTGACATAACTTTGCGATTTCAGATTCGATAAAGAGAATTGAAAAAACAACTTTCAGCTGTCATAATTTTAATTAGTATTATCTCGCTCAGCGGATATCGCAATTTGCTTCAAATAGAGTAATGAAACCTGTTGAATTAATTTTGCTAAAAATAATGGACATTTTACGTTCTACACGTCTTGGAAACGCATTAATTTCCGGATCCTCACGTTCAAAGCATCCCGACGTCTCGTGACGTGATAACTGTACCAGTGGTCCGATCACCGGAGCGGCCAAACGTGATTTCCGCGTGATGCAAGTTCCGCTAAGGGATATCGCGATGGCCGATCGATCGCGAGGAGGACATCAATACTCATTAATGTTCGTCTCATCGGCATTCGGATCGTCCTGGACAAAGATTTTACTGACTCGACCGGTAACCATAACGGATGACCGGCCGGTGAACGTGCAGGTCTTGGGAGGATGACGATGTCAGGACCACTGGTCACACAAATCACCGTGTAAGAGAAAAGCATCCTGGGATGGGAAAGGTACCCAACTACGCACCTCGAAATTTCGCAAGTGACTAGACAATCTTTGATGAATAAAGAACAGGTCAATTTAACACTACAACTACGAGACCCGTTCAAACGGCGCTCAGTAAAAAAATCACATTGTCATATGTGCATTGTTCATTATGAAAGAAACAGTTTTATAAGTTTTATTAGATAGTAGAAATCTAATAACTTTGTTCATATATTGGGTTGGCAATTTTTACTTGGAAATATTACTTTATTAAATTAGGTATTGTCCGCTTTTGTCGATGACCTTTTGCAAAAAAAAAATTGGCAAACCTATTTTGACACTGCCTTTCTTTCAAGCCTTCGTCCCCATATACGGCACATAACCTGTTGTATGCTTGCGATGCGTTCCGGTGTTGGGATATAGTCCATCTTTTCTCGCGCATGCGCGGCCAAAACAGTAACGTATCTATATCATGATGACAGAGATAGTGGAGCCCTGACACAGTTATATTGGCGGGAATGTCTCGAAACAATCTATTCCGGACAAAAAGTCTTCAGGACGTGTCCTACGAGTTACAAAATATACAGAAATACACATGTTATACATTCATTTTTCAGAATCAAATCATACTAATTTTTTAAAATTCTGCTGGGTGCTCAAGGTACCCCATTTTATCGAGAATCTTACTTTACTGAGGCCAAAATCGCCGCGCATGCACTAGAAAAGATGGACCAACATCCCAACACTCGGTGGAAGTCCAAACAACAAGAAAACAATATAGGTTAGGTGCTTTGAACACGTTGACAAAACAAAAGAATGTGCTAGAGCCATCTATCGACAAAATCCGCAATAATTTAGTTGCCAACCCAGCAAATGTACATTTTATAATTGTTTATTTACTTAATTGTCCCCTAATACCGTTTTTCCGTAACGCATTACACCATACAATGAAATTATATTTAATTTGAAATAGCGTTATACCACCGGTACTGTGGTCCTTAATGATTCCTCAGCGTTGAATAATATTTCTACAGATACAATATAGTGATCTCATTATACATAGAGATTCTTAAAATGTAAAAGATTAATCATAGAAGTGCAGTTTGTAATATGCCAATATAAATATTAATCTTCAAAGAGATATAAAAAGAAATTATCTGCATTATCGATGTGCACACACTTATGACGACAAACAAATTACCAACACAACACAAACGACCGCTCGTTCAAACAAACGCGGGAAATACAAATGTACGATTCGTAATGTCAGGTTAATTTCTGTTGTATCTTAGTTTTAATTACTTTCACGTAATAAAAAAAAATAATTTCGTACGAATTATGAAAATATGTTGAAGTAAAAGTTGGTAATTTAATTTTTGTCAAAATCCTTGTCCTGTTACTTGGCTAAAACTAATTTTTATAAAAATTAACTTCTACAATTTTTCACATAAAACCAGGAAAAAAAGATTGTCGCAATAAATCTTCCGCTTGCAACAATTGATGAACCTGTATTGGCATGTTGAATGTTGCCAACATAAGTGAATACATTTGTAACATTTCTTGAAGATATTACCAACTGCTTTACGTAAACAAAACGAAATATAAACCTGTGCGCATGCAGCTATTGCAATATTTCGAGGTGGGACTAAAAATGTCCCACAATGCATTACGGTGCATCAAAAAGGTGGGGCACTTTTAATCCCAGCGTGCCCCAAAGAGTTAAGTCACTTCCGAAACGTATGTTGGCAGTTCTGGAAAATAAGGGAGGCCACACCAAGTATTAAACATAATGTTATATATTTTAAGTAGATACGTAAATCACGTATTTTTTGTATACGTGCCATCATTTTGTCGCACTGTTTTTTTTTTTGTAATTTTTTAGTTTAGATAAATAAAAGAACTTTTCCTTTACTTTCTTTTTGCAGTGTAGCTCATTTCGCAATACAAATCTATAGGTATCAAGAATGAGTATATTTATTATGGCCAAGTGATGAAAACGTTGAATTTTCGAGATGTGCCATCTTTTCGTCGCTGAGTGTATCTCCGGTCTCAGTTCGCGGAAGCTCACCTCTAATTATTTCGATCGTGGTGTTTTTTCTGGCACGATTCTCGGTCTGGCAAAGCGGGTGTCCGCCCTAGAACGGTTTCACACCCCCAAACCCGGCAGTTCTCGCACTCGAAGCCGCGTCACTGGCTGCTGCTTAGCGACTCGTGTGCAGTACGCCGCGCTGCACCGGCGGAGAATAATCGAGTGGCATTTTTGTGCTGTTTGCAAACTGTATCGGGCGACGGGAGGTCTAAGACCGATAAAAAGAGCGACGGGGGTGGAAACATGGGGAGCTGGCTCGATCGAGGGGAACAGTCGAAAGTTACGTGGGTAGCGAACGGGGGATTGAGCGCGGTTCCACCCTCTATTGCTCGTGATTCTACCCCACGGGGCTGTGATCCTTCGACGAACGACGAGCCTACGCATACACGCACAATACGCCCGCGGAGAGGGTGCGTCGCTATTCGCCCGGTTTCGGTGGTTGAAGAGTCACGGCAAGGTAACGCCGCGAGATGAAGTGTGGCGAACATCAAAGTGTCCGGCATCTTTCAAAGACCGCCACCGCCTTAAAACTCGCATCGTCGAACCGACCCGCTCCTTCTCGATCCACCCTGCCTCTCCCTCTCCGTTCGATCCCCCTTCTCGATCATCGAGCCGACTCTGCTCGCCGTGTCACGGCCATGGATTTTCTCTCTGTGCCTCACCCCGCTCCCGCGACTTTCCATCTTTTTGCTCGTCTCTATCGTTCTCCTTTCATTTGGCCCCTTTTCTCTTTTGATTCCTTCCTCTATCTCGCGTATACCTGCTCGCTGGACGACACATCCTGCGTGCGTGCCGGCGCGGACGCTCGGGACATGACGAGCAACCGGTGGAAGGAGACCGAGCTAAAAGTAAAAACGAAACGGTCATTGATTGTCTTTTTGTGGAGATATCGTGCGCCTGTCTCTTGTCTCTTTCAGTATCTGATCTCGGATTTTATTCAAGGCATTACACGTCCGATGGAAAATTAGCGAATTAGCTTAATTATGCGATTAAAAATTGAATAGGGTATAGGCGCCAGTAATTGACCTTGTATCAATAATTGACTATTCATCAGGAAAACCTGAAAAATTTTTAAAAGTAATGATCTCACGATAAAGACGCGATTGATATGCTACACCATTAGCGAAGTAGCTGCATTATGCGATTAAAAATTGAATAGGGTATAGGCACCAGTAAGTGACCTTGCATCAATAATTGACTATCTATCAAGAAAACCTGAAAAATTTTTAAAAGTAATGATCTCACGATGAAGACGCGATTGATATGCTACACCATTAGCGAATTAGCTTCATTGTGCGATTAAAAATTGAATAGGGTATAGGCGCCAGTAATTGACCTTGTATCAATAATTGACTATTCATCAGGAAAACCTGAAAAATTTTTAAAAGTAATGATCTCACGATAAAGACGCGATTGATATGCTACACCATTAGCGAAGTAGCTGCATTATGCGATTAAAAATTGAATAGGGTATAGGCACCAGTAAGTGACCTTGCATCAATAATTCACTATCTATCAAGAAAACCTGAAAAATTTTTAAAAGTAATGATCTCACGATAAAGACGCGATTGATATGCTACACCATTAGCGAATTAGCTTCATTATGCGATTAAAAATTGAATAGGGTATAGGCGCCAGTAATTGACCTTGTATCAATAATTGACTATTCATCAGGAAAACCTGAAAAATTTTTAAAAGTAATGATCTCACGATAAAGACGCGATTGATATGCTTCGATCGAACCGTAGCGCCGTAAATCCCAACATTTCTCATCTAGTGTATTATTGTTGCAATGACTATTTACAATATTTTTCTGTGTCATCCTAACCATTTTTTTACCCTTAACCAAATAGGAAACAACTCGCGGTAATCGCTAGCGTCTCGGTATAATTTTGCACAACTCACAAAGGAGTTTCCTTGACGGACACAAATATCCGGGCAAATTGTGTGCATCCTTTGTGCGGGTCTTCGAAGCATCTTTTTGTCGCGCACCGTTACAAGACCAGCTAGAGCGCAAACCAGCCCTTCCGCCCTCTCCCTTCGTCTTGCCTTGTCGATCTGTACGAGAAAAGCACCTTTCGGCTTACCTCTCTCGGTGACGGCGATTTCGTTGGAAACTCTGGCCGAATGGTTAGGCCGATCCTCGACGCCTTTTGTCAGCGGCGGATCATCTTTCGCGACGCGTCCTTCGAAATCAGATAACAGGTCCAGAGAAGGAAGCAGTCGCTGGTGGTTTGTCAGCGCCGCGAAACCCCGAGCAACTTAATATTATTTGTCACCCCTCCATCAGGTAGATTGGACTTGGAATCGTAGAAAAGGGATTAAGGGTATCCAAATATCCAAACCCCGGCTAATAATGAGGCTAAGCACGGTGGCGCACCGACTGTCGGCGAAGATCTGTCCCATATTGGGGGGGGGGGGGGGGGGGGGGGGCCGGGCCCTCTTCTTCCGCTGTCCCAATGGCACCGTTTACCCGGACAACTTTAACCGCACAGTGGGACCCACGGACCCGGACTGCTTATTCCCGGAGGATTCATTACACTTAACGAGGGACTTATTATTTAAAAAGGATTTACGTTAATTCGAAGGATACTCGTCGTTCGCTAGTGAACAGAGAAAGATCCGACGGCCTTAAGGAGGTAGCAAACAAGCGATTATCCGTTTGGGTTGAGCGAAAACCGAAAATGCAAGGATACTTCTGCTACGTGCCATTTAATCGTAGTCCTTCGAGCGTCGCGTCGTTCCGACCAATTCCCCGGCTCGTTTTCACGGTGTTTTTCGTTTTCTCTTGTCTCTTCATTCGCCCTATCGTCGATACAATTACGACTGCCTTTTGTTTCTCCTTCTATTTCATTTTACGTTCATGATTCCCGCCAGAAGAAACGGAGGAAGGGTCTTTCTCTCACTCCCCCCCCCCCCCTCCTCTCTCTCTCTCTCTCTCTCTCTCTTCTTTATCTGCGCCAGACCGAAAAATGTTTCGACCGACGCGACGCACAGATACGGAGAATGATCGAAATTCCTCGTCTAGTATAACGCTCCGTTGACACGATGATGGATCGTCTACCTTGATCGGACAGGTAGACCTACACGTTCACACTAACGCACCGAAAGTGTGTAATCGTGCCGGCACACGCAGGTACCCGTACACAAGGGTCAACAACTCCATCAAAACGTGAAAATCATCTGATATTTCGACGGCCGGCTGCCTGTACAGTGGCGTGTGCGACCTTGAGGATAACAACAGCGCGGCCAATAACGCTCCTAATGTAACGTAAATATTTGAGGTTACCGGTTGCCGCATTCTATTCGATTGTTGTCGTCCCTTTTCTTCCGCCAACACTTTTATTCTTTTAGGAAGTTGGTGTAGTAGGGTCAAGTACAGTTACTCGCATTAACCCTTTGCGCTCGGAAGTATTTTTACTCCATAACCAAACTTTTTTTTTGATCAAGAATATTTCCATTGTATATAATTTTTTTCATTTTGAAGAAATTAAACTGATATAGTACCTCATAGAATACTTAAATGTTTGGTAACCAATTTATTGAATATCAATTTAATAATGTAAACAATATTTTGAATAATGGTATAGCAATTTTTAGTGGTGCCTCAGAGTCACCACTCGAATGCAAAGGGTTAATACTCGAACACAACACTATTATTATATTTCTGTACGTATTCTGTGTTCAATGTGTGTTTACTTGATTCTTTGGTACAATCAGGGAACAAAAATGTACGTGCAGTCGGTCACGTTAATATTGGGACACTTTTAAAAAGGCGATAACTTTTTTAATAGTGGACCATGTGACTGGGATTTTTTCTTTTTGAGAAGTTAGAACAATTAGTTTACTACATGAGGCAACAAAGAAATTTTGGAAAAATTATGATTGGTCGGAATTGCGAAGAAAATACTAAAAGTTGTTTTTTACAAAAAATTTAAAAAAATATGTTTTGTAGATCTGTGTCGATTATACACATTCTGGAAATGAGTGTACTTCCGAAAGCGACAACCCTCCGATTTTGTTGAAATTTTTTCCAAAGCTTATCCTTGATTAGAGAAGAAAGTGCCTAAAAGGATTTTTGGCAACAAAGCCTCGTCTGCCCCCCCCCCCCCCCAGCCCCCTTCAAAGTTTTAACAGTTCTTACTAAATATTTTCGAAAAATATTGATTTTAGGGGAAAAAGTTTCAAACAAAAAATGAAGCTCATAAAAAGCTCTACCGAAAAGGTTATATACATTTTTTACGTAAACCTATTATTTTGGCTGTTATGACCCAAAATAACTCGGCTGGGGACATAGCTCCGATTTTTTTATATTCTGGATTCTTACGTATTTTGACGTGATGAGTGCGAATATAATAGTGAAAATTAGCGCAAATTTTATTTTCACAGCGGAAACCATGAAAAAACTGTATTGAATTTTCTGTATTCTTGCACACTCTGTGAGAATGTAGTGGTACTCTAAGGTTGGTTTTTTTGTAAACACGTTGTGGATTTTTGTATGCGTCTCTAGATGACAGCTACAATGCAAAGGTAATCTAGAATGAGTTGAGGTTAGGTCGTGGAGGGGGCGGAGAGGGCCGACCTGACCACGCATACGAAAATCCAGGAGTAAATACATAACAACTAAACTGTTGGAATTACGTAAAATATGTATACGACTTTATTTGTTGAACTTTTTACGAGCTTCATTTTTTGTTGGAAAACTTTTTCTGTACAATTAATACTTTATGAAATAATTAAGAAAAATAGTTTTACCTTTGAAGGAGGCTAGGGGGCGAGGGGGTCGCGTCGCCCTAAATCCATTTGGGAATCTTCTGTACTAGATAAAAAGAAGCTATATACAAAATTTCAGCAAAATCGGAGGGTTGTCGCTTTCGGAAATTCATCCCTGAAAATTTCATAACAAGTATATTTTGAAAATTTCTTCTGTTTATAAAACTTTTCAATAAACAACGAGCACCGGCTAAAACTTGTTGAGGGTTACTCAGAATGGTGTCCTTGACAACATATGTCAAGGTCAAGGTCATCCAAGGTGACTCTCGTTAACGTGCCATTTACCAAATGTAAATAATGAATGGATAGTCCTAAATTCTTTCTATCTTTACACTCCTTAAATCGTTGCTAGTCATTGTTGTTATAAACGCATAGAATCGGCTTTACTATATTTTCCAATATTTTTCATCGTTCAATAATACAAAAATAATTGAAAGTTTAATTTTCTGCCAACGTTACGTTGTTCTTATATTTTGAATCAGGCACTGTTAATGGAATACTCGACGAACGATTTTTCATTTTTACTGTCCATTTGACTTAAACAGATTGGTTACCGAGAGGTTTCGACAATAGTAGCAGCTACTTTCGTTTGAACGGAAAAATTTCGGGGGCAGCTCGTAGGGATGCGTCAGCATTCCATCATAATACGTATTAATTCGGTAGCCGCGAGCGCGTTATAGGATTCCCCGCAAACTAGATTCCCCCCGGAAGAAGAGAAGGGGCGTGGGACGGATGATTACAATAAAGGTCTTTGCACGAGTAAGATCTAGGAGTTAACTCGTGGGTAATAATTACCGATCCCTCGTTAGCGTTGCCAATAGAGTGCCTCGCCCACCTGCCTACGTTATAATAATCTAAGACGCCTCTTTTACGGTTGGCAGCTCTCGCACGTGCCGTAGCCAGAAACTCCCTTTATTCGTCCTCTGCCCTTCGTTTCTCACCCGTTGTGCCTTCGACCGCTGCTGAATCGGTGCTTAAGGCCTCGATATTTCTTCATGCCGCTTGTCCTTCAGTGCCGGGCATTATTCAAATCAAATTTTGGTAATTATTTAGATAGTCCAGTCTTTTGTACGTGTTGCTAGTTCAAATTCTGGATGACAGCTACAATGCAAAGATTATGCGAATAGAGTGAGTTGTGGTTAAGTCATGGGAGGGGGGTGTGGAGGGGGCTACTAATTACCAAATGAACTGTACTCGTAATCTAAATTTGACTAAAGATTTTTGCAAATATCTCAATAACTAAGACCGAGTTCAGAACGATGACCTTGACAACATGTTTCAAGGTCATCGAAATCGGTGAGGAGGGCAAACTTCTAAATAAATGCGAAAATTTTATTTGAATCAGAGCAACGAATACAGTGAGTCAACGAAATCTTTTTTAGCTATTAGAAGTATTGATTTACTAAATAACGTGCGAACAAGATTATGAATAAATTACAAAAGACACTTTTTGAAACTTTTTTATTTCAGCCGGATTCAGCAAGATAATATAGTTTCACGATTGAGAAAGTATTTGAAAAGTAATTTCAATCAAAATTGATTTGTTTCGTATATATTAATTATTTGTTGAATTGAAATCTGCATTGGTATGGGATATTTGAAACTTTTTTATTTCAGCCGGATTCAGCAGGATAATATAGTTTCACGATTGAGAAAGTATTTGAAAAGTAATTTCAATAAAAATTGATTGGTTTCGTATATATTAATTATTTGTTGAATTGAAATCTGCATTGGTATGGGATATTTGAAACTTTTTTATTTCAGCCGGATTCAGCAGGATAATATAGTTTAACGATTGAGAAAGTATTTGAAAAGTAATTTCAATCAAAATTGATTGGTTTCGTACATATTAATTATTTGTTGAATTGAAATCTGCATTGGTATGGAATATTTCTCTTAATAACACATCGAGATTTCTGCCATTCTTTTCCCGGTTTCCTTCGACTCGTCTGTGTAATTAACAGAGGAATATTCTCGTCCGATTAATTGCGTTATTCAGACACGATCAATCAGCAATTAGGAATGTACTGTCCATCCCAGGGGATGGAAGGAAACCGAAGCGCGTCTGGTGTGGTACAATTACAACAAAATTGCGACGGTGGATTGTTCTTCTTGGACGAAATGTATCATTAAATCATTAGGCTTGATACCTGAATGATCATTATCTACAATACGCTACGCAGGGCCCGTTCTAGGGGCGGGCAACTCGGACATTTGTCCGGGGCGCCAAAATTTAGGGGCGCCATCTTGTCTTTATTTAAAAAATATATATATTCTTAAGGGGACGGCAATTTGTCTTTTTGTCCGGGGCGACGTAACCGCTAGAGCGGGCGCTGCGCTACGCCTTCCAATTGCTGAACTAAATTCTACGACACAACCTCCAGACAAATATTGAGTTGTTCGGAAAGTTTCCGTCGATGTTTAGCGAATGGGCGTAATCTGTTGGAAATCGGCGGAGACTTTCCGAGCAAGCCCACATTATAAATGCATATAATCCGCGGTCTAGTAATGAACAAAATGCGACTAACAGAAACACAAATGTTGTCCACGTTTATGAGCGAATTGACCATTGCGCACGGATCGTATATCGCAGCTCGAATATAAACGTTTCCTAAGTCACGAAGAGGAAGAAAAACTGTACTGCGAAAAATAACAGAGATACTGACTCTAATTATGTGACATGAGAGCTCGACCACCCCTGATTGGTACGTTTACGTCGTGCCGGTCACTTGTTTATTTTTCACTGCCAATTTGCGGTGAACCCGGTCTCTCTGGAAAAGACGCGATAGTAACAAGAAGAAGAAAGAGGTGTGGAGGATGGAGTGGGGTGAAGGACGGAGGCACGAAAAACAAGGAGGACGCGGCGTCGTATCGGACAAAGAAACAGGAAGAAAAAGGAGATCGGTCTGGTCACACATGACAATGTACGACGAAGGCATGATGGATGAGGGGGCGGCTAGTTTACGTGATCGGGACATGATCGCTGGCGTACGGGGTGGTCCGTTTGTCCATCCGTTCGTTTTCTCTGTCGTTCGCACGGAGCTGGATCGTACTCGCGTCTTTTGCACCGTCTTCCAGGTTTCTCCCCGCCCACCTCGGCCGCCGGTTACCTCGTCCCGCACGTTACACGCACACAGGCGCACCAGAACGCACCCCTGTCACCGGTCTGAGCGATCTTGTTGTCATATCCTACGGACGCGGCTGTACGACCACGAGACAAGTTGTTCCCTTTCGAGTTCTACGTGCCTCTGCCTTTCATACCGGGTTCACACTGTTTCGAAGAGGCCATCCTGACGCTATCATCGCGGAAACGCAGATTTTTTCCTAATTTTACCAGCCCCCTCGACTTTTACTTGCTTTTCGTAGAACTGTTAGAGGAAGAGGTGATGATCTTGTGTTAAGTAGGAAACATCTAAACTTAAAACTCCGTGACCTAATGATGTAAGAGGACCAAAGGAACGGTCCACACTGTTTCGAAGAGGCCATCCTGACGCTATGGCGGAAACGCAGATTTTTTCCTAATTTTACCAGCCTCCTCGACTTGCACCTGCTTTTCGTAGAACTGTTAGAGGAGGAGGTGATGATCACGTGTTCAGTAGGAAACATCTAAAATTAAAACTCCGTGACCTAATGATGTAAGAGGACCAAAGAAACGGTCCGCAAGATGGTTCCCGTTCGCACGATTCTCCGTCGAGGATGATTTAAATTTCAAAGTGTCCTCGGCCATCTTACGCCTCTACGGTAATGTGGGCTCGCTTTCTGTCTCCTCCTCTCTTCTCCCTCTCTCTTCCTCTCTCTCTTTGTTCTGTTTTTTTCTCGTCTTCCTCTCCCCTTTGTTCAATTTACATACGGAACGATTCGTCTTGGGCCGACGAAACGCCGCTGAAATTCGTACGGACGTCCAATATAGAGGCAGAAAACGCGAGGCTCACGCTGTGACGCCGCTGTCCGTAGCCACGGGCACGCTCCGAGTTTGACGAAGGAACGGACGACGTGGATAGGAGGTCTACACGGTGGAGAAACCAGTAGCCCCTCGTCGAAGTATCCCGCTGACTTTTCTTGATTCTCTCTCCTTACGTAGGATCAGCGTTCGGTGAAGTCCTGACGTAAGGAATGCTTTGCCGGTGCCGAGTGAGCCGATCTGCTTGTTCCTTGCTACCGGACCGAAATCTGAACCTTCCTCCCGATTCCTTCTCGTTCTCATTTACCCCTTTCTCCATTTCTTCCGTGGTGTCCTCCTCTTTCTCTTCATCATCGTCATCGTCATCGTCATCCTCATCGTCATCGTTACCGTCGTCGTCGGGCCTCCTTTATTTGCTTGAAAACGACTTTGATTTCATATACAGGGTGAGTCACCCAACGTTTTTACCTCAAATATCTTTGTTGCTTCTAAAGATACGTAAAATATGGTAAGGACAAAGTTGAATGGTACAACGGGGCTGACACGATGCCAAAAAAAAAATTTTGTTTTTGTGTAATTTTTTTTTAGAGATATCGAGGTCACCTTGGCTTTTTTAAATGGAACCACCCTTTTTTAAACACATACAATGAATGATAGTCCCTTTCATTACGAATTCAGTGACTGTAATTATTCAAGGTCATTCAAGGTCGCGGACAGAGATAACGTCTAAGATTTAATATCGATACATGCCTGTAAACGGGCTTTGAAGGAATGTTGAATTCTGTCCTTGACCTTCAATGACCTTGAGTAATTATAGTCACTGAATTCGTAATGAAAGGGACTATTATGGCAGATGTTTAAAAAAGCGTGGTTCCATTTAAAAAAGTCAAGGTGACCTTGAAACTCTCTAAAAAAGTGACATAAAAACAAAAATTTTCTTGGTATCGTGTGAGCACCTCTGAACCATTCAACGTTGTCCTTCAGACACTTGACGTATCTTTAAAGACAACAAAGATATTTGAGGTGGCAATAGTTAGTGCCTCACCCTACAATGGTAGTCCCTTTCATTACGAATTCAGTGACTACAATTACTCAAGGTCACACAAGGTCGCGGGCAGATATAACCTATAAGATTTAATACCGATACATGCCTGTAAACGGGCTTTGAAGGAATGTTGAACTCTGTCCGTGACCTTGAATGACCTTGAGTAATTATAGTCACTGAATTCGTAATGAAAGGGACTATCATTGTAGGTGTTTGAAAAAGGTTGGTTCCATTTAAAAATGTCAAGGTGACCTTGATATCTCTTCAAATTGGCGTAAGAACAAAATTATTTTCTGGCATCGTGTCAGCCCCGTTGTACCATTCAACTTTGTCCTTACCATATTTTACGTATCTTTAGAAACAACACAGATATTTGAGGTACAAACGTTTGGTGACTCACCCTGTATATGTAGTCAGTCCTCCCGGGCGGCAGCACAAAAGACTGCTCGAAGTCCAGTTTGATGAATTCTTAATTAAATCTTGCCGGGAGTATCGCTGGCAGAAGCTGAAACGGGACAAGGGTAGACTGCCTGCTCTCGAATGCGAGAAACGATTCGTCTGTTGGGCTATTAGAAGAATCGTTTTGGTAGATATTTGGACACTTGCGTTAAACGCTCCTGTAAGCTTCTCTATTTTAAAACAATTTAATTAGCTATTAGGTTGCTGGATACGAAATTACTCGTATTTCACGATACATTCAATAGTTAGGTTAAAACACGCGACGATTTGATTCACTTATTTCCGAATGTTTGGAACATTCTTTTCGCAATCTCTAATAATATTATCTAAACAATGGAACATCAAAAATATATGGGGGGTGATCAGTGGCGTATTGACCTATGGGCAACTTGGGAAAATGCCTGGGGCCCCAATAAAAAGGGGGCCCCGAACAAAAACCAAATATTTTGTATTTTTATGTAAAAGGTTTTCATGGATGAAGGAGAATTTATTCCACTTTTTATGCAATAATAAATATGTTGATGTTTTTACAATTGTTTTACTTTTTCCAACGTGAAAGTTATTTAGTTGGGTTTATGGGCCCGGAAATTCTACTTTGCCAATGGGCCCCAAGTAATCATAACGATTGGTCGTTTGACCTTAGTGTAAAATAACAATTATTTTAACAAACATATGCAGCTTAAGTGTTCATTCACTGGACAAGTCACCCTATCATGATATGAAATATTTTATATTTCACGAATTTTGACTACAAAATTAGAAAAAAAAAAGGTAAAATGTGTTAACCGGGCCGAATTTTTGTTTTAACTCCAAAAATATTGTGGAAACGAAAAATCAGAAATTATAAACCTATATATGCAAATGAAAACAAGTTTTTGCGTTTAAACAATTTTATTGCGATATATTCACTTTGTGACATTCCAGTCACACCGGCCTATAAAGTTACAAAACTGTATCATCAAAAACAGTAACAAATTGAAAATTGAAATGCAAACAAATAGGTTGTTATTGATATACTAACCCAGAGTTATTATGTCCACTATTTTTAGTTTGGTAATCACTGACAAAAGCACAAATAATATCAATTGGATCAAATGGTGATTTGATTTATTCTTTACCCTACAAGTACTGTTCTGTACCTAAAGATGGCGTTGGTGAGAGCCGTAGCTCTATTTGCCCAAAGCAAACCTGTCTTATAAATTATACTAATACTTATTGTTTTTACATGTAGTGAACATTTAACATATGTTACACTAAGTTTTCTTTTTTTCAGTCTTTGGTATATATTTTCTATTTTGTACTACTGACGTGTTGTCTTTTAATCTACATCCTGTAGTTCTTTTTTGTCAGTTGGAGATTATTTCTACATTGCACTTTGTTAACTTATATATCACATATTCTTTGGGACTTCGTCCTTTATGAATATTTCTTTTTTCTTCGCGTAGTTTTACTGCCGACAGTTTGCACAGCATTTATTTTGTTCTTTCAGGTTGATGAGCCTAGCAATGATCATGAATACTAGTATTGGTTATGTTGGCAACGTCATAGAGTTAAGATTTGTGCGCCATCTCATGAAAAAAGCTATAATTATTTTGTAAAATGTCGATAAATTAAAATGTGACCTGAAAGTTACACAAGCCCATAGAGGGTTAAGTTTTTGTCCCGTAGTGTAACATTGATTGTTCGCCGATGCAATATTATGGCCATCGAGTTTTCGTTTGTAAAATATTCGCGGTTGGGCACCGGGGCCGCGATAACGCGGAGCAATCAAGAAAATTACAGGAACGATGTTAAGCCGAGGGGTTTAGGTCGAATCGAGTTTAGGTCGACGTTTCCCCTCTGTCGAGACAAATGCAGGAGCTCGATATCCGCGTAGGAAGCCAATCGATCCTACCGTCGAAGGACATTCGTTTTCATCCTAAATCCGGTGAGATTGAGGGACGCGACTCGATAAATGCCGCCGCAGAAATTGATTTAGAAGATTTTCACGGGCCGTTTGCCCGCGGAACCGTGGACAGAGAAACGGAGAACGCGAATCGCTGCTTGGATCACCGTCCTGTGTAATGTGGTCAATCACACACAGATGACCAATCAGAGGCCAACTGTTTCCCAAAGGCCCAGAAGCCTGCGGAATTGTACACTATATTATCCTTGCTTATACGCCCGTATCCGAACGATCCGACTTCTGAATACTTTCTGCTTTCGAGTAGTGTTTTATGATATCTCGTACATTCTCGCATTTTTCCCGGAAATTTGTCCGTTGGTATACAGTTTTTCTTAAACCCTTCGCTTACAATATCGTGTGAGAGACGCGATGAAGATTCTGAACAGTGTCTAATAAAGATGTATGTTATTAATTTCCTTTAAACCGAAATATAATTCTACTTTGTTGTTGTTAATGTACAGCCGTTGGAGAACATATGCAATATACAGGGTGTCCCAAAAATGTCTCGCTTCCTTCAAAGGGGAGGTTCCTGAGGCCATTTGAAGCGACATTTTCCTTTGCAAAAATGGCCGATTCGGCTTTGTTAAGGAGTTATTAAGGAAAAACACGGACCAATCAGAGCGCGACGTAGAGGCGTATTGGCAGAGACTTCGTAATATCGCGGTGCAGCGTTCGCTTTAAATAATTTTAATTTCGTCAATTTTAAAGCGCCTGCCTTTTCAAAAATAGGTCCGTAAAGAGGAGACTTGGAGCTGTCACCACGTTTTTCCGAATTTTTAAAAAAGTCCCGGTTATAGGGAAATTGCATTTGTTTAAAACATTTTCAAAATAAATGGTGAAAAAACCATTTTTTCCAAATCGAAATATTTTCAATAGATACTCTTCTGTGTTCACTATAAGCTCCTAAAAACTCATTTTCCTCGGTACGTTAGTTCTAGTGTTATAATTTAATGAAAAAAAGTTCTTTACACGTCTGTAGAACCAACATTTTTTAAGATTTCGAAAAATCCTTCGAGATTCCTTCATAGGTTACTAAAGACTACAACATATTCAAATTTGAACTATCCGACATAGGACTCGAAAAATTTTCTTCTCTTGTTTGTTCCTTGCTTTCGACCGCGGTGTATCACCATCGCTCGACTTCTGTCGCGCGCGGCCGT
This sequence comes from Sphecodes monilicornis, assembly GCA_913789915.3. NCBI lineage: Eukaryota > Metazoa > Arthropoda > Insecta > Hymenoptera > Halictidae > Sphecodes > Sphecodes monilicornis. The sequence goes on from OU565300.1 coordinate 2,593,815, forward strand.
CTCTGCCAATACGCCTTTAGGTCGCGCTCTGATTGGTACGTGTTTTTCGTTAATAACTCCTTAACAAAGCCGAAACGGCCATTTTTGCAAAAGAAAATGTCGCTTCAAATGGCCTCAGGAACCTCCCCTTTGAAGGAAGCGAGACATTTTTGGGACACCCTGTATATACAAAGTGTTCACGTTATTACTAGCCACAATTTTTCTTCCAAACAATGAATACCAGAGAAAAATGGAAGAGGAAAAAGTTATTTGCAAGCAACGTAATTGCGTATGTCATTTTTTTTGTACCTGCACTATTTTTCTAGAAATGAAGGTGACCTTGAATTTTCGAAATGGAATGCTATATATTTTTTTGTGAATAATGAATACTTTCTGCTTTCGCCTTACAATATCGTGTGAGAGACGCGATGAAGATTCTGAACAGTGTCTAATAAAGATGTATGTTATTAATTTCCTTTAAACCGAAATATAATTCTACTTTGTTGTTGTTAATGTACAGCCATTGGAGAACATATAGACATGCAATATATACAGGGTGTCCCAAAAATGTTTCGCTCCCTTCAAAGGGGAGGTTCCTGAGGCCATTTGAAGCGACATTTTCCTTTGCAAAAATGGCCGTTTCGGCTTTGTTAAGGAGTTATTAACGAAAATCACGGACCAATCAGAGCGCGACCTAGAGGCGTATTGGCAGAAACGGCTGCGCGCGACAGAAGTCGAGCGATGGTGATACACCGCGGTCAAAAGCAAGGAACAAACAAGGGGCCGCCATGAAATTCCCATAAAAGTTTTTTAAACTTGAAATTCCATTAAAAGTTTTTTTTAAATATGAATGAAACTTGAAATTCCCCTAAAAGCTTTTTAAAAATATTAATTAAACTTGAAATTCCTCTAAAAGTTTTTGAAAAACATCAATTAACCTTAAAATTCCTCGACAGTTTAAAATTTGTAATTAAACTTGAAATTCCTGTAACAGTTTTTGAAAAACATCAATTAACCTTAAAATTCCTCGACAGTTTAAAATTTGTAATTAAACTTGAAATTCCTGTAACAGTTTTTGAAAAACATCAATTAACCTTAAAATTCCTCGACAGTTTAAAATTTGTAATTAAACTTGAAATTCCTCTAAAAGTTTTTGAAAAACATCAATTAACCTTAAAATTCCTCGACAGTTTAAAATTTGTAATTAAACTTGAAATTCCTGTAAAAGTTTTTGAAAAACATCAATTAACCTTAAAATTCCTCGACAGTTTAAAATTTGTAATTAAACTTGAAATTCCCATAAAAGTTTTTTTAAAATATTAATAAAACTTGAAATTCCTCTAAAAGTTTTTTAAAAATATCAATTAAATGACAAAGATTAGTTAATTACTGATTAGCGTGTATGGTGTACCCTAAATCTGCCTAAACATCTCTTCACCACAAAAAATGTGTACAATAAATGTGTTTCTGTGATTACAGTTTCGCCGACTTTTTCAAATACATAGTGCTTCCATAGTATGTCAATAAGGTGGAAAAAAGGAATGTAAGTGTGCACATGTGCAGAGAAGTTGACAGATCGCACAAGTTAAGATAATTGGTCGTACGATGATCAAGGGCAAATATTATTTCGCAGAAGGGCGTACAGAGATTATATTTGTATGATAATACTTCGTGCTTGGACGGTTCCCTATAATGGCAGTGGGGGAGATATCGGAGTTAGGGGAGCACTCGCAGTGATTCTTTGCTATTATTCGTTGTAATCGCTACTTCATAAATAACTGCGAATTGACTTTTCTTCTCTACATGTTTGCCTAACTCAAGTGGCTGCGCAAAACTGCGATCGACGAGAAATCGATCCGTGTGTTTGAAAGGGTGGTTCGATAATTGGTTAAACGGAGTGTTTTCTTGTTATTGAGTGCTCTTACTTCTAACATAAGTCTTAACAACAATTCTTTCACAACTTAATGTAACATATTCGATTTTTTTTAATTTTTATTTATTTCTAATACTGTATCGAGGCTTTACGCTTAGTTACAATCTTTGTTTGGAATTATACAGGGTGTCCCATATAAATGCGAACACCTAAATATCTGTCGTATTTACAGTCCTATCAGAAAACTTCAGAGGACAAAGTGACACTATTGCAGGGGGCAAATATAGTGGTAAAGAAAAAAATTTTTTATGTCGTGTTTTTCAATGAAATTTCAAGGTTACCGATGTTTTTTTTTAAATGGAATAGTATATTCTTTTTACGATAGCATGATAGACAATAAAAAACTGAATTTAGTGGATACCACCTTTTTGACCTTGAAATGACCTTGAGCAAGAATAATCATGTTGGAGCGGATAAAATGTGGAAGTTTAAAACTTACGTGTTTCAGCAAAGATTACGCGTTGTTTACGGCGGGTTGATCTTTACATATAATAAGTGTCTTATTGTCACGCACGTGATTTACTAAATCAATGCTTCCAATTGCTCAAAAAATGTCAAGTGGTTTGGTAAAATTTAAAGAAAGTTATTTTGATTTACAGGGCGTACGAACATTTTCGTGGGCCACTGTAGGTATATACTAAGTTTCAGTGTTTCTAGTGTTAATGACTTTCTTCAATCGAAACCACCATCTTTTTATAGAAACGGAATTCGCCAACTGCCCGGAAAGTGGAAGAAGTGTGTAAAAAGTAATGGTGATTACTTCGAAACGTAAACTGCATTGCTTCTTCTTATAAATAAACATCGAATATATGATAAAAAGCCAGTACACCTAATATATGTTTCCATTGGAACTTGAAAAAAAGTACCACAGGTAATCAATTCCAATGTGGTTGATGAAAATGTTCTGGAACCCTGTTCGAACCATGAATAAAATAGAAGGTGACAATGTGCTCAGATTGTGAAATCGTCAGAGAATTTGATCGAAGAGTTCTCACACGATGACGACACCGGTGTATCAGAAACTATTAAATATTTCTCACGACGTGAATACAGGACGTTCTCCCCGTACCGGCATCGGCGAGCATGGATCAAAGATGATTCCACCAGCAGTGAAAGCATGGAGCGGATCGAGTTCTTCAAACAATGGTGCTCGCGAGAGACAGTTTCATATCTATCAGACGGACGCACGCGCCCGGAAAAAATCCATGACGACACGTTCGAACGATTCGAAAATTCGGTAGCTTTCCGTTCGTTCGAAGATGATACCGTTGTTGCGTCCCTAGGGTGCCTTTGTGCCACCGGGCCGCGCACCCTCGCGCGAAAGCCTGTGCTTAAGGGTCGGATAAGAAGAAGAAACAAATCCGCCACCTTTGGATACGAGAAGACGAGCGATGGCCGCCACGATAACCGACCGGTAAGCCGTCTAGGAATGCGGCCTCTTCGCTCAATCTCCCTTTCTATTTTATTCTGTCTCTCTTTCTTTCTGTTCTCCGGCCTGACACGACATTCGAGGAACCTTCATCAGAGCCCGATATCGAATGCTCTCGCTGTCCGAAGTTACCCCGTCAACGACGGATCCAATGGAATATGCCTTTGACTGGATCGCGGTCAGGCCCGGACCCTCGACTTTTCGGAATTTCAAACAACCTGCTGCTTCTTTTTAGATCACCTCTCTGCTGTGAAACACGCATCACGGTGGGTTTGATTGAATCTTCGTGAATCATTCCGGGATGAGAGTTCATGTTTCCATGCCGAGGTAACGATGTTTCAAGCAGGGAGGACCGAATTGACTATCAGATTGAATTAACACTTTATCTACCGGAAGCCTATTAATCGGCTATTCAATAATTGTGCTGTACGAAACGAAAGCTTAAAAATCTTACGTTCTATAATAATTCCAAAGGAAATTATTAGATTACGTTATTGAGAGTGAGTTGTACGTTTGTGATTGAAATTCTTGTTGCAGTTGAAGGATCTGTTAAAAAATCCTTAACCATGAATCATAAACTTCCAAAAATTATGAAATAATCGCCGATAGATAATGTGTTACAGTCACCTCAATGTACTAGCAATTAACTCTTTGCGCTCGAAGCAATTCTAACCCCAAAAACCAAGATATTTCTTTGAACCTAGAACATTTTTATTGTATCTATCCTTTTACATTGGACACCCCAAATTGACCCCTTGTCCCACAACATTGTGTGATACACTTGATTCTATTTTGTTGTTTACATTTTCTCCTTCTTTTAGGAAATGATGAACTGCAAAGAAGGAGTTCTAATCATTGAAACCGTAGAGATGAGTTAAACCTGTTGTCTCATACAACAGTTGAACGTTTAGCAATTTATACACGGACTTAAGGACTGTGCATTAAGCTACGGGGGTAAGGCGAAAGACGGAAAGGGTATCAACTTGTCGGCCATCTTGGATGGCAAACACTGTGGCGCGCTCTATAGGCAGTGTTGGGATATGGTGCAAGATTTCACGCGCATGCGCGGCGATTTCAGCCTCGGTAAAGTAAGATTCTCGATAAAATGGGGTACTTTGAGCAACCAGCAGAATTTTAAAAAATTGGTATGTATGGTCTTTCGCCTCGCTCCCGCAGCTTAATCAATAATCATATCAATGTTCCCGCAACGTTATATAGATGGCAACACTAGTTTTGCCATCCAACATGGCCGCAGTCTACCATCCCTCCCTCTCACCCATAAACCCACTTTATGCACAGTCCTTTAAGTCCGTAAATTTATAAAATAGAGACGAATTTAATAATATTGTTGGAACACAATCGCGACATCTATTGATATGGAGGATAAGGATTGTTATGAATGCGTGTGTGTGTGGCGTATGTCTTTGTCTGTAACTGTCTCGCGTTGTTCATTCCATGTAAGACAGTGCCGAGTAAAGTATCAATTACAATACGTAAACCAGTGCACTCCGGCAAATACGAAAACTGTTTTGAACAATGCTATGGAAATGTTTACTGGTGACTCAGAATTCGAGTGCAAGCAGAACTTGCTGATATACATTCGCCCTAAGTGGAATCTATATGATCAATCGAAAAGAAACCTTTCCTCCATCGATCCGCGCAAGTGTAGTACGCCGAGGGTTTCTTGGCGTATCCGTGGTGTATTCGAAGAAAATTTACAATACATCTCCTGTGCGTCAGCGCAGCCGAACCGGTAGACGGGCGTTTCGTTTCCGTTGTGCGAGAGGACAGGGCCGCGTCCACGCGGAAACGGACCCGGCGACTAGGATGATCTTAACCCTCCGCAGGCTTGCTTGCTCTCACGATTTTAATCCGTGGAAATTGTGTCGGTAAACACGTCGATTGTTCGCCGGTAGGAACGGCCGCGTTTACGTCACACCGCCCATTCTGAAAAGTAATCTACACCGTATTGTCGGCCCCCGTGGAAAAAGAGAGGTGGATAGCTGTTGCCCGTGCGCCCGTCCATCCACAAGGACTTAGCGCGCCGGCTCTTCCTCGCTCTTTAGCGCTGGCTTAAGTTCGATTCACAGCCGCGCAGCTTGATCTGTCACGGGCATTGAGGATCGCGGTCGGATGATCACGCGTAAGCACGTTATTCGTAGCGGCTTTTCAGCCCGCGGTATCGTTGCCTCTTATAGGGGTTGGCTGTTGCTTCGAATGCCGCACCATGGTGCGGTGGAGGGGAGGAGGTGGGGGGAGGGTGGAGAGGAGTACAAGTCTCACCACCGTCGCTACTTGGATTATCTTTCGGTTAATACGGATCGAGAGCACCGACACCAGCTACCTGGTGACCAAGAAACAGTACGTTTCCCGGAGCGAAGCCCCGCCTGGACGTGACAATGGCTGGAATTTGTCAAGAATAGAGACTCGAGCCGACGAGCCTCTTCCCCCGGAGTAAGTACTTTGTCCGAGATCGAGCACCTTCGGGAATCAAGCTTGATGGATACTTACCAGTTCTCTGTGCGTTACACAATTCGGCGTACTGTTACGGCACAACGCAAAAAGCGATGGAACAACTCCTTTTATTTGTCTCCAGGTTTGCGGTCCAGAGGTTGAACACAGCGAAATATTACAATTTTTACGATAGTGACCCGATGGCCAAGTTGCTGACTGAACGTATGAATGAGCCCACGAGAGAATTGCAATGGGGTTTTTATAGAGCGCCGATTAGTCCCGTGTGCGATGGATGGTCGATCATTCGAGGCATTCGACTTCTTAGGAGGAACGAAAACAGTCGATAATGGTAGTTGAATGTCAGCGGGTGCGCCATGGAAAGAATAATTTCAAAGAATTCGGCATTTTATCATGAAATAATCAATATATAAAATATATTTGAGATAAAAATGTTTATTCTATATGTTTTGTTAAGGTATTACAATGAAGTATGAAGTAATAATAGTATTATACAGGGTGGCCCACATAACTCTGAACAGCTCAATATTGGCGCGTATAATTCCATAACGCTATTTCCGAGCGCTTCAAGTACCTACAACTCGAAACTTAAAACTGTTATATCTCATCATGGAAGTATCTGACAAAAAAATGTTTCAGACAAAATTTACTTGTTTTTTCCTGTAGAATCTAAATATGTAACATTTTATAGGGGGTTCCATTTAAAATTACAAAGGTACCTCCCCTCCCATGTTAAAGGGGAAGGGAGGCCACTTCACGTTTATGTAGTCAGAAAGGCCCTTCAGTTCCATGCAATTTAAGACTAAGAACATTAAAATCGATGGTATAGTTTTCGAGATATTGAGCTGTTCAGAGTTATGTGGGCCACCCTATTAACTATTTTAATAACCGATACTTGATTCTTGATTCTCGATAATTAACAACTTTCGCATATAATATTTTAAAACTTGAAAATGTCAATATATGATTTCTGCTCTATTACAATCATTAAAGGAAGAAATAACGTTCAATATAGTTTATTACATTTATTGATTACAAAATAAAATTGCTTTTGTTAACTTACTGCGTATTTTCTTATGCTCTATTATACATTTCCCAATATGATACAATCTCAAGTTACAATACTTAAATGCTACTAAGCGGTCTGCTATGTCAGCCATTTTGAAATTATCTAAAGACTTATTTTATGAGTCACACTTTCCGTGGTCTTTGCCTCACTGGAACTCTCGGCTTTCCTATACACATACTGTACCTATGCCGGGTCTATTAGTATATATGGTCTAAGGTACAAACCACACAGGACATAGTGTGCCGTTGGCGCTTGCATTGGCATCGGGCGCGATAAAGATGCAAAACAACGGGTACAGGGCGTGTAAAAAGCGTGCCAGATATCCAGGAGCATCATCCTCGGCTTGCGAGGCTGTTGCGGATCGCAGCTGTGTGCATTGGATCCAGGCTACCTAATTTTCGAGAGGGCGGACGGGGGGTCAGAAACCACCTGGAATCCCCGGGATCAGGGGAGTGAGACCATTCGGATGCACCGAGCCGTACAACGAGCCGCCACGGAATAAGGGATGTTCTTGTATCCTGTCCTCGTCCCTCCGGCCTTCGAACGCCACGGTGTTTCACGTTCCAGCCTCTGGACTATACCACTTTTTTTCTTTTTTATAATGCGGTGGTACACGATTATACGCGCGTATAACTAATGCCAACTCTCCACCGGATAGGCGCACCCCTAGCACGAAAGCTACCGACGAGACTTAAACACCAGGATACTTACCGCATGTTACTATAATGAGTCCGGAGCTCGGTAGACAGAGGAGCTTAGACGAGGCCGAACGGGGGGGGAAACCGTGCACCCCCACCCGGTATCCTCTTTTCATTGAACGCCGCAAAAGGCGGCCGATGCCTCGAAAGAAAGATTAAAGTGCCGCGATCCTTGATAGTTCGTTTATCGGCCGCTTTTTCCATCTACACGGTTCCTCGCGTTTTCTTCCTCCGCCCGCTTCCAAAGAGCGCCGCACTCTTTGAGGAAGCGCATCGTAGTCGACTCGGAAGTTACGCTTCCCTTTTGTGTGGACCGAGCTATTTGAAAGAGACGAATTTTCTACCACTCGCGAAGAATCTTCGCTTCTTTTTTTTTTCCTTTCAGTTATTTACGTAGAGTCGGTAACGGCTTGCTATTCATCGGCGATTAGGTTAGGGTACGTTCGACCTGCGATAGAGCGGCTATATGAACGGCAATAAAATCATTGCCTTAGAATTCCATGGTTTCAGTTAAAACATACTACGGCGGGACTCCATTAGGCGAACCATCATCGTCGGAATTCCCAATTTAATGAACTCTGACCTTCAATTATAGGAAATGACTGATCGCGGCTATACCGCGTGTCTGAACTGTTCTCAAATAGATGAGCATGTCCAGTTGTACGAGCTCCTATTATACGAACGATGAAACGATAGCGGAGGGGAGAGTTGGTGGACTCCTATTATCCGAACGATCTAGTTATAACCCCGACCGGTTCGAATAAATGGAGTCCCGCTGTATTTCATTTTGTCTGACGCACTGAATACACATCGGTGGAATGTAAAATAATTTGCAATGCTTTTTATTTAAAGCAGATTCGTAATTCTTAGAAACATTAATTGCAAAATATGATGGTGAAGAAAGTGTTCTCAAGTAAACTGTAATTTCTAATATACTTCTTATAGTTCAGTTTTATTTCGGAGTGTGCACAATGGTGAAAACACGTGTAGGAGATTATAGAGTGAGAAAGGGATTTTTCGGGAAAGTGCGTGCGTGTATGTTTTATTTACAAAAGGGATTCGATTACACCCGGCTAGTCTGGACAAACGGTATATCGGTGTAATTATTATCGATATTGCGTTTTCTATCTCCGCGACCGGTGCGCTCCGGTTCGCAAAATGTATTCCTCTGACGAGCATACCAACGTTGTACAAGGGTTCAATCGCGGTTTGGCGAGGGGTTGGAAAATCGGATGGTGGGACGGGGCAGGGGGATGTTTCGAAGCAGGGCGGACCATTGAAGAGAAAACATGGTGGCCACTGGTTGCGGCATTCATCAGAGGCGGTACTCTGCGTACCTTTTAAGAATCTCCTCTCCCTCCCTTCCCTTCTCCTCTCTCTTTTTTTTTTTTGCTCCGACGTTCACGTGTGCATGGGCACACGGATACGCCGCCGGGACCTGGGATTGTGAGAAAAAAACTTTCCATTGAAAATATTCGCAATAAAGGGACCGCCTTCGTCGGCTCCTTTCACCTAATGTTCCACGATGCCCCGGGAAAAAATCGTCGGCATGTATTTACACCTACTTTCGGCTACTTGGAAACGCATTATCGCACTCTTTTCCGAGACCCACTGTCTACGCGGCTCCTGAAAAGTTTCACGGTTTACCAGATACATTCGGCTCCATTGAGAGCTGTTTTCGTTGGCAAAAAAGAGCGGTTACTCGGCGAGCTATATGTATACATATTGTGGGTTATGTTGTCTGATATTGCGGACTTCAGCTGCAGCATCGGAGAGGTTACACAGGGTGTCCGCGATAATTCACGTCATCATTCCAACCTCGTGTTGAAATTGGACATTTTCCATAACCTAAAAAACGAAAACACCCAGGAAATCTCCATTCTTTTGTTTCGTTTAATTTTCTTGAAACTCTTCATATTAAAGAAATACAGGTTGGACATTATGAAGCTTTGCGGACGAATATCTCCAAGAATATTGATCATGTGGTGGGACTTTCATTTTTCGTATACATATTGTGGGTTATGATGTCTGATATTTAGGACTTCAGCTGCAGCATCGGAGAGGTTACACAGGGTGTTCGCGATAATTCACGTGATCATTCCAACTTCGTGTTGAAATTGGATATTTTCCATAACCTAAAAAAGGAAAACACCCAGGAAATCTCCATTCTTTTGTTTCTTTTAATTTTCTTAAAACTCCTTATTAGATTCAATAAATACAGGGTGGAAATTATGAAGCTTTGCGCACGAATATCTCCAAGAATATTGATCATGCGGTGGGACTTTCATTTTTCGTATACATATTGTGGGTTATGATGTCTGATATTGAGGACTTCAGCTGCAGCATCGGAGAGGTTACACAGGGTGTTCGCGATAATTCACGTGATCATTCCAACTTCGTGTTAAAATTGGACATTTTCCCTAACCTAAAAAACGAAAACAATCATGCAATCTCCATTCTTTTGTTTCGTTTAATTTTCTTGAAGCTCCTTATTAGATTAAATAAATACAGGGTGGAAATTATGAAGCTTTACGGACGAATATCTCCAAGAATATTGATCATGTGGTGGGACTTTCATTTTTCGTATACATATTGTGGGTTATGATGTCTGATATTTAGGACATCAACTGCAGCATCGGAGAGGTTACACAGGGTGTCCGCGATAATTCACGTAATCATTCCAACTTCGTGTTAAAATTGGACATTTTCCCTAACCTAAAAAAGGAAAACACCCATGCAATCTCCATTCTTTTGTTTCGTTTAATTTTCTTGAAACTCCTTATTAGATTAAATAAATACAGGGTGGAAATTATGAAGCTTTGTGCACGAATATCTCCAAGAATATTGATCATGCGGTGGGACTTTCATTTTTCCTGGTGGACACTCCAAGGTGAGGTGAAATGAGGTAAAATTTTAGTTGATTAGTTGACGAAGTGTTTAGCATGTTCAAAACTAACATAGATCTCCGAAACGCATATTTTAAAGTGTGTCATTACTGAATTAAAATAGTTTTAAAAAGTAACATTTTTCTTTTCTTATATATATATATATATATATATATATATATATATATATATATATATTTCTACCAATTGCAATTTTTTCAAAACCGTGTTCGCACGCCATTTAGTAAATCAATGCTACTCATTGCTCGAAAAATTATTCTGATCTAAAGGGCGTTCGAATACTGTCGCGAGCCGTTTGTTCAATAAAAAAACGATTCACCAAACTGCACATTTTGTTCCGATATCCTGTCGAAACACATAGAAACGTAGGACATCCCTATCTTTATTGTCCCTGACTGTAATATTAACCTCCATTTAGCTCTAAAAGATGGCGAACAGCAAAATAGTGGGCAACAACGAAGCAACAAGGTTCCACGAAAAGAGTTCCCCGGAATCACATTTATTCGGTGGTCGACGGGATTACGAAAGAACGTCAAAAGGTTTGAGGAATTGAGTAACGCGATCGTGAAGTATCCACTAGTTCGAGCGCGAAAATAAAGGTGCAGAAGGAGTAGGAGGAATGGAGAAGGGGGGAGGGGTGGCGGATAAACGCGAACAGGAGAAGCAAAAATCACGGGTAGATGACTTTTAATTACGGGATAGAGGGGCGGCGCGTTCGCCGTGGCGCGGCACGATGCGGCGCGGTGAAAGAAAGAGAGAAACCGTGTGGGGAGCGGCACGGATCAGAAGCATGACGGATGTTTTCAATTACATTTACATCACTCCCTATCCAGCGGTGTCTGATTACACCGAGATGTCGGGAGCCCCGTTCACGTTCCGCCGCAAAATGCACTTGCCGTTTTGATGCTCGCCCCTGTTCCCGGTACCCGCGACCCGCCATCGAGCTCACCTAAAGACGAATGTCCTCTTCTTACGGTGCACGCGTCGATCTATCGATTCTCTTCTGGAAACACGCCTCTCCGTAATTCGAGACGATCCTTTTTTCGTTCTACCGGGAAATCAGTCGACTTTGACCGTGGATCATCTTCGTGGCTAAGGGGGCCACTCGTCGGAGCCGAACCGAAGAGGTTTGGGAGCTTCAACATTGATGACTTTGGACAGAGTTCAACTGATTCAAAGCGTTTATATCTTTCTCGGCAAATTACAGTGGACCACGACAGCGCCCGCTCTAGTGGTTAGCCACGAACAAAAAGACAAATTGCCGTCCCTTAAGAATATATATATATATTTTTTAAATAAAGCCAAAATGGCGCCCCGGAGAAATGTCCGAGTTGCCTAGAGCGGGTCCTGATCGCGAAAGTATTCGAACGGTTTTGAATGAAATGCATGAGGCTTCCAACGCTTCGTTAGCCAGGGTTAATATTACTATTTTAGACGATGCTTGCGAGTAGGGCAATGCTCAATCTATGAAACTGAGCGTTACACGCTTTTATCTTCACTTTGCCGACAGAAGTAAGGTCCCCGATTTCTATCAATTCTTTCCCATGCGTCCTCGATATTAGGGGGGTGTCCCACTTGGACGCCATCCGATTGGACGCGTCCCGATTAGACGCGTTCCTTTTGGACGCCGTGCCGATTGGACTCGTCGTTTGGACGCCATGCCGTTTGGATTTGTGAGATTTGGACGCCGTGCCGTTTGGATTCGTGACATTCGGGTGCCGTAAATTTTATAATCATTGCTTTTTGCATTCTACATATGGTGATATTTTATTGTGAAATATATGGTTAGTTCTGGGTTAGGTCTGCGTTAATTCTGGGTTAGTTCTAGGTTAGGTAATGTAATTGTAATAGCTGCGCATGTTTTACTGCACTGAATATACATATATTTTGTACAGGTGGGAGAAATGAAATGCGTTTTAAAATATCACGTACTATTGCATTTTATCATAATACCGAAGGGGGTGTCCCACTTGGACACCATCCGATTGGACGCGTCCCCATTGGACGCGTTCCTTTTGGACGCCGCGCCGTGCCGATTGGACTCGTCGTTTGGACGCCGTGCCGTTTGGATTCGTGACATTCGGGTGCCGTAAATTTTATAATCATTGCTTTTCGAATTTTACATGTGGTGATATTTTATTGTGAAATATACGGTTAGTTCTGGGTTAGTTCTGGGTTAGTTCTGGGTTAGTTCTGGGTTAGGTAATGCAATTGTAATAGCTGCGCATGTTTTACTGCACTGAATGTACATATATTGTACAGGTGGGAGAAATGAAATGCGTTTTAAAATATCAGGTACTATTGCATTTTATCATAATACGCGATTAGACGCGTTCCCTTTGGACGCCGTGCCGATTGGACTCGTCGTTTGGACGCCATGCCGTTTGGATTTGTGAGATTTGGACGCCGTGCCGTTTGGATTCGTGACATTCGGGTGCCGTAAATTTTATAATCATTCCTTTTCGAATTCTACATATGGTGATATTTTATTGTGAAATATATGGTTAGTTCTGGGTTAGTTCTGGGTTAGGTCTAGGTTACTTCTGGGTTAGTTCTGGGTTAGGAAATGCAATTGTAATAGCTGCGCATGTTTTACTGCACTGAATGTACACATATTGTACAGGTGGGAGAAATGAAATGCGTCTTAAAATATCACGTACTATTGCATTTTATCATAATACCGAAGGGAGTGTCCCACTTGGACGCCATCCGATTGGACGCGTCCCGATTAGACGCGTCCCGATTAGACGCGTTCCTTTTGGACGCCGTGCCGATTGGACTCGTCGTTTGGACGCCATGCCGTTTGGATTTGTGAGATTTGTTAATATAACCTCAAAACTGACGCAAGTTATGCTCCAATATGTGTTGCCATCAATTAACTACAAACGAACTTAGCGCATAATATCCTTTGACCGAAACGCTTCAACAAATTTGTCAATCGAAAACCGGACATTTGAACAACCTAATCCTACATATTCCGTAAAAAACTGGTATGGAATTTGTAGATTGTGGACGAGAAATAATACGGAAATTCGTAAAAAATTCGCTTTGAAAATAATCTCTGACATCGTTTCGCTGAAAGGGAGCAGTCACGCGCTGTCTCTGTATCATTTCACTGACTATATGTATTCCGCGTTCGTAACCAGGTGCGCTTTTTCGAGAGCCCGAGCCGGTTTGTAATCGCGTTTTTCAATAAATGCGTTTCGTACCGGGTTGCATTATATCCGTGGGATCGTGGATGCTGGAAATGGGCAATCTATTGTTTACGCGGATAATCTTATTAATGGTACGTTAATCTCTGTGTCCCACCCCCACCCCACCCCTCTCTCTCTCTCTCTCTCTCTCTCTCTCTCTCTCTCTTTTTCTGCGTTCAAACAGCCACGTTGCAGTTCGTTAACTTAATGGTTATTATTAGGATGAAACACAACTCGTAAACGCTCCCTGCGCAATCCGGATAAGCCGAGAGGCAATAAAGAGAGAATTGTAAATGCCTCGGTTGAAAATGTTGCCAACAATACAGCGGCCTCCGGAACGGTACCCATTCGCGTTAATCGTTCAAATAATACCGGTGAATATGAAATTCGTCTAGTTGGAAACATTGATACGTGCCGCGTTTTATTCGCTGCAACGGGACCGTGCAACACAGAAATATCATTCGACTATGGTTTCGCTGTATACACGAGTCCCCGTATTAATGTACCACTTGCATTCTGATGTCAAGAACATGGTTGCCTAAAGGAAGAACTGCATTACCGACAATGGAGATGCGAATCAATTTTATTTGGAACCTCCGACCGGATCGAGAATTTTACGATCGCGGTATTATCAGTAGCGTATTATCCTATGGGCAACTTGGGCAAATTCCCGGGGCCCCGAACACAAAACAAATATTTTGTATTTTTATGTAAAAGGTCTTCATGGCTGAAGGAGAATTTATTTCACTTTTTATGCAATAATAAATATGTAGATGTTTTTACAATTGTTTTATTTTATCAACGTGGAAGTTATTTAGTTAGGGTTAGGGGCCCCGAAATTCTACTTTGCCCAGGGGCCCCAAATAGTTATAACGCGCCACTGGGTATTACAATAAAATTCGTTACTATTTCTTCACATGGTTTATTCAATTACCGATCCATTTTTATAAATATACCAACACTGTATCGTGATGCGTGCTGAAAGACTAATCGGAGTTGGTCTGCGTTATAGTAATAATATATATTATAGTAAAAAATAATAAATAAAATAATTATAGTAAATAATAAATATGTAGATGTTTTTACAATTGTTTTATTTTTTCAACGTGAAAGTTATTTAGTTAGGGTTAGGGGCCCCGAAATTCTACTTTGCCCAGGGGCCCCAAATAGTCATGAAGTGCCACTGGGTATTATAATAAAATTCGTTACTATTTCTTCACATGGTTTATTCAATTATCGATCCATTTTTATAAATATACCAACACTGTATCGTGATGTGTGCTGAAAGAATAATCGGAGTTGGTCTGCGTTATAGTAATAATATATATTATAGTAAAAAATAATAAATAAAATAATTATAGTAAATAATAATAAATAAAATAATTACAGTAAATAATAAATATGTAGATGTTTTTACAATTGTTTTATTTTTTTAACGTGAAAGTTATTTAGTTAGGGTTAGGGGCCCCGAAATTCTACTTTGCCCAGGGGCCCCAAATAATCGTAACGCGCCACTGGGTATTATAATAAAATTCGTTACTATTTCTTCGCATGGTTTATTCAATTACCGATCCATTTTTATAAATATACCAACACTGTCCGCGCAGTTCCGTGCTTTTCCGTAGAAACATTTATTCGAAAGATTTAACCGTATTTATCACGCGTAGTAATAACTAAATCAGGGATGGGCACGGTAGGGGCCTCTCAAATGCCTGCTTCTCCCACCAATCTCTTTCTCTTTCCTCTATGGTAACGGCGGATGCTGGTGGGGGACAGTGGGCGCTATGGTGGGGACGGTTTTTGTTAAAATATGCATTTGGAATTGATGTAGCGTTTGGATTTGGCGCTGAACCGTGCACCAGTCTGCATGTGTGCGCCGGGAGCAAGCGATGCCTCGTGGCGTGTCGTGCGTTTCGATCGTCTAATGTTTTTCACGCAGGTCGACTGTTCGTTGGTTTTCAGCGCGAACCGAAAAAAAAACGTGCCTTCTTCCGTGATTCTAACAGTTTTGTTTCAATTGAGAGAATAATACCTATCCCTGAACTAAATTATCATTTCCTCCTGCGTTAATATTTTCTGGCATTTTTACTCACTATTCATAGAGTTCCAAGCTTTTTAACCTTTAAGTGGACCTTTAATTAAAATACACAATGTTTCGATTAAATTATATGTAATACTCATCTCTATCGAAATGGTAAATAGAAACGTACAGTGAGGCAGTCAAATTTCATCTAAATCCACAAATAGTCATAATTATTGATAGCTACGCATTGGCTAATAATTGAGCCGTTTAATGCAAAAGTGATATAAATCAATATTGTCCTGTTTGGTTTAACACCGTATCTCAAAGGACTTAATTGTCATTAAGTCAAATAATTGTGACATAATTTTAATGATTTATAGAACCTCGACTCAATTTCTTTTTACTCGATGATTAACTGTTGCACAATTTTTGGCTGTACTTCCGAAAGGCACCGGTGGCTGATCGAAATGAAACTTGGTGGGAATTATGAGGGATAGGGAAGGTCCTCGGATATACAATTTTAGCTTCAACAATTTATGCGTTTAAAAGGTACAGGTTCTCAATCATGAATCCGTCATAATAGGTTTTCGATGCTCTGGACGATATATTCGGCAACAATGTAAGAATGCCTGAGGGATATGTATTAGGGTGGACCTTAGTTATACTTGGTGAAAATTATTTTGTCGAATTTTTTTCGGGACACCCCCTAGAATTGTGATACCTGACGCAAAAATAATGTGTGCAAAATTTGAAATCGATCGGATAACGGAAAGTGCTGCCGCATCGACTTTGAAATTTTTTAAATTTTGTAACTCGATTTTCTCCACTGTAGTATATCATTAGTATATATTTTTATATATCGTTGAATTTGTCTTTTTACGCACTATAATAATGTAGAAACAAAATGTAGCATTAATTTAAAAAACAAATTCGTGACCTTGAAATCTCAAAAATTGACTTTTCAAAAAATTTTTTTTTTTGCATTATATTTAATTTAATAAACAATACAACTTTTGTCTAAGAAATTTTTTTATATTTTTATAAATAGCGAAAGTATTTAGACATTATACATATGCTTATACATAATACATTATTAATATATATATATATACAATATACATTATACATATAATACAGTACATTATACAAAAAACTAAAATTATTTTAAAAAATTTCGTTGAAATAATTTATTTATCTCGTAATGACTTTTTTGATACATCTGGATATTGTTTCCTATTTTCGAAAATAATTTGTAAAATATATTGTTTCTCCTCTTCATTTTTTGATAATAACTGATTATAGTCTTGAATAAGCTTAATACCGCGCTCATTAACAACTTTTAAGTTTTGTACAATGTTTAGTCCAAATTTGAAATCCTCGTCATCTTCCCATGAATCGGGATCTTTTTTTAAAAATTCTATAGGAATTGAAAATCTTTCAAAAAATCGTAGTGTTTTGTAGGAAATAAAATGTTCAATTCCTTTACTTAAGTCGATGCGTTAGCACTTCCCGTTATCCGATCGATTTCAAATTTTGCACACATTATTTTTGCGTCAAGTGTCACAATTCTAGGGGGTGTCCCGAAAAAAATTCGTAAGTCGGAAAGTAAGGTCCACCCTAATATGTTTGCATGTGTGTATCATGAGTGATGGTGTGGTGTGATCTGTTTGTTTTTTCCGTTGGAAACGCGATGCTTAGGGAAATGTGAGACAGTTCGAGTCGTATTGTGATGCGTGCTGAAAGACTAATCAGAGTTGGTCTGTGTTAGTCTCCTTGGCCGGGAGGGTGTTGGGGGTCGGCAGAGCCTCCACCAAAACAATAGACGACGTTCTATTTAACACTAGTATTATGATTATTATATGATTATTAATTAAGCTGCGGGGGCGAGGCGAAAGACTGAATGGGTATTAACTTGTCGGCCATCTTGGATGGCAAACACTGTGGTGCGCTCTATAAGCAGTGTTGGGATATGATGCAAGATTTCACGCGCATGCGCGGCGATTTCAGCCTCGGCAAAGTAAGATTCTCGATAAAATGGGGTACCTTGAGCACCCAGCAGAATTTTAAAAAATTGATATGATTTGATTCTGAAAAATGAATGCATAACAAGTGTATTTGTATATATATCTGTATATATACAAAATATTGCACATTCGGCTCCAATATAAATTTATAAATAAATTATGTGTATCTATTTCCCGCATGATTGCATTGCAAATTCGCGCAACTAGTAGTTGCCTATAGATAGCGTTGGGATATGGTGCAAGATTTCACGCGCATGCGCGTGAAATCTTGCACCATATCCCAGCACTGCCTATAGAGCGCATCACAATGTTTGCCATCCAAGATGGCCGACAAGTTGATACCCCTACCGTCTTTCGCCTCACCCCCGCAGCTTAATGCACAGTCCTTAACACTAAGTTTACGGAGCACTAAAATTGATTATTTTACATTGCTTTATAAAAATAATAAAATTGCATTTACTTAGATCTTCAGCGATTTTTATTGTAATATGTACATAAACAAATAAATCTATTTAATAATTCCTCACGAATGCCACCTTACTCTCTTAATGATCGTAAATTAAAAATTTTTGAATCCGTCATTTTGACGGGCCCCGTAAATATAGTGTTAAACAAATTTGTGAGACAACACGTTGACATGTCCAAAGCAAACGATCACAGTGATTGAGCGGCTTCCACTAAAGTATCTGTATCTTTCTTCACATTCTTCGTAACATGCTCCAAATTTCATACTGACCGGCCACCGTTGCCTTTCATAATAATATCCCAATTTTTGCATAAACCGACTCGATTATATTAGTATAAATTTGACATGTTTTGAAAAATTTTAATTTATTTATCACACGTATAATACCGATTAGATGATAATCATTTTCTCAGCTTTCATGTGTTAGTAGTTTTCTTAAAAGCGGGGATGCAGCTAGTTTATCGAACATTTCGAATTTTAAAATTTGTTCTCGTCGAGTTTAAAGGTAATCTTTTATTTGTTAACACGTCGAATACATGTTACAGGTGGATATTTTTTCAGTGAAATCATTCGATGCAGCCACTGTATGACATTTAAATACCGTGTGGATCAGCGAGGATCCAATGGGTTGTATCATCGTCAGGCAACGGGCGCACGGCACTGTGTCGGTATCGACTTTAACTTGATAAATCCAATTGTACGCGATGGATAAGCTGAAAGGTACACGAGTGCCGTGGCCCAAGAGTCGGCTCAAAATTCTGACAACGATATGACTGCTACACGTTTCACGGAAGCTATCTAATCCTATCGTTACAAACAGGTAGGCAACGTATAGTCCAGTACTGGGTAAAATACTATTTCAAAATCGTAGCTTGTAAATTGCCTATTTTATTTGAAACCGTACGAGCGCTTTTAACACTAGGTTTACGAAAACCGTCAACATGACGTGTTCTAATATTTTTAATTTACAATTATCGAGGTTGTAAACTTGCATACATGAGGAATTATTCAACAAATTTATTCCCTTGAGCGTTCACTCAAAATATGGACATCTCGTGTACGCAATAGTTTGGTAAGTGTGTAGCTGGGTCCTGTAAAGCCAATAGGGAGCCTACGCGTAAAGTGGGTGCTCACTTGTGGGATTAACGACCGAAATAAATGAGAAGTGTCACTCAAACGTCTGAACATAATTACACAGGCACATCTACCCGCTATTCGCCTACCCGTTCTATTCTAATCTGGTTATCCGGTAATCAACCGACTACAACCGACTTTGCTTTACCTTCTCCGTTCGTTCCATAGCGCTCTATCCTCTTCCTCCGGATCTTTATCATTTTCAACACTGTTTCACACCATTGTAACACAACCGGCGTCTATATCTATTCATGCCAAATTGGACAAACTGACAGGTTTACAAAAGATACAAATTGAAACAGATCAATAAATACAAGAACGACCGGTTTCATGCTGCGATTCATGTTGTTTTATTAGGTCCTAAGTGAAACTAATTTGATGATCCACCTGTTATCTTTTAACGCATAAATTGCCGAAGCTAAAATTGTACAGGGTGTCCCAAAAATGTCTCGCTTCCTTCGAAGGGGAGGTTCCTGAGGCCATTTGAAGCGACATTTTCCTTTGCAAAAATGGCCGTTTCGGCTTTGTTAAGGAGTTATTAACGAAAAACACGGACCAATCAGAGCGCGACCTAGAGGCGTATTCGGAGTCGAGCGATGGTGATACACCGCGGTCGAAAGCAAGGAACAAACAAGAGAAGACAATTTTTCGAGTCCTATGTCGGATAGTTCAAATTTGAATATGTTGTAGTCTTTAGTAACCTATGAAGGAATCTCGAAGGATTTTTCGAAATCTTAAAAAATGTTGGTTTTACAGACGTGTAAAGTACTTTTTTTCATTAAATTATAACACTAGAACTAACGTACCGAGGAAAATGAGTTTTTTGGAGCTTATAGTGACCACAGAAGATTATCTATTGAAAATATTTCGATTTGGAAAAAATGGTTTTTTCACCATTTATTTTGAAAATGTTTTAAACAAATGCAATTTTCCTATAGCCGGGACTTTTTTAAAAATTCGAAAAAAACGTGGTGAGAGCTCCAAGTCTCCTCTTTACGGACCTATTTTTGAAAAGGCAGGCGCTTTAAAATTGACGGAATTAAAATTATTTAAAGCGAACGCTGCACCGCGATATTACGGAGGCGCGCGGCCCCTTGTTTGTTCCTTGCTTTCGACCGCGGTGTATCACCATCGCTCGACTCCTGTCGCGCGCGGCCGTCTCTGCCAATACGCCTCTAGGTCGCGCTCTGATTGGTCCGTGTTTTTCGTTAATAACTCCTTAACAAAGCCGAAACGGCCATTTTCGCAAAGGAAAATGTCGCTTCAAATGGCTTCAGGAACCTCCCCTTTGAAGGAAGCGAGACATTTTTGGGACACCCTGTATAGCGTCCAAAGCATCGAAACCCATTATGACGGATTTATGATTGAGAACCTGTACCTTTTAAACGCATAAATTGCCGAAGCTGAAACTGTATATCCGAGGTCCTTCCCTATCCATCATAATACCGACCATGTTTCATTACTATTCGTGCTAAGGAGTTCCAGAGTTTCTAACAACTCGTGGAAGGAATCGCTAGTGTGCAACGAACGAGGATCCACTGTGAATCGATTCTTGTCATTTTTATGGAGTAACGCATGGGAGTCGGTTTTTCTTTCTATTGCTTCAAAGGTATACGTAAAGTCCGCAGGCTAATTATCTGGATGAATAAGCACGGGAAGATGGTAAGAGTACATGTTTAAAGTGCGCTTTCGAGTTTCAGCGACGGAGAAGAAGTGAAATTTGATCGGTGTACGGCATCACTGCATGGCACTGCACAGCGCTGCACCGGCCAGGCGAAATTCTCGGTATCGATTAAACCTCGTTGACATAGAGGTTTAACCCATTGACTGCAACGCAAATTTACCGCGTCTTGCCCTGTGCGCCACGGTTTTATTTTAAAGGAAACATGAAGTTTTACAAAATATACTAATATTAACACTTTACCGACCGGTAGCGGTTCAACATCCTATGTACTCCTCACCGGCCACTCGGCCGCAGATCTTCCCTGGCACCGGCGTTGGGGAGAAAACGCCGATTAATCGGCTACCGGTCGGTAAAGTGTTGAGTTACTGATATAATATTGCAATGGCATTTACAGTATTTTTATTGAAAAAAAAACAGTACGAGATAACTCGTAGCTGGCGTCACAAAATAAGACGTCTATGCTGGGTGCCACGTACGAGTTATCTCGTATCTAAACTTGCAGCACCCACTACGCGATATCTCTACGCTGACAGTTTTGGTACAGACGCTTACTACGAGATATCTCGTAGTTGGCAGTCAATGGGTTAATCTTCTGCGATCGACTTCGGATCCTCGTAGCGACGGTATTCCACCGTGAACCTTCAGCGAAAAAGTTTCTACCGGACGCGGACGTCTCGGACGTCTCGGAAAACAAAAGGGGTACACGACGGAACTTTTGTTGAATGGGCCGGGCACACACGCCGGCGCTCCAGGCTCATCGATTCCCCGCCAATTACCCACGGATCGTTGATTAATTGTACACTCGGTCGAGTACACGTATTTAGTGTCGGTAGTGAGAACGGCCGTCCTTGGCCGGCGGTCTTTAGGGTTCTTCTCTCGTAAAGTTCGGGTGTCGTGTGACCATTCACGTGTGCCGAAACCAACAGACTGCTGGCCCGTGGCTTTTTAACTAAACAGGGTCCGTTTAAGGAAAAAAAAACGGGATGTCGCGGACGGAGCACCGATAGTCTTTGAGCGCAAGGGAGCTCCGACGACAGGACAGCCGGAGCTGGCCAGTTTCTTCTGAACGCCACAAAACGAAACCAAAAACATCTACCAAAACTGTTGAAATATTTGATCATTAGGTTGTTGCGCATAGATTGTCCGATTCTAAAAGGCAAATCTACTGAAACGCTTTTATCAAGAAATACTATCGCAGCCTGCAGGTTCATTGTGTATAATATTTCGGAGTACAGAGTAGGGATGGGCAATTCTTGCAATAAAAATCGATTTTGAATCGCAGCGACAAAAATTAATTCAATAGAAAGTGGAACCTTGGAATACCGATTCTATGAAAATCGATTTCTAAAAAAATTGTATAAGGTAAACGCACCAATAGTTGATCAGTTAAAAGAAGTTTTCCACGCGAACAATAGTAACCACTTGCTCTGTCATCAAATAGCGAGAGTCGATACCTGAAGACACTCTTTAAGTCTTCTAAATTATGTAACAAGACCACTTTTTAAAAAAAGTTTAGTTACACAAATTTAAAAAAACATATTTAAAAATTCAGTAATTGCTTCAGAAGTTGACCACTCTTAAAAATGAAAAATCTTGTAATTGACCTTCTGTTCGTTAGTAGTTGACCACTTATGCTAAAAAGAAGGTGAAAGCAATAATGTTTCTTATTTTATCCTTTAATTGTAATTTGGGTAAACCTTACGTTTAGGGGAGGATGCTCCGATGACCTTGACCTTGACATATGTTGTTGAGGACAACATTCTGAACAACTTTTGTCATCACAACTACCCGGTGCTCGGTCTCAGTTTTTGATTTATATTTTGTTTGTTTACGATTTATAATGTATCCATTTTACATCTAAGATTGTTAGGAGTACAAAACATAATTCTAAATTTTGTAGCATACTGTGTTTTAGAGGATGACCACATGGTCAACTATTGATTGCTTCCACGGTCAAATATTGACTCGCAACGTCTACTCTGTTCCGAAATTGAATTTGTTATAGAATTCATTTGTTTTATTTCTTATTTTATCCTTTAATTGTAATTTGGGTAAACCTTACGTTTAGGGGAGGATAGTCCGATGATCTTGACCTTGACATATGTTGTTGAGGACAACATTCTGAACAACTTTTATCATCACAACTACCCGGTGCTCGGTCTCAGTTTTCGATTTATATTTTGTTTGTTTACGATTTATAATGTATCCATTTTACATCTAAGATTGTTAGAAGTACAAAACGTAATTCTAAATTTTGTAGCATACTGTGTTTTAGAGGATGACCACATGGTCAACTATTGATTGCTTCCACGGTCAAATGTTGACTCGCAACGTCTACTCTGTTCCGAAATTGAATTTGTTATAGAATTCATTCGTTTTATTTCTTATTTTATCCTTTAATTGTAATTTGGGTAAACCTTACGTTTAGGGGAGGATGCTCCGATGATCTTGACCTTGACATATGTTGTTGAGGACAACATTCTGAACAACTTTTGTCATTACAACTACCCGGTGCTGGGAGAATTCTGTCACACACGTTTCTCTTCGCATGTAATTGTTTTCAAATTTAACCAACAGATATTGTGTCATCCGAGGTTCGCTTTCGTCAAAACTGCAGAACTTATAATAACCTTATTTTTTATGTTTTTCTAAAAACTACTGGTGCCTTTACCTTATGTCCCGTTTAACACATGCATGCGTGTTTGTTCTTACTTCCGACCAATAGCAATTTTTCCAAAATTTTATTCGCTCGTTATTTAGTAAACTAATTCTTCTAACTAGTAAAAAACTCGCAACTCATTTGGTTGATTTTGAAGAAAATTATGCAATCTTAAGCTCTTGTACTTCAAAAATGAAGTGCAACCGCTCGTGGTACCACGGTTATTGTGAAATGAAAAAAGTCAAGCGATATTCCCATTGTGTCTGCTTCTGACTCTGTAAAATGTTTAGACCAAAAAATAGCAACGAATATTTTCCGCATGCGAGTCGTCGATCGGCACCGCAGCGCACACTCAAAACACTGCACGATTCAGCGAAGAAAAACCCTAAAAAAGCGAACGCAGCGATTCAGAATAATGCTCGCGAAGCGATTCGGTCGGTGTGCCCGGCTCTTCGCATTCGCAATTTTATCGGGGGCTGCTTTAATTCCTCCGGTGCTTAATAAACAGGAAACGTCGGCGTACGGAACGCACGAGGCAAACAATTATGAATATTCAATATCATTAACGAGCAAAAGGAACAAGAGGGCAGGACGACGGGGAAAGGGGTGGACGGAAAAAGAAGCTGTTCATTATACACGGTAATTAATATTAAATCGACTATTCATCACGGCGACTGGTTCTCGATGAATAATGCGGAAGCAAAGGGTGATGATTGGCGGGAAAAATCGAGCTACGCACGGCTGTCGCCTCGGGCGCAAAAATAATTAGCGAACGTGAGACGCGTTCATTTTTTATCGAGCCCGCGAACCTCGCGGAATGGAAAGAACAATCGGTAATAGGTATTTGTATCGGAAACGCACGCGCACACGGAACATTGACAATTTCTCGTGATCCATTATTATAGCTGTATATCCCGTCGCTATCATTGATAACGTTTTACCCTTTTTTCTCTCTCGCATCTTTTCCTTTCTCGTCGGTAAACCCGCACACTTTCGAACTAGTGCTTCAACAGCTGCTTCAAACGAGAATTAAACGCGCAGGTAATTGGAACATAATTGGTGCCGCTTATCCCGCGTGCAACCCTGCAAAGGATGTCAACTTCGCGGTGCTACGACGTCGCCACTGACGAAGAAGTTTGAACAACATTATTTTCACGCGCATAGATATTCAAAATTAAAGAGGCACGAGCAACAGTAATTTAAGGACGCTTTTCAACGTTTTATTATTACGAGTGGATTGTTCTCGGAGAGGGTTTGATCAGAGAATAAAGACACGGATTTTGCTGAAAGATACGTTTATTCGTTGAAACCGTCTGTTTAAGAAATTACGTGTTCGTTAGGTTTGCTATTTCGTGCGTCGACGGAACTGGTTCGTCGTGCCTTGCGTTAGATGGAAACGGTCCATCGATTCGCACAGATTTGAACGTTAATGTCTGCGACGTTGTTCCGGTGGATCGTGTACCTCATTTTTCGTTCTCCTGGATTCACGTGACGGCAGCACGACTTCTTTATACGTTCTTCACTCGCCAAACAAGCCCCAAGCGGAGAAGAGGCGAGCGCACAGTCTCGGGAACATGGCGGACCGAGTCCGACGCGTAGACCGAAACTACAGTACAAACGGTGTTCCGTAAACAAATTAGCTACGCAAACAACGAAACAACCATTCAGCTATGGTAGAACGCGTGCAACGCACACAGTGCATTAACATGCGCGCGCGATGTCTGCCGACGAATATTTTTCCGACCCTCGACCATAGTTGCTCACCATACTCACGGGATGCACGCTCATGCGAGGTACGTGTCCATTCGAGAGAGTCTAACTATCGCGAGTTGCTCGCAAGTGGATCTCTTGCAAATGGACACTGCATTTGAGAGTGAACTGTCCGAGAATGTGGTTCAACTATCGGAGAATGAAAACTCTCGAATTTGCGCGGCGGACATACAATGTGAAAGTAGTCTCGAAAGAAACTCTCAAACGAAACTCTCAAATGGGCATGTACTTGTACCTTCACTCCGCAAATCCGATGAATTTATACCGTCAGAGCGGACAAGAAATAAACGCGTATGTAGAGAACAATGGCAATAAGAACTGGAGCGGTTGTTTCGAAGACAAAATAGATAGAAAAGGGTTGACGAGTGTGAAATAAAGAGGAATCGACAGACAGAGGGTTGGAAGAAAACGAAGAGGGAAATAAAGATGCGGAGTGCGACACACGTTCGTACATACGAGAGACTCTTCCCGTGCACTGACGAGGCGCGCACGCACACGCGCACGCACACGCAGCAAGCATAGACACGTGAACCGAACGCACAATCACACGCGCATACGTACGGATCGTCGACTTACCTCTTGGCGCAGATATTCGAGCGGCCAGCCGAACGAAAGCAGAGAAAAGAGGCAGGCGGATGACGACGGCCGCGACGGCGTTGCGTGCGAGAGTGGAGTCGCGACGCCGGGCGTCGGCGTGCGTCGCGGGCGTCGAACGGGCACCGCGCCGCGAAAACAATGGCGTCCCGTGGCGCGGTCCAACGGCAAAGGGTGCCGCCTCCCTCCAGGCTCCGCCCATCGGGACCATTCCAGCCTGGTCGTGGAGCGTTCTGTCGAGGCGCGAACAGTTACGCTTGTGCGCGCTGTCGCTGTCGCTCTTGCACGCTGCCCCCACTCCTCGTCGACGTTCGAAGGGGGACACGACGGAGGGAACCCGACCACACCGTTCGTGGTGCCGTGGCTCCACCCAGATGCACGCTGAACACGGAAGTTTCTGGGTACTGGCCGTGGGGTGGGGGGTTGGGATAGGGGGAACGCAGCCTGTCGCACTCGAAGCCAGCTCGTCGTCCGACGAATTTGCCCGGAGGGGCTACACGGCTGCCTTCGTCAGGCTAGCTCGGCCGTGTGACGGAAAGGGACAGCTTAGCGAGAGCAGTCATAGGCGGACAGAGAGACGGAGAAAGGGTGAGAAAGAGAGAAAGAGAGAGAGAGGCCGGCCCGATAGAGGGAGATCGTCTACAAGGGACGGTAGTAAGGGGTGGGGGTGACGAAATCGTGCGGCAGGGATCTTCGCATGAAGGAAGGCAGACTCTGGTGGTCAATCGGGCGCCGCGCACCGCAGCAGTGACGCGTCACTGCACCCCTGTTTTCGAGTTGCACGTGTTTCTTTCCTCTTGACCGACGCTCTCTCACGTTCGATTCCTCCTCTCGTTTCCTTGGCCAGCTCGACGCGATTACCACCGCTATACATCGAATATCCGCGACGTCCGACCCGGAAAACACACACCGTTTCCCCCTCTCCCCTTCCTACCCCTAAACCCCGTTGTTCGTTGATGGCAAAAGGTGTCGTTTCGCTAACGCGACATCTTCGTTCATTCACGTTCCGCGGGAACCAACGGCACCGTCAGTCCACCGGAGGGCCTGTACTACCGCAAACACGCCGCCGCTTGTGCCCGATATCCGGCCGGCCCTCTGGATCCACGCAGATCAGAACCGGCGACGCTCCAGTGTGACTTCCGTGACGAGCACGCGCCGCTCGCGTTAAACTGTGCATTCTCAGTGATCAGTGAGACCCGTTCGCCGAAGATACACGCGGCTCTCTCTCTCCCTCTCTCTCTTTCTCTCTCTCTCTCTCGTCTTGCCCGCACGAGCGGCAAGCAACCGGCTATAGTCGAGAGAGGATCGCTAACCATCAACCGCTTGGCCGCGCTGCGCTCCAAAAGTGCTGTGAACGTCGCGTGGAGGACACGTAGCTGCGGATTGTGCTTTTAGCTGGTGATTGGATCCGGCCTGACCACGGCCATTCTCGACACGGTACGTTCTTTTCTCAATCTACAATCGGACCGAAATGTTGCCAAGTGGATACACGAGTCTCCATGGAGCGAGCTTTGATCGTTCATTCCGAGGGACGTAGGACCGTTGCTGCAAAAATGTCTCCTAAGAGGCGGAACAGTGATTTGAATTTGCAGCCTTTTGGCGCCCGTTGATTAAGAATGTTGTATAGTATATGTCGGGTACGAGTCACGCTATTCGGATACGTCTGTCGGAAAGAATTGCAATGTTAGCAACCGCGTATGTCGTTGTTCCCTTATTGTCGCGTACATTGTGCGCTTATAAATTAACGAAAGTGTCGTACAGGAAGTTTGCAAAGGATACGTTCCCACCGGCAAAGATTCTTTTTAGTGATACAATTACGGTATTTAGTATTTGCGGGTATGAAATCATTCGACAGCGAGCAACGAATTTCGGTGAAAAAAAAAACGGGGAATTGAAAATCGCCGTCGGATCGGTCGAAAGCTCGAGTGTAAATCATCAGGACGATAGTACTCATTTCTCTTACACGTTGTCGATTTGATGGTAAATTTTCAACACCCCAAACATTTCTATTGCAACTTTGTGTCTGTCAATTATAGCTTGCAACGCTTTTGTGCGGTTTTTCTTTGTATTTGAATGATTGCAGACTCTAACGCTTCTGATGTTAATAATAAAAATGAACAAAATTTGTTATAGTAAAAGTATTGAAAGGGTTCAAACTAAAAAAAAGAAAAGAGTCAATTCTTCGAGTAGAATATAGTTTCACGTAAAGTGTTCTCGCCGTTGTGCCATTTCCTCGTTTTCATTGAATCCAATCATTTTTTTTTCCCCGGTTGCGATTCAGAGTGCCGTCGGCCGCGGGAAGCTGTAATGAACCCGGCTAGACATAATAAGTGGAAAGCCCGGGGTAGCTCGACGCTTAGTGACAAATTGCTGCTGCCACAATGGCGCTGTTGACGCTCCAATATCTCATTGTGATCGCGAAAAAAACGCTGTCAACCGAAATTGAATTGCATCGGATTTATTTCGCGGCAGGCCGCGATCAAATAACGCCGCGGCCCTTTATTGTTTGCCAATTAAATCCACCGAGCACTCTAAACAACGGACCATTCGTGTATAACGCGAGAACATTACGTTAAATTAGTCGAACGAATGCATTTCATTCGAAAACAATCTTTCCCAGCGCGTTCTGTCGCACTGCACGCAGCCGGATAACACTTCTCAACAATCTTGAGAATTGACCCTTTGCACTCGGAGCTATTTCAACTAAAAAATCAAACATTTCTTCTAACTTATGGATAATGATATTGGCGCAAGGTTCGATCAAGATCCACCGAGCACTCTAAACAACGGACAATTCGTGTGTGACGCGAGAACATTACGTTAAATTAGTCGAAGAAATGCATTTTATTCGAATACAATATTTTCCGAGCGTGTTCTGTCGCACTGCACGCAGCCGGATAACACTTCTCAACAATCTTGAGAATTAACCCTTTGCAGTCGGAGCTATTTCAACTAAAAAATCAAACATTTCTTCTAACTTAAGGAAAATGGTATTGGCGCAAACAACGGACCATTCGTGTATAACGCGAGAACATTACGTTAAATTAGTCGAACGAATGCATTTCATTCGAAAACAATCTTTCCCAGGGCGTTCTGTCGCACTGCACGCAGCCGGATAACACTTCTCCACAATCTTGAGAATTAACCCTTTGCACTCGGAGCTATTTCAACTAAAAAATCAAACATTTCTTCTAACTTATGGAAAATGATATTGGCGCAAGGTTCGATCAAGATCCACCGAGCACTCTAAACAACGGACCATTCGTGTTAACGCGAGAACTTTACGTTAAATTAGTCGATCGAATGCATTTTATTCGAAAACAATATTTTCCGAGCGTGTTCTGTCGCACTGCACGCAGCCGGATAACACTTCTCAACAATCTTGAGAATTGACCCTTTGCACTCGGAGCTATTTCAACTAAAAAATCAAACATTTCTTCTAACTTATAGAAAATGATATTGGCGCAAGGTTCGATCAAGATCCACCGAGCACTCCAAACAACGGACCATTCGTGTATAACGCGAGAACATTACGTTAAATTAGTCGAACGAATGCATTTCATTCGAAAACAATCTTTCCCAGCGCGTTCTGTCGCACTGCACGCAGCCGGATAACACTTCTCAACAATCTTGAGAATTAACCCTTTGCACTCGGAGGAATTTCAACTAAAAAATCGAACATTTCTTCTAACTTATGGAAAATGATATTGGCGCAAGGTTCGATTAAGATCCACCGAGCACTCCAAACAACGGACCATTCGTGTATAACGCGAGAACATTACGTTAAATTAGTCGAACGAATGCATTTTATTCGAAAACAATATTTTCCGAGCGCGTTCTGTCGCACTGCACGCAGCCGGATAACAATTCTCAACAATCGCAATCTTGAGAATTAACCCTTTGCACTCGGAGCTATTTCAACTAAAAAATCAAACATTTCTTCTAACTTATGGAAAATGATATTGGCGCAAGGTTCGATCAAGATCCACCGAGCACTCTAAACAACGGGCAATTCGTGTATGACGCGAGAACATTACGTTAAATTAGTCGAACGAATGCATTTCATTCGAAAACAATCTTTCCCAGCGCGTTCTGTCGCACTGCACGCAGCCGGATAACACTTCTCAACAATCTTGTGAATTAACCCTTTGCACTCGGAGCTATTTCAACTAAAAAATCAAACATTTCTTCTAACTTATGGAAAATGATATTGGCGCAAGGTTCGATCAAGATACACCGAACACTCTAAACAACGGACCATTCGTGTATAACGCGAGAACATTACGTTAAATTAGTCGAACGAATGAAAACAATATTTTCCGAGCGCGTTCTGTCGCAATGCACGCAGCCGGATAACACTTCTTAACAATCTTGTGAATTAACCCTTTGCACTCGGAGCTATTTCAACTAAGAAATCAAACATTTCTTCTAACTTATGGAAAATGATATTGGCGCAAGGTTCGATCAAGATCCACCGAGCACTCTAAACAACGGACCATTCGTGTATAACGCGAGAACATTACGTTAAATTAGTCGATCGAATGCATTTCATTCGAAAACAATCTTTCCCAGCGCGTTCTGTCGCACTGCACGCAGCCGGATAACACTTCTCAACAATCTTGAGAATTAACCCTTTGCACTCGGAGGAATTTCAACTAAAAAGTCAAACATTTCTTCTAACTTATGGAAAATGATATTGGCGCAATGTTCGATTCTTGCGCTGATATCATTTTCATTAATTTAACTCAAGATTCGATCGATAGAAATCATAAGTATTACTTCTAACCTAGAATATTTCCATTGTACATCATTTTCTTTTCATTATATGCGTACGAAACTGATATAGTTCCTCATACAATATTTAAATTTATTGCATATAAACAATATTCTGAATAATGGTGTAACAATTTGTAGCGGCGCCTCAGAGTCGCCATCCGAGTGCTAAGGGTTAAAACCACCACTTAGTGTTATAGCTTTTTCTGATATTATGTACGGAACTGTCTACCTCGCGTAAGCCGAATCAATGAAATTTTCTATCGCGTCCCCTCTGTTCCCTCTTCGTTTTCCGAAACGTGAAAATCGGCCGGATCCGTTCTGGAAAATCTGCGAGGGGTCTCTACATTGTTCCTCCGCGTTTCGCGCTGATTGGGCTTCCGTCGGCGATATTTTCATCTCATTATACTTTCAACATTTCGGAACGGAGGCTGGGCGCGAGTATATTTCAACCGAATGAAACAAATTGGTCCTTTATGAATAATTTATACGCGCCGTCGGCCGAATTAGGGATCGCGGGAGCGCCGCGCCGTCTAGGTACGCGCGCCGGGTCACGTCCGCGAACACCTGTCGCCCCTTTTTATTATTTTTACGCGAACAGAAAGAGGGGGGGGGGGAGGGAAGGAAAAGAAACATCGCGCTCATTGAAAGTGATACAATCTCGGAAAATAACAGATGTCCCCTCGGTGACCGAGTGCTCGGCAAAGAAAGCCTCCGTGAGTACCTCCGGGAGATTTCACGGTAAGCCCTTTGTTGTACTTGAAACGCTCGAGGGCGACGAGACAACCGGCGCGGCGGTGGCGTTCGTAGAGAAAATTCACCGATTTGAATTATTTACTAATTCCCGTGCACCTTTCCCGGCGTTCTTTCCGACCTGAATTACGACGACGAGAACGGAAATTAAATCCTCCGGCTGGGTCGCGCGCACGCGAGTGCCTCGCTCGATCGGAAAATCGCGCGTTCAGTTTGTGGCCGTTCGTTAAACACGTCGAGATCAAGATACACGGGATCATTACACGTGTGCCAAGTTGTTGCGTTCTTGTAGTTGGGTCCGTCGAATTAACTGCCTACGTAGATATTGTTTTGTCTAGCGAGCCGTTCCAGAATCGTGATCGTATCTATACGCCTGTCGGCACTCCAAATCTTCAAGGTTTGATCTTCGTTACTCTTCTTCGGCACAATGCTTGAGAAACACGTTACCAATGCCATTATTCCATAAGAAAAAATCGTACCCCTTCATCTCTGTTTCATAGTAATGCAACTGTTCAACAATGAATTTTTTCCGGCGACTTTTCATTAATCATGCCTTCGAAGGAGAATTTACATCCGCTCACGAAAGTATTCGAACGCTCTTCACATTAGAATAATTTGTTTAACCCCTTGCCTTACAATTTAATTTTAAGGTTTCAGACTAGAACGTACTATTTAATTTTGCCTGACACTCTATACATGTATATGCAATGATTTACCGTAAACCGATTTGTGTTGCTTTAAAATCAATGTAAAATGGTTAAATTACCGTTCAATGGCATATTACATGCCAGTTTATGATAAAAAGTTGAAAATTGACAAGCTTGGTATTCGAAATGCATGACGTCTCTGAGACGTCATTTTAACACTAGAACTACCGAGCACTAAATGCGACTGTCTTATATTGCTTTTTAACAACGACAAGAATGCATTTATTCATATTTCGTACAATTTTTGTTCAAGTATGCATTTCAGTAGAGAAGTTTACTAAAAAATCACTCCTGAAAACATGTTTATAATTTCAATGTTGGTAATAGAAAAATTTATAAACCAGTCATTTTGACTGGTCCGGTAGTTCTAGTGTTAAGACAAGGGGTTAAAATTGCACCGAACAATTTGACCTTTCTCAGAATTGTTTCTCGAAGTGTAATAGTAAAGTGGATTTTTCAGTATTCCCTATTTTATTTATCTTCCTGAAAGAGAAAACTTTTTCTTTTATTTTAGCACCTTGAATCTCATTTGAGATTCATTTTGGCTACCATGAAAACATAATTTCGATAGTAAATAAACAATAATACAAACGCAGTGTCTAAATGCATATATCCGGTAATTGCTACACAGTACGAATTGTAAGTGCCACGCAAATGGCGGACAAATTGGTAATGATTCAGCTATGTTTCCTGGAGAAGATTCGCCCGACGTTCTTTGTCGCGTAGCTGGGGGTTCTTATGCTCTCGTCAAGAGCGGCGCGCAGCTCGTTCCTCCGTCTACCTTTGCAATCTGCATTCGTCAGCCTTTAAATAGTGGGGTAGCAATTTCCTCTTTATTTACCGTGGCTCTTCGACCGGAAATCGTCAGGCATTAGGTTAATGCACAAAATTCCCGGCATCTTTAATGATCCCTCTTCGGCAGGTTCTTGGCGCGGCCGCCATTAACGAGGCCGCGGGATCACAAGATTTCTCGTGGAAGCGCTTTTGTCGAAAGGAAAAGTGTTCCCGCGTACCCGCTAATTGCAAATCGACCGTCGAGAATGTCGTTACACTGTCTGCTGTCGCTTTAAGATCGCCTGTGTGTTTTCTTTTTCATAACCCCCCTTTCCGCCCCGTCGACGGAAACCTCGACGCTACGTAATTTTTCGTGTAAAACCCCACCGAAACGCGATATTAAGTAATTTAATGCGTGGCAGCTTTCGCGAACCTTGCCACAGACGACGAAGGAGCCGAGTAATTAGTAAACTTCGCGCTGGGTCGTTTAATTTCTACGGGGAAGTTTGAACTTCCCGCCTGTTTTGCCCGCTGTTGCTCGCGAAATAATACATTTTATTCGATTTCAATAAATTCCAGCCGCCCATTAAATCTTATCATGTTTATCCTCCTTTAACGCTACGTTGACACCAGTCCAGATTGATTCTTTTAGAATTATTGAAATTATAAAAATGCTCTCGCGGAGAGCACATATTATAAGGCAAACCGCACAAAGTCAAAATAAATTCAATTTTGTTGTTTTCATAAAGCAACATGTAGCCAGTGGCATGTTATGACTATGTACTTGGGACTCCTGAGTAAAGTAGAATTTCGGGGCCCCTAATCCCAACTAAATAACTTTCACGTTGGAAAAAATAAAACAATTGTAAAAACATCTGCATATTTATTATTGCATAAAAAGTGAAATAAATTCTCCTTCATCCGTGAAAACCTTTTACATAAGAATACAAAATATTTGGTTTGTGTTCGGGGCCCCAAGCATTTGCCCAAGTTGCCCATAGGGTAATACGCCACTGCAAGTAATAATAATTTTCTAGAATTACAACGTGTCAAAGAAAAAAAGATTAATAAAACGAAATTTTGGGGAGATTCTTCATGAAATGTCACCTTCACCAATATTAAATCCACAGTCAAGTCCATCGTCTTCTCCAGTAGGAAGAATTGCTCAGAAAGCAGATATAATAACAAGTAATCAGTGCCGCGTTATGACTACTTGGGGCCCCTGTTCAAAGTAGAATTTCGGGGTCCCTAACCCCAACTAAATAACTTTCACCTTGGAAAAAAAATAAAACAATTGTAAAAACATCTGCATATTTATTATTGCATAAAAAGTGAAATAAATTCTCCTTCATCCGTGAAAACCTTTTACATAAGAATACAAAATATTTGGTTTGTGTTCGGGGCCCCAAGCATTTGCCCAAGTTGCCCATAGGGTAATACGCCACTGCAAGTAATAATAATTTTCTAGAATTACAACGTGTCAAAGAAAAAAAGATTAATAAAACGAAATTTTGGGGAGATTCTTCATGAAATGTCACCTTCGCTAATACTAATTCCACAGTCAAGTCCATCGTCTTCTCCAGTAGGAAAAATTGCTCAGAAAGCAGTTATAATTACAAGTACTCAGTGCCGCGTTATGACTACTTGGGGCCCCTGGTCAAAGTAGAATTTCGGGGCCCCTAATCCCAACTAAATAATTTTCACCTTGGAAAAAATAAAACAATTGTAAAAACATCTGCATATTTATTATTGCATAAAAAGTGAAATAAATTCTCCTTCATCCGTGAAAACCTTTTACATCAAAATAGAAAATATTTGGTTTCTGTTCGGAGCCCCGTTTGCTTGGGTCCCCGGGCATTTACCCAAGTTGCCCATAGGGTAATACGCCACTGCATGTAGCTACCACTTAGTTTTAAGGCTTGCCCAAAATCGCCTTTGTGTATGACCGCGAGTAAAAGCGTGAACGTTTCTTATTTAGTACGACCAGCTCGATTACAAGTTTGCCTCGAAGGAACGTCTTTGTTTCTAACCTATCATTTTTCCTGTAAGATGTCATTCCTTTGCTCGGTCATGTAGGATCGTCATTCGGCCATGTTCGGAAGCATTGTTTTTGTTCGTTTGTTCGGAGTTGGCTGTGTGGTATGCTTGAGCGGGCATGTCTCGCGAAAAGTGGATAAAGTTTCGTATTTACAAATTATATTGTTAATATGTCGTAAAGTTAATTTTGTTCTGTTTCGTTCTTCAATTAGCATATTGTATCATTTCGGAATGAATACATGTTGGTTCTGTTGTGCACCACACGGCACTTTTATCGCACATAACCTAACATATCCATTGATCCGTTGACGGCGCGACGAGCAGGTAAATAATCGGAAAATAATACACTCGACGGGGAACGTTCGCCTACCGTCGCATTCCTGTGTTACCTTAACACTTTGCCGTCCGCACGTCTCGTAAAAATTTCTTCGCTTGGCGTCGGCCGTTCTTGAGGTTATCGGGTGATTATAAATTTTCAAGTTTTACTAATGTCATCGTTAGCTCTCATGAGTTTTCAATCCTGCCCCCTATTTTCATGAAATTTGGAAGATATACAAATATAAATAAAAGTAAAATTTGTTTTCTATATTTCTTTATTTACGCTTTCTTTGGTAATAACTTAGTATTTCTCTTTTAAATGTTTTAAAACAATCTTTAAGATGTAACGCAATTCCACAAGACTTGCGCATTAAATTTGTTGTCCTTCTTTTTTTTGTTTTTGGAACATACATGGCAGTTTCTTCGTTTTCGTTTGTTAGTTTCGGAAATGAGTGTTAGCTGGTGTTGTTTTAGCTGACCGGCAAGTCTGTCGATCGAATCATGATGGGACGCACGCGATGTAGTACCGACCGCCGAGTTTTGCTCAAGAACAGGTACATGATCTTTTATCCACGATTCGGACACTTTCGATAAAAAATCATGAAATCGGAGACTCTTGCGTTCTGTATTGAAACGTCGATATATCCTGAATGCATTAAATGATGCGCAATTAACACTATGCCGTCCAGTACACCACTGTGGTGTCGCCGGCCGTTGAGCAATACTTTGTGCGGGACACCACTGTGGTGTCGCTGGCGGCAAAGTGTTAATAAGCATGTCTCTTAGAGCCGCATTACGCTAAGCGATCGCACTTTTCTAACAGGCATACAAAGCGATCGCGCCGGGGATAGTGGCCCGTAATCAGTCGACGCTGTAACACAGGCTTGCACATTTTGATCGAGTCGGATCGTTTATGGGGTTCTCTCTCTCTCTCTCTATCTCTATCTCTTCTTTCCTTATTATTTCTGCCTGGTTCCCGTGTTCGCGACGTTCCCTACGACCAGGATGAAAGGAGCTAATGATCTACGAACCGGGCCGAATGATAATTAACAACGGTCGTAACTGCGGCGTGATTAACTATGACGAACGAAAGCGACGGTGGAATGCGCGTAGGTGTACCGGCGCTGAAGTTGTAAACCCGCCTTCAGAGGTATCTCGATCGCCAAAGAGGGTATTACTGTCGATGTAAACACCAATCTGACCGCAAGAATCCCGGCCACGAGAGTTTAAATTACATGGCTGTTCGGGGAAGCTTCTTGCCCAGAACGGAACGAACGATTTCGCGGCGATCGAATCTCGGGCTTGCGCTTTTCGAAATCATTTTGGGAGATGCAACTGTTTCGAAACAAATAACAGCATTACACGAAACATGTACGAAAACAAGGATCGGCTTTACGCAACAACCGGTAACGAGACTTTCGTGTCTTCTTTTTCTTGCCTAATTAGATCTCTATATTTTGTGTTCCACATTTTCTTCCGGGGATCTGCTTTATAGCTGCTCCCCCCCCCCCCAAAAGGCGTTCCCTACATTACACGCTCCGTATTCAGAGACTGAAATGACTGGTCTAAACTGCTGTTTACTGCTTCCCATTTCTTGCACACGTAACTCGAGTGTTTTGGATCATTATCCTAACTGGAAGCACCGATTGTTCAATATAGATTTCGCTCGACTTCAGCAGCTTTTTTAAAGAGATAATTTAGAGTACGAGCTTGTGTGACCGATCGAGTACATAAAATAGAATTACCGACAGCGTTTAAGGTTAGATTCACACTGTATTGGATTAAATGGAAGTTAACTCGACGGCTCGTAGGAGGGGGGTGACGATCGAAAGAGAGAACGTTGGAAGTATATTGCGGTTAAGAGTGTTGCAGGAGAACTCGGAAAACTGTATTTCGCCGGCGACCCTAATTATTTGACAAGTGTTCGCAACTGTTTACCAGAGTTTCTGACCGAATTTAACGTTGACCCTCTGTCCACCCTCGTGCACAGTGTATACCACGTATAGTCAGGACCGCGAGGTTCAAGAGTAATGTGTCTCTACTTGCACAGGTCGGCGGACGTGCAAGCACGTAGGGCAAGTTAGCAAATTAGCCTTCGCCTATTTTCCGAGCGGTAACGTGGCTTTAATATTTAATTATTCGCGTATCAAATGCCAATAAAGGGAATCGCTAAAAACGTGCGCGGTCAACGAAAAGTCGTGTCGTTGCTTCTTTTTATTGTGGGGGTACGTGCGCGTCGAGACATGTTGCGTTTTGTTGATGATAAATTCGCATGGAGACACGCGTGATGAAACGCGACGCGATATTGAATAAAAAAAAAAAAGGAGAAATGACGAGGAAATATACCTACCGGCGGCACCGGGGATGTTCATTATTCGTCGTGGCGTTATTTATTTTCTGGGCGCACCTCGAACATTTGCTTTTGGCGAACCAGTTTCGACGGTGCCAATATTTGCCCCGTTTCGCGCACGATAATCCCCTGAATTATGTTCTTTGAAGCGGCGACCGTTTGTACGCGTGAAAGAGCGTGCAGAAGTACGCGGGGATCAATCGAGTTTTCATGATTTACACATTGGCTTATGAAAGCGCTCGCAACAATATCGAAGTTATTCCGACTGGGGCCGGTTTCGACGTTTCACGCGGAAACATTGATCAGCCTTTACGCGGATCCCAGGCCGAAGCGACGGCTCGCGAAATTTAACCTTCTATTCCCTTCCAGCGGCGTTTCACACGCGCGTTTAAACCATCGCGATTATGAATCCGACAGATTTATTGGAACGCCTGTTCGTAACAGTTCCTGTACACTCTGGGCTTCTTTTATTTTATTCACCATGGGAGATTCATGAAAGTTGACCGCGGCTCTTGCTCGCTCAATCTAGAAGCGACGTTTCAAAAGAGATGCTTTCAAGATTTTGCGTCGAGTTCGACAGAGTTTACTCGGTACTTTATCACTGCTCCAACCTATCACTACTTTTCATAAGTTCTTCGTAAGGAGTTTGGATTTGAAAGGGAGATATCAAGATTTTTCTTTATCAGATATTTCTCAAAATTCGAAGGATTTTTACCGGAAAATTTAAAGGTTGTTGCATACGAAATGTCTGATTTTAGAATGCAAATGTTAGGGGAATGTTGCCGAATTTGGACCACCTAAACATTTTTTAAGATATAAGTGTGTGGAAGCATTTTTAATAGAAACGAAAAATTAGCTAATAAAAATCGAGTAGTCGGTCCATTCAAAGAACCTGGTTTCCCAAAACGAAACATCAAGCACAACTGAAACAAAAGTATTTTTTTGATTTTTGGATTCACTCCAGCACATTTTGTATGGACCCAGGTGTGACGTTTAATACATTGTATCATCTTCCTTTGTTTCATCACATAGTAGTATAAAACCAGGTATAATTTTATTTTGTACTTTTTGTTTTTCTTTGCCCAACCTTTGGTAGGTTTGTCTTATTAATCTTTTTTTCTTTGACATGATGTAATTCTAGACAATTATTATTACTTGCAGTGGCGTATTACCCTATGGGCAACTTGGGCAAATGCCCGGGGCCCCGAACACAAACCAAATATTTTGTATTTTTATGTAAAAAGTTTTCATAGATGAAGAAGAATTTATTTCACTTTTTATGCAATAATAAATATGCAGAT
Source organism: Sphecodes monilicornis (assembly GCA_913789915.3). NCBI lineage: Eukaryota > Metazoa > Arthropoda > Insecta > Hymenoptera > Halictidae > Sphecodes > Sphecodes monilicornis. The sequence continues at coordinate 2,632,862 of OU565300.1, forward strand.
GTTTTTACAATTCTTTTATTTTTTCCAACGTGAAAGTTATTTAGTTGGGGTTAGGGGCCCCGAAATTCTACTTTGCCCAGGGGCCCCTAGTAGTCATAACGCGGCACTGATTACTTGTTATTATAACTGCTTTCTGGGCAATTCTTCCGACTGGAAAAGACGATGGACTTGACTGTGGATTTAATATTGGTGAAGGTGACATTTCATGAAGAATCTCCCCAAAATTTTGTCTTATTAATCTTTTTTTCTTTGACACGTTGTAATTCTAGAAAATTATTATTGCAGTGGCATGTTACCCTATGGGCAACTTGGCCAAATGCCCGGGGCCCCAAACAAAAGGGGGTCCCGAACACAAACCAAATATTTTCTATTTTTATATAAAAAGTTTTCATGGATGAAGAAAAATTTATTTCACTTTGTATGCAATAATAATTATGTAGATGTGTTTACAATTGTTTTATTTTTTCCATCGTGAAAGTTATTTAGTTGGGGTTAGGGGCCCCGACATTCTACTTTGCCCAGGGGCCCCAAGTAGTCATAACGCGGCACTGATTACTTGTTATTATAACTGCTTTCTGAGCAATTCTTCCTACTGGAGAAGACAATGGACTTGACTGTGGATTTAGTATTGGTGAAGGTGACATCTCATGAAGAATCCCCCCAAAATTTTGTCTTATTAATCTTTTTTTCTTTGACACGTAAATCTAGAAAATTATTATTGCAGTGGCATGTTACCCTATGGGCAACTTGGGCAAATGCCCGGGGCCCCAAACGCAAACAAAATATTTTGTATTTTTATGTAAAAAGTTTTCATAGATGAAGAAGAATTTATTTCACTTTTTATGCAATAATAAATATGCAGATGTTTTTACAATTCTTTTATTTTTTCCAACGTAAAAGTTATTTAGTTGGGGTTAGGGGCCCCGAAATTATACTTTGCCCAGGGGCCCCAAGTAGTCATAACGCGGCACTGATTACTTGTTATTATAACTGCTTTCTGAGCAATTCTTCCTACTGGAGAAGACAATGGACTTGACTGTGGATTTGATATTGGTGAAGGTGACATTTCACGAAGAATCTCCCCAAATTTTTTATTTCTTTTTTCTTGAGGTACGTAGACATCACTATTGCTGCTCTCACTGTTATTGAATAAAGTCGGTACTGCCGTATTTGCCGAATTCCCATATTGCCAAAATTGTACCGGTCCAATTTGAGGTCTCTGCACACCCATCCGGGACGGGCCGGACCGGGATTTAGCTAGTTAATTTAGATAGTGTACTTTAAGGAGGTGTGGAGACCCTGGAACCATTGTTTTTGTGCTATGCACAGAGGGAACTGTCAACGCGCGCTCGAAAGTGCAAGAATTATGGCCCTTCGGTCGCGGGAGGGAAGAATCGGTACCACACCGGATCAGACATCCCGGAGACCCCTGCCTATACCAAAGCTATGTAAAAAAACTCTCCGGGGCCCGTCCCGGATGGGTGTGCAGAGACTCTTAGGCAATTGAGTTGTGGTCTAACATAAGCAACTTCGCCGGACATGTTAAAACGTGCTACATAACCCCAATGTTAACCTATAATAATGAAACTACTATGCTAATCTGTAGCTGAATATATTTGCATTCCAAATATGTAATAACATTTGTGCTACTTACTTTCAAACTGACTAAAGCAGTACTATCTCTTATTAGAATATTAGATAAAGAACTATGTAAACACAAAACCTCTTCAATAACCTTTCTCGCGCGTGGTTTTGTAAAACAGTTCAGTGCAGCGTTATAAATGTTATTTTTTCGTTTAATACAAATTATGTTCACTCGCTGGACAAGTTACCCTATGTGAGATGTCGTTCGAACCATTGCTAAATAAATGAATGTTGCAGCGTATAGGTTATACAAATATTAGACGTCTGTGTATTGGCAATACAATATTAATTCATAAATTTCAACGCGAAGAAATGGTTATAAATGTTATTTTTTCGTTTAATACGAATTTTGTTCACTCGCTGGGAGGTGTTCATTGACTGGACAGGTTACCCTTACAAGAAGAAGACACGGTCATCGGGTCTTAGATTTTGTCGAAACTTTGCGTACTGGTAGATTTCGTTCTCCTGTTTATGAAAATACAGCATTATAAGCGTCGAATACATATTTAAACAAAAGTTGTACGGAAGTTGAATAAATGCATTCTTATCGTTATTAGAATGCAATATACACCAGTCGCGTTTATCGCTCGGTAGTTCTAGTGATAACGTATCTCAAAAGTTGTTGAGTATCGACGCCTATAATGCTACATTTTCATGAACAGGAGAACGAAATCTACCAATATGCAAAGTTTCGAGAAAATCAGAGACCCCATGACCGCGTCTTCTCCTTGTTAGTTGTCCTACATCTCATTTTCTTTCGCATACCATTGACAGTCGAGCACCTTCACCTTTAGAGACCTTCGAGTTACATTGTTCTATGGCACTCGCCTCCGCGGTTATCGGCACTCATCGCATCCTCTATTATCCCATCCTCTTTTTAATTAATTAATGCTGTCGGGAGTTAGAAATCGTCTGCGTTTCCCAGCAACGTTCGTCGTCGTTCTTTCGCTTGGCCAACAAGCCCATTGTTCACGAAACCTGGCAAGCTGACGAAATTGTTTCACCTCTCATATTTTCCTTCCTCGCTCGATGATGAAACGAGCCCGTCGCTCGAACCTACCTGCCGCATGGAAATTCTAATATAATCAAACCATTGCGCGCGCAAGCACGTGCTAAATTCGGGAAACGACCGGCGCGGCTCGTGTACTTTCGTACGCGCGACAAATTGCAAGAACTCGCCGGGAATCGAGTTCGAGTGAAAGAAATCGCTCAAATCCTCCATCAACGTTTTAATCCTTCGATCTACTTGACACGCAATTCTTGTGCCCGGAACGTTCGTGTGCCACCGTAGTCCCGGAAATTAAGTTTTAACGAGAGGAACGCAGCGCCGGTGAAACACAAAACGTCCGCCAATATGGCGCCGGGCACGCTGCAAAAACTGAATTCATTGAAACACGGTTAGCAAGATTTATTTCTTCCGCCTCTAAATGTTCATTTCAATTAAGCGGTAATATACAGGGTGTCTACAAAATGTTGTAAACGGTTCTCGAGGATATTTGAAGTAACTTTTTCCTTTGCAATAATGGTCGCTTTGGCTTTGTTACGGAGTTATTAAAGAAAAACACGGACCAATCAAAGCAGCGCGGCTATAGTGAACGCATTCGAGCCAGTGATGGTATATGGTCTCGGTTTTCTCGCGCATGCGCGACGATTTTAGCGTCAGTAAAGTACAAAGTTGGGATAAAATGGGGTACCTTGGTCACCCCGCATAGTTTCGCAAATTTTTTTTCGATTATCAAATATGAATGTTTAACATGCGTATGTTATATTAAAATTTTATGTGTATGTAATATATAAATATATCTTGCACTCTTCTGTCCGGTTTCCCGCCAATAACAGTTCTCCCCTACTTTCCCCACAAACATAAGACGTACATACGTTCCTGCATTTAGTCGCGCATGCGTGAAAATACCGAGACCATATACCATCACTGATTCGAGCTCGGCGACAGGTTCCGCTGAGCGGGGCGTTGTCATTGGCCGTACCGGAGTACGTTTGCTGTAGCCGCGCTCTGATTGGTCCGTGTTTTTCGTTAATAACTCCTTAACAAAGCCGAACCGGCCATTTTTGCAAAGGAAAAAGTTATTTCAAATAACCTCAGGAACCGCCCATTTCAAGGGATTACATTTTTCAGACACCCTGTAGTTTCATTAATACCTGACCGTCCATTTTGTTTCTCAAAAATAATGGAAGGCGTTACCGAGAAAATTCCACGGTCTTAGGGATTGTGCATTATGCTGCGGGGGTGAGGCGAAAGACGGAAGGGGTATCAACTTGTCGGCCATCTTGGATGGCAAACACTGTGGTGCGCTCTATAGGCAGTGTTGGGATATGGTGCAAGATTTCACGCGCATGCGCGGCGATTTCAGCCTCGGTAAAGTAAGATTCTCGATAAAATGGGGTACCTTGAGCACCCAGCAGAATTTTAAAAAATTGGTATGATTTGATTCTGAAAAATGAGTGTATAACATGTGTATCATGGTGGGTTTGATTGAATCTTCATGAATCATTCCGAGATGAGAGTTCATGTTTCCATGCCAAGGTAACGATGTTTCAAGCAGGGGGGACCGAATTGACTATCAGATTGAATTATTAAGGTCACCTCAATGTGCTAACAATTAACCCTTTGCGCTCGGAGCAATCCTAACCCCAAAAACCACGATATTTCTTTGAACCTAGAACATTTTTATTGTATCTATTCTTTTACATTGGACACCCCAAATTGACCCCTTGTCCCACAACATTGTGTGATACACGTGATTCTATTTTGTTGTTTACATTTTCTCCTTCTTTTAAGAAATGATGAACTGCAAAGAAGTTGTTCTAATCATTGAAACCGTAGAATAAATCATAACGCAATGGGTTAAACCTGTTGTCTCATGCAACAGTTGAACGTTTAGCAATTTATACACGGACTTAACACTAGATTTACAGATTTACAAAAATGTTTAATTTACGATTATTAAGAGTGTAAGGACGCATTCGTGAGGAATTATTAAATAGATTTATTCTTTTGTGTACATATTACAATAAAAATCGCTGAAGATCTAAGTAAATACAATTTTATTATTTTTATAAAGCAATGTAAAATAATCAATTTTAGTGCTCCGTAAACCTAGTGTTAAGGACTGTGCATTAAGCTGCGGGGGTGAGGCGAAAGACGGAAGGGGTATCAACTTGTCGGCCATCTTGGATGGCAAACACTGTGGTGCGCTCTATAGGCAGTGTTGGGATATGGTGCAAGATTTCACGCGCATGCGCGGCGATTTCAGCCTCGGTAAAGTAAGATTCTCGATAAAATGGGGTAACCTTGAGCACCCAGCAGAATTTTAAAAAATTGGTATGATTCGATTCTGCAAAATGAGTGTATAACATGTGTATTTGTGTATATTTTGTAACTCGTAGGACACGTCCTGAAGTCTTTTTGTCCGGAACAGATTGTTTCGAGACATTCCCGCCAATATAACTGTCTCAGGGCTCCACTACCTCTGTCACCATGATATTGATACATTACTGTATTGGCCGCGCATGCGCGTGAAATCTTGCACTATATCCCAACGCTATCTATAGGCAACTTTAAATACTAGTTGCGCGAATTTGCAATGCAATCATGCGGGAAATAGATACAGATAATTTATTTATAAATTTATATTGGAGCCGAATGTGCAATATTTTGTATATATATACAAATATACTTGTTATGCACTCATTTTTCAGAATCAAATCATATCAATGTTCCCGCAATGTTATATAGATGGCAACACTAGTTTTGCCATCCAACATGGCCGCAGTCTACCATCCCTCCCCGCTCGCGGCACGACCCCTCTCACCCATAAATTCACTTTATGCTCAGTCCTTTAAGTCCGTGGAAAATTCACGACAGGAACTTCAAATAACGTCGAACCACCGAGTGCATATTGTTCGATCCATTGAACGATTAAAAGTGGATTCGTTTGTAAGGAATATGTTTTCTTCGTTAGGAGAAAATGATGCGGTTTGTACCGTATTCGGGGTAGCGGTTTCTGAGCACAATAGATCGTGTAAACGAAGCGAATCATTTTGTATTTAAAGGAAGGCACACAGGTAGCAATGTATTCGGTTTGAAATAGATGCTCGAAACAGACGCGCGAGCCCCGTTTGATGTGAATACTCATTAACAGTTACGGAGGAACAGCGAAGAGAGCTTTTGCTTGTAAATCTTATGCATTGGTCTTCCGTCGTTGTTATTTCCCGTTGTCGTAGTCGCGAGATTGCACTGTAATTATAACGTATTTATTTCACGCGCGACTCTTTCACCCATTCCATTACTTCATGTTTAATTCTATTTTGCCACAGAGATAATGATATGTATAATAAGTATAATTTATAATAACAAGCGCTTTGATAACAGCATCTTTCGCTTTGTGTTCGCACATTTCTTTGCCAACGAGAAGAAATCGTTGCAGCGGACTCTGTTGAATATTTCCTCTGTAAAATTCTTTTAGCGGTTGTATACCGTTAATCTAAGCTCGTCTAAATGCAAAACACAATTTAAATTTGTTAGGTTTGTAGATTCAAAGTTCTGCTCAGTTTATAATACTTCATTATTATTTTTGTAATCGATTAAAACTGATTTTGTAAAAATGTTGAGGCAAATATAATTACTTTGCGTTACAACGAGACGACAACTGAAACGTCGATGATCTTTGAATGTGTTAAAATAGCTTCTCATTTTTTAAATTCAGAAGCACTTTTGCGGAAATTATGTTAACAAGCGACTTTTCAATGCATATGCATCAATTCATCAGCATTTGTTTTAGAAACTTCGTATTAACATTCGACATTTTCCCTTAATGATAACATACACGAAATCTCCATTCTTTCGTTTCGTTTAATTTTCTTGAAATTCCTTAACACTAGATTTACGGAACCCGTCAAAATGGCGGATTCAAAAATTTTTATTTTACGATTATTAAGAGTTTAAGGAGGCATTCGTGAGAAATTATTAAATAGATTTTTTTTGTGTACATATTACAATAAAAATCGCTGAAGATCTAAGTAAATATAATTTCATTATTTTTATAAAGCAATTTAAAATAATCAATTTTAGTGATCCGTAAATCTAGTGTTAATAGCTTACATAGATGTTCCTTTGTGGTGATTTCAAAGGAATTGTGTCAAATTACAGTGATTTCAGCAACGTGTATATTTTGCAGATTGAATTCCATGATTTTGCAATTGTAGGTTATGAAAGCTTTTTTAAATTTTAGAACCACATATGATAGATGTACTTACATGGTGTAATGACATGAAAAATGTATTTCCATCAGGGTGTCCCAAAAATAGTGAAAATCCTTGAAATGGGCGTTTCCTGAGGTTAAAGTAACTTTTTCCTTTGCGAAAATGGCCGTTTCGGCTTTGTTAAGGAGTTATTAACGAAAAACATGGACCAATCAGAGCGCGACCTAGAGGCGTATTGGCAGAGACGGCCGCGCGCGACAGGAGTCGAGCGATGGTGACACATCGCGGTCGAAAGCAAGAAACAAACAAGAGAAGAAAATTTTTCGAGTCCTATGTCGGATAGTTCAAATTTGAATATGTTGTAGTCTTTAGTAACCTATGAAGGAATCTCGAAGGATTTTTCGAAATCTTAAAAAATGTTGGTTTTACAGACGTGTAAAGAACTTTTTTTCATTAAATTATAACACTAGAACTAACGTACCGAGGAAAATGAATTTTTAGTAGCTTATAGTGAACACAGAAGAGTATCTATTGAAAATATTTCGATTTGGAAAAAATGGTTTCATCACCATTTATTTTGAAAATGTTTTAAACAAATGCAATTTTCCTATAGCCGGGACTTTTTTAAAAATTCGAAAAAAACGTAGTGACAGCTCCAAGTCTCCTCTTTACGGACCTATTTTTGAAAAGGCAGGCGCTTTAAAATTGACGGAATTAAAATTATTTAAAGCGAACGCTGCACCGCGATATTACGGAGGTGCGCGGCCCCTTGTTTGTTCCTTGCTTTCGACCGCGGTGTATCACCATCGCTCGACTCCTGTCGCGCGCGGCCGTCTCTGCCAATACGCCTCTGGGTCGCGCTCTGATTGGTCCGTGTTTTTCGTTAATAACTCCTGAACAAAGCCGAAACGGACATTTTTGCAAAGGAAAATGTCGTTTCAAATGGCCTCAGGAACCTCCCCTTTGAAGGAAGCGAGACATTTTCGGGACACCTTGTGTACTGTGAAATCTAAGTGGGGTGCTCTCAAGATTTCCATATTAGGGAATATTGTGGAACTGTCCCTGTACTGAATCATGCTTTGTGCCGGCTGCATCCAGCTGGAGCGTAGTCATCGTTTCTATAAGCAAAGGGTGGAATAGGGCGTTTTCCGTTCTCAGGAAAGTGATTAGAAAACTCTGATTGAAATAAAAGCAGAGAGAATTCTCTGTACGTAACACGAGGAAGGTTGATGCTAGATTGTTTTTCTGTTTGCAGCATTGTGTTAGCGTGGCCGGAGGTGGCGGCGGAGGTGGAGGTGGTGGCGGTGGGACGGTCGCCGGCAGTCGACTGAACCTACACCTTCGTTCTTGCGGAGGCAGCGGTGGCGGTACCGGCATCGCCGGAAGTGACAGCGCTTCGGATTACCCGCCAAGCGCTGCGGCAGCGCGGAGCCGGGAGGCGGCGGCGGCGGCGCTGCACGCGGCAAGGACACTGTTGGGCGCGGGGGTGGCTAACCCTTGCTCACCCACCCCCGAACCGCCCTTCTGGAAGATGCCACATAAAGGTTAGTCGAACGAGCCTGTTTGTTTACACTACCCGGTGGAATTCGAGAGTCGCTTTCTGTCCCTCTCGCGCTCTCACCTTAGCCTCGTTCCCTTCGAACTTTACCGTGGTCCTGCGCTCGGCGCTGAAAAGCCTGATGCGCAGAGTGCTCAATATAAGGTTGTCCTCAACTCATAGCTGAGATTTGATATGCTTCGAAGGCTCTTGAGCGATACAATATTCAAATCACTTCGAATCTGATTCAAAACAGAATACTCTTGAGCGTCTTGCTTGTCGTGAAAGTCTTGATCGTTTTGAGTCGTATCGAATCCTACATATAGGGTAGATTCTATCGACACGCGGCTAGGAACACGGCGTCAAACAAACTAAACTGAATTTTCGAGTTATCGGGGTTCAACTGTATCAATATTTCTTCAGTCGTTTCACTGATGGCGGTTGCAGGGTTACGTGGCCCTGAGACTTCACCTGTTTAACCCATTGACTGCCACGCAAATTTAGCGCGTCTTGCCCTGGGCGCCACGGTTTTATTTTAAAGGAAACATGAAGTTTTACAAAATATAATAATATTAAGTTACTGATATAATATTGCAATGGCATTTACAGTATTTTTATTGAAAAAAAAGAACAGTACGAGATAACTCGTAGCAGGCGCCACAAAATAAGACTTCTGTGCTGGGTGCCACGTACGAGTTATCTCGTATCTTAACTTGCAGCATCCACTACGAGATATCTCGTAGCTGGCAGTTTTGGTACAGACGCTTACTACGAGATATCTCGTAGTTGGCAGTCAATGGGTTAAGGAAAAGAGGCAAATGGAGAACGTATTGGTGTGTTGGCATATTTTTTGTCACGTTGTTTTCTCCTGCCGGCGTAAGATTTACGTGTGAGCCCGTTCTATCGACCGCGTTCTGCTTGTCGCCGGGAATAGAGATCAGTCTATCTAATAGTTCGCTTATCGCGTGGAACGGTTTCAAAGGAATATGGCTGTTCTATCGAGCATCGCGGCGCGCGATCGCTTGAAATTGCTTTCCTAGGCGGACATCGCGTGTATCGTTGCGCGTTCAGGCTTTTCACCCTGTAAACAAGTTTCACGCGTAAAATCTATCTTAGGCGCATCTATAATTAAACCTAGTTACTCCGGCTATATGTCCATAAATAATGATAGAGAGAAAGAAAAATTCAGATGAATCGGGATCAAACTAATTTTTAAACGAAAAGGCTACTTTTAGAGGGTCTCGCGGTATTTTGTTATTCGGCCAGAGGGAGGAGGATTTGAAATTACGAGGGCTTGTGAAATCGATAGGTGGCCGATTATCTGTCGTTCGAATACTTTATCTGACGATCCGGTCCTCGTATCTCGACGATTTTGCTAATAGAAGGCCGTTACAATGCGGTCGAACGTCGGTCGCCTTTCCTATTGTCAGCGCTCGTTAGCGTCAACTTCGTGCCCGTGTATCGTGAAACCCGAGACACTGGGACGTTTTTTTTTATCGATACAGTCGGGAACGATGTCTCGAATCTTCGGGATGGATTTCGAGTTGACCGATGGTTGGCCAAGAACTTGGTTCCATGAAACGACCTCAACCTTCACTGGAGTTATAAAGTGCCGACGCGAACAAGGTGTGCGCTCGCTCCGCGAACTTTCTTTTCTACCATTTTGTTACCAGTCAAATTCTCTTCAGCAGCGACTCATAATGGAAAGATAACTTTCAAATAATCATCAATTCTTGTCGATAGCAATTTTTTAAAATCTTTTTTGCACGACATTTAGTAAATCAACGCCCCTAAAAATTAAAAAGGTTTAAAAAGTGCCATTTTTATGTTTTCATATCATTCTTCGCAATAGTAATTTTCTCAAAATCTTTTTTGCACATCATTTAGTACATCAATGCTCCTGAAAATAAAAAAGGTTTAAAAAGTGCCACTTTTATGATTTCATGTAATTCTTGTTAATAGCAATTTTCTCAAAATCTTTTTTGCACATCATTTAGTACATCAATGCTCCTGAAAATAAAAAAGGTTTAAAAAGTGCCACTTTTATGATTTCATGTAATTCTTGTCAATAGCAAGTTTCTCAAAATCTTTTTTGCACGCCATTTAGTGAATCAATGCTCCTAAAAATAACGAAGTTTTAAGAGGTGCCATTTTTGTGTTTTTATGTAATTCATCGCAATAACATATTTTCTCAAAATCTTTTCTGCACGCCATTTGGTGACTCAATGCTCCTAAAAATAATAAAGTTTTAAAAGGTGACATTTTGATCGTTTCATGTAATTCTTGTCTGTAGCAATTTTCTCAAAATTTGTTTTGCACGTCATTTAGTAAATCAATGCTCCTAAAAATTAAAAAGGTTTAAAAAGTGCCATTTTTATATTTTCATGTAATTCTTCGCAATAGCAAATTTTCTCAGAATCTCTTTTGCACGCCATTTAATAAATCAATACTGAAAATACCAAAGTTTTAAGAAGTGCCATTTTTATGTTTTCATGTAATTCTTGTCAATAGCAATTTTCTCAAAATCTTTTTTGCACATCATTTTTAGTACATTAATGTTCCCGAAAATAAAAAAGGTTTAAAAAGTGCCACTTTTATGATTTCATGTAATTCTTGTCTGTAGCAATTTTCTCAAAATCTTTTTTGCACGCTATTTAGTAAATCAACGCCCCTAGAAATAAAAAAGGTTTAAAAAGTGCCATTTTTATGTTTTCATGTAATTCTTCGCAATAACAAATTTTCACAAAATCTTTTCTGCACGCCATTTGGTGACTCAATGCTCGTAAAAATAACAAAGTTTTAAGAGGTGCCATTTTTATGGTTTCATGTAATTCTTGTCTGTACCAATTTTCTCAAATTTTGTTTTGCACGTCATTTAGTAAATCAATGCTCCTAAAGATTAAAAAGGTTTAAAAAGTGCCATTTTTATATTTTCATGTAATTCTTCGCAATAGCAAAGTTCTCCAAATCTTTTTTGCACGCCATTTCTCCCATTTTGTTACCAGTTAAATTCTCTTCAGTTGCGACTCACAATGGAAAAATAACTTTTAAATAGAAAGTCACTGCGATAAGAAATCTAGTTGTTAGCACTGTTGCTTTTGTAGTTGATCAAATATGGGGCAGGAGTATGTTTCGAGAAAATTGCTGCTTCTTTCAAGTTTTGTATCAACAAGATTGAACTACCGCCAACTGAGAGCTTCTTAAATACCTTTATAGTTTTGTTGCCATCTAACAGATGTATTATTCAAGTCGGCATTTCAAATCCCTTTCAGTTTCATAACGATTGGTTTTTTAAAACATCGAGTTTGGAGATCTGGTTAGGAACATTTATTAAAATTATTATTTATTTCACATTTGTTCTATTCGGACAAACTTCTCAAGCTTTCAACTACGATAGCAAGTAGTTCTATTTATTCTACATTTAATCCGATTTTTAAGGCTTTCTAGAAAACTACCTATAACAATCAGAAGAGTCAGGCTTAGAAGAAACCCCTGTACAAAATCGTCTTATAACACCTTTAGGACGCGACTTTAAGCTGATAACTTTGAATTAAAAGTCTAATGTTGAGTGCTCTTTTTAAATCAAAATTATTTATTTAAGATTGCACAGAATCACTTGAATTACATGAAAACGTAAAAATGGCACTTATTTTTGACCATTGGTTTACTAAATGATGTGCAAAGTATACAATTTTGAAGAAATTGGGATTGGTACGAATTGCATGAAAAAAATAATAAAAGCAATTTTTTAAAGCTATTTGATTTAAGCCCTTAGTGAAAATTTAAAATACGAGTCTTGTAGAACTATGTTGATTATACAATGCTGAAAAATTCATCGAAATCGATTGAGGTACACACGAGCTACAAGCCGTTGAAATAATTAATTTTGATCTATTGCAATTTTTTCAAAATCTTTTTAGCACGTCATTTAGTAAATCAATGCTCCTGAAAATTAAAAAGTTTTTGAAAGTACCATTTTATGTTTTCATTTAACTCTTATCAACAGAAATTTTTTCAATATGTTTTTAGCACGTAATTTAGTAAATCAATGTTCCTAAAAATTAAAAAGTTTTCGAAAGTACCATTTTTATGTTTTCATGTAACTCTTATCAACAGAAATTTTTTCAATGTGTTTTTAGCATGTAATTTAGTAAATCAATGTTCCTAAAAATTAAAAAGTTTTTGAAAGTACCATTTTTATGTTTTCATGTAACTCTTATCAATAGCAATTATTTCAAAATCTTTTTAGCACGTCATTTAGTAAATCAATGCTTCTGAAAATTAAGAAGTTTTAAAAAGTACCATTTTTATGTTTTCATTTAACTCTTATCAAAAGCAATTATTTCAAAATCTGTTTAGCACGTTATTTGGTAAATCAATGCTCCTGAAAATTAAAAAGTTTTCGAAAGTACCATTTTTATGTTTTCATGTAACTCTTTATCAATAGCAATTTTTTCAAAATCTTTTTACACTAAAGAATGGTAGTGTTAAATATCACATATTATGTAACAGCAAATTTGTATCGATAAGGCAGGAACTGATTATTGCAACATTTGTATAATCATCATATTATCGACCTGCGTTCGTGCGTTATCGGTTCTCCCTTGTTCTTTGTCATAGACAGAAACATCGAGACCACTGGGGCGTAAAGACGTAAAGCAATAAAGCCTGTAATTAAATATTAAATAAAATCCACTGCTACAATTAGCTTTAATAACATTAACGTTACTATAACATAACAGAACAAAATATTATTTTTATATCTATATTTTTATTTAACCACAGGTATGTAGTCCCTTTCGTAGCTCGGGTGGGGTGTGGTAAACTCCACTAGACATGTCGGAAGTCGCAAGGAAATGTGTAATTAAAAATAGATCTCGCATTACCTACTAACAGTTTAACCCTTTGCACTCGGAATTATTTTAACTCCATAGCCAAACTTTTCTTTTCGATCAAGAATATTTCCATTCTATACGATTTTTATCATTTTGAAGAAATGAAACTGATAGAATACCTCATAGAATGTTGAAATGTTTGGTAACTAATTTATTGAATATCAATTTAATAACGTAAACATTATTTTGAATAATGGTACAGCAATTTTTAGTGGTGTCTCAGAGTCACCACTCGAGCGCTAAGGGTTAAATATCATTCCGCGTAATATTTAGGGCACCTCAGAGTGCTGCCCTTTTTCGAATAAATTTTAGACCGCCCCATGTTCGGGGAGTCTCCCGAAAAGAAACGTGTGTGACGGAAACACATAGCTGTCTTCTAACAAAAGCGGAAGTGCGCAGCCTTTCTAAACCCGTCTCAATTTACATTTACAAAAGTCGAATATTTTTATTTAATCACAGGTATGTAGTCCCTTTCGTAGCTCGGGTGGGGTGTGGTAAACTCCACTAGACATGTCGGAAGTCGCAAGGAAATGTGTAATTAAAAATAGATCTCGCATTACCTACTAACAGTTTAACCCTTTGCACTCGGAATTATTTTAACTCCATAGCCAAACTTTTCTTTTCGATCAAGAATATTTCCATTCTATACGATTTTTATCATTTCGAAGAAATGAAACTGATAGAATACCTCATAGAATGCTTAAATGTTTGGTAACTAATTTATTGAATATTAATTTAATAACGTAAACATTATTTTGAATAATGGTACAGCAATTTTTAGTGGTGTCTCAGAGTCACCACTCGAGCGCTAAGGGTTAAATATCATTCCGCGTAATATTTAGGGCACCTCAGAGTGCTGCCCTTTTTCGAATAAATTTTAGACCGCCCCATGTTCGGGGACTCTCCCGAAGAGAAACGTGTGTGACGGAAACACATAGTTGTCCTCTAACAAAAGCGGAAGTGCGCAGCCTTTCTAAACCCGTTTCAATTTACATTTACAAAAGTCGAATATTTTTATTTAACCACAGGTATGTAGTCCCTTTCGTAGCTCGGGTGGGGCGTGGTAAACTCTACTAGACATGTCGGAAGTCGCAAGGAAATGTGTAATTAAAAATAGATCTCGCATCACCTACTAACAGTTTAACCCTTTGCACTCGGAATTATTTTAACTCCATAGCCAAACTTTTCTTTTCGATCAAGAATATTTCCATTCTATATGATTTTTATCATTTTGAAGAAATGAAACTTAAATGTTTGGTAACTAATTTATTGAATATCAATTTAATAACGTAAACAATATTTTGAATAATGGTACAGCAATTTTTAGTGGTGCCTCAGAGTCACCACTCGAGCGCTAAGGGTTAAATATCATTCCGCGTAATATTTAGGGCACCTCAGAGTGCTGCCCTTTTTCGAATAAATTTTAGACCGCCCCATGTTCGGGGACTCTCCCGAAGAGAAACGTGTATGACGGAAACACATAGTTGTCCTCTAACAAAAGCGGAAGTGCGCAGCCTTTCTAAACGCGTCTCAATTTACATCTTGTTACTCTCGCGTTAGCGTGCCTTGCCGGGATCATAGGTGGTGGCTTGGCTCGGCTCACGTCGCAGCCTTCGGCTAAATTTGTGACCTTCGCGACGAGTTATACGAGGGTCAAGCAAATACGTGTACGCTTACGGGCTTAGGTGGGGCTCGCGGTTACCCCCGGGGTTAGCCGGTAACCCGACACGCCTTTCCTTGGCTTCTGTCGGGCCAACAGCCCCTTCAGCCGCTTCAGCCCCTTCTTCACTGGAGCCTCGACGTCGAAGGGTGGCGCCTTCTACCCAGCACACCCTCCGCCGATTCGGCGGCAAACGCGATCCCCAGGCTACAACACAATCGGTGTATTCCTCCGGCTAGGGCTGCCTCCGGGTTAGGTCGGCGGGCTTAATAACCCACCACCTACACCGCCAATTTGTCTTTCCTTTGTGCGCCGTTTTATTGCCGATCCGTGTATTACATTTCCCTGACTCTTGAACCCAATTAT
Organism: Sphecodes monilicornis; assembly: GCA_913789915.3. Taxonomy (NCBI): domain Eukaryota; kingdom Metazoa; phylum Arthropoda; class Insecta; order Hymenoptera; family Halictidae; genus Sphecodes; species Sphecodes monilicornis. The sequence continues at coordinate 2,648,184 of OU565300.1, forward strand.
TAGGTGTATAAACCTGCTCTCGGCCTTTTTACAGACAAATTAATGTATACTTATTTCAAATCAAATAACAATTACACGTCGTTCACCGAAGCCTTGCGCGATGTGAGCTTCAGTTTGTAAGACTCTCCCTCTTTCTCTCTCTTGACTCTACATTTTTATTCAGGCAGAAGTTCAGGGTTAGCGATTATCACGGTCCCAAGTTTCGGGTTATACGTTGGCCTACCCGACAGAAATAATTGTCTTTAATGTTCACAAATGACCCAACGGAAGTAATGAAAACATTTATTCATCGAATCTCTTCAGATATCGTAACAAAATTTGGTGATCTCCGAAGAAAAGCAATAAATAAGCATCTCCAAGTGACTTCTGCGCTGAGCATTTTGTACATCTAATTAATACGTAGAGGCTAAATCCGCGGAGTAACTGATCGTCATCGAGCGATCGATAGCGATAGATCACAGGTCCAGTGGAAGCACGAAGCAACTGGGAACAAATGCAAGATTTCAAAGCCCACAGTTTCCCAATTAGTAAGCCGATCAGAATCGCGGATAAGAGTTGCAGTTTGCGTTACTCTAAGCTCCGAAACCTAAACCACCATCTGATATAATCCCGCACCATTTCGGTCCGTTAAAATTGATTTCACCACCAGCACGCACCGAGGAGGGGAGTGTATGTTTATCCGAAGTTTGGTCGGATCGTATTACGTTCTGCGCCCGATCATAATACGGGGTCTGGGGTATAGGAGAGCGTTCCCATTATCGAATGAGCTGGAGCTGAAGTTGTGGAGCTGGAGTCAGAGCATGCTCGAGCATCGCGAAGAGTTGCGAGGAGGCCAACGATGGCCTCGCGGCACGAGCTTGCCCCCCTATTCTTCCACGGGTCTCTTTTCTCTCGCCATCCCCTCGCTAAACCCTCGCTATTCTATCCGTTTCTCCCTTTCTCTCTCTCTCTCTCTCTTTCTCTCTCACACCCGGTCCTGCCCAAAAGCCCTACAGCTATTCGAATCAAACGGCCGATTCACGGCAGCACTTTATTTCGTGGTAGGCTACAAGATTTGTTAATGGTTATGGGCGCCTGTGTCGGTCTGCTCGCGTGCCAGCCGAAGCTGCAGAGATTACCTGCGCCCGTCTTTCAAGGGCCAATAAATGTCGAGGGTGCGGGATTATCCGTGTCGGACCAATGGGATATCGTTCGTAATACATTTCGAGATTTCCAGTTCATAATTGATGCCCCCCCCCCCCCAACCCAATGTTAGATTCCTCTGGTGACCTGCAGAGACAAACGATTCCGGGATGGACACTGAAACCGAAATAAACTCTCGGGTGATCTGTAATCAAATCATATGGCAACCTGGAAATGTTGAAGGTTCTTAACTCTTAACCCTTTGCTGTGCGATTTTCTTCAGAGATGTAACGATTAGAATGTATTTACAATTGACGCTATTTAAATTACACAGTGCACCCCCCGCCTTTGAAAATCTGTCTTAGCGCAGTAAAATTTTAGTTTTAGAATTTTATTTAGGCACATGCACAGACACACACGCACACACGGAGAACGTAATTGCTTTCGCTTTAGTGTCTGGTCCACGGACTTGAGGACTGTGCATTAAGTTGTGTAGGTTAAGTTGAAGGGGTATCAACTTGTCGGCCATCTTGGATGGCAAACACTGTGGTGCGCTCTATAGGCGGTGTTGGGATATGGTGCAAGATTTCACGCGCATACGCGGCGATTTCAGCCTCGGTAAAGTAAGATTATCGATAAAATGGGGTACCTTGAGCACCCAGCAGAATTTTAAAAAATTGGTATGATTCGATTCTGAAAAATGAATGTATAACATGTGTATTTGTGTATATTTTGTAACTCGTAGGACACGTCCTGAAGATTTTTTGTTCAGAATAGATGGTTTCGAGACATTCCCGCCAATATGATATAGATACATTACTGTTTTGGCCGCGCATGCGCGTGAAATCTTGCACCATATCCCAACGCTACCTATAGGCAACTTTAAATACTAGTTGCGCAAATTTGCAATGCAATCATGCGGGAAATAGATACACATAATTTATTTATAAACTTATATTGGAGCCGAATGTGCAATGTTTTGTATATATATACAGATATATATATATATATATATATATATATATATATATATGTATATATATACAAATACACTTGTTATGCATTCATTTTTCAGAATCAAATCATATCAATGTTCCCGCAACGTTATATAGATGGCAACACTAGTTTTGCCATCCAACATGGCCGCAGTCTACCATCCCTCCCCGCTCGCGGCACGACCCCTCTCACCCATAAACCCACTTTATGCTCAGTCCTTTAAGTTCGTGGTCTGGTCGAACAGGTACTGAGCAACTTACAATTAGGTAGATGTAATTATATGTACCTACATAGGTGTCGCACAGAAAGATCTGTTCTATAGATATTATCGATTTCTAACTTACCGACAGACTTAATATTTATATATTAATATTTATATTTCGGTGAATTCGAGATATTCGAAACTACTCCTGGATTTTCGTATGCGTGGCCGTGAGGCCGTCCCAATCCGCCCCCGCTCGCGACCTAACCCAAACTCATTCTGTTCACATAATCTTCCCATTGTAGATGTTATCCAGAATTTGGTCTTTTCAGAACCCTTTTCACTTGCCCCGACCATTATTTCACGGGAGAGGCAGTTGTTCTCCAACTTCACCGAAATGTAAATATACTCAGAAACTGCGCAGCTAATAGAAAAAAGTCATACGACATAAATTGTTAGAAATTCAATTTCCTACAAAAAAGGTCTCTTAATATTTTGCCATATCTCGCATAGTTTCCGAGATATTTGCAGTTTTATGAAAAACAAGAAATCCACTTTAAAATGATCCCAGGAACACAAATATAACCTTCAAAGTAGGGGCCACGGTTATCGTAATCTCCCCGCATAAAAATATGGTCATCGAAGTCCCATAAAAAAATAATGAATAATAAAGAAGTTGGAAATTCGGATTAGTGTGGTCTCACCGATATACCCGAGCCGCATGGTGTCATATTTCTCGGCGACCGAGGCCTCTCGAACTTCACGGCCCCTCAAGGTGATACACTCCGCGCTAGTGGGGATATCTCGGAGACAATTATGTCGGAGACATTTGGGACAATTACCGATGAAATACTGTATAAGTCTCGTCGTGATCCAGAGGCGAAAAACATTTGCGCGCGCGCGCGCGTTTGTGCTGAAATTACCCTATGCAGATTTAAATACCAATTACGTTACTAGCGACTTCGCAATTATAATTAAGGAACGCGCGAGTGTAATCACGCGACTGCTTACTTCGACCCAGCTCTCCTGTGGTTTCCTCGGTGAAAAGGGACGAAGATACGCGATGCCTCGCGGCTTTAATAATAAGAGGCGCGGTAACGAGTATATGCCGTTAGGATGGCGTTGCTTTCGCTAATTCAACGCTGCTTCCTAACACTGTCCGTAATGAATTCGCTAGAGGATGAAGAAGGGAGTTGGACCAAGAGAGATAGTGCCAGAGGAAGGGAGACGAAGAGGAAGAGAAAGGAACGGTGAGGGAGTTATGGGTAGGGAGGGATGGGTGAAGCAACGATGAGAGAGAGTGAGCTCAAGACCGGGCTAAGAGACGGGAAGAGGATCTCGCTCTTGCGATTCAACTCATTACAGAATGTATGCTACGCACGCCATCTTTGATGTCGCGGTAGAACGCGTTCGGATGAAACTCTTGCTTCCTCGTGGCGTGAATTTAGCCCGAAACGCTCGAGGCGCACGACCTCATCCTCTGTCCCTATCCTCGCCTCTACGCCTTTCAAACCAGCAACGACGCGGTGATAATATCGTTTAACGAGAGTTACTTCGGCCACGTATAAATAAAACGCGACCCCGGTGATATCACTCGGTTCACAAATGCGATTCAAATCGGTTTCAAATGCGATTCTACCTCAAAAAATAGTTTCTCTGTTTATTCCTTGTAACTGCGTATCCAGATGTAGAAATGCCGCGGGTGATTATTTGTTAAAATCCGTTAATGATTCAAGGTTGAGAAACAACGGAAGAAATGTTCAAACTTTCGTATGAAATAAGCATTCAGCATTTTTGTATAACTCTTTTCAAAGTTTGAAATATTCTTAATTTACGTTGTTCGTATATGGATTAAAAAATGCTTCAAATTGGATTAAATATTTGAAATACATCTACTAACATATATGAAAACAGCATTTTCTATAATTAAAAAATCTAAAACGTTTCATTTTACTTTGATTTTGCCGATTTTGTCTTCAGAACGCTGTATCTCGTCATAGAAGATAATATTTTTGATTTGGGAGCTTTGAAGGGTTGTTGCTTTAGCAAAAAAAGATATTTTCAATATGTTAGAGTTGAAAAATTGAATTTTGGCTAGGAAAAGGTGTGCGTTGTGGAGCTTCCTCTTCGTTGATCGAGCTTCCGGTTGTTACGCCTTTGAACGCTATCGGGCTATGTTGTGCACCGATTCCCGAACCGTGGCGAAAGTCGCGCGATGAAAAAACCAACGTTCATTGAATTTTTAAGGGGGTTTTGTTGCCCCCGCGCGCGAGTAGGAAGCTCGGAGATTATGAGCGGAACTCTCGCGGTGACATTCATGCCGCGCCGCACCGCCGCCGACTGCCGCGCTCAAAATGGAGGCACGCTGAAAGAACACACGCGCGTCCCGCGATTACCCGAACGTGCATTCGGATTTTCAGCGTTTTTCGAGACATTCTGCCAGGGACAAAAGGGAGAAAACCTGTTTATCTCGCTTTCGTTATTCCCACCCTTTTGACAGTGTAGGGGCACCGCCTCTCTTCGGTTTTTGTGGCTCACACACGGCGGAGACTGTTTCTACGTCTACTCGTGAAACGCAGAGCGACGCGATGTTTAATGCATACATTTATTATGAAAGCAAATGTATTTCATCCGACCATACATCTGGAGCAGTTAATTAACACGTTGCCGCTGTTGGAGGACATTGAATTCTAGTATACTGGGTTCACTATTCAATCGGGGTGTTTGATGGTAAAAGAGCACGCACGCAGAAGTGCTGTTTCAAAAGAATTGATCTGAATGTTGTCATTATGCCATCATTTAAAACCATTTTTCTTTGAGACGTTCCGAGAACAGAAGTTGCGATTTCAATTTCGAAAACTTGCTTTAACCCCTTATGATATAATACATACCATACCATTTCGTTTAATGCTCTTGTTCAGGAACCCGGGACTATTGTAGGATTGGTAGTGGATCGTATGGGAAAGATGCTTGTGGATCGGGTATGAACACAGTAGGGAGTCCGGAAATGGGAAATCGAGCAGGAAGCGTGAGCGGAAAAAGAGATGGAAAGAAATTGAGATTTTCGTTGCACGTGGATGATAAACCAATTTATGACACTCACTCGCGTAAACGACAAGGACAAGAAACGGCACGATCGAGAAGCGTGTACTGGCAATCCCGAACGGCAGAAGACAAAGTAAACAATGGGCGCGATGTAGAGCATGTAAGGCGTTGGAACGTTAGAACGAATCTAATCGATACGGTGATGCGAGCGATTAACGGTGGTTCTCGGTAATCACGTGATCACGCATCGCGAGCGCGTTACCGGGAATCGCCAAAAACAGGTGTCTCGTGCACATGTGATCCTCAGGAGCGTATATCCTGGGTCCGTGTAAAGGTCGGGTTATACATGTCCGAAGTTCGGATCAGACCGAATATTGTTACCTAGGTTTGAATGAGAGTATGGCGGCTGAAAAGTGTGTGAGAGGAGGAAAAAGGAGAAGGAAGCGTTTCGTCCTAGGCCCGCTAGAGGACTCGTCAGTAAGGCTATCTAGCGAACCCGTGCCTTAAACGCGGGATGTCGTAAGGACAGTTTAGGACGGTATATATACAAACAGAGGAAGATTCAGGTAGTAGCGGGAAAGGTGTTGTCGTAATGTCCCTCTGTTGGCGAGCATAGGAAGTAGCCGCCACATTACTCCCTTGCCAGTGGTCAACGATATCTGGACACAAATTGCCGCTGCCTTGAGATAGGTGTGTTGATTAATTTATAGCGACTTGAAAAGTGTGTGAGAGGAGGAAAAAGGAGAAGGAAGCGTTTCGTCCTAGGCCCACTAGAGGACTCGTCAGTAAGGCTATCTAGCGAACCCGTGCCTTAGACGCGGGATATCGTAAGGACAGTTTAGGACGGTATATATACAAACAGAGGAAGATTCAGGTAGTAGCGGGAAAGAGGTGTTGTCGTAATGTCCCTCTGTTGGCGAGCATAGGAAGTAGCCGCCACATTACCCCCTTGCCAGTGGTCAACGATATCTGGACACAAATTGCCGCTGCCTTGAGATAGGTGTGTTGATTAATTTATAGCGACTTGAAAAGTGTGTGAGAGGAGGAAAAAGGAGAAGGAAGCGTTTCGTCCTAGGCCCGCTAGAGGACTCGTCAGTAAGGCTATCTAGCGAACCCGTGCCTTAGACGCGGGATATCGTAAGGACAGTTTAGGACGGTATATATACAAACAGAGGAAGATTCAGGTAGTAGCGGGAAAGGTGTTGTCGTAATGTCCCTCTGTTGGCGAGCATAGGAAGTAGCCGCCACATTACCCCCTTGCCAGTGGTCAACGATATCTGGACACAAATTGCCGCTGCCTTGAGATAGGTGTGTTGATTAATTTATAGCGACTTGAAAAGTGTGTGAGAGGAGGAAAAAGGAGAGGGAAGCGTTTCGTCCTAGGCCCGCTAGATGACTCGTCAGTAAGGCTATCTAGCGAACCCGTGCCTTAGACGCGGGATGTCGTAAGGACAGTTTAGGACGGTATATATACAAACAGAGGAAGATTCAGGTAGTAGCGGGAAAGGTGTTGTCGTAATGTCCCTCTGTTGCCGAGCATAGGAAGTAGCCGCCACAGAGTGTTCGCAATCGGAAGTCGGCGTTCGACTTCTCAACGATTCTTTTTCTTCGAATCTGGGAGGCCATATTATCCTTGTTGTGCGTGGCACGAAAAAGGTTTCTATGGGTTCCACAACACCTTTAAGTAAACTATCGGTAGCTCTCCTTTACAACATTTCGAACGCATCACAAGTTACCTCAAAGTTCGGACGGGAATGTATCAACACCCTAAAAACGCGTCCGATATCGGACGGATGTGTATAACCCGACCTTAACGCGGGGTGCTGCCGATATATCGCTCGCCTTCGACATCTTACATCTAAACTTAATTCTAAGCTTAATCCTAAACAGCTCTGGATACCTATCGACAGATAAGAAAATAATTTGTGTTGCATCGAAATCAATGTACAATAGTTAGATTGTTTATTACTTAGTTTAATGTACCAAGAGCATTACGTCTCTGAGATGTCATCTTAAGGTAAGGGGTTACGTGCCGTTGAAGGCTTCAATTGAGTTGTAATGTGATGCTATTATTTTGATTATAAAACGTAGAAGACATTTAACCTCTTAGGCACGACGCGCCACTATAGTGGCTCACTCTATTAGCTCACTCGCTCACCGTTTGAATTAAATGATCGTCTTCCGATACGCCTGTGACATATATCGTACCCAATTAAAATTATAATTTAATCATTAAAAACTTCATTCCAATGTAATCGCGTAGAGAACAGCATTGTACGTCGCACATTGTAGGTCAGTGATGGGCAATTTTGCCTCAATTGAGGCAAAACCGTCCACACCGTAGCGCCCTCTGCCCCCTTCCATCAAGCGCGGTACAATGGGGCAACGAAGACACGAGACATCAGCGTACGCGACGAATGTGCGCGCTGCATGAAAGAGAGGTTGGTGGGAGAAGCAGGCGTTTGAAGGGCTCCACCCGTGCCCACCACTGTTGTAGGTTATATCGTTTACAAGTAATTCTCGTTGAACTCCGCCGTACAGAGAAACGCGAAAAATTCAGCCGTGCCTAAGAGGTTAAGAGCATTGAACAGTGAATATTGGTTGTAAGAAAAATCCTCGGGTCCGTGCTCTTGCTTAGATCGTACAGTTCTACTATTTTTTTGTGACCACGTGTGTGAACACGGACCGCACGGCCGATAGTGCAACAAAAAGGCGCAGCTCAGGCTTCTTGGCCCCTCGCGGAGTATGCCCCGCAGTGGAGGGGATATTCGTTCTGCTTAGATCGTACACTTCTAATTTTCTTACATCGAATATTTACTGTATTCCAGAGACACGGGTGACTAAGAAATATGTTTCCTCGTTGACATTAGTATTAGCTTTTACGGTTGAAATGGATGCACAAAACGCAGTCGAAAGTGACAAAGCGAGTATCATTGAAGTAGAGTGTAATGAACGGAAAGACGCACCTCGAAACGCTTCGAGAGGTTTTCTGTGCCGGTGGACGCCTGGGTAGCGTGTATAGGAGCTCGAAGAATTTTTACATTTTCAACGAGAACAGCTCTTTCCATCGAGCTGAAGTATCGCAATCGAACTCCGTACAGCACTCGGGACCAGCACGAGTCGTAAAACTCGTTACATCCGAACGGATGCCGCTTGAAAACGAACGGTTAATTACCCGTATTATATTATTGCGTCCCATTAAGCAGGCATTCTGTAAACTTTCCGTCATCATCGGCAACCGAAGCTGCGCATTAGCCAGTTTGTTTTGTTTCTATTACTGGGGGGGGGGGGGTGGGGGGCGATCGATCCTTTCTTTCCACTACCCCGTGTCTGTTACGTGAATATATTGTAAAATTTAATTGATACCGCTACGCAATCGTACGATTCGTTTCTCGTAACACGCAAGCTATTGTTTATGCTCTATCTGAAAGTGTGATATAGCTACACAGTTCCGTCATTGCGCTCGTGGAAACACATCCTAAAAATGTTTATTAAGATGAAATTTATTCAATTCAGTTGTATTTTACAGAACATCAAAAAAATCAGCTGAAAGAAAAGAATAATGGTTTTTTTCGTTCAAGGTTTCGTTTTCGGGATAATCGAGTCTGAAAGTTCAGCAATTACGCGTGATAGGTATCGTGTGTCTGTTCATGACCCGCCGGTTCTACTTCCTGGAAATAGTAGTGTCGCGATGATTGCAACGACTTCAGGGCCGAAACATTTCTTTTTCTGTTGCAACCGAAACTGATTATCGCCAATCGAACATGTAAATGTGATCCAAATTATCTCGTGTTTGGTATGATTTTAATCCGAAAAATGTCACGAATGTGTTCGTAGAAGTAGGGGGATCATTTTACTGCGCTTATCCTATACAGTCTGTTTGCACTCTTCGCGACAACACTGTACAGTCGCATTCCGATATAATCCGGCATGCTAGGGACTTCGGCAGTGCCGGATTATCAAATGTGCCGGGTTATTGGACTATATACCCTAGTAGCATTTATGGTTGACCAACGGTGGCCAACGGTTGGGAGTTAGTTGGGATATGGTTAGTGGTTTTGCCTACAGATCCCCAACGTAGGGCCGACGACGAAAAATGATGTGAATTTGCCAACGAATATCCAACGTTGGGCCTAATGAAGACATTCGAACATTTCGTTTCACTAGCAAAACTCACCGTTGCACGTTTCGAATATCGTCCGGGCAGTAGGACGAACTTGTATATATTTTTGTTGTCCCGAAGGGAATTCGAGAACGCGAACGTACGCGCGGAGATGGTTCGAGAGCATCGACGAAAAGAGAACTTTCGGTGAACTGCAGCATCACGATTGAAAATTAAAGTGCGTGAAAGGGAAAGTAGACATTTGAAACGCGCACAATTCCTTCAGTCGCAAGTGCACCGTTATTTATAGCGAGTGCCGACGGGGATTGAGAACGAGGAAAGAGAGCATGCAGAGGAAAGGAACGATCGTCCGTGTATATTAGACAATACTAGAGCTGTCCCTAGTAGCATTTATGGTTGGCCAACGGTTGGGAGTTAGTTGGGATATGGTTAGTGGTTTTGCCTACAGATCCCCAACGTAGGGCCGACGACGAAAAATTATGTGAATTTGCCAACGAATATCCAACGTTGGGCCTACAGATATTATGGTCGGTTAAATAACGTGAAATTTACGACGGTGATATTACATTGGCCCAACGAAAATCTGCCGACATTGAAATATGTCGTCTAACAGACACCAGAAATGTAATGTTGCTGCAACCAAAAACATGTTATATTCCAAATTCATTTTTTTTCATATTTCTAAATATACTCACAATTTGTTATTTTTGCGCGATAGTTGATGCACCAAAGTTTTATTGTGCGCAGCCTTGGAGTTTATTTACTTCTTTAAGTCTCTCCATTTGACAAGGGGAAGGTACGGGTGTTGCATTCGCTTTTAGAACGACAGTATGCGGAGGTGTTAGTGCTCGTATACCGTAACGAAACCCTTTATGTATTATGATTTACATTTGTCGACGTATCTAGTAACCCAAATCGTAGCATACGCAACCACGCAATGTCGATAGTTACGGCGGTAGCGTATCAACTTACTACGCAGAGGATTCAGGTTCAAGTCCGACGAGGGTACGAAATTTTTTTTCTTTGTTCCAATTTTTACCGTGGAGATACATTGTTTAAATATTATTTATTATATTCTGTGAAAACAACCGTAAAAGAGAAGATCGGAACAAACGTATTACAGCGACGTAGGCTCCACGTTGGGTATGATCGTTGGCCCTGCGTTGGCCGCGATCGTTGGCCCAACGAAAAAAATGGCGACATTTCTAACGGTTGGCCAACGAATACTGCAACGTAGGCCCAACGAAACGCCAACCATAAATGCTACTACTGTTACCTTTATTTTCAAGTCATTTCAAATAATTTGCTAATCGTACAGAAGAAGAGACACCTCACCGATTTCAATGACCTTGAAATATGTCGTCAAGGTTACCATTCTAAACAACTTTTCCCGTATCTAGTAACCCAAATCGTAGCATATGCAACCACCAAATGTCTATAGTTACGGCGGAAGCGTATCAACTTACTACGCAGAGGATCCAGGTTCAAGTCCGACGAGGGTACGAAATTTTTTTTCTTTGTTCCAATTTTTACCGTGGAGATACATTGTTTAAATATTATTTATTATATTCTGTGAAAACAACCGTAAAAGAGAAGATCGGAACAAATGTATTACAGCGACGTAGGCTCCACGTTGGGTATGATCGTTGGCCCTACGTTGGCCGCGATCGTTGGCCCAACGAAAAAAATGGCGACATTTCTAACGGTTGGCCAACGAATACTGCAACGTAGGCCCAACGAAACGCCAACCATAAATGCTACTACTGTTACCTTTATTTTCAAGTCATTTCAAATAATTTGCTAATCGTACAGAAGAAGAGACACCTCACCGATTTCAATGACCTTGAAATATGTCGTCAAGGTTACCATTCTAAACAACTTTTCCTGTATCTAGAAACCCAAATCATAGCATATGCAACCACGAAATGTGTATAGTTACGGCGGAAGCGTATCAACTTACTACGCAGAGGATTCAGGTTCAAGTCCGACGAGGGTACGAAATTTTTTTTCTTTGTTCCAATTTTTACCGTGTAGATACATTGTTTAAGTATTATTTATTATATTCTGTGAAAACAACCGTAAAAGAGAAGATCAGAACAAACGTATTACAGCGACGTAGGCTCCACGTTGGGTATGATCGTTGGCCCTGCGTTGGCCCCGATCGTTGGCCCAACGAAAAAATGGCGACATTTCTAACGGTTGGCCAACGAATACTGCAACGTAGGCCCAATGAAACGCCAACCATAAATGCTACTAGGGTAGCAGGGCTTCGGAGTCTTGGAGTCGGAGTAAAAATTAATTTTCAATACCGGTTAAGTAGTTCCGTCACTCAGATATGGGTGACATGGCGACCATAGTATTCAAACGAATCAGGAAAGAAATCAATTGACATTATTTGGTCTCTACACATTTGCGAAACATTTACATCACTCGTTCTAGCTACGTTGTATCTTAGACGTGTTGGCGCACGAGAGTTTGGGAAAAGGCAGGCATTCTCGGTTATAAATTCGGTTCCGAGTTAAATAAACGGCGGTGCATTGTTGGTTATTTCGAGAAATTGTGTGGACGGCTACAACGTTTTAAGATGGAGTGGCGAAGCGTGTTTGTAGACAGAGCGTACCTGCAGTGCTTCGCCGGCGTCGTTAGAAGGGAAAATATTTTCGCTGAGCAGAAGTGGCCGCCGACGGTTTACAGGCCGCCATTTGTTTTCCGCGTTTCGCCCTCCGGCGGATATAAAGAAAGCTGTAAACGGAACACGGATATCGTAGAGACGGTCGCGGATGCCACGCGTTGCGAAAGAGCAAAGCTTCGCGGCCGATTATTATTGCAGGCGAACGTACGAACGTCAGAGCTTCACAAGCGAATTTCATTCCTCGCTGAAAATATTCGGTTCTATGAGCACTTTCCGCCACATCGGAATATTCAAAGGAATGGAATATATCTAACAATTCGGTAGTGTACCACGTAAATGTTTCCGCGATGGTTTCCGGGCGGGGTATAGTTTTCTTTAAAATCGCAGCCATCTTTTTAAAACATTCAATGTCAGCGTAGAAAAACAAGGCTGAGCTCTGGGGGCTACATTTCTCATTCTTGGTTTTTCCTGACAATGCATTATTTTACATTTTCACGAGGCACATGTTTTTCAAAATATGTCTGCAAAAGGATTGTTGGAAACTGACAACAGATGTTAGCCGGGTGCCCGGGTATTTGTGGAAGGGTTAATTAATATGTTGGACGGTAGACAATGATTAACCCCTTAACCTTCCGTCGGGCGCAACTGATCTGAGAGGCATAGCGCGGTTATTTGGGTACATCTCCCCCCCCCCCCCCCCACCAGGCAACATTGTCATTTGGCGTTCCCAGTAACTGCCTGTTTTGACGTGCTCTAAGGATCCTTCCCACTTAGTTTGCCTTTGGCCATCATTACCGGAAGTTATTCATGTTTTGTTCAGATCAGCTCAGTGCGTCCGAACTCATCACATATTTAAAGTTACGTATTTTCGAAATATTAGCATAAAAATTATTTATTATCTTCGCTTTAATTTAAATAATGTAAGAGTTTTCATTAATTTTGTGGAAATACATTGACCGTATCGTAAAGTCCCAGTGCCGAAGGTTCAGGTAGCGAGTAAGTATCTGGAAAACACAAGCGACTCAGTCACCCCCACCCTTGGGGAGGGCCCAAAAGAGCGTTCCTTCAAGTATAGACGGTACCAAGTGCAGTATTTCTCTAACAGCAGTTGTATGAATGAACTCAATTAGGTGTTTATTGTGTTTTTTGAATGTGTGCCCGTCAAGCACATTGCGCCCGAACTCGGTAGTCGAGGCATTGCGCCCGACGGAAGGCTAACCTACAACTACGGGCGTAGCTCGTAGTAGATGATCGGGCCAAAAGTGAATATTACGGGCATAGCCCGTAATACGATGATCGGGCCAAATATAAATATTACGGGCGTAGCCCGTAGTAGATGATCCGGCCCGTAATATTTACGATTGGCCCGACATCGTACTAAACAAGTCGTGCGAATGGCTCGAAGGCTGCGCGAGCTTGTTTACGTTTTCGGCCCAACATTCTCGAACGTAAATCGTAGGTTAACACTAGATTGCCCAAGGAAGTCATTTTGACTGCTTTTTAATTTCAATTAGAAGAAGAGTCGATCACCAATGATGAAAATGAAAGTGTCATCAATATGCCCAGGAAAAGTAAATTTTTTTTCTTGTTAATATTTACTAATAACTTGTTATATAACTGTAAATAATATAAAAAATATTAAAAATTAATTTTAAACTTTCTTTACACATTATTTATTCTTTCACAATGCAGTCATTTTGACTGCTTTTGGGCAATATAGGTATATACTAAGTTTCAGTCTTTCTAGTGTTAAGGGGTTAACACTTATGTGGTATCAGGACCCCCCCACAACAAATACGGTATGGAGATTGGGAAAAGTCGGAGGGTTCCGTGGGTAATGTGCAGGAGCTGATCAGCTACAAATCGCGAGGCCCGGGTTCGATATCCGGTGTGGCCTGATTGTACTACACCAGGGATAGGCAATTTTGCCTCAATTGAGGCAAAACCGTCCACACCGTAGCGCCCTCTATCCCCTTCCAGAAAGCGCGGTACAATGGGGCAACGAAGACACGAGACATCAGCGTACGCAACGAACGTGCGCGCTGCATGAAAGAGAGGGTGGTGGGAGAAGCAGGCGTTTGAGGGGCTCCACCCGTACACACTGGAAGCTAGTGACCCGAGATATAACTGTCCTTCGAACTTTCAGCTGTTATCCCGAACTCTTTGCCGCGATAGAATCCTGTTTTCTCTTAAAGGGTCGTTTGTTTGATCCTTCCGGTGTGGTTTCGGTGCACGTGCGCGAAGGTGGAAGGCACCGTGTCGTCGACGAAAATCTCCGCGAGGCGTTGAAAAAAGGAGGACTTAATCGGCACGGGATGTATTTGTATGCCTTAAATGCCATGACGAGTATTTCCGCGCTTAAAGAGAACGAAATGGCAGAATTTTTCTAGTGCCACCCCTCTTGTCTAGGGCGTAGCGTTAGGAGCGGTGTAGGTTCAGGGGTTGTTTGGTGAGGGAAAAGGTCGGTCGGGCAGGGGAGGGACAGGCTACGAGGTTGAGCAAGATGACGAGGGAGGTTGGCGGATGGTTGTTGGAGGGTTGGAGAACGGTTGGAGGCGGGGGTGGACGAGGGTTGGGTCGAGGACGGGGGCGGACGAGGAGGAAGGGTGCCTGCCACGACGTCGTGCGCCGGCAGGATGGGATTTAATCTGTGTCCCGTTTCACGCTCAGCCAAGTGGAACCTTTTTGCCTCACTTTGCGGCATGACTCGCTTTTGCGCTGGTCGTCGCGTAGATTAACGCGAAATTATATATAAAGAATGTGTGCGGACGGCTCGGGCGCCATGGACGATTCGCTCTCCTCGCGCGAGACGTTGCGGACAGACTAAGAGAACGACAAAGAAAGAGTGAGAGAGGGGGGCATGGGTGGGGGGGGGGGGGGGAGAGAAGCTTACAATTTGTGCGTTCCTTCATGAGCCCAAGTCACACCGTCTTTATAATGAATTAAACTCATGGTAGAAATAAATCTACGGTTTCTCGTGTCAGTTATGAAGGGTGGATGAGGTTTCTCCCGGCATTTCGATGCTTCGATGATGAGTTATCTTTGCGACGCATGAGTCCGAAGGGACGCGGTTCTTGCTTGATCTGCGCCGGTCGTGATCGGTGAATGGATGCTGGTGCTTGTCAGCGTTTGCGTAAATGAACAGTCGAGTATCAGCCGCTGATAGAGGTATGGCGGCTGAAAAGTGGGTGAGAGGAGGAAAAGGGAGAAGGAAGCGTTTCGTTCTAGGCCCGCTAGAGGACTCATCGGTAAGGCTATCTAGCTCACCCGTGCCTTAGACGCGGGATGGCGTAAGGACAGTTTAGGACGGTATATATACAAACAGAGGAAGATTCAGGTAGTAGCGGGAAAGGTGTCGTCGTAATGTCCCTCTGTCGACGAGCATAGGAAGTAGCCGCCACATTACCCTCTTGCCAGTGGTCAACGATATCTGGACAAATTTCCCTCTAATTACGCTGATCTCCGCCGGAATCCAAGGAGGTCGCTGGAATGTGTGCTGTCAGTGTGCCCACCAGTGATGCTGCCGAATCGACGAAGTTGAGTAGCTCCCTAAGCCGCTTGTAGGACTCATATAGTCGCACAAACAATGGATGAACGTCGCACAAATGTAGATACGAAAACGTCGCACAAATTTAGGTGCGGAAACGTTAAACCATATAATGCTGCGAAGATGACGTCAGAAGCGCATAGTAGGGAGAAGTCCTCGCTGTTGGTCGGGCAGTAGTTCAGGCAAGGCAGTGACAGAGTAGTCACCTTCCAATCCTCCTGATGTTGTCCGTGGTTTGTTGATGTTGTCGTCCCCTCTGCTCAGAAGGTAGCGTTGTTGTTCGTTTGTCGGGGTCACCAATTATGGCGGCTGGATAGTGTGTGAGAGGAGGAAAAAGGAGAAGGAAGCGTTTCGTCCTAGGCCCGCTAGAGGACTCGTCAGTAAGGCTATCCTAGCAGACCCGTGCCTTAGACGCGGGATGTCGTAAGGACAGTTTAGGATGGTATATATACAAACAGAGGAAGATTCAGGTAGTAGCGGGAAAGGTGTTGTCGTAATGTCCCTCTGTTGACGAGCGTAGGAAGTAGTCGCCACAAGCTAATATCAACAGAGCTAGGCCAAGTATTTACGATGGAGCCCAGATTTTCATTTGTGGCATACAACAATTACTCCATGAATTTCCAATCTCCCTCCATCTTGCGAATTGCAGTTCACTTTATTTCTTTTATAAATTCTGCTTTCTACAATGTGCCCTCTTTTAATATATGGCGGCTGAAAAGTGTGTGAGAGGAGGAAAAAGGAGAAGGAAGCGTTTCGTCCTAGGCCCGCTAGAGGACTCATCGGTAAGGCTATCTAGCTCACCCGTGCCTTAGACGCGGGATGGCGTAAGGACAGTTTAGGATGGTATATATACAAACAGAGGAAGATTCAGGTAGTAGCGGGAAAGGTGTTGTCGTAATGTCCCTCTGTTGACGAGCATAGGAAGTAGTCGCCACAAGCTAATATCAACAGAGCTAGGCCAAGTATTTACGATGGAGCCCAGATTTTCATTTGTGGCATACAACAATTACTCCATGAATTTCCAATCTCCCTCCATATTGCGAATTGCAGTTCACTTTAATTCTTTTATAAATTCTGCTTTCTACAAGGTGCCCTCGTTTAATATATGGCGGCTGAAAAGTGTGTGAGAGGAGGAAAAAGGAGAAGGAAGCGTTTCGTCCTAGGCCCGCTAGAGAACTCATCGCTAAGGCTATCTAGCGGACCCGTGCCTTAGACGCGGGATGTCGTAAGGACAGTTTAGGATGGTATATATACAAACAGAGGAAGATTCAGGTAGTAGCGGGAAAGGTGTTGTCGTAATGTCCCTCTGTTGACGAGCATAGGAAGTAGCCGCCACAAGCTAATATCAACAGAGCTAGGCCAAGTATTTACGATGGAGCCCAGATTTTCATTTGTGGCATACAACAATTACTCCCCATGAATTTCCAATCTCCCTCCATCTTGCGAATTGCAGTTCACTTTATTTCTTTTATAAATTCTGCTTTCTACAATGTGCCCTCTTTTAATATATGGCGGCTGAAAAGTGTGTGAGAGGAGGAAAAAGGAGAAGGAAGCGTTTCGTCCTAGGCCCGCTAGAGGACTCATCGGTAAGGCTATCTAGCTCACCCGTGCCTTAGACGCGGGATGTCGTAAGGACAGTTTAGGACCGTATATATACAAACAGAGGAAGATTCAGGTAGTAGCGGGAAAGGTGTTGTCGTAATGTCCCTCTGTTGACGAGCATAGGAAGTAGCCGCCACAGAGGGATTCACTGTGGATACTCGCGTCACCTGTTATAAGTCAATATTTTCGAATCAATGGTCAGAACAAGCAAGAAATTTTGTCGCGGTGTAGTATACCACCATCGTGTGTGTTCGTTGGTTCTCCTTTTCTGCGAAGAGTTGTGGTACCCTTTCGCAAGTTGAAATCTTGAACTACTCTCTTCTGCCTTGGGGATGTCGTCTTAAAATCTGTCGGTAACGAAAACAAACTGCGCGAAGTGCGCACCAAGGATGCACGTATACGGACCAACAGTGCCGCTATAGAGCAGAACGTGTTCGTTCGCAAGATAATCTGAATTCCCATGAAAGAGCGTACTATGTAATTTTAGATGATCGTTAATCGACACGAGCGTTCAATTCAACGTTGTCGTCGAAAGTGGCGTGGGATAGGCTAACAGGCGATTCATCCGCATCAAAAATACTTCGTGTCTCGTTTACACATTTACATACATGTTTATTGAACTCGCCTTCGAATGAATATTCATCGTATATCCGGCGCGGCGAAATCGAACCGTCGAAGTGTGGCCGCCACCATTTTAATCGGATCAAGGAAAATATCTTAACGTTGTGCCGCGATCGTTTCTTTCACGGGCCATGCATAAGCGAATAGGATTTTATTTTTGCTCGCGACAGCCGAGATTCTCTGTTAACTTTCACACGCATCTGTAATCTATTTATGCGAAGAAAAAGTACCGGAATTCCATCAGTAAATTCCTCTTTGACCTCAATGGAATCTTTTGACAAGAAATGCAATAATTATTTAACTGACGCGTCAGTGTACCCAGCCGTCTTTGTCTAACAATTTCTGATTATGATGAAATTTCCTCTAAAGGTTTTTTAAAAATTTTAATGTAATTTGAAGGAATTTCAAGTTACTAGTAATTTATTGGTAAAAGTTTTAATCAAACTGGAAATACCTCTATATATTTTTTAAAAGTATAATAAATATACCTATCTCTACAAGCAATCGTCAAATTGACGGGTTAACGAAAATACGCATTTTCTTTAAAAAATCGATTTATTCTAATTAAGTCTGTAGTGAACAATATTAGGGTTCACGTTTAAATAAATAATTAATAAAAAGAAATGGTAACCATAATATTAACGGTATAGGGTATCGTTCTAACTCTCCACTTTCAATATACTCAGAACTTGCACTGTCAGCTTCGCTTTGGTCTAATTATCCTCCGAACAATCTTCAGAGATGTTGACAATTTTGTTGAATATTTTATTATATCTCCTGGATTTACTCATAATTGCTAGAAAAGGGGGATTGGTTAAAATAAAAAACTACTGTGCCCAAATTCAATTACCATATTGTAAATACTTACAATAAGCGGAGACTGTCTACGCAAGGAAGACCGACATTCGAATCTGATAATGCAGGAATAATTGAATCGACAGGGCAGGTTGTTGCGTCGGTAATTGGCTGAAAAGGTGTAGCCGGGGGGATCGTGAGCGAGCGTTCGCAATCCTCGCGCGTCGGAAATGTGGCCGCGGAAGGATGTTCGAGTGACAGAGGCAACGAAAAGTGACGAATGGTCGGGGGCAAAGGGGAAGCTCGTCTCTTTGAGGCGAGAAATAAGCACGAAACGCGTGGAATCCCTGTCCTCCTGTGGCGACGGTAAAAGCTGATGAAAACGCGTGGCGCGATGTTACACAGAAAGTGGTTTCATACGGCGCGGTGCCACGGCGAGACCATTCCAATTGCGTTTCCACTATTTCTTGTCGTTTTGCGGGGCGCAAAAGCGGGAGATTAATTAAATTCGTTAATTGCAAGATGCATTTAGCTCGTGCTGCCTTCTCGGCACCTTGCGCCGCGTCGACTCCTGTCTCTCGCTCAATCTCTCCCTTGCTCGCTCTCTCTTTTTCACTTCCGGCGTGTACCCTGAGTCACGACGCGTTCGCTCCACCCCTTATTCTTCGTGCGCTGCCGGCGTTACCACGTGAATTTAGAAAGGCCACCGACAAAAGGGGTAAAAGGCCCACTTTGCACGCTCGTCCGTTGTTTCTTCGTGCACGCGAAACACGCTTGACTCTTTTACACCTGGCAACGTTAACCTTTTGTGGTCCTGTCTCGACGGCTAAACTCGACGCCATGTTTCACTCCCCTTTGCCGCGTATGTGTTCCATACAGCCGAGTTAAGCACTGTAATATTTATGACTTGATCTAGTATTTTATACTATAGTGTACATTCGTAATCGAATGTTTAGGATTCACGCGTTTCGGAATACTAAGCAAATTAAGGCCAGTTAGCTGCAGTCTCTGCTGCGGCGCCGCGAACGCAGGCGATGCGTGAACGTTTCAAAAATTATATACTTAGTAATAGAAAAAATTAAACAGCTACATATCAATAGGTGTTAATCAGAGTTCACAAGAAGTCACCCGGAGGTTTTGCGGGACAAGGGTGACAAGACCACGGCTCCGCCTGTCCCTACCTTCCACGCTTCATTCTGAGGCAGGGATGGGCATTTTTGTCTCAATCGAGACAAAACTGTTCCCCCACTAGTATCCGCCATTGCCATCGAGGAAGGAAGTGCTTCCCCCGACGCGAACAGTGGTTGGTGGGAGAAGCAGGCGTTTGAGGGGTCCCTACCTTGCCCATCACGGTCCTGAGGTCTTGGTGTGGCCTATCGACATGTCATAGGATGTCTAAAATTGCAGGTTGCGCTTCATATTATCGACTGCTTTCATAGGAACGCCACGCGTCGCGGTACTAGATCAATGTCTACGCTCACGGATTATCGATCGAGGCGCTCTTTCTCAGTCACTCTTGCGCACCTTCTCCATTCTCTTTTTCGCACGAGTGTTTCCGTAGATGTGATCATTTGGGCCAGTGATGCCAGACAGTGATGGGAATGTTGGCGCTTTTCACGCGCATGCGCGGCGATTTTAGCCTCAGTCAAGCACGAAAATCGGGTACCTTGGTCGCCTCGCTAATTTCGCAAAATTTATTATGATTTGATTTTGAAAAATGAATGTACAACATGTGTACGTATATATACAGGGTGCGGCGCCAATTAGTCCCCACGTTTTTTCAGCCCCTTCGGATGGTCGGACAGAAAAATGTTTCCTACCAAAGTTAATTTAACCGACAAGAAATGGCAATTTTTAAAATTTAAAAAAAATCGATTTTCAACAAAAAAGTCAAGGTCGCTGTCATATCTTTTAATGGAACTGGGTATTTCTAACTTCATAATATTGTAGACAACGTCGAAACGAATTCAACGACCTGCTATACAATGACTTTCAGATGACCTTGAAAGATAATATCGCCATGAATCAATTGCCAGAATATTTGAAATATTTCGACCCAGCTTATAATGCTCCAATTGTAAAAACATACTTAACTACGGTTTTTGGGGATCAGCGGATCGGAACATATGGTCCAATTCGATGGCCAGCTCGCTCGCCGTATATATATATATATATATATATATATATATATATATATATATATATATATACGTACATAGAATATATAATATATAAATATATAATATTTATGTATCTATGTACAATATAATATAACTTACTCTTCTTCATCATCTTGGGAATAAAGAAGGGAAGGGTACTAAAATAACTTTAAACGAAATATATAATAACAAACCCACTACTTTCGGCCCAATAGTACCCTACAAACTTCGGACGTAGCTTCGGTGCTGCCGAAACTCGCGCATGCGCATGAAAAGCGCCAACATTCCCATCACCGATGCCAAAAAGCATCCAAACGGATGGTTTTTTCCACTCCTCCTTTTCCCCTTCCACTATCCCATTCCACTACCATGAGCACACTCCAACGTCCCCCACTAAGACCTCCGAGTACAAAGGGTTAATATCTTGAATCAATTGTTTATTGGATACATGGCTGCGAAATTGACGCCTGCACAGTGGACCAGTGTCGCCAGAAAACTACCGAAACGGATGCTTTTTCCTTTCCTCTTTTTCCCCTTCCACTACCATGAGCACGCTCCAACGTCCCCCACTAAGACCGTAGACTGGTCACGTGACGTGCCGCGCGCGACTGAAATTACTTTGGTTATCAGAGAGGTGGTAAACTATATTCCCCTCGATTTCAGCGTCTAGCATGATTGGTCTGGGCCAATAGTAGGATAACATTTGAAAATTTGTGTAAGACAAGGTGGAGCTACGTGTTCCCGCCAATCTTCTCGCGAGCTCTGAATAATAGGGGCAGAGGAGAAGTTAGTCGAATCCTTCCCGTTTGTTTGGTGCTATTGAAACATTTGAAGCAACACAGTTTTTCCAATTTCCGTGTAGGGAATTTCGATGTGTGTGTGTGTGTTTGTTTTTCACATGAAAGAGTATAATTTTATTTTGATTAATTATACGCCCCGCGGGTTCGGCGTTCTTTTCATGATTGCAAACGTTTAATGCTCTTTCGAGAAGCACGCGTAAAAACACAGTTTACGACGGAACACCAGCGAATGTTTGTTGTTTTGTTTCATAAATCACATTCGGTAAATTGGCGAATTGGGAACCGGGAACAGTTCCATCATTTGCGGCCGCTTTTTCCCATTAAATTCAACAAAAAGCTTATCGATTTTTACAAACCCACCCGGCGGAAAACAAGTTAACCGTAGCATCGTGTGTTTCCCCCGATTAACGAGTGCAAATATTGTTGAAGCACTCTTTGGTGTTTGCGGACAGAGGAATTAATGCGACACTCGAGCTCCACCCTCTCGCGGCGCGTGGATTAAATACCGACGCGTCGCGAACACTATAACTACTGTCGCGGAACGAATATATTAAACAGCTTGGTTGTTTATTCGCGCATATATACGTTTCTTTACAAATTATTGCAAATATACATATATCGAGGAGATCGTGTCACGTTCGTTTGCTGCGTTTATTTAATGAGTTCAAAACATAAACTGTTGCGCGATTTTATACATCATAATCAGATATTTGTTTATTAGTTCGTAATAAACACGTGGAATCGCGTTATTCTCGATGTTCCGCAGACGCACGAATATTCTTCACAAAATTTAATGCATAAAAATATATTTACACCAGTTTCATTGTTTATGGATTGTAGTAAAGTGATTTTTAGCGGTTAAACGTTAGTTTACACTTGGTGCAATGATTTGGTTGACTATGTGAACTAACTTCAATTGAAAACACGCGATGTCTATAAATCTAATAGCTTCTTTAATACAAGTTAGGTTAGCTTCTTTAATACTGTCTCAAAAATGTTCCTCAGGTTATCTAAAGTAACTTTTTCTGGGGTGTCCCACTTGGACGCCATCCGATTGGACGCGTCCCGATTGGACGCGTCCCGATTGGACGCCATCCGATTGGACGCGTCCCGATTGGACGCCATCCGATTGGACGCGTCCCGATTGGACGCCATCCGATTGGACGCGTCCCGATTGGACGCCATCCGATTGGACGCCATCCGATTGAACGCGTCCCGATTGGACGCCATCCGATTGGACGCGTTCCTTTTGGACGCCGTGCCGATTGGACTCGTCGTTTGGACGCCATACCGTTTGGATTTGTGACGTTTGGATTCGTGACATTTGGACGCCGTACCGTTTGGATTCGTGACATTTGGGTGCCGTAAATTTTATAATCACTGCTTTTCGAATTCTACATATGGTGATATTTTATTGTGAAATATATGGTTAGTTCTGGGCTAGGTCTGCGTTAGGTCTGGGTTAGGGGTCACCGAGTCCCAAATAGGTTGGCCGGAGGGGAGCTTCTCTCCCCTCCCATGTGTGCATGATAGGGCGGTCCATTCCGGTAGCAATGCAATATGCAGATCCCGGAATGGACCTTAAAAGCCCAGGGCACGGCAGAATGTGGGGTTTAGTTGGTAGGCCTGACCTTTGGGTCAGGAGAGCCCAACATAACCCTCTCGCCTCTACAGGCGAGGGGAGAGGGTATCCATAAGGCGGATTCCCCACATTTCAAAAAAAAGGTCTGGGTTAGGTCTGGGTTATGTCTGGGTTAGGTCCAACCGGTACCGAGTCCAATCGGCACGGAGTCCAAACGGCACGGCGTTCAAACAACACGAGTCCAATCGGCACGGAGTCCAAGAGGAACTCATCCAATCGGATGGCGTCCAAACGGGGGTGTCCCACTTTTTCCTCTGTAGATATGGCCGCCTTGGATTTGTTAAAGACGTATTACCGAAAAAACACGGACCAATCGGAACATGGTCACAGCGGACAAACTCCGGCTCGTCGACAGGTCTCGCTGAGTCTGATGTTACCATTGGTCGTGACGGAATCCGTCTGCTCTAGCCGCGCTCTGATTGGTCCGTGTTTCTCGTCAATAACTCTTGAAGAAAGCGGAGGCGGTCATTTTTGCAAAGGAAAAAGTTACTTCAAATTATGTCCGATATCGCCCATTTCAATATTTGGACTAGAATCTTTGAAAAATTGAATCGATTCAATCGTTTTCAAAAGTGATATACATTTAATCATAATCAATGTATGAGAAAGTTGGTTGTTTAGCAAATGGAGAGCTAATTCTTCGATTGGACATGTCCGGCGATGGATGGTCCACGGTGTAATTAAGCTAATAAGAACATCGTGAGTGCGTTGCGGACACGTACGGTCGTTGTTTGCCCAACCAAACACCCTGACCAAGTGACAGAATACACGTTGCCGCGCGTTTTGATTCACAGAGGAGGACTTGATGCACGGGGGTGCGGGTATTGGCGGGGGTTCTATGGTTGGACAGAACTCAATATTTGGGTGCTCGGCTGCAGGACACAGCGGGGTCAACCAGCTCGGTGGTGTTTACGTCAACGGCCGACCATTGCCAGACTCCACGAGGCAGAAGATCGTCGAATTGGCCCACAGTGGTGCTAGGCCCTGCGACATCTCGCGCATACTGCAAGTCAGCAACGGATGCGTCTCCAAGATCCTCGGCAGGTCATACCCAATAATATCACAGTACAAGAGCTAATCGGACGCTTTCGCTAACAATACAGAAACCGTTCTCTTCCTTCTTACAGGTACTACGAGACAGGCTCGATCAAACCACGTGCAATCGGTGGCAGCAAGCCACGCGTCGCAACCACCCCCGTTGTTAACAAAATCGCCGACTACAAACGGGAGTGTCCATCGATCTTCGCTTGGGAGATCCGCGACAGGCTGCTGCAGGAGGGGGTTTGCAATAACGACAACATACCTAGCGTAAGTACACGTTCGTTCATAGAATTTCCACCGTTTCATTTTCGAGGGGAAGCAACGTCCTCCCGAGTTATTTTCTCAACGTTCCGTAAGCATTGCAGCTTACTTCGCCAAGCGTCGGCAGACACACTGATATTGCGTTTTGCGGTGTTGCACTAATGTAGTGATGCTAGCGCCTATTCTAGAAATCGAACTCAAACCTAACCAATTTTTGCGATATCCTCGACAATCGAGGCACCTTTTGCGTCGACCGATAAATGGCACATAGCGCTCAGTATTGTAGGATCATAGGAAAAATGAGGAATTCCGCGCCGGAAATCGAACCCGGGACCTTCGCGGTTTTAGCTGATCAACTCTTACACATACCCACGGAACCCTCCTACTTTTCCTAATCTCCATACAGTATTTGGTCTGGGAGGTCCCGATCTCACACTCGGCCATCCTGCTCCGGCATTCGCCCTCGAATGTCCGTCGCAGCGCCATCGTCTTTTTGGCCTCAGCGCCATCAACGCAACTCGCCACTAACTTCGTCACTTTTCGGGAACACCATCCTACTGCCCTCCCTAGCAGTTTTCCCTGGATGTGTTCCTTACTTCGCTTCGTCGTCCTTTCGCTCACGTGCGACCGTCTTCGCAACGCTTGCTCACTGCGTTCGTCGTCTGTCACCATGTGAGCATCGGTGTTCCCCCCATCCCGGACGAGCCCCCAAATGTAGGATCTTAGGAAAAATGAGGAATTCCGCGCCGGGAATCGAACCCGGGATCCTCGCAGTTGTAGCTGATCAACTCTTACACATACCCACGGAACCCTCCTACTTTTCCTAATCTCCATACAGTATTTGGTCTGGGAGGTCCTGATCCCACAGTATTAGTGCAACATTGACACTGCGAGGCACTTTTTCAGAAATCCAAAACATTTGTTCGGCTAGAATCATTCTTCAAACGTTCAGAGGTCCTCGTTTTTATCTCCCGATTCTGTTCTAAATCTAAAAGTAACTGTCCCATGTCGAAATGAAGCTCCTTACGAGTGTATGGGAAGTCTAGTAGCTCGATAACGTGAAACATTCCAGTCATTCCTGGAGCAATTAGCAAATGACCCTGCCGCCGGCGCAGCGCATAGGTTCAACCGGGCAAAGAAAAGCGCAATGACTCCGCAAGAGTGCAACGCGGCAACCACGAAGGCGCGCGGGTCCTCTACATCCAGGGATGCCTCGGGTCGACGCGGCTCCGCTTTGTATGTGGCGGCGGTTTATCAGGGTGCGCACCCGGTCGGTACTTACCCGTCGGATCTGGCCACTCGACCCTAATCAAAGTCTCGTCAATGCGATCGCTTAGGAGGGGTAATCGGTCCATTACGCGGACCTCGTATTGTCCACCCTCCGCTGGCCGGCCCCTCCGCAACCCCGAAGAATCCTCGCCGGAGCGTCCGTCTTCCAAACATCCTGCCCACCCTTACATCGATATTCGACCCCTCGACGGTTCCGCCTGTTCGATCGCCGGGAAATGAGCTACTTTTTTTTTTTTCAATCCGTTCGGTTCCACTCGCCAAAAAATTGCTTGCTGTTCGTCGGTAGAGTTTCGCCCGTGATTTCAGCCGCTCATTTGCCGAATCGATTAAGGGGGTCTTCTGTTCTAGAACCTTGAACAAATCGATTTTTCTTCTCTCGCATTTTCTAAACGCACGTGTCTTTAAAAATATGGTCGAGCCGGCTATGTCTGCAAGGGACAAAGTTACTTTAAATAACCTAAGGAATCGGCCATTTCAAGGATTTTCAACATTTTTCGGACACCCAGTACAATCCGAAACTCTGCCTGTCAGAAAATTGAGTGAAACAAAACGCAAATCCAGTGTCCGTTCACCTACCCATTCCAACTCGGCTCTGAGCCATGACTTTGACATCAGAATGAGAGAGAGAGAGAGAGAGAGAGAGAGAGAGAGAGAGAGAGAGAGAGAGAGAGAGAGAGAGAGAGAGAGAGAGACAGTTTTACAAACTCAAGCTATACATCGCTCCAATACGTGTAGTCGCAGCTGGAGTTTACATTTCTGATTAAATCGCTATTTGATTTCTGCTACATCGAATGTAGCGGAGCATATCACGGCCGAAAGGTCTTCAGGTTTGGTTCTATCGAAAACACTCTGTCTCTGGTGCCGCCAGCATCAGCCCCTCCGATCGTGTCTGTCAGGAATATCGAAGAGGATGGCACGCGCACGAGTCGTTATCCGTCGGCTGGTCGAGGAAACACTCGCTTTGCCGGTTCTCTCTCCTCTCTCTCTCTCTCTCTCTCTCTCTCTTTCTCTCCCTTTCTCTCTACCCGTCTCTCTCTCTTGGTGTTCGGAACAGAAGTAGGGAGGGTGATCAATCAGCCGGTGGTACGCACACAGTTTCATCCCTCTATCGATAGCATCCGCCGTTCGAAAAGAAACGCCGATCGAAACGTTTCAGCTTTTAACTCGAAATCGTTATAATGATCACCGTGGCCCGGTGTGCGCGCGTACCACGGACTGGTAACAGCAAAGAGGATCGTGATAGGATTGTCTGTTGTCTGTTGGATTCGATGTAGACGAGGGGGACACCGGAGAGGTGCACGAATCGGGTCGGGCCGGCCGAGGTGGATTGTAACGCCGACGGTCTTGATCGGTCGATCGGTTTTTGCGGTCTTTTCAGCCCCGCGATGAAAATGTTCTCTGTTTCGAGAGCTGAGCGTTGGTATCTGTTACGTTACTAGTGATACAGAATCGGCGGGGCCGGGTGGGTTTGAGGTACAACCGATTTGTTTTAGCTTCTATTGCCGTTCCGTCACTGATGGTTATTTTCAGCTTCTTTGAACGAGACGCTAACTTTGGGACCGTTACCACGCTTTTCTCTCTCATCGGATAGAATTAGGGATTCGTATTCAGGCCGGCATCAATGGTGCGATACATATTTTCCATGTGCTTTTGATTGTTTTTATCGTTTAGTTCCATTCGGATCTAATGCAGTGATGGTATATGGTCTCGGTTTTTTCGCGCATGCGCGACTAAACGCAGGCGCGTACAGTAAAGAGCAAAACTGAATCAGCACCATTTGAAACAGCATACCTTTTTTAAAATTAGTACAGACGACTTGAGTGTTCTTGAGAAGTTGGAAGGACTATTTTATTACAAGATGAGTAAAAAAATCTTTTGAAAAAATTGCAATTAGTCGGAATCGCGGAAAAAATAGTAATAGTTGACTTTTACGAGTTTTTTATCAGGGCCTGTATTGAAAATTTAAAAAATTGACAATCTACACTCAAATCAATTATATATATGCTGAAAATTTCATCGATATTAGTTAATTGGTTTATGAATTATAAACGATTGAAAGTGGTAAAAATTGCAGTTTTTCACGATTTTCGACTAATAACTGCAATTATATATTTACCGTGAGACAATGTTTACGTACCATTTGTAGAATTTAGAGAATTCTTAATTTATCCTTCAAAATATCCTTCAACGCTTGTGCTATCTTTTAGTCCAGGAGCGTAGATTAGGCGAAGGCTCCGTCTTCGGTCTTTTCCGGTTGTGGGGGATACAAGTACGGACAGCGTAGTCCCAGTTTGTCGCTATATAATATTTACCGTGAGACGATGTTTACGTACCATTTATAGAATTTAGAGAATTCGTAATTTATCCTTCAGAACTAAATGATAGCACACTTGTGCTATCTTTTAGTCCAGGAGTGTAGATTAGCCGAAGGCTGGTCTGGCAAAGTTGGTCGTGGGTAAAAACTAAGCGTCGGCTCCGCCTTCGGTCTTTTCCGGTTTGGGGGGGAGGGGAGTTAATTTCCTCGGGCACGGTTCCGAGAGTGGCAAGGATGTTCTCGGGTCTGGTCACCGGATCGATCGTTGTCCCGGTCTCTTCGATCGGTCCGGCAATGACGACGATTGTCTCCGGGATGGGAACGACGTTAACGGTAATGATAGCAATGACGATGATGGCGGTGGTGGGTAGCGTGTCGGGTTGTTGCGGTGGGTACATATCGTGCGGCAATGGGGTGCGACGGGGTTAGTCGCCGACGAGCGGATGGGAGCGGGTAGAATCAGGGTGAATGGGATCAGTTAAGCGTGTTGCACAATTATTCGTGTCCAGTCGCGCGTGTAATGGTCTGCATCGGTGCTGCGGCTGTTGTGCGGCGAGAGCCGAGTGGAGCGGAGCGTAGAACAGCCAGGTTGCTTGGTTTGATGATGGAAAGCAGAGGCGGCTAGGCTGGCTCGAGGCTGGCTAGCCTGTGCCGCAGTTACTCTGGCAACGTCCTTTTCGGTCTCCCGTCGCCATTATTTCACAGGATTGAGACGAATTTCGCGATACTGAACTTTCCGTCCTCCAATCCCCGGTCCACGTCATCCGCCATCGTCCTGATCCCCCAACCCTCCTCGTCACGGTCGACGATTCTCTTCGAATTGATTCCAGTTAAGGTACGCAGCGTCGTCGTCGTCGTCGTCGTCACGGGATTGCATTTGTTTGGAACTGTTCCGCGTAACTGTCGCGGCAATTTCCTAAGAAACTAGCTCTGGTGGTCGTTGCAGAGATGGCGAAAAATTCGAGACTTGTTCCCCTTCGATTCCGACTGATTATCCTCGTGCAGGACGCGCAGTGGCTCAGTGGATAGAGCACGCGACTACAAACACTGTGGTCGTGAGTTCGAATCCCACCGCCGTCACCTCTGGAAATTCTTCTATGTGATATTATACTGCGTTGCCCAAGGTGGTTCGGAGCCCACCTTTATAAACTGTAGGTCCTTCACGCACACGTCCATACACACCACACACCCGTCGTACACTCGCCGATTACAGTGCGAAATCTCATTGTTCCACCCCCGTCGCTAATGACCCTGGCAGTTGAAGCGACGTTAAATAACAAAATAAATAAAAAAATATATCCTCGTGCGTTGATAACCGTTTCTACCCTGCTCCTTCTGCTTTTCCCCCCACCATCTCCCCTCGGTTACGCCGCCTCGCCACGCCGCGTCCCGTTCGCATCGCGATTTTGTTGCCACTGATCGCAAAGCGTTGTTTCGCTTATTATAAAGCGTTACTCGAGCCTCTCGAGCACACGGATCCCCCATCGGGAACAGGCGAAAACAGAGAGCGCGATTGAATTTATCGGCTTTCATTCGGCGTAATAACGCGGACCCTTCTCGAGCATTCTTGACCCGCCACGGCGCGGCGCACGCAGCCACTCGAACCAACAACGTCGTTGGCACCCGACAGGGTACAGCCATTATTTCACCGGTCTTAAGCCGAACCACGCGAGATGGATCGGCTTTGCACTCGCTCGTGTGCCTCTTTATCCCACCCCCCTTTCTCTCTCTCTCTCTCTCTCTCTCTCTCTCTCTCTCTCTCTCTCTCTCTCGTCGAACCTTTCAACGGAGCCCGTAATTAAGAAGCTCCGCTCGATATCCTCCATCCGCTCGCTGGTTTGCCTCCATGGGAGCGCCGCGTTCAGCTATGTTCGACTTGGTGCACCGTCTACGTCGATGTTAGAGGGGTGTACGAGGAGTGGAGGCCACGTAGAACACCGAGACTATTATGTACGCGACTCGAGAGCACAAGGCTCGCCCTCGTGGCTCGTTATAACTTTAGAGTTAGCCAGTGGTTCGGTCGCGGTACAAGGTGAAGAAGACCGCGCTGCCGTTGGTTAGGGGAGCGAAGAGCCATGGAAACCGTTTTATGTAATAATAATTGGATGGCGGTGTCCTTTCATCTGGTACTCTCTCTATCTGTCGCTCTCTCTCTCCCCCCTTCTCCTTCTTCTCTCTCTTTATCCCGGTGAACGCGAACGTCGGAAGAGAAAGACAGGAAGAAGCTCTCTCGGTGGTCGGGGCTGGCGAGCCAGAGAGAAACCGATGTAACGATAGAAACGATTGTCAGCCGGTGGGCAAAGAATTCGCGAAACTCTTTTGAACTTCTCTGTTCTTAATTAAGTGGGCTGTGATGTTTGGAATTCTTGAGAATCGATCGACTGTTCAGCGATCGCTGTGCGCAACGGGAACATATTTTCTTGAATTTTCAGAAATTCAACCGGGGACTTTGCTTCTCCCGTTATGCCGACAATAATCACTAGATGAAGTGAGGTTTGCTCCTCCCAGCATGCTAGTTCAGGCGTTCGTAAAGTTCTCGTTCTTTTCTTGTTTTCCCCGCGTTATGATGTTGCGTAGGTTGGTATGCGCGTGTGTGTGTGTCGAATGTATGCGATGAGCGAACCGCGTGCGTGATTGTTATGTTCACTTACATATAGTTAATAGTTTGTTTGGGTATCATGAGTATGTCCTCATTATAGTAATAAACCATAGGACATGTTCTTAAAAGAAAAGTTTAGTTTAATACCCATCCACTTCACTAGATTGCGGTTCACACGGTAACATTGAACAGGATCCAATAAGAAATCTGTTTCTTCCTTTAATAATGTTGATAAGCTATTTAGATAAATTCGTTTAATCCATCTCCTGATTTAAATTTCATTCACTCATTTTTACTGTGGTATCAGGACCGCCCCCCCCCCCCAGATCAAATACCGTATGGAGATTGGGAAAAGTCGGAGGGTACCGTGGGTATGTGCAGGAGCTGATCAGCTACAAAACCGCGAGGTCCCGGGTTTGATTCCCGGTGTGGCCAGTGCCCCCTCCTTTTTCCTAAAATCCTACATTACTGTAGGATTAGGACCCCCCAGACCACAAATACCGTAAGAAATTAGGAAGAAAGGGGAGGGTTCCGTGTGTGAGCGCGTTAGTCGATCGGCTACCACCGCGAGGGCCCGGGTTCGATTCCCGGCGCGGTGCCTTCCTCTTTCCTAAGATCCTACATTTGGGGCCTCGTCCGGTATGGGGGGAGCACCGATCACCGGGGTTCCGTGGGTGAGCGCGTTAGTCGATCGGCTACCACCGCGAGGGCCCGGGTTCGATTCCCGGCGCGGTGTCCCTTCCTTTTTCCTGAGATCCTACATTTGGGGGCTCGTCCGGGATGGGGGGAGCACCGATCACCGGGGTTCCGTGGGTGAGCGCGTTAGTCGATCGGCTACCACCGCGAGGGCCCGGGTTCGATTCCCGGCGCGTGCCCCTTCCTTTTTCCTAAGATCCTACACTTGGGGGCTTGTCCGGGATGGGGGGAGCACCGATCACTGGGTTCCGTGGGTGAGCACGTTAGTCGATCGGCTACCACCGCGAGGGCCCGGGTTCGATTCCCGGCGCGGTGCCCCTTCCTCTTTCCTAAGATCCTACACTTGGTGGCTCGTCCGGGATGGGGGGAAAACCGATCACCGCACGATGGCGCTAATGACGATGACGGACGAAGACGAAAACAAAGCGAGAGCGTAGCAAAGAGGTCGCACGTAGCGAAGCGAGAAAAAGTGCGAATTGCGAAATACGAGTTACGAGACGAGTGCGAGAAGTTATGTTGATGGCGCTGAGGCCAAACATACACAAAAAGACGATGACGCTGTAATGAACATTCGAGGGCGAATGTGTTTGCAGGATGGCCGAGTGTGGGATTAGGACCCCCCAGACCACAAATACCGTAGGAAATTAGGAAGAAGGGGGAGGGTTCCGTGGGTGAGCGCGTTAGTCGATCGGCTACCACCGCGAGGTCCCGGGTTCGATTCCCGGGCGCCTTCCTTTTTCCTGAGATCCTACATTACTGTTATGTAAATGCATACAATCCGCAGTCTAATGATCGCTGAATTTGTATACAACAATAGGGGTTTCCATACCCGAATCTCTTTCGCCGTTGCGGATGAGTAGCCGGACAGACTTGTGAAATCTTGATTTCGATGGTCCACTGAAGATTGATGATAGACGCAATCGGGCCTTATCGTCGGAAGCGTAAAAGTTGCTCGACACTGTAATAATACAGTCTATTTAACATTCATTCATCATGCTCGTCGTTCTCCTGTCCACAGGTATCGTCCATCAACAGGGTGCTGAGGAACCTGGCCTCGCAGAAAGAGCAACAGGCGGCAGCGGTGCAGGCACATCAGGGTGCCGAGAGTGTCTACGATAAGCTTCGGATGTTCAATGGCCAGGCTGCAGGTTGGCCACCGGCGTGGTATTCCGCTACGCCCTCTCATCATCCTTTGGCCACTGGAATTCCAACAACGGCAACCCCTGGCTCTGGCCAGTCCCTGCTACCCGGCAGCCAACTTCATGGTCGTGATGACTCGTTGCTCAAACGAAGCGGTAAGTTTCAGTCGTATAACTCTTGTAGCATGCGCGATATTCTTAATCCAGTTACGTTGCCCGATAATGTCGCGGTATATGCGTGAGAGATGTACACAATACTCGTGACAAATGTACCCCCACCATTGTCACGTGATAGATACAGCGACTCACACAAATATTCGGACACTCTTAAAATGACCATAACTTTCTTCCTATTAGACCCTACGATTAGGATTTGTTTTCGAGAAGGCAGAACAATTTTGAGAAGAAGAAATTTTGAAAAACTTGCAATTGGTCGGTATTGCAGCGAATATACTAAATGTTTTCACAATTTTTGTATGCGGTCCTATGTTGAAAATTTAAAATGTAGGTTCTGTAGGTCTGTGTCAATTATAGGGGAGAGTTCCCGAATTTGGATCGTCGCCTAGGTGATAAAATATATGGTCGTAATATAGACAAAATGTTTAGCTTTGATGTGTTGAATGCTGCTGCATTCAATTGTAAAGCTAAGAGTGTAGTCTATATTACGGACATGTATCTGTTAGGGTCTCTGCACACCCGGTTCTACTTCCTGGAAATAGTAGTGTCGCGATGATTGCAACGACTTCAGGGCCGAAACATTTCTTTTTCTGTTGCAACCGAAATTGATTATCGCCAATCGAACATGCAAATATGATCCAAATTATCTCGTGTTTGGCATGATTTTAATCCGAAAAATATCACGCATGTGTTGGTAGAAGTAGGGGGATCATTTTACTGCGCTTATAGCCGCAGTATATAATAACAAACCCCACTACTTTCGCCCCAATAGTACCCCACAAACTTCGGACGTAGCTTCGGTGCTGCCGAAACTCGCGCATGCGCGTGAAAAGCGCCAACATTCCCATCACTGGTTCTAGCACATTCTTTTGTTTTGTCAACGTGTTCGAAGCACCTAACCTATATTGTTTTCTTGTTGTTTGGACTTCCACCTTTAATTAGTAAGAAAATTGTATCGATTAGTTATATAGTTTCGTTTTTATCCAAATTTGAAAATGGAAGGACACAACGCGCATTTCAGACATACTTTATTATTATTTCCATAAATTTTGAAAGAAAAAGTGTAAAAATTAGTTTACCAAATTTTTTTTTTAATTTTATGAACATGGAATTACGACTGTCCGAAAGATGGCAAAAGGTCATCGACAAAAGCGGATAATGATAAATGTCCATGAAATTGACATGATCCACATTAGTCGCATCGGTTGTCAATAAAAGATTTTACCGGGGGCACGACGTTACCGTGTCTACCAAAAGGAATGATTTTCTGGAACGTGTCGACGAATCATAGTTTATCATTCGTGAGGTCCATTAAAAGAATTGTTGCGGTTCGTGGGCACGTACTCGAGGGGCCCTATTCGCTTTCACGCGTTCGAGGAGCTATAGAATCAGACAAACGCTATAGAGGAATCCGGTCTCAATAGTTGATCCACTTCTTCTCGTGCAGCGGCGGCGCGGCGGCACAATGCTCGAAAGACGGTAGAAGTCAAGGGAGCACCCTCGAGGTATTATAATCTGTCCGTACGCGCGTCATTCTCGCTGAGTTCTTACACGAGCCTTCAGCGAAACCACGGCATTGTGACAGGTTTAATTCTACCACGGTGTGCAACCATTCGACCCCAGCCAGTTTATAGCCGAAGAAAGGAATACCTGGCGGACGTTGTTCGAAACGTCTCTTCTAATAGGATCACGTTAACTGGTCGGGCTGCGGTCCAGATCCTGCCTCGAAATTGCTACGCGGATGACAATTCCGTACGTGACCGCGGTCGATAAGCAGATTACGAAAATTATGGCAAACGGACGTAGCGAGGTTATTTTCCTGAATGGGAGCTTCCGAATCAATAGGATTTCCATCACCGAGAAAATTTAGTAGATTACCGCCCCATTGTAAAATACTACCACGGACGCAGTCTTCAGAGTTAACGCGATCGAGGGTGCGCACACGTCCCCCCTTCAGAAACATCGACAAGCTCGATGCGAGATTATGGGACATATACATATAAGGGAGAGTTGCCGAATGTGGACCGTCGACCATCACCGTATATGTCCCGTTTTAGGGTCTCTGCACACCTATCCGGGACGGGCCGGACCGGGATTTAGCTAGTTAGTTTAGATGGTTTACTTTAAGGAGCTGTGAAGCCCCTGAAAACATTGTTTTTGTGCCATGCACAGAGAGAACTGTCAACGCGCGCTCGAAAATGCAAGAATTATGGCCATTCGGTCGCGTGAGGAAAGAATCGGAACCACACCGGATCAGAAATCTCGGAGAGTCCTCCGTATACCAAAGCTATGTAAAAAAAACTCTCCGGGGCCCGTCCCGGATGGGTGTGCAGAGTGCAACATTCCTCCAAAGCCCGTTTACAGGCATGTATCGATGTTAAATCTTATACCTTATCTCTGTTCTTGACCTTGGATGACCTTGTGTAATTATAGTCACTGAATTCGTAATGAAAGGGACTATCATTGTAGGTGTTTAAAAAAGGGTGGTTCCATTTAAAAAAGTCAAGGTGACCTTGATATCTCTAAAAAAATGACATAAAAACAAAATTTTTTTATTGCATCGTGTCAGCCCCATTGTACCATTCAACTTTGTCCTTACCATATTTTACGTATCTTTAGAAACAACAAAAATGTTTGAGGTACAAACGTTAGGTGACTCACCCTGTATTTTGTTTAAAGTTACTTTAGTACCCTTCCTTTCCTTATTCGCAAGATGATGAAGAAGAGTAAGTTATGTTATATTGTACATAGATACATAAATATTATATATTCTATGTACGTATGTATATATTACATTTTAATACATATATATATATATATATATATATATATATATATATATATATATATACAATACATATATATATATATACGTACACATGTTGTACATTCATTTTTCAAAATCAAATCATAATAAATTTTGCGAAATTAGCGGGGCGACCAAGGTACCCGATTTTCGTACTTAACTGAGGCTAAAATTGCCGCGCATGCGCGTGAAAAGCGCCAACATTCCCATCACTGGCTAGAACCATCTACCGACAAAACCCGCAATCATTTAGTTGCCAACCCAATGAATGCGTTATACATGATGTCCCAAAAACAGTGAAAGTCCTTGAAATGAGCGGTTCCTTAAGTTATTTGAAGTAACTTTTTCCTTTGCAGAAATGGCCGCCTCGGCTTTGTCAGGGAGTTATTAACGAAAAACACGAACCAATCAGAGCGCCGGTATAGCAGACGAATTCTGACTCGACTAATGACAACGCCGCGCTCACCCGTCTGCTGTAGCCGCGCTCTGATTGGTCCGTGTTTCTCCTTATATTAACTCCTTGACACTAGAACTACCTTCACTTACTTTTTCTGTTACAAACATTGAAATTATAAACATGTTTTCAGGAGTGATTTTTTAGTAAACTTCTCGATTGAAACGCATACTTAAACAGAAATTGTGCGAAATATGAATAAATGCAGTCTTGTCGTTGTTATAAAGCAACATAAGACAGTCACGTTTAGTGCTCGGTAGTTCTATTGTTGATAAAGTCGAGGCATGAAATTTTGATGAAATTTTCAGAATGTATATAATTGACACAGTTCCACAAAACACATTTTCTTAAATTTTCAATGTAGGCTCGCATACAAAAATTGTGGAAAACAACTTTTATTATTTTCTCTCAAAATTTCTTCTTCGTGTCATGTAGTAAACTAAATACTGCAACCCCTTAAAAAAAGTCACTGGGAAGTGACTAGTACGTGCTCCCTTATAAAAATGGCACGATTGCATTTATTTAGATCTTGTGCCATTTCTATTATAATGTATACATATGCACTATATAAAAGTGCGCATAATCATTTCCAGTGGAAGCATCTTTATAACCTTAATAATTCCAAAATAAAAATCCTGAAAGCGATCATTTGACCGGCGCTGGTAGGTTTAGTGTTAAAAAAGTTATCGTCTTTTTACGAGGGTCCGAATATTAATTTGAGCGACTGTGTGTACTAAATTTAGTATGCAAAGATGAAATTATTTGAAAACACCGCATGCGTCATACTCGGCGAGATATTTCCACAAAACAGGACACGAGGCTCGTACGTTTTAACGGTTCAACAATTCGCACGAGAATCGAAACAAATAAAAACAAATTCGAAGAAGAGCTGGCTCTCGAATAGCACCGACCCGGCGCGGCGAGGTGTTGACAAACAGCCGGTGTGTGGGTTTTCGAAAACCGTTTGGGCCGTTTTATCGACGGAAACGACGTTGTCAAGGCGTGCGGATGCCATTTCTTGGCTGCGCGGCGATGCGTTGTCACCTAGAAAATTAAAGCCAACGATCGGCGGGCCTCGAGCGGACTAGCCCGAAATCGTTGGTCGTTACGCCCCAGTGGGGGTGTTCGCGAGGAGAGAAAAGAGGGCGGAGGAAGAGGAGGTGGAGATATTCCGAGGGATGGTTTCGGTCGTGAGGGACGAAACGGTGCCGGCGGGTAGTGTATGTTTGAGGGTGGCGGTATTTCGAATCCGCAGAAGGGCATCGAAGCTGGAGAGAGACGGAGAGAGTGAGAGAGAGAGAGAGTGTGAGAGAGAGAGAGGGAGGGAGGGAGGGGGTGAGCGGGAGATTTCGTAGGGTTGAGGAGGAGGGTGTGGGATGCGCGAGAGATGAGCGAACGAGAAAGCGAGCAGCTGACGAGCGGGCGATATACATATAAGTACACATAGAGAATACATATATACCGGTAAGGGCGAATATATAGGTATGCGTAGAGTACGGAGGGACGGACGCGGACAGAGGGAAAGGGAAATGGCAGGATGGTAACCGGAGGGATGGAAAGAGGCGAGGGTTCGGTGCGTGGAGGCGGAAAGTAATCGCGGCTCACCGGGAACTGACGACGGCCACCGCGACTCTCTCTTTCTCCCCCACCATCATCGCTCTCTCTCTCTCTCTCTCTCTCATCTTTCCCTTTTCCTCTGTCTCTCTTTTTCTATATCTCCCTTTCGTCCTCTTCTTCGTCCCTCTTCCGCCGCTTGTACGCACCAACGCGAACCGCGAGGACTATGCGAACCTACATAGGCCAGGCGGTCGCCGTGAAGTTTTCGGTGTTGAGGAATCTTGAGGAGTTAGTCCACGCGTCGCTTGTCGCGAAATCACTGGAACGATATCACAGACAAGTCGGTTCTAAATTGGATCGATCTTCTAAACAGGAGCGGCGGAAAGTTCGAACGGAATCAGACCAAAAATACTTTCTTTTATATGTTCAGACATACATACACATCTTTTGAAGTTTTTATACAGGGTGGTCCTTTTAAGGAAGGCCACCTAAATAACTCTACAGCTTATTGTGATGCAACAAATATTTTTTACGTTATCTGCATAGTGTCAAAGGACCAATGTCTGGCAAGAATATTTTTTTTTTCCCAAGGTCATTTTTTTCGGTGTTGTCAAGCTCATCGGTGTTTTTTGACGCATAACTACATTTTTTGTTATTATTGCATCGTGTAGCTGATCGAAGAATACATTCAGATATGTATAATAACAAGACCTTGAAACGACCTTGATCTTCGAAAATATTTAAAATTTAAATATTCGAAATATTTAATAATAATAAGATAATAATAAAATATTTAATAATAATAAAATAATAATAAAATATTTAATAATAATAAAATAATAAAATATTTAATAATAATAAAATAATAATAAAATATTTAATAATAATAAAATAATAATAAAATATATAACAATAATAAAATAATAATAAAATATTTAAAATATTTAAATTATTAAATAAACTATTAATATTGGTCCTTTGACACCATGCACATTTCGTAAACAATATTCGTTGCATCACAATAAGCTGAAGAGATATTTAGATGACATCACTTAACAGGACCACCCTGTATATGGATAAATTATTTAATTGGAACTCGACTGTTGGGTGTTTCTTATAGAGTTTTTTGCACTGATTCCGAATCTGCCCTTACTTTTTCGCCCACACGCACAGTTGTTGAAAAACTTGACTTTGAAAAAAAAACCTATTTTTCAACTTTAAACAAATATTATGATGTTATTATAAAAGATATTGTATTGTTCTTCGCAGCAAAATATTCTGTAGACGTTTAAACATGTTTCAGCAATCATTAAAGACGGCGAGACACCACTTTTGCACCAATTTTTGAGGATATTTTTGAATTTATCTCAAAAAAATAAGGGTCCAGCGTAAAATCGTACTATGAAAGTTGAAAAATTGGTTTTTTTTTCAAAGTCACGTTTCTCAAAAACTGTGCGTGTAGGCGAAAAAGTAAGGGTAGAAACATAAAAAAAGTTGAAATTTGTTGGGCAATGTTATTAAGTGGTGTGAAATAAGAAGTTAGCGAATATTGAGCGACAGGTTCTTCGGTATTATGATAAAATGCAATAGTACGTGATATTTTAAAACATTTCTCCCACCTGTACAATATATGTACATTCAGTGCAGTAAAACATATGCAGCTATTACAATTACATTTATTTATTATATATTATGTGTATACTATTTTTTGTCAATTGTGAATGTAACTAATAATAAGTGCGGTGCCCGGGGGTAGTGTCCCGTTGGCCCGGTGATGAAGACGGTACTGAATACTGTAGACCAGTGGTGGGCAATTTTGCCTCAATTGAGGCAAAACTGTCCACACCGTAGCGCACTCTGTCCCCTTCCAGCATGCGGGGTACAATGGGGCAACGAAGACACAAGACATCAGCGTGCGCAACGAACGTGCGCGCTGCATAAAAGAGAGGTTGGTGGGAGAAGCAGGCGTTTAAGGGGCTCCACCCGTGCCCACCACTGCTGTAGACTGTATAGACATACATAGATATTGAGAATGGAACGGACGAAATAATTGAAGATTATTTAAATTTGTTTTCAGATGCCGGCTCGTTATTGTCGCATCAGCAAGAAACAACGTCGGATGGCAATTCGGAACACAATTCTTCCGGCGACGAAGACTCGCAGGTACGATTGAGGCTAAAACGGAAGCTGCAGCGCAACCGGACGTCCTTCTCGAACGAACAAATCGACAGCCTCGAGAAAGGTTAGAAATTGAACGTTACATTGCATACCTGTAATCCTTTGGGTATACTGATTGACTCGTTTTACTAAAAAAAAGTCTCAACTACTCAGGAACAAAAATTTCTGTGTGCTTAACCCAGGCATGTCCAGAAGTAGCTCACTTGGACGCAAATTCGAGGGAGACGCCTACTTCTCCCGCCCGCGCGTCTCGCTCCCCGTGGCAGCCGTAGTCCGTCGAGCTCCTCAGACCCGTGCCTACCGCTTGCAATATGTACCGCGTGTGGCGTGTTGGGGCGACTTTCGGACCCACGGTAGGCACGGGTCTGAGGAGCTCGGAGGACCTAGGCCGCCACGGGGACTGAGTCACGCGGGCGGGAGAAGTAGGCGTCTCCCTCGATTTTGCGTCCAAGTGAGCTACTTTAGGACACGCCTGGCTTAACCCCTTGGCATACCCGCTAACTCCCGATTGCTCGGGCCATAATACACAAGAAGATCGGTCACGCGTCGAGCCATGTAGCTGTTTAGCCGTGTGCTCAAACTTGCACAAAATTTATGCATCTTATGACATGTATATTTCGGCGTAACGAAAGGAATTGTGAAATAATAAACACGTTTGGGCACAACTAATACTGTTCAGATGTCTAGGAAGTAATTATGATCAATTCATCGGTGGATTGAAAGTGGATAATGTATCAGTAACAATTTGTAAATTAATAATGTTTTGAGAAAACTCGTAAAAAATTAGTAATCTTCGTGATAGTGTTGTTTACGTTTGGTCCGAACGAAGTATAATGAGCCAGGCTCGTGTTGTTTACGTTTGGTCCGAACGAAGTACAATGAGCCAGGCTCGTGTTGTTTACGTTTGGTCCGAACGAAGTACGACGAGCCAGGTTCGTGTTGTTTACGTTTGGTCCGAACGAAGTATAATGAGCCAGGCTCGTGTTGTTTACGTTTGGTCCGAACGAAGTACAATGAGCCAGGCTCGTGTTGTTTACGTTTGGTCCGAACGAAGTACAACGAGCCAGGCTCGTGTTGTTTACGTTTGGTCCGAACGAAGTACCACGAGCCAGGCTCGTGTTGTTTACGTTTGGTCCGAACAAAGTACAATGAGCCAGGCTCGTGTTGTTTACGTTTGGTCCGAACGAAGTACAATGAGCCAGGCTCGTGTTGTTTACGTTTGGTCCGAACGAAGTACAACGAGCCAGGCTCGTCCTTATTGTTTTTGGCCCAAAATTTCATACCAAAAGTCTCACTCGTTATTGTAAGCCAAAGGGTTAAAACCGCACGGCCGAAGTGAAAACTTCTACGGCGATCGTAATCGAATACCCGAATGTCCGTTTCATCTCGCAATAGTGTTGTTATATGGCCGTGATGGGCACGGTAGTGGCCCCTCAAACGCCTGCTTCTCTTACCAACCTCTCTTTCATGCGCGAGGCTTGCACACTGTTCGCGACCAGTGATGATATATGGTCTCGGTTTTTTCGCGCATGCGCGACTAATGCAGCAACGTATGTACGTCTTATGTTTGAGAGGAAAGTAGGGGAGAACTGTTATTGGCGGGAAATCGGACAGAAAAGTGCAAGATATATTTATATATTATATGTACATACACATAAAATGTTAATATAACATACGCATGTTAAACATTCATATTTGACAATCGAAAAAGAAAATGTGCGAAACTATGCGGGGTGACCAAGGTACTCCATTTTAGCCCAACTTTGTACTTTACTGACGCTAAAATCGTCGTGCGAGAAAACCGAGACCATATACCATCACTGTTCGCGACCACAATAACCTAGTGAATCTCCCATGTCAAGGATTTATAACATTTTTGAGACACTCTGTATATACATATTTGATGATCGATTCGTTGTCGCACATTTATCCACGTTTCGTTCGAATCACCACACGCGCAGACAACACACGCCATCTTGACGCAATAAACTTTCATTCCAGAAGTAAAATGAATTCCATTCCGCGGGGGTAACGGTTGCGGCATAAATATCGGTCGATCTAACCCGTGCTCGTACAAGTAAATTACTGCTTTCCACGTATATCGAGTTTTCTCAAGCATTTGGAAATGCGAGCGCGCTTTGTAACAGCTTTAATTGGATCCGCGGCCATTCAAGTCAGCCTCCGGGGCTTTCGAGTATCGTCGATAATTATCCATTTAATCCTGTCTCGTTGCGATTCGAAATTATGCGCGATTAATAATATACATCTACACACCGGCGCGTCAGCGGGCGTGTGCGTGTACGCGCGTGGATGCGTGGAATATAGAGATTACTGTGGAAAGAGCGAGATCGTGTGTCGCGAACAGATTCGCGGGAAGGAGGCATGTTTAATAACGAGCACTTGTTGCAAACTGGTTTCGTTTTAGAATTCGAGCGGACACATTACCCGGACGTGTTTGCACGGGAGCGTCTCGCCGAGAAGATTGGATTGCCTGAGGCACGTATCCAGGTGAGTGTGAATGTGCGAATGCGGCGTGTGCTTCCTCTTTCTCGTTCGCTCCACCCGCGTCCTTTTTCTCCCTCGGGCCACCCTCCGCCTGTCCCTGCGCTACCCTCCGGTCGCCGGTCTTTCTTTTTTCCTTTCGCTTCATCTCCTCCCTTTCCATCCACGGTGCCGAGCCCTCCCATCCCCGCCGATGGTCTTTCTCGATTTTCCACGACGTCTTCTCCACAGCCTCTTCTTTATATCTCGAGGAGTGCGAGCGACGACGACGCCCTTTCATTAAGCGCCCTAAACGCGCGATCATGCTGCACCCGAGATATTAAACACCACCGA
The DNA here is from genome assembly GCA_913789915.3 of Sphecodes monilicornis. Taxonomy (NCBI): domain Eukaryota; kingdom Metazoa; phylum Arthropoda; class Insecta; order Hymenoptera; family Halictidae; genus Sphecodes; species Sphecodes monilicornis. Next base: position 2,690,817 of record OU565300.1, read on the forward strand.
CGAATCCGCGGGTTACCTTATTTTTTTTTGGTCTCTCTATCTTTATTCGCTGCTTCTTTGCGCAACTTAATTTCTGCGGCGAGATCTTGATACATCCTTGGCTTGATTAAGACGGACTTCACTTCTGAAGGATGCGATACGGGTAGAAAGCGGAAGCTTGGATTTTGTTTCTTTATTACACCGTCCCTTGCAAACACAGCTTCCAATTAATGTTAACCGTCGTTAACGACTTATTTTTAGACCGTTTCACGGTTCTATTTGTTTTCGACGATCTTGCGAACGATAGAAATGGATGGCAACACTTATGTTCAGTTTTGAACTTCTCGGGCCCGACATCGTTACGATGTACTGATTCTGAATAGTGTTTTAACCTAACAATAATGTAGCTTCGGTATATTTTTGTTCATAACATTTTAAAAAAATACGAGCGACGACTAAAATCTCTTGGAGGTTACCTAGAAAGGTGACCTTGATAACATATGTCAATAATGGTGTCATCTTCCCTGGCACACAATCTGCCAACATAAAAATTAATTTTCAATTCTGTATAAATAATTCCGTCACACAGATATGGGCGACACGGCGATCAAAGTGATCAAACTTTACCTTGAAAACAAAGAATGCTCCGAATGCTCGATGAACAACGCGAACGTTTCTTCCAACTTTTGTTTATGGCGGCTGAAAAGTGTGTGAGAGGAGGAAGAAGGAGAAGGAAGCTTTTCGTCCTAGGCCCGCTAGGGGACTCGTCAGTAAGGTTATCTAGCGGACCCGTGCCTTAGACGCAGGATGTCGGAAGGTCTTTTTTTTTATGTTGTTCGGTGAGATTGAAGTCGCACCTAGGGGCAGAGAAAAGCTCCTTTACCGACTAGAAATGATGTGTTAGTTGTTAGTGGCATTACCAGCTTGAGGTAGGTGGCAATAAGATGAAGTATAGATATGGGAAAATTTGCAAAAACCAAAAGACATGAATAATGCATAGAAATGAGTGTCATGAGACGCGGGATGTCGTAAGGACAGTTTAGGACGGTATATATACAAACGGAGGAAGATTCAGGTAGTAGCGGGAAAGGTGTCGTCGTAATGTCCCTCTGTTGACGAGCATAGGAAGTAGCCGCCACATTACCCCCTTGCCAGTGGTCAACGATATCTGGACAAATTTCCCTCTAATCACGCTGATCTCCGCCGGAGTCCAAGGAGGTCGCTGGAATGTGTGCTGTCAGTGTGCTCGCCAGTGATGCTGCCGAATCGACGAAGTTGAGTAGCTCCCTAAGCCGCTTGTAGGACTCATGTAGTCGCACAAACAATGGGTGAACGTCGCCCAAATGTAGATACGAAAACATCGCACAAATTTAGGTGCGGAAACGTTAAACCATATAATGCTGCGAAGATGACGTCAGAAGCGCATAGTAGGGAGAAGTCCTCGCTGTTGGTCGGGCAGTAGTTCAGGCAAGCCATGACAGAGTAGTCACCTTCCAGTCCTCCTGATGTTGTCCGTGGTTTATTGATGTTGTCGTCTCCTCTGCTCAGAAGGTAGCGTTGTTGTTCGTTTGTCGGGATCACCAATTATGGCGGCTGGAAAGTGTGTGAGAGGAGAAAAAAGGACAAGGAAGCGTTTCGTCCTAGGACCGCTAGACGACTCGTCAGTAAGGCTATCTAGTGGACCCGTGCCTTAGACGCGGGATGTCGTAAGGACAGTTTAGGACGGTATATATACAGAGGAAGATTCAGGTAGTAGCGGGGAAGGTGTTGTCGTAATGTCCCTCTGTTGACGAGCATAGGAAGTAGCAGCCACATTACCCCCTTGCCAGTGGTCAACGATATCTGGACACAAATTGCCGCTGCCTTGGGATAGGTGTGTTGATTAATTTATAGCGACTTGAAAAGTGTGTGAGAGGAGGAAAAAGGAGAAGGAAGCGTTTCGACCTAGGCCCGCTAGAGGACTCATCAGTAAGGCCATCTAACGGACCCGTGCCTTAGACGCGGGATGTCGTAAGGACAGTTTAGGACGGTATATATACAGAGGAAGATTCAGGTAGTAGCGGGGAAGGTGTTGTCGTAATGTCCCTCTGTTGACGAGCATAGGAAGTAGCCGCGACATGTTTATGTACCGATGACTCCCCTCCCCGCGTGCGGCCGAACGCGGGAACACTCGTAAAAAAGAAACAAAACAACCGGGTCGCCATTCCTTCGCATGGCGTTCGACACTGTTCGACGATTGGTCGCGGTCGTACATCTAGTGTCGCGTCCAAGCGACTTGCGCTCGGTGTATATCTCAATTAATTAATGTAACATGATTGCTCGAGTCGTGGGGGTGACAGTACGGTTATATGAGCTAATATGTACGCAGCCTTATCGAACAATGTTTGACCGCGCGGTGCCGCTGGCTCACCCTGTTGGACCCTCTTGCTATCCGACCGGCCTCCCTCACCTGGTTCGAGGATAAGGGGTGGTGAAGTGGCCGGCGCGGGCTTTCGCGTCGGTGGTAGTAACCGGGCGGTGAGCGTTATGTGGACATACAAACAGTGCAAGACCATGTTGACGCATGTTTTCAAGCCTCGTTGGCTGGTATTGATCTTGCTAAGTGCAGGAAACCGGGAGTGCCGGTGCGAGAGACGAAGGAAGAAGAGAGACGCCGAAGTGCGAGCAACAGAAACAGGGAGACGGAGTGGAGGGAAATGGGGAGGAAACGGAGAGTGTGCGAGAGAGAGAGAGAGAGAGAGAGAGAGAGAGAGAGAGGGGGGCAGGGGAGAAACAAGAGAAAGCTCCGAGCAAGAGGAGGGAAAAGAGAGACAGTGGTGGAAGGGAGGGGAGAGGCGAATAGAAAGAGAAAAAGAGCGTGAAAGGGATGAAAGGAATGATTCCATCGCCGGACCTGTTCGTCGTCCGATTAACGAACAACGAACCACGGAGGAACGAGAACGAACCGGGTAGACAGACGCAGGAGCAATGGGCGAAAGCGAAGCGAAGCGGAGCGCGCGGCATGGCAGGACATGGCGTGGTATGGACTTCACCACCGCGGCCACGCTACGAAACGCCACAGAACCGACATATCCCGACCGAGCCGTGAGGGATCCAGCAGACGGCCTAAGAGGGTTCGAACGCAACCATGGCAACGTCGCGTCCCCAGGGAGATTGCCCTCTGATTGGTTGTTCCTCGCTTTTCCACCTATACCTTGAATACTCTCGCACGAGTTTCGCCACGCCGCGCAACAACGCCGGCCCGATTATCATCTATGGCAATGGACGAATCAACCATGTGCGCGATGGCCGATCTGCTCCCAATATGCCGAACATTAACGTTCCTGGGACGTACGCTCCTGCTTCCAATCTAACACGACTTCGTCCTCGCTGAAACACAAATCACGAATCTACAGGAGACACAACAAAATCATCCCTGAAGTTCTCACAATTTATTTTAGTCAGGGACACTTCAATTTTTCCTATCCGCCACACAAGATTCCGTATTTTCGTGTTTCCTAACCTTTTAGCTGGCTAACATTTCGATTAGGTATGGAAGACTGCACGAACACGGTATAGCTCATGTGGAAACTTCCGAATGTCTTCCGGCAGAGCTAAGTAGTTCTATGGAGCAGATTATAAATATAGTTCATATAGTTTACAGATTTACCTCTCCTCTTACTATCTTGTCTTCTTTAAATTCGAAAAGTTTTAAATTCTCAACACCCGAGACCATACTTTATGGTTAAGCACAAGAGGTGCCATGAGAATCGTGTTTCAAAATTGAATACCCTATGTCATTGCGCCAGCCGCAAAATTATTTCGTCTTGATTTTCCAAAATGTCGGGATCAATAGCCGGGACGCGAAACGCAAGAAAATTAGAAAACTTCGTGCCGCTTGAAGTTGAAGGCGCAGTGTTGAACGAGTTCGAGACTGGGCGCAGAAGTTCCGTTGGGATCTTCTTAAAATTCGCGTGCCACGCCATCTTCTAAACATTGCCAATCAAAGTAGAAGGTACGTCCGAGGTAGAGGGACGGGCGTGTAGCCGGTTCGTGGAATTCCGAATGGATCGATTCAAACGAGTTTTCGGGGACGCGGTAGGACGAGTTTACGAGGAACGACGGTATTGGGCGAAAGGAGCTTGCTGCAGGCGAATGGTGGATATTCGCCGGTGGGGGTGCTAGAACGCGATTTGCCACGTCGCCGGCGAGATGAAATTTATTTTTTGATTCGATTTGAAGGCCGTCGGGTGTGCGCTGTTCAAGATCAAGTTGCCCCGTCGCCGCCATAAAATAATCTCGAATTTCCTTCATCGACTACATCACCGCGTCCTAAACCTTTAGTCCCCTTCCTTTGCACTCTTCGCATTAAATAATCAGAAACTGCCAAAAATTTCTATGAAGCCTTCATTTCGCGGATATTTTCGCAATAGGAATATTATTTTCAACAGAATCATTAACAATAATTTACCTAAATTTTGGTTTCTACTACTAATTTTGTTGCTCCATTGCATCGGTATATTTTGTTGCTATTCGGGCACGCGTTTGTTTGTTTCAATATTGTTTCCTGTGAATATTGTAATAAAAATTCCGAGAAATCTGAATAAATCGTAATTTTGATTTAAAAAATGTGTAACAGTCACATTTTGTGCTCGGTACGATTGGTGTTAAGGAGTGTCCACTTAATTTTGCGTCCGACTGTAGATTGTCAAAAATTTCGCCAGAGAAAGCGTGTTTGGTCGTAAAAAGGATCTTTTTATCGAAATTGTATTAATGCGCGAAATGATTCGGCACTGAATGCGCAGACATTCGAGGGAAAATCGAGGGGAATTAACGCCGCCGACTGGGATTCCCTCGCGCATTGTTACCGGTCGTCATATCTCGTTGCACGGTAATTAAAAAAGTTATGGGCATTGTTGGTTATCGAATTTTTTCTATCGTTGCTCTCATTATCGCACGACAGTTCGTCGTTGTTTACGAGCGGAACGGCCGATGTAGCAAACGTCGACTATTATACAGGGTCTACCGAAGTTTTGTCACCATTTATTAGGTATTTCCGGTTGTGGAATTCAGAAATGTTTTAGGCAAAAGTTCATCAGTTCTTGGTGAGTTACGTGTTCGGATATTCTTAAATCTGATAAAAGGCTTTTTACGTAAAAAAGTAAAGGTCACCTTGACTTTTTTCAATGGCGCCATATGTTTTGGACATCATGGGACTGTTGCCGATGTCAGGGCTTCGGAGTCGGAGTCGGAGTCGGAGTCAGAGTAAGAAAAAGCTATACTTAATATCGACTCCTGGGATCGGAGTTAGGGTCGGAAAAAATATATCAACTCCAACTCTGGCTCTTTTGTTTATAAATCATAAAAAGCAACAAGTGTCTCGATGAAATATTAGAGATTATATTAATTTTCGAAAATGGAAACTTTATCGTTAGTGCTTCCCCAATTGATACGTATTTTTTAACTATTTCCTGAAAGTGAGAAAGTAACAGTCGTGTTGTGTTGTAACAAAGTTATCTGTTCCATATTCTTAGACTTGATACAATATTTCAACTATTTATTCAGTTCTATTACGACTTTTAATTAGTTTGAGTACATATTTTTTTCAATTTTGAGCGTCGGTGTCGGAGTCGGAGTCGAAATCGGCGTCGGAGTCGGAGTCGGAGTCGGAATCAGCGTCGGATTCGGAGTCGGAGTCGGAGTCGTGGAGTCGGAGTCGGAGTAAGAAAAAGCTATACTTAATATCGACTCCTGGGATCGGAGTAGAGTCGAAAAAAAATATATCGACTCCAACTCCAACTCTGGCTCTTTTGTTTATAAATCATAAAAAGCAACAAGTGTCTCGATGAAATATTAGAGTTTATATTAATTTTCGAAAATGGAAACTTTATCGTTAGTGCTTCCCAAATTGATACGTATTTTTTAACTATTTTCTGAAAGTGAGAAAGTAACAGTCGTGTTGTATTGTAACAAAGTTATCTGTTCCATATTCTTAGACTTAATACAATATTTCAACTATTTATTCAGTTCTATTACGACTTTTAATTAGTTTGAGTACATATTTTTTCAATTTGGAGAGTCGGTGTCGGAGTCGGATCGGAGTCGGAGTCGAAATCGGCGTCGGAGTCGGAGTCGGATTCGGATTGGAAGTCGGAGTTAAAAAAAAAGAGGAGTCGGAGTTACGAACTTTGTCTACCGACTCCACAGCTCTGGCTGACGTAGAGACGAATCCAACAATGTATTATACTATGACCTTGAAATGACCTCAAACTCGAAAATATGGTGTAAACGTAATTTTAATGGAAAATGATAAATCAGGTTTCCTCACATGTTCGAACTGCGATCCCATCTTCTATGATACAGAACTCCGGTCTTTGTATTAGATTTTTCGTTATCACTATAATTAGGGCGTCTCGGTTTATATCTACTTTCGTCGCCTTCCCATATTATGTTTTGTATTTATCACGTACGCTTCAGAATCATCACCTTGTCATCGTTTCGTCGATCTAATCAGCTTATTTAGCAGTATCATTGCTTCAGTCGTATTTTGTTGTATTACAATATTTGATCTTTCAGAATGAGTATTAATAAAATTTTAATAAATTTAATAAATTTTAAATTTTATTAAATTTTATTTTAAATTTAATAAATTATTTTTCATTTAACGTTATATTTTATTAACGAGATTCAATAAACAATTCAACTATGCCTGTCTACACTTCCAATTCTTTTTAATAAAATATCTAGAAACGGAAAACAAAATGTGGTGCATCTATCCCGAAACTAACCTATACGCCGAAGCACGTCTCCCGCGTATGAATTGGCAAAACGAGAACGGCGTGCGCAGTATTATCTTCCGCAAACGAATCGAACAATCGGACTGCTGCATTAGGGCACACCATCGCACTGGTCTTCGGATTTTTTCAAATATATCTCGAAGATCGTCGCGGAACTCCACGAATCTCTGAGAGCAGGGACGACGCATAGGGTGGGGAAAAATTACAATGTAATCTGGAGTTTGTGCCGACAGTGCTCGAAGAATCGGGGGAAATCGACATATCGAAGGGGAGAGAAAATCCTCTTATCGCGACGAGGTATCTTCGAAATCAGGAAATCCGTGGAAGCGCGACAAAGAACTTAAGCTCCGATTTGCTGCACGAGGTTGCCAGTTATTATACACACCGTATCGTCTTGAGTGTCGGCGCGAGAAACCTCCCTCACTAATTCTCTCTAGTTAGAAACTAACCACAATTGTTAACCCTCATTACGCTCCGCCGCGCGAGAATTGATTCAGCTTCTGTTGCGGAGATTGAAAATATTTCTATTCGTCTATGATCGTGTCGTAAATCGGACTATATTCATTCAAAGATATTCGAAACCCTTGAAATGAGCGGTTCTTTAGGTTATTTAAGTGGGCGCGCAGTGGCTCAGTGGATAGATCGCGCGACTACAAACAATGTGGTCGTGAGTTCAAATCCCACCGCCGTCACCAATGGAAATATTCTTCTATGTGATATTATACTGCGTCTCGTTGACCATTGGTGGTTCGGAACCCACCGTAATAAACAGTAGGTCCCGCTGAAAAGTAGGCTGAAATAGGCTGAACATTAGCGTTAGGTGAGAGTGGACAAAGTGGAAGAAGGGGGAGAATGGTAAAATGGATTTGAAACCCTGAGGGGACCAAATATCAGTATACCTATCCTATCCTATCCTTTAGGTTATTTAAAGTAACTTTTCCCTTTGCAGAAATGGCCTCCTCGGCTTTGTTAAGGAGTTATTAACGAAAAACGCGGACCAATCAGAGCGCGGCTGATCTCGGCTCAGCGACGGGTCCCGCTCTTGCGTGATGTTGCCATTGGCCGAGCCGGAACCCGTCTGCTGTAGCCGCGCACTGATTGGAGACAATTTAATTTCTCTTACAGTTGACCTTGAGTGACCTTGATGACCTTTCGTTGGTGTGCCGCCAATAAACCTTTTGCCTGCCATAGCTTGCCGATCGCTAATCTAAACAATAACAACACACAATCAACAATACCTAGATTTTAGATCACCATAAATTGAGTATACAGTAAATCCTCTATAAACGCATAAGCGTTGGGGGGATAGTTATGCGTTTATCTGTGACGGGTAGCTATTTTTTTGGCGCGGGCCTTTGAACTGGACGGCGACTGCGACTCTCCGCGTCTCTTTCTTTCCCATACGCTATCCTTCCTTGCGCCCGAAACGTTCATCGTCATTTAAACCACTAAATACTACAACAGTATTTACACAGTTGAAACCGTATCGTGTTTGGCCTTTTTTTAATCAGAAAAATGCCACGAATATATCGATGAAAGATTCATAAAAAAATAAGTAATAATAAAGAAAATTAAATATTGGAGTTACATTGTCATGACGCACGGGCCTTTGGATTGTGCCGACGACAGCGACTCTCCGCGTCGCATTAGTAGTGGTTCACACCGATATACCCGAGCCGAGATCGGATTACTAAAGTGGAGGGGGTATATTTTCTGCGTTTATCTGCTACAGCTTTTATGCGTTTATAAAGGATTTACTGTACATATTATAGGTTGTTGCCTATGCAATGCCGTATTTTAGAACCCAAACGTCACGAAGCCGTTTTGATCAAGAAATGCTATATTATACATCATTTTAAAGTTCAACAATTACGCCGTAGCCAGGATGATACTTTTGCGGAATACTCTCTTAGAAAATGAATCCTGCTGTGGTCATCAGCTTCGTATCACGCGGAATGGAGTTCCAAGTTGTGTCGAAGGTTTCGCGTTCGTTGGATCATTGCGATCCAGAATTGTGTGAGACAATCGAGGAAAATTATAAGGTCAATGTCCCAGGAATGAATTGATATTCGCATTGACGAATACGCCGCGCTTCATTTTACCTGTAAAACAGAAAGAAAAAGACCAGGGAATTTGACGGTTCACCGGGTTGCCGAGGGACACGTTCGACAATCCCGTTGCGGACTGCATCGACCGAGGCTAACGTCGCGAATAAATTCAAGTTGCCGTCTGCGGGTAGTGTGGAGCCTGCGGGCTTCACAAAAAAAAAAAATACAAAACAAAAAGAAAAAGAAAGTGTCTAAAAGCGTAGAGCGGCGGAAATACAGCGAGGGTAACTCAGTATCCCGTTCCGACAACTGCTCAATTAACAATTAACAAACTTCGGGGAGGCTCGTGCAAACTCGGCTGCGTATCATCCGCGGATAGCAAACAAAAAAGTATCTAAATTTCCCGCTGTTGCGTGGGTGTATCAGGTAGAGGGTTTAGCGGGGGTTGAAGAGGGGCGAAGGGGAGGACAGGGAACGAACGAGAAAGACGGTGGGAGTGGAACGAAGAAGCGCGGTGGAGGGTGAGAAAGAGAGAATTGGTGGGAGAAAAGTGTGTGGAGAATGGGAGGAACGGAGGTGAGGAATGAAAGTACGAGTGTACGAGTGGAAAGAAGAATGAACGGGCGAGAGAGCGAGGATGGATAGGTGCGGATAATGCGAATACATCGCGCGGAGTGACGCCCTTATCGTGACAAAAGCACCGTCATTGCGTCGGTTGCAGGTGTGGTTCAGTAATCGCAGGGCGAAGTGGCGTCGAGAGGAGAAATTACGGAACCAAAGGAGAGCAGCCGTCGATCAGGTAGTCGGCGGTGGCAGCAGCGGAGGTAGCGGCAGCGCAGCACCACCGGCTGCAACCCCTGCTACACCACGGTTACCCTTAAACGCCGGATTCAACGCCATGTACTCGTCGATACCGCAGCCGATCGCCACAATGCCCGACACTTACAGGTAACCGTTTTATTTTTACTTAATCTTCCTTTTACAGTTCGGTTCAGTACCACGTCGCAATAGTCCCGCAACTCCGACCTTTAATTCACTACCGCCATTTTACCCTTTTGCCGCTATACGCGTTTTCTTCTATTTTCCTCTCGTTGTCCTATATAGGGTCGCGGATTTTTATACGAAATAAACATTTCTTGCATTAACCACTCGAGGACGACGTCCGTATACAGTGATTAATCGATAAGTGTCACAAAATTCTGAACAAGAAGTGTCCCAGAACTATCCCCACTCCTGCGGGGTACACCCCGTGAGGGTCCGAGAAGTATGACCTCATACGGGTCGGGTATATCGGTCAGATCACTACTAATCCAATGACAAAACTTCTTTATTTTTTATTATTTTTTTATGGAACTTTCGCCAACAGTTTTGTCATTGCATTAGTGATGGTCTCACACCGATATACCCGACCCGTATTATATGTTACATATCTCGGCGACCGAGTCCTCTCGAGCTTCGCTGTCCTTTTCCACGCTCGGCACAAGTCAGAGAATAGTATACCTGAACACGAAGTGTCGCTGGCGGACCCGTGGTTGTGACATTTATCGATGAAATACTGTACCTACCTCATACCGACTATGAGGAATATACGGTGGTGCACATTAAAAGATTACTTAAAGAAATATGGAAATGGGTACACGGGTACTCGGTTGGCTGCACAAGGGTTAAATTCTGGGGGGTTGGAATCGAAAAATGCAAGATTACCAATCAGGACTTTGAAAACATCCGTTATAACATCTGCAAAAATCGAAGGGTCCCTTTCAATTTGATTCGCAGTTTTCAAAACTGAAAGCAGAAAGATACCCAAAACAAAAGGTTACGGTACAAGGTAAAGGAGACACTCGGAGCCTAGAGGCAGGACATTGAAGTCCTCGTGAAATCCCTGTAGCGCAAGATAATTACTAAAAACATAAGATTCCGAGCGAAAGGTCTGCCGTGGAAGTCGGTTATTGGACACTTAAGAGTGGACAAGTCGCGTTTCGCGAAAGGCCGTTCTAGAATCAGCAGAGATTGGCCCTCTCCGGTTACCGTTTCCTGACGCGGATCCGTTTTCTCCTCGCAGCTCGATGTCAAGCAGTTTGGGCGGGTCAATGGGTGGAAGCTGTCTTCAGCAACGTGCCGAGGGATATCCAGCGTACGTGTTCCACGAGCCTCTCCACTCGTTGACGCAGTCCTACTCCCACGCACACAGCACTGCTGCGCACTCGCAACCCCATCGTGGTATCCCGACCTCTCATGGTGGAACTCCCACCACACCCGGTGGACAGCCTGCAGGACCAGGTGGTGCGCCCTACCAGCCGACGACCTCGACCGCGACTGGTGAGTTTCCGCTTAAGGATTGTTTGTTTGTTCCTACTGAATCTTCAAAGCCGTCTATCGGTACCCACTCGGCCTGCGACCCGTTCCAGTACGCGCTAATCAAGGTCGCGGGTCGCGACTGTCTGAGATTGTACAACCGTTTTCCATTAGGAACAGGCAGTGCTGGATTAACCAATAAGCAACATAAGCACGTTAATAATATTGCCGACTGTTTATATCCATGTAACGTGTGATTGAATTATTTGTTGAACGTTCAAGGATTGTAGGGAATAACAAACTGAAAAGTTTCACTGTAAAAGTACAAGAGTTTTTCTTAATTAAACTATTTACCTAATCTATTTACAATGGTTAAAAACCTGTAAAAATACAAGAAACAACATTGAGAGTTTGTTCTTCGCAATCTTGTTCCTCATATAAACAATTCACTTTATTATAAAAAGAATAATTAGTTGAAGATTATTAATTGGCAATATTCACACGTGTCTGCCGAGTCATTGTTTTTATTTCTCTGCCGCTACTGCGGACCCTTACTTATCGACTCACTGTATTGAGCGGGAAGATTTAAATCAATTAAGGAGCGCACTCCTTACATGCATATGTGTGAGAGAGGACAGATAACGATCATTTCTCTATTATATGACGCCCAAGAAAAATTTATAGGTTCGAGCAATTTTTTTAAACATATTTTTCAAGATACTTGGCTGAAACTTAAGAAGATGTCCATGCTCAGAATTGGATGAAATTTTGGACGTAGGTTCCTTTTTGACTAAAATGATGATTTTTAGCTACTCGAAAAAATTTTTTTACCAATTTAATGTCACTAGATACTGCAAAAATATTAGCAAGAAGCCGATCTTTGATTTTTCATGTATCGATATGTTGACTCTCAATTTGATTCTTCCTTTTCTTTACGATTTTTCTCATTATCTCGACTCCCGTTCCCCATCTTCTCATAAAATTCCCTCACCTCCAGTTGTTCTCTTGTTTCCTTGGCATTCTCTTGGAATGTGCTATATTGCTTCATCTTTTACCACAGATATCCTGTACTGTCTGTTCTCTTCTCCCCTCTATTGATGCTTGTCTTTAAACTCATTGCCGCGTCTAAATCTAGCTACCATTTTTCTTTCCTTCTTGTTTCTTCTTCCTTTGAGGTACTTTGGCACGCCTTCCGCCCTATATCTCTTGTGTAACTGACGTTGCACTTCGAGGCTTCTATCTTTTCTTCTTTTTCATCTCTTGTCTTTACCCCTATTCGCTCTAATATCCATCTCATGGTATCTCCCCCTTCTCTCTCCTCTTCTATTCAAGTCCCGCACTTCTCTAGCATTGTCCTTCTTTTGGTCTTTCACTTTCCAATTTTAGCTCTTGGCTCGGCCTTTTTTCTATCACTTTTATGCATTCTACCGCATCTTGCCCGACAATTTTTCTAGAAAATTATTTTTGTAGGTTATGTTGTACTTTTTGAAGACTAACTCCTTGAAAAGTGATTTGAAACGTCAACAGATTATACATCGTTTTTTCAAAAAGAAAAAATACGACCACGGAAAATGAAATTACAAAGTGAGCTAAAATGGCGGATTATTTTTCAGTCAATTTTGTTGAGAAAGAACGAATCGAAAATCTAACATATTATATTAAGTATACAATATAGGTACATATTTAGTAATTATCAAAGTAGCTACCCTCCGGTAGCTCCGCCATACCTGCGGATTTTAGGACACCCTGTAGATAAATGGAATAAAATAGTTTGCGAAACTTTAAAGTCGTTTTTTAAGAGAACGGTTTACTTGAGATGCATGGTTCCTTTGGGACTTCTCTTTCTCGCGATGAGTACTATACGATGCAATGGAAAACAAAAATTTGACCTTGAATTTTTCCGTCAAGGTCAAACTTTTGTTTTCCATTGCATCGTATAGTACTCATCGCGAGAAAGAGAAGTCCCAAAGGAACCATGCGTCTCAAGTGAATCGTTCTCTTTTTTTTACAGATCTTGTAGTGATGCCATGACAAAACATTTTGTTACACCCTATACATATGCGATAGTTCTAATTTGACGAAGAACTGCGCAGTGCGAAAGAGGCATTATCTTTTCTATCTGAAATCGTCTCAAAGAATCGTGCCAATTGGAACCGATTTGCGCGAATGAAAGCTGTTCCTTGGCTCGTTAACCGCGTCTTTATGGTCGACAGCAGGACCATAAGCTTATAGTTTCGTCGTTGCAGGAATGCGTCCAATTTTCTTTTATTTAGTCCTACGATAATTTCAAATTTAATACTTCCAGCGCGAAGCTTGAACTCTTGAGCGAGGAAAGAAACAGATGTTGGACAAAATAATGCGACATGTTAAATGTTTATGTACATATTTTGTATGTTTATAAGTGTGAAATGTGCACTTTATACACTCTGTATTTTGATTATTATCTCTAAAGTGAGCACGCAATATCTTAGACTTCTCTGATGTGTAACAGGAAAGTTATATGTAGAAAGAATTGTAAAAATGAATTAATGTTGATTGGACAAAACCGATCACCCTGCATAAACATTTGAAATGTCTTTGATATTATTTTGTCCAACACTGTAAAGTCATGCTTGAACCGTGATAATTCCTCGGAATTTTCAAGAGATTCTTCCGCTGCTGAGGTACTCGATTTAAACTGTTCCTGTCGAAACGTACTTATTCTGTACCATTGAAACGTCCGCGTGATCACGCACACCAATGGCTCACTCAATTACTTTTGTTTTCTTCAAACTGAAACTGATTTTTTCGCCTTCAAGGTCACTTCAAGGTCATGGTGTGTAGGTCGTTGAACTCATTTTGACGCCGACTACCGCATTGCATTATGAAAAATAAATGTTAATTTGTAAAAATAATACGGTGACCTTGAAAAAACCGTTAAAATGACCTTGAAGGGATTTTTTTATTACCATCCGATGCACGGCTTAAAACCATGTACATCTTGTTTAGTTATTTTTTTCGTATATACAGTCACCTAACGTTTGCAGCTCAAATATCTTTGTTGTTTCTAAAGATACGTCAAATGTCTAAAGGACAAAGTTGAATGGATCAGTGGGGCTCACACGATACCAAGAACATTTTTGTTTTTATGTCATTTTTTTTAGAGATTTTCAAGGTCACCTTAATTTTTTTAAATGGAACCACTCTTTTTTAAACACCTACAATGATAGTCCCTTTCATTACGAATTCAGTGACTATAATTACTCAAGGTCATTCAAGGTCGCGGACAGAGATAACGTATAAGATTCAACATCGATACATGCCTGTAAACGGGCTTTGAAGGAATGTTGAACTCTGTCCGTGACCTTGAACGACCTTGAGTAATTATAGTCACTGAATTCGTAATGAAAGGGACTGTCATTGTAGTGTGAGGCACTAACTATTGCCACCTCAAATATCTTTGTTGTCTTTAAAGATACGTCAAATGTCTGAAGGACAAAGTTGAATGGTTCAGTGGGGCTCACACGATACCAAGAACACTTTTGTTTTTATGTCATTTTTTTTAGAAATTTTCAAGGTCACCTTCATTTTTTTTAAATGGAACCACTCTTTTTTAAACGCGTACAATGATAGTCCCTTTCATTACGAATTCAGTGACTATAATTACTGAAGGTCATTCAAGGTCACGGACAGAGTTCAACATTCCTTCAAAGCCCGTTTACAGGCATGTATCGATGTTAAATCTTATACGTTATCTCTGACAGCGACCTTGAATGACCTTGAGTAATTATAGTCACTGAACTAGTTATGAAAGGGGTTATCATTGTATCCGTTTAAAAAAGGGCAGTTCCATTTACAAAAGTCAAGGTGACCTTGATATCTCTAAAAAAAAATTACATGAAAACAAAATCTTTTTATTGGCATCGTGTCAGCCCCATTGTACCATTCAACTTTGTCCTTAGCATATTTTACGTATCTTTAGAAACAACAAAGATATTTGAGATGCAAACGTTAGGTGACTCACCCTGTATAAGGCATGCATTCGGCTTAGGTTCGGA
Organism: Sphecodes monilicornis; assembly: GCA_913789915.3. Classification (NCBI taxonomy): domain Eukaryota; kingdom Metazoa; phylum Arthropoda; class Insecta; order Hymenoptera; family Halictidae; genus Sphecodes; species Sphecodes monilicornis. Next base: position 2,705,952 of record OU565300.1, read on the forward strand.
GATATTTGCAAAACGTCAATAATACAAATAGTTTCAATGTCAATATTTGTCCAACTCCCCCCCCCCCCCCCCCCCAAGTTTAAATCCTGAGTGCGCCACTGACGCACACTCGAGGATTCGGGCCGCGCAATTGCGGCCAGACGGTGAAAAAGAAAAACAGCGCGCGTCATCGCGAGAACTAGTTATCGTAGCAAACAACACCGACGAGGACACGTACAATGGCCGCAAGAAAGTTTTGTTTCGGCAGTGAACGCGCTCGTAATGCACGATCGACGCGGAAAATCGCAAAAATAAATTCACCGTACCTTTGTAACAACGTTCTCGTTCATCCCTTTCTCGTTGCGGGGGCGAAATTCATTATACGAACTAACCTGCTTTCGTTGATCTTGTTTTAATTAATTAATAACAATGGGAAACTGATTCGGGTGAATATCATTGAAATCGTTGCTGACAAATTGCGAGAATATTCAGGATAAACGCATAATCAGATTATTTTTCGTTTCTCACGCGTTGTAGGTAGATTTTGTAGGAAGTTTGAAATCAATACGCGATTCATCCTAATACTTATTCATGTTTTATATGTGTAATAATTAGGCTAATAATTAGAGTTTTCACGCCATCCGATTCTGATGAAAATTTTAGAATTTATATAAATGAAGCACACCTACAAAACGTGTTTCTAAATTTTCAGTATAGACACAGATATGAGAATATTCTAGAAAACAACTTTTACTATTTTCTCTGCAATACCGACCAATTGCAATTGCTCCAAAATTTCATTTTCGCGTCATGTAGTAAACTAATTGTTCTAACTTGTCGAAAAACTCGAAGATTAAAAAAGTTATCGACTTTTCGAGAGTGTCCGAGTATTAACGGGAGTGCCTGTAACTGTTAATAATCCCAGGAGTCATTAATTTTTAGCAAACTTGAGAATTCTACTTGAGTCCTGCTTCTTGGCCATTTCAAATCATTGTTAAATAAACAGACACGGATTGCCCGGGAACCTCTTTGCATGCTGTCTATTGGAATCTGACATGGAGGAATGGACAATATACATATGTATGTACAGGGTGTTCATTTGAAAACTTTCCAGCCGAATATGTCGAAAAGTATGAAAGATATTAAAAAAGTGTAAAACACCTGTCCAAGGATTTCGAGGGGGAAAGAGGGGGGCAGTATCAGTTTTTTATTTATGTGGCGTTTTCAAGGTCATTTGAAGGTCAACTTTGTTTTTTCAAATAGAAACCTATATGTTTTATTATGGGATCTTATTATACGTAAAAAGACCAGCAAGTTTCGTAGGTTACTTTTTTTATCCGCGCACTAGTTTTGGAGATATTTAAACAGGAGTAGTGCATTTATACAGGAATGTAGAGCTATTTCAACAGATACTTTCAAAAATGTTCGTTCAGAATTTGAGAATCGTCTCTATTATTGTTTAGAAAACAACGGAGAACATTTTGAAAATTTGTTATAATTATAAAGAAATTACAAACTTTCTCGCAGTATAAGTATGACTGGCTCTACTTCTCTATAAATATCTCCGAAACTAGTGCGCAGATAAAAAAATGTATCCTACGAAAATTGCTGGTCTTTTTACTTACAATAAGATCCCACAATAAAAAATATAGGTTTCCATTTGAAAAAACAAAGTTGACCTTCAAATGACCTTGAAAACGTCACCCAAAATAAAAAATTGATACTTCCCCCGTCTTTCCCCCTCGAAATCCTTGGACATGTGTTTTATACATTTTTAATATCTTTCATACTTTTCGAGATATTCGGCTGGAAAGTTTTCAAATGAACACCCTGTATAGCTATCCAATATTGATATCTTCTTTTTTGTTTTTACTTGACATGTTTGTAAGTATGGGTGAAACTTGTAAGTGGGCAGGTACAAATCCTGCAGAAAGAAAGTTTGTTGAAGGAGAGCGGTTTTTTACAGTATGTTTTATCAAATAATTCATTTTACAAAAAGGGAATTTGTTTTTTCATATACCTTCTAAATTTAAAATTATAATTTCATAAATCAAATGACCTACCCAGATAGCACCGGGATGTCCCATGGAAGTCCTATGGACGTCCGTACCGGACCTTCCTTACGTCGCAGGGACGATCGAATCACGTCCGAATGTCCCAGATACGTCCATTTTACGTCCCAGGCACATCCCAGATAGGTACCAGTTAGAAAGTGGGACGTCCGTAGGACGTCCCTCGCGGACGTCCGACTGGACATATTCTGGACGTTAACAAGACATATTCAGGACATTTACAGGACGATATGGTTATTGAATATTTAATACTATCTGGGTAGTACTTGTAAATTGGTATAATTTGACTACTCTGTTTGATCAACGGAAATTTAATTTCTGCTTTATCGTACATTTTCTAGTTCAAGGTCATTTGAAGGTCATAGTGTACTACATCATTGAACTCGTCTTGACATCAGCCACAACATTATGAAGTTAAAAATATTGTATATGGTGACATTTAACAAAACACCGATGACCTTCAAAAGTCCTTGAGAACATGTTTTTATATCACCTTATTTGCCTCCTTCAACAGTAGAACTATTCTCTCTAACACCTACCTGAGAAGCTTCTACAATCACAACAAGTTTACACAATTTCAGTAAAATACTTGAAAATCACGAATAAGCTAACGCTGTTTCAGACAGTGGTTCAGATTCTAAAGTGTGCTACGAAATCTCTTAATTTTCGATGGACTACACTGCCTTGTGAGTGTACAAATTTATAATAGAATACTGATGTATTGTTCCTCGGACATTAGTCTACCTGCAAGACTAAAAGTTTTCCAGCTAACTCAACATTTCTGAAATTCACAAATGTCCGGCTTTGGGGTGCGAACACCCCACTGTGCGACGCGACGTATGACAGGAAGGCGGCACGGTAGGTAGGTTCGGATCTAGCGAAAAGTTCGGTGATGGCCGAGAGATTGTCGCGCGGCACGTGGATCCTTCGTCCACAGAATTGTCAAAGGATTTTAAAACAAATCTCGCTTGGTGCCGGCGGTTGGGGGACGTGGCTGAATCGAAGAATGGGATGTTCGGTGGTTCTCCATCCCCTCCGACCGCAGACGTAGCCGGTGAATTTTCCATTTTCTCCGATTCGCACTTTCTCTGTCGTGCGCGCGGGGCTCTCGAGCTTCTTTCTTCCTCAACTTTCTGTTCTCAATCCCGCCCCGTCCCTTCGGCCGCTCTCGTTTAACGAAAACTGTGGAGGGACGACCCACACCGGGTACCTTATCACCCTCCCCTGCCGCCCTGCAACCCCTGTTCCTACTTTCTCGAGCTGTCTCTGTTTCGCCGTGGCCGGGCTTGTTTTCGCTGCTTCTGTCCCACAGTCTCTTCCTCTCTTTAAGGTATACAGGGGCGAACAGAGGATGTGGATGGGTTGGGTCTCGCCTCGGCTGGGCGAGCGCTCAATAACGTGCGAACCCAAAGGGGAGGAAACACGGGGGTGCGCAGCGTACCTACAGGAATGGAGTGGAACGCCGTAGAATGGTGGAATACTGCGGAACACGCGCCGCATTCCTTTTGTCTTTCCGCCCTGTTCGCCTAGCTCCGCTCGCTCTCTTCCTTTCGCTTTTCCCTCCGTTGCCGTTCTCTCCTGTCTCTCCGCCACTTTCTCTCTTGTTTCCTTGCTCTCTCTTCTTCCGCCCTCGCCACCCCTCCACCGCCACCACCTCCCCCCCCCCCCGGGCCACGCTTCTATTCCTCGTTTCTCGCGCTTCTTACGTGCGGAACGAGCCGCAACTTATCCATCATAATCGTTTTACGTGCATGAGCGCCGGGGACTTTCACCGCGCTCGTTCCCATCATCATCACCACCACCGGCGATGTCCCGTCGTCGTCGTCGTTTCCATTGCTAAGTGCCCGCACGCCGACCCTTGGCGTGTATCGTTTTCACGGAGAACGCGTCGCTTGATCTCACTCGTTGTACCCATGATTTATACGGTACTCGCCTGTTCCACGAGGCGGGCCTTAAATATGTATTCCCGCTTGGTCGTTGCATGGCCGATGGACGGTAAAAATACTATGAATGGGGATTAGCTCGCTTCAGTTTCGCGGAAGTTCGTGGCTCGATCGCACGAGATTATGTAGAGGGACGAGCACGCTGTGCGATACTATTGGGTTGGCAACTAAATGATTGCGGATTTTGTCGATAGATGGTTCTAGCACATTCTTTTGTTTTGTCAACGTGTTCAAAGTACTATATTGTTTTCTTGTTGTTTGGACTTCCCTCTTTAATTAGTAAGACCAGTGGTGGGCACGGGTGGAGCCCCTCAAACGCCTGCTTCTCCCACCAACCTCTCTTTCATGCAGTGCGCATATTCGTTGCGAACGCTGATGTCTCGTGTCTTCGTTGCCCCATTGTACCGCGCTTAATGGAAGGGGGCAGAGGGCGCTACGGTGTGGACGGTTTTGCCTCAATTGAGGCAAAATTGCCCACCACTGGTCTACATTGATAGAGGGGATTCAACGTAACGGAGATAGGTCTAGCAGAGGCATGTAGTTACTTGATCGGAGGCGATTTTCAAGCGTTCAAACTACCATTTTTACGTTTTCGTGTAACTCTTATCGATAGCAATTTTTTCAAAATCTTCTTAGCACGTCATTTAGTAAATCAGTCCTTCTAAAAATTAAAAACGATTAAAAAGTACCATTTTTATGTAATTCTTATCAATTGCAATTTTTTCAAAATCGTTTCTGCATGTCATTTAGTAAATCAATGCTTCTAAAAATAAAAAAGTTTTAAAAGGTACCATTTTTATGTTTTCATGTAACTCTTATCAATAGCAATTTTTTCAAAATCTTTTTAGCACCTCAATTAGTAAATCAGTCCTTCTAAAAATTAAAAAGAATTAAAAAGAACCATTTTTATGCAATTCTTATCAATTGCAATTTTTTCAAAATCGTTTTTGCACGTCATTTAGTAAATCAGTCCTTCTAAAAATTAAAAAGGTTTGAAAAGTACCATTTCTACGTTTTCGTGTAACTCGTACCAATTGCAATTTTTTAAAAATTCGAAAAAAACATGGTGACAGCTCCAAGTCTCCTCTTTACGGACCTATTTTTGAAAAGGCAGGCGCTTTAAAATTGACGGAATTAAAATTATTTAAAGCGAACGCTGCACCGCGATATTACAGAGGCGCGCGGCCCCTTGTTTGTTCCTTGCTTTCGACCGCGGTGTATCACCATCGCTCGACTTCTGTCGCGCGCGGCCGTCTCTGCCAATACGCCTCTAGGTCGCGCTCTGATTGGTTCGTGTTTTTCGTTAATAACTCCTTAACAAAACCGAAACGGCCATTTTTGCAAAGGAAAATGTCGCTTCAAATGGCCTCAGGAACCTCCCCTTTGAAGGAAGCGAGACATTTTTGGGACACCCTGTATACTATCCTGTGCTGTACGGATTAATCGTAATGAGGGAACTGGCTTATTTGTTCCAGGTGTGATATCGGCGGGCGTTTCCGTGCCGGTGCAGATCCCGTCGCAGACTCCGGACCTGACAGGTAACTATTGGCCGAGGCTCCAGTGATCCCAGCTCTTCGGGTTCCCGCCTGCGAGCCTGCTCGTGGGCCAGGAGAGCCCGCCACCACCGACAGCCATCCCTGGTGCAGTGTCCCGGCCGTTGCTCGCGTCCCTTGGCATACCAACGCAGCCGACGCAACATCAGCCCTCGAACACACCGGCTACCACTCCCGTGCACACCTCCGACACCAGTGAGTGAATGAACCGATCAACCCTCTCCGAATGTTCTCTTCCCAGAGATGGCTCGTGCGCGCGCGACACTCGATCACGGCTCGCCACTGTCCGACGAATCGCTGACCCCGATCACTCGAGTCGCGGAGTACACACATGTCACGCGACCAAGACATCAGCGCGGCGCACCGCGCCTAGAAAACAAAGGATCATAGACTGGAAGTGTCCTGGTCTTAGCTCCCAGACGGGACTAGCGAGCGCGACTCGGTACTGAAAGCTTGCTTCAATCGTTTGAACGCTAGAGGTGCGAGGTTACCCGACATTACGGATTCGAGTCGAATCGAAAGTTTGCAATGTCCTGGTACTCAAAGTCGGATAGAGTCAAGTTTCGGGATCCAAACCTTTCAAATCGCACTAGTATGATGCTTCTTTCATGGCCCCCAATTCTAAATTTGCGTTATACCTTCTCAGGTACCCCAACATCGCAAACTTTCAGGATCCTGCGCACTACTATTGAACACGCAGTGGTCAATCTTTCAAAGTGGTACCCAAACTTTCAGGAGTCGAATCGAAAGTTTGCAATGTCCTGGTACTCAAAGTCGGATAGAGTCAAGTTTCGGGACCCAAACCTTTCAAATCACACGAGTATGATGCTTCTTTCATGGCCCCCATTCTAATTTTGCGTTATAGCTTTTCAGGTACCCGAACATTGCGAACTTTCAGGAGTCGAATCGAAAGTTTGCAATGTCCTGGTACTCAAAGTCGGATAGAGTCAAGTTTCGGGATCCAAACCTTTCAAATCGCACTAGTATGATGCTTCTTTCATGGCCCCCAATTCTAAATTTGTGTTATACCTTCTCAGGTACCCCAACATCGCAAACTTTCAGGATCCTGCGCACTACTATTGAACACGCAGTGGTCAATCTTTCAAAGTGGTACCCAAACTTTCAGGAGTCGAATCGAAAGTTTGCAATGTCCTGGTACTCGAAGTCGGATAGAGTCAAGTTTCGGGACCCAAACCTTTCAAATCACACGAGTATGATGCTTCTTTCATGGCCCCCATTCTAATTTTGCGTTATAGCTTTTCAGGTACCCGAACATTGCGAACTTTCAGGAGTCGAATCGAAAGTTTGCAATGTCCTGGTACTCAAAGTCGGATAGAGTCAAGTTTCGGGATCCAAACCTTTCAAATCGCACTAGTATGATGCTTCTTTCATGGCCCCCAATTCTAAATTTGCGTTATACCTTCTCAGGTACCCCAACATCGCAAACTTTCAGGATCCTGCGCACTACTATTGAACACGCAGTGGTCAATCTTTCAAAGTGGTACCCAAACTTTCAGGAGTCGAATCGAAAGTTTGCAATGTCCTGGTACTCGAAGTCGGATAGAGTCAAGTTTCGGGACCCAAACCTTTCAAATCACACGAGTATGATGCTTCTTTCATGGTCCCCCATTCTAAATTTGCGTTATAGCTTCTCAGGTACCCCAACATCGCAAACTTTCAGGATCCTGACCTGACCCGCGCACTACTATTGAACACGCAGTGGTCAATCTTTCAAAGTGGTACCCAAACATTCAGGAGTCGAATCGAAAGTTTGCAATGTCCTGGTACTCGAAGTCGGATAGAGTCAAGTTTCGGGACCCAGACCTTTCGAATCACACGAGTATGATGCTTCTTTCATTGCCCCCATTCTAAATTTGCGTTATAGCTTCTCAGGTACCCCAACATCGCAAACTTTCAGGATCCTGACCTGACCCGCGCACTACTATTGAACACGCAGTGGTCAAAATGGGCTGTCTAACTGAACAAAATCCAGAAATTAAATGATCTGGTCGCGTGCGAAGTTGTTTTAGTTGAGTACTAACTACTAAGAGCAAACGTTTCAATTAGATGCTAGAACCTCGGTTATCCGAACCCCCTAAATTATCTGTTAGCCAAGTTTATTTCACATTGAAACCATTCAACGTAATGTGATCCATATACAGCACAATTTATTGTACAAATCCGTAGGGACTTAATCTAGTAATTGTTGTATTATCCGAAGATCCATGTGCCCGTGATTAGTACGCTTACCCGAGAGGTGCTACCGTGTAATACTGCCTACGAATTTCGTAGGAAGAAAAAGAAAAAGAAACAATGCGTTGACGAAAACCTTTCGCTACAGTAAATCAGGGTTACCAACTGTCCGGCTTTCCCCAGATTTATCCTAGTTTTTAAGGTTTAATTTCAACTGTTAACAAATGAATCCCACCAGACTTCCCATACTGTTTGCATAAAGGTTGTCCCAAAAATTCATTTCGCTTGCAACTAATGTGCGTTTTATGAATTTTGAATAGGCGTCTAAGAAAGCAAATGTTAAATAACTGAACGATTAGAAACTGCGAATCTTTATGCAAAATAAACATTTTCTTCGTTAACATGTTCGCTACCAGGGTCTTGGGGAAAGTTCCATCAAAAAATAATAAAAAATAAAGAAGTTTTGCCATTGGATTGGTAGTGGTCTCACACCGACATACTCGACCCGTATTATGTTACACTCCTCGGCGACCGAGGCCTCTCGAGCTTCATGGCCCCTCACGAGATATACCTCGCGGAAGTGAGGATTGATTTTAGGACAGATATCGCTCAGATCTTTGGGACAGTTATCGATAAAATACTGTAATATATACATGTTCTGAAATGTTCTCGAACCTACAATATTTCAATTCTATCTGATTCTTTTCAATTTGTGCATATGGCATTCATGCAGTTCACTCGTGCGATATTTAGATATTTAGATGCAAACAAATTGAACAATATGAAAAATATATTGAATAGTGTATTGCATTTTTAATGGTAACTCAGAGTGACCACCACGGTTGCCATGTGCGCCCCTCTACGCTTCCGCCCTGCGTTGCTAAGCCGGCCTACGCTTCCCCCACTCTTTCCACTCTTCCCCCACTTTACCCCAACCAAGGCGTCCGTGCGAAAGAAACAAAAGAGCACCCGTTACTTTCCCTACCCGACCCCACAGGCGGAAGAGTGGGGGAAGCAACGGCCGGCTTAGCAGCGCAGCTGTGCGAGGGGCAGAAGGCTAAGGGGCCTGGCGGGACGCGCATATGGCAACACTGGTCACCGCTCGAGTGCAAAGGGTTAAATTTCACGTACACATCCTAAATGCATAAAATCCGCAGTCTACTGATAAGACATAACGCTACTATTTGTTTGTGTTGTCTAACACAACATTGAGCGTGCATATTGCGAAAAGAACTTCCGGGACAACCTAATATAAATATGTACATTTTCTATAATATTTTTATATTACAATAATTATAATATTTCATTACGATACTGATCATATTAAACAGATTTCAATTTTTATCGCCCACTCACTCCAATCCCGCTATTTCCTTTACTCTCTTCTCGCCAAATCTGTATGTCCTCTAGAACCATTCAGTTTCATAAATGAAACGAAAACAATTTTGCCCAGTTGATCGGCCAGTTCAGCAAGCTCATTTCGACCACAGCGACGACAGTGTTTCGAAAGTTAGTTCTACTCGCTTAGTCTCTAGAGACGCTTCCGTTTGCTTTTCGCCTGGTGGTGGAATTGAAAGAAACGATTCCGTTTAGAAATGACATGTTCGGTCGGTAGAATTTTGTTATGCTTCGATCAACCTACGATTAGCTCACCGAATTCGAGCAGACTTATGGTTCCAGCTGTTTGTCTTTGCAATGCGATATTTCGTAGTTGTCGATCTAGACTATCACACTTTTACGGAAACATTGAAATTCCTTCTATTCCGGAATTTCTCGGCGTGCGAGTAACACAGATTCGGAACAGAGGTGGAATCCTACGGCACTTCTCGTGTCGTATTATTGTACAGTCGTAGAAACGTTCGCAGTTTCACCGGGATAGAACGAGAGGACAGATTCGTGAGAGAAAAATCGTTGCAACGAATCGGTCGGGTTCAGAGTTTTCACTACCGCGTGACAAAGGATTTCAAAGAATCCTGTCCGGGGACCTGTTAAACGAACGACGCAACAGGAGCCGAGAAAAAAAAAACACAAGGTTAACGAGTCTGCTTTAATTCGATTAATTAGCCTGGTTGGAGGCTTGCCAAATTCCGCCGACGACTGGCCACCGTTGATGCGTCAGTTACTTCTGTTCACCGAGAGACGAGGACGCTCCGAAATTTTCAACTGCTCGAAGGAGCAACGTTCGTCGATGATCCTATGGTTTCTTTCGGATCGACCACCACCATTTCCGTCAACAATAGTCTTTGCGAAAGCAAAAGTATCATCGGAGTCGTTGATTGTTGCGCGATCTATCGAGGAGAGTCGAGAGAATCAATGATCTCTCTTCTTCGGTTCACGTTTAATCTAATGTAGAGGTCGTAGAAGTATACGCATGACCCGGGTCACGCAGGGTATATTGTCCTTCTACTCACGACAGTTTGTATAAATGAACGCACGAAGCCTCGTCACGCCGAAACTGATTGTTTGGACGGTCCACCTTGATTCAGAGACATCGCAAACCAAACATTTCTTTCTAATGCTGAGAAAAACAATGCAAGTCGATTACAAACTATTCAAACTCAACATTCTAGCATATCTGCTCGTAAGAGATTGTTTAACACTATCCTTGTCATGCGGAATCACGCGACTTTCGCAAAGTTGACAAAATATGGACGTTGAAACCATTCCGAGATTTTTACACTGTACAAATTTTGTAATTACCATTTCTACCTATCGAGCAGTATTACTGTAAACAAATTAGGGCCGGGCTCTTCCGCTGGAAATATTTGTGCGAGACAAGCGTTGCTCGTACCAGGTTGCCTTCGCGAACAAGGGACGCCGGGATTGATAGCTATCTCTAGTGCGGCTTTTTTCGGAGGCCGGCCATCATGCTCGCTCGCCGCTATGGCGTCGGCTGACGATGCTTTTCAGACCGAACATTTCATTTATTCGAGCAAAGCGACTGCTGTCGAACTTCGCTTTAACACGTTGAGTGCCCATCCAGCAACCTCAAAAGTTCCATGAAACGGAAATGATTTATTTAATGAAATAAAAATTAGAAATGTACGACACTGAATAGTCCTTCAAACTTCCTGTATTTTCGGGATATTAATCCAAACATGATACAGTGAACCTAACCTATCAACAAGTAAATATACAGCTCCGATCGCGTTGCCCTTGAAATATGTTGTCAAGGTCAATATTCTAAACAGCTTTTTCCTATACATATAACCGTCGCTCGGTCTTAGCTTCCGAGACATTTGCAAGAAAAACTTGAAATAAATCGAGATTATGAGTACAGTTTATTCTGCAAGTTTCAGTGCACGATACTCAAAAATAAAATATTAACCCTTAGCACTCGAATGGCGACTTTGAGGCGCCACTACAAATTACTATACCATTATTCAAAATATTGTTTATATTATTAAATTTTTCTACATTTAATAAATTATTAAATATTTAAATATTGTATGAGGTACTACATCAGTTTCATACGCATAAAATTAAAAAAATTATATACAATGGAAATATTCTACGTCAGAAGAAATGTATGGTTTTTGAGTTGAAATAGCTCCGAGTGCAAAGGGTTAATATCTTGAATCAATTGTTTATTGGATACATGGCCGCCAAATTGACGCCTGCACAGTGGACCAGTGTCGCCAGAAAACTACCGAAACGGATGCTTTTTCCTTTCCTCTTTTTCCCCTTCCACTACCATGAGCACGCTCCAACGTCCCCCATTAAGACCGTAGACTGATCACGTGACGTACCGCGCGCGACTGATATTACTCTGGTCATCAGAGAGGGGGTAAATTGTATTTCTCTCGATTTCTTCGATCTGGCGACACTGCACTGGACAGACCATGCGCAGGCCGCAAAGTTGACACCTGCGCACTGGACAGATTAGTGTGCAGACGCGACACCAATGACGCCAATTTTAATTTGTAATCTAAACTCTTAGTAGATACCTTAAGCTAGGCGAGGAAACGAAATATATGTATAATTTTTTATGAACCTGTTGAAAATCTATGACCTCGCGGCTTTAAAGTTCGTTGGGATTAGGTCTGGGTTAGTTCTAGGTTAGGTTTGGGTTAGTTCTTTGTGTTAACTGTTAGTTAGTACGCGTCTATTAGGTGAAGCCGCCCTCCCTCCCAACCCAACCTAACCACCAACCAACGTGGACTATACCTTCTCTTTGAGATCCTGTATATCCGTTAATGGCACGGTAGGGGCCCCTCAAACTCCTGCTTCTCCCACCAACCTCTCTTTCACGAGCGAGGCCTGCGCACTGTTCGCGACGGTCGAGCACTTCCTCCCTCTATGGCAGGCATGTCCGGAAGTAGCTCACTTGGAGGCAAATTCGAGGGAGACGCCTACTTTTCCCGCCCGAGCGACTCGCTCCCCGTGGCGGACGTAGTCCTCCGAGCTCCTCAGACCCGTGTCTACCGTTTGCAATATGTACCGGGTGTGACGCGTTGGAGCGACTCTCGGATCCACGGTAGGCACGGGTCTGCGGAGCTCGGAGGACTATGGCCGCCACCATTGATGTATACAGGGTGTCCCAAAAATGTCTCGTTTCCTTCAAAGGCGAGGTTCCCGAGGCCATTTGAAGCGACATTTTCCTTTGCAAAAATGGCCGTTTCGGCTTTGTTAAGGAGTTATTAACGAAAAATACGGATCAATCAGTATTTATACAAACCAATACGCCTCTAGGTCGCGCTCTGATTGATCCGTATTTTTCGTTAATAACTCCTTAACAAAGCCGAAACGGCCATTTTTGCAAAGGAAACTGCCGCTTCAAATGGCCTCAGGAACCTCCCCTTTGAAGGATGCGAAACATTTTTGGGACACCCTATGCATACGGTACTGCCATAAGCCAGCTACACAGCTTTTTGGTCCGAATTGAACGTAGATTTGGATGCCAGCGCTGCTATCGGTCGACCGGTGTACTGTACCCCTCGTACTCCTCTTCATCTCCTTAATCCTCCATACTTTGCCATGTCAATCGAGTTGACTGGACGTCATTGACACGCTACGAAATAAAAAGTATCGATGACGTCCAATCAACTCGATTGAAAGCAGCGCCACCCGGAGAGACTCAAACACATGGCAAAGTATAGAGCAGTGCAGTGATGGGAACTCCGTGGGCGCTGGGCGAAAATACTACCACCACTCTGACGTACCGTCTTCCCCTACTTTGCTTCTATCGCGCACGCGCTACACACAAGCGTAGCTCTACTCTACACGCACAGAGTAGGAGGTACGCTTGTGTGTAGCGCGTGCGCGGTGGAAGGAAAGTAGGGGAAGACGGTACGTCAGAGTGGTGGTAGTATTTTCGCTCAGCGCCCACGGAGTTCCCATCACTGGAGCAATGATGGGCAATTTTGCCTCAATTGAGGCAAAACCGTCCACACCGTAGCGCCCTCTGTCCCCTTCCACCAAGCGCGGTACAATGGAGCAACGAAGACACGAGACATCAGCGTACGCAACGAATATGCGCGCTGCATGAAAGAGAGGTTGGTGGGAGAAGCAGGCGTTTGAGGGGCTCCACCCGTGCCCACCACTGGTATAGAGGATCACGGAGATGAATAGGAGTACGAGGGGTACAGTACACCGGTCGACCGATAGCGCCGCTGGCATCCAAAACTACGTTCAATTCGGTACATTTCCAGAACCCGAATCCTTTATCTATAGTATATATATCAGTGGCCGCCACGGAACGCGCGGGCGGGAGTAGTAGGCGTCTCCCTCGAATTTGCCTCCAAGTGAGCTACTTCTGGACATGCCTGTTGTATAGTAACGGCGGATGCTGGTAGAGGACAGTGGGCGCTATGGTGGGTACGGTTTTGTCTCAATTGAGACAAAAATGCCCATCCCTGCTGTATATGATTCTGTAAATTTTAATTACCGTTTAGCGACAGCTTGTAGGAGAATAAAGTGTACTTGTAATATAAATTCAACGAAAGTTTTTTACAATTATCTCCGAAACTACGACCGAGCGACGGGTACATGTATAGGAAGAAGTTGTTCGGAATGTTGACCTTGACGACATATGTGAAAACGAAGGTCACATCGGAGCTGGGTCCTCTTTTCTATATATTTACCAAATTTATTTTGAAATCTGAGTAAATGATTCCTTCACCCATATACGAGTGACATGGCAGCCAACGTGTTAATTGGAAAAGTCCAAACCAAAAACTGCCATAACATAAAGATCCTGATTGAAAAACGAGACAGCAATTGATTTGTTTTCCTTTCTAGAAAATAGAGATGGTCTTCGTTATATCGATGAGAATAATTGAAAGGGGTAGATATAGAATTGATTTTCAGTTTTCGAAAAGCATAAACTGAATAGTATACAAGTCTCGTTCTGGTGGACCGTTCTGCGAATAGTACTCAGAACCCAGTCGCAATTCAATACTCACGATCGATTTGTTCGAGCTAACGTATCATAATGCTGTTCAAGGTTGACACTATCCCTTGCAAGCTTTACGAAGAACCCGAGCGAACTATAGCTTCAGTCCCTCCGATGCACAAAGCCTCTCAATAACTTCTTTTTTTTTCGCTGGAACCACGTGTCCAGGAAGTGCCAGGAACTTTATCCTAAGATACAACGCGAGTCATTGAGACGTTTTGTACTTGAACGAGGACTTTTCCTCGAACTTGTGTTCAGAACGCGACGAGCAACGATTCGATTCGTGTACCGAATTCCGAGTACTTGGGTACAGAATACCGAGCATTCGAACCTGTCGGCAATTCGAGCACCAAGTGCCAAGTGCTTCGGCAACGACTAGGGTTGGTTGAAATTTGCGTGGGATGTCGTTCGATCAACCACTAAATAAATAAAGTATTACTAACTAACTAAAGAAATAAATAAAGACAACTCCGAATAATATATGACGACATCGGTCTTTCAAGCGACAAAATTGTTCGGTTTAAAAGTTTGCCCTCCTCGCCGATTTCGATGACCTTGAAATATGTTGTCAAGGTCATCATTCTGTCCAACTTTTCTCTATACATGTTACCGCCGCTCGGTCTTAGTAATCGAGATATTTGCAAAAATGTGTAGTCAAATTTAGATTACGAGTACACTTCATTAGTAGCCCCCTCCACCCCCCCCCCCCTCCCACGACTTAACCACAACTCACTCTATTCGCATAATCTTTGCATTGTAGCTGTCATCCAGAATTTGAACTAGTAACACGTACAAAAAACTGGATGACACCTACAATGGAAAGATTATGCGAATAGAGTGAGTTGTGGTTAGGTCGTGGAAGGGGGCGGAGTCGCGGTGGGGGGGAGTAGTCTTTCAGAATAGAAAGCTCATCTTATATACGTATGACCAGAGTGAAACTCTGTTTTCTTTCTGATCTCCACAACGTGTTTACAAAAACAGTAAACACGTCAGCCCCTCAGGGGGTATGCCCCGCGGAAGTGGGGATTGTTTTGCGACATTTCTTGTTCAGAATATGACGACACTTATCGATTAAATTATACTGTATCACAATTAAAATTAAAACCGAGCGGCGGTAACATGTAAGGGAAAAGTTGTCCAGAATGATGACCTTGACAACATATTTCAAGGTCATCAAAGTCAGCGAGAAGGGCACACTTCTAAATAATTACCAATTGTTCTACTGTACAGCACTTTTCTGCAGAGCAACTTCGAATGGCCAGTATTCAGGCGTGGAGTACTCGAGAACTACTCAGTGCCCAGTACTCGAATACCGAATACCGACAAACACGTTCGCACATTGTATATTTCTCCCCGAGTACACGATGATTGTTACACCCTTTGGTCCAAGTGAACGCGATTCTAGATTAAGACAATCCAATCTGTAGCTGGAAAACCAGGATTACAGCATCGATCGCCGTGTGAACGTTCCGAAATGAATCGAACCGAGTACCGTCGCTCGTGTAACAACAAACCGGAAGGACGTCCGTAGCTGGACGTACCCAAAGGCGGGACGACGTTTGCACGGTTCAGCGTGATTGTCCGGAGTCCAATAGCTTCGTCTCTCACAAGCCGATGGTTTCTGATGTTCGCGATGGGCTGTCGTCCCATTTACCTCCCCCGTGTCATCGATGGCCCGTAAGCTCGCGACCGGAACGCCCGATACATTCTGTATAAAGATGATTGTAAAATAGCATTTGTTACTCTTTCTAGCCTGTAATGTACATTAGGGAGGGCCGTCGATACGGTGTATATACGTGTAGGTAGAGAGAAACGGTGATTCCAATCTCATTCGATCGTACCATTTCATAGAGATCATACACACACACACACACATACATGCACGAACACGCGCTCGAGTACGTACACACTGATCCATACATACGAACACAGCTCTTTTACCCTATATTCGATGTTCTCCCTTGAACCGGAAGCGAACCGCAGATTTTACTGACGGCGAACAAGAGAGCAGCGAAGCTACTGTTCCCGCTAGCGCGGCGATTTCACGCGACCTGAGCCTGCATTTATTCGCTCATTGTTTTCCCGGAGTTGCTGCAGAACCGAACGTGCACGTTTCACGCTTCACCAAGACGGGGTCTTGGAACAGAGATCGCAACGGGAATGTGGCACAACGAAAGATCGCCATCGATCGGTTCAGCCTCGGGGCTAGAGATGGGATCAAGCATATTAGAAGTAGGTTCGAACCTTTCATGAGCACTTCGAAAAATAAACGCAACACTCCCAAAGTATACTCGAACCTAGACGAGATAGGTTCGAACACTTGTAAGTACCTTTTGGAGGAACGCAAGCGCTACCTCCAAGTATACTCGAACCTCTTGTGAGTACGTTAGCCACAGCTCTGACAAGTTAGACCTGCTAGATCACACATGGACAGAATTTGCTCGATCGGAGACGATTTTCAAGCGTTGCCCCCACTCCAACCGCCCATGCGTTTCGCTCCCCGTGACGGTCCTAGTGCATTCGGTACAGCCAGCGGTGTTCAGCGCAGGGGCCCCTTACGCGCCTGCTTCCCCTTCCTACTGTCAGTTTGCGCAGGCGCAGCGTGTTCTCACCTCGCCAACAAAGAAATCGAGTAACCGACCCGCGCGTCATAAAACAATCGACGATCATCTTTTTAACGCGGGAAGCGAGCATATTGGTAATCGGTTCGCCGCGTCTTGGCGCTATGGAAACGATGAACGGTGGTGGGCACGGCGTTCAGCTCCCGGGAGCAGAGTTTGAACATCGCTGCCGGGTACGGGCCTGAGGTGGCTCGAGAACTATGACCATCGTGGGGAGCGAGACCCGCTGGCGATTGGAGTGGGGGTAACGCTTGAAAATCGCCTCCAATCAAGTAACTACATGCCTCTGCTGGACCTATCTCCGTTACGTTGAATCCCCTCCATCAATGTAGACCAGTGGTGGGCAATTTTGCCTCAATTGAGGCAAAACCGTCCACACCGTAGCGCCCTCTGTCCCCTTCCATTAAGCGCGGTACAATGGGGCAACGAAGACACGAGACATCAGCGTACGCAACGAATGTGCGCGCTGTATGAAAGAGAGGTTGGTGGGAGAAGCAGGCGTTTGAGGGGCTCCACCCGTGCTCACCACTGGTATATGGTCTCGGTTTTTTCGCGCATGCGAAAATATACCATATTGGTAATCGGTTCGCCGCGTCTTGGCGCTATGGAAACGGTGAACGGTAAACCGGGAGTTCAGCTCCCAGGAGCAAAGTTTGAACATCGCTGCCGGGTACGGGCCTGAGGTGGCTCGAGAACTATGACCATCGTGGGGAGCGAGACGCGCTGGCGATTGGAGTGGGGGTAACGCTTGAAAATCGCCTCCGATCAAGTAACTACATGCCTCTGCTGGACCTATCTCCGTTACGTTGAATCCCCTCCATCAATGTAGACCAGTGGTGGGCAATTTTGCCTCAATTGAGGCAAAACCGTCCACACCGTAGCGCCCTCTGCCCCCTTCCATTAAGCGCGGTACAATGGGGCAACGAAGACACGAGACATCAGCGTACGCAACGAATGTGCGCGCTGTATGAAAGAGAGGTTGGTGGGAGAAGCAGGCGTTTGAGGGGCTCCACCTGTGCCCACCACTGGTATATGGTCTCGGTTTTCTCGCGCATACGCGACGATTTTAGCGTCAGTAAAGTACAAAGTTGGGCTAAAATGGGGTACCTTAGTCACCCCGCATAGTTTCGCAAATTTTTTTTCGATTTTCCAATATGAATTGACAAGTAGCTCCTTCTCCAATACTAGTTGCCATTACGAAATCGAATATATTAACATTAACTTATCAAAATTTCGAAGTACGGTCGTCTCGTCGTGTCGTCTTCCACTCTTCTGTCCGGTTTCCCGCCAATAGCAGTTCTCCCCTACTTTCCCCACAAACGTAAGACGTACGGTACGTTCCTGCATTTAGTCGCGCATGCGCGAAAAAACCGGGACCATATACCATCACTGCTGAGGAGCTCGGAGGACCTAGGTCGCCACGGGGAGCGAGACGCGCGGGCGGCATAAGTAGGCGTCTCCCGCGAATTTGCCTCCAAGTGAGCTACTTCTGGACATGCCTGGTATATATACATAATAATTTTGGACTGGACATATATATGTAATAATTTTGAACTGGACTGTGGTTGGACACGTTCACTCGGAATTTGTTCTTTTTCCTGCACTTGGTTCCACCTATTCATCAATATTTGTTTTTGCTATATAGCGCTTCGCTAGTTGTGGTTTCTGAAGAGGCAGCGGGGACGTCGTGACGTGCCGCATCGCCCTGTTCCTGCCGCGTTTGATAGGTTGTTTATATTTTTCCTTCGTCAAACTCGGAGATTGAACGTAACGAAGTTAGGTCCAGCAGGTCTAGCTTGTCAGAGCTGTATCTAACGTCAGGTACTCGCAAAACGTTTGAATACACTCGGTCAGGATTCGAGTATACTTGGAATTAGCACTCGCGTTCCTTCAAGTATTGCTTTTGTTTTGCGCGTAGTAATCCAACCCGTGAAACGAACCTCGGATATTGAAATTGACTTGGACTCGCAAGTACATATTGAACTCGAGCCCATCTCTACCGCATATCGATCTCATCCTCCAGGTGACGCGATAAGCATTAAGACACAGTGCCGCGAAATCTCCGTCGATTTTTCATTGTACAAAGCGGACGCTAGTGACGGCAACGGCTCGGCAAAAATTGGCGCGGAATCGGTTTAACGAATCCTCGGTTTGACTCCGATCTCCGTTCAGGAGCAGCGATCGAATACGAGGTACGATCAAAAAGGAACCGGACTATGTCAGTTTTCTTGCTGCGGTATCAGATCTCATGGCTTTGCTTCGTCACCTCTCTATGTCTTTGTGCGTCCATGCTGAATCGCTAGCCCCCTAATTTCTCCTTCCTTGCTGCTACGCTAAACGGCCCCCACCGATACAATTAGAACCTGACGACCGCAACAGAGCAACTCCCACTTCATCAGTCGTCACAATATTTATATATGGTGAAGTAAAAAGTTCTGAGCGCTTTTTCGCTTTATTTCGACGATGAAATTAACATAGTTAGGATTATTCGATTTAGATCAAATATGCGCCATTTTGTTCAATATCTTTTATCCATTTTGAAGTCAATTTCCTAATTCCTCGTCGAAGTCGACCTCGAAGAAGTCCTCGTCCCTATTGGTGAAAAACTTGCGCAGTACAAAATTCTAGAATAATTCAGCCCAGAACGAATTACTGATCCTACGATCTTTTTTCTTAACACTTTATCTACCGGAAGCCTATTAATAGGTTTTTCAATAATTGGGTTGTACCCTAAGCAAGCTTAAAAATCTTCTTTTACAAAAGAATACCAAACGAAATTATTACATGACGTTATCGAGGGTGAGTTGTTGGTTTACGACTGAAGATTCTGTTCTTGTTCAAAGATATATTAAAAAATCCTCAACCATGGTCCATAGACTTCGAAAAATTATAATCGCTGGTAGATAAAGTGTTAATCTAACCCAGACCTCACCACACTCTATTCCACGTCGCACTCCCCTGGAAAGGTAGCGACGAAACCAAGCTGAACAATTTACCATCGCGAAATCTCAGGTCGATGAAATTTGACAAACCGAGGTGTACAGAGAAGCGATCAGCAAAGCCATCAAACTGTATCTCAGCCCGCGTGTTCTCACCCCGCCGATTTTTCTAACGCGAGCATATTGCTAATCGGTTCGCCGCGTCACGGCGCTATGGCGACGACGAACGGTGGTGGGGACGGCGTTTAGCTCCTGGGAGGCAAGTTTGGACATTTATCTGATACCTTCGCAAAGGACACTAACAGAGTTCGGTTACTTTTTTGCCACACCTTGCACATTCGGCGTAAAGCGTCGGGTATTTCAATGACATAATACGTGTGCTGCTTCGTCTCTCCGCGTAACCGAGAAGCATTTCGTAGAGATAATTCCCTCCGCGGAGAACGAATCGAGTCCCGCGAGACCAGTTTCCGCGGAAAAGTGAATTTCCGGTGGCCGGGGTGCGCGCGGAGCGTTACGAAACTGGGAAAATTACGGTACAGGGTAATCTGATATATATGCACTACCTCAGACAAGGCTTTTTACGCGATATAAAATTTGTAATTAATTGCGTTAGCGGTAAAGGGAAGGGAAAAGGAGGGGAGTAGGCCGACGACGCCGCGGCGTGTCGGTGACGGGAGGATTAGCGCATGCGCGACAAGCCACACGAGGTTTTCGTACGACTGACGTAAGTAGATACACGGGAGCTGTTGATAATTATTCGAAACTTTGTGCCCGGGGCGCAACACACGGTAATTATATTTTCGGCGTGAAACGGGTTTATTAACTTTTACCTTCCGCCCGCCCCGTCGCTTGCGAAATTTTCGTATATATGTCGAGCACTCTTCGGGCATTATTTCGTGAATAATTGCGTGCTAATTTAAACGAGGGACACAAATAAAGCTCACTGTTAAATTAGATATGGTAAATTCTGAAAAAAAGAGGGGAAACGCAACTTATTGTTAAACGAAATTCAGGAAAATATTTTCCACTACTTTTTCATGTGGGCCTATATTGAACATTCTGAAAATGCGTCTTAAAGAATATTTAGATTTATTACTAGATTTTATGCAATTATGACAAAAATGGATAAGTGATAAGAAATATTCGAAGTTGAACGAAATCCGAAAAGTGTCCGACTGCGCGTGGAATGGCACAATAATAGAAGCCATTGTCAACGAAATGAGTGAAGAATAAAGAATATTTCTTTAGTTTGTTTAAAAACGAGAAAGTAAACTGTGTCTCCGATGAAATGAAATTGAAATGATTATGTTCTAGATTCAGGTCATTGATGAGATCATAAACAACGAAAGTTACTTGACTGGTACATATTTCGCCTTATAAAAATTACAAGATTGAATTAAACTTTGTTGTTCTTATTATAATGTGTGATCTACTAAAGATATTTAGTCAATCATTTCATACGACAGCATCTTTGTAATTTCTATAACTGTGAAATAAAAAATCCGGTACCGGTCATTGGGGGACCGAAGTTTAGTGCTAAAATTACAACTTTTCTATTAATCGATAAGTGTCACAACATTCTGAACAAGAAGTGTCCAAGAACTATCCCCACTCCTCGAGAGGCCTCGCTTGCCTTTTCTACGTTCGGCACAAGTCAAAGATTATACCTGGCCGATAATTGTCCCTTGGTGGTCCCGTGTTGTGGACAGTTATCGTTAAAATACTGTAATTACATTTCTTTTCTCAGATAAAGAAAATTCAATCAAAACCGGATAAGCGTCTCGTGGATGGCTGTGCCCGGGTCTATTTTGACCCAGCGTATAAAAATCGTCATTGATCTACCCAGTTTCGGATTGATGAATAGACTGTGGATCTTTACCGCAAAACAAAAATTTTCCAAGTTCATTGTAAGAAGTCCTCTCGAGCATCGTTGTCCTTTTCTACGTTCGTCAAAAGTCAAAGATTATACCTGGCCGATAATTGTCCCCTGGTGGTCCCGTGTTGTGGACAGTTATCGTTAAAATACTGTAATTACATTTCTTTTCTCAGATAAAGAAAATTCAATCAAAACCGGATAAGCGTTCCGAAATTTGGGTAACTTTACCTGACTCGTGGATGGCTGTGCCCGGGTCTATTTTGACCCAGCGTATAAAAATCGTCATTGATCTACCCAGTTTCGGATTGATGAATAGACTGAGGATCTGTACCGCAAAACAAAAATTTTCCAAGTTCATTGTAAGAAGTCCTCTCGAGCATCGTTGTCCTTTTCTACGTTCGGCACAAGTCAAAGATTATACCCGGCCGATAATTGTCCCCTGGTGGTCCCGTGTTGTGGACAGTTATCGTTAAAATACTGTAATTACATTTCTTTTCTCAGATAAAGAAAATTCAATGAAAACCGGATAAGCGTTCCGAAATTTGGGTAACTTTACCTGACTCGTGGATGGCTGTGCCCGGGTCTATTTTGACCCAGCGTATAAAAATCGTCATTGATCTACCCAGTTTCGGATTGATGAATAGACTGAGGATCTGTACCGCAAAACAAAAATTTTCCAAGTTCATTGTAAGAAGTCCTCTCGAGCATCGTTGTCCTTTTCTACGTTCGGCACAAGTCAAAGAATAGTATACCTGAACACGAAGTGTCGCCGGCGGACCCGTGGTTGTGACATTTATCGATTAAATACTGTATTCGCAGTCACGCGTACGTACATCTTTTTCATTGACAAACAAGTTGATTTTTCTATTTTTGTCCATTGGACGACGCACTGTGCAGCGTGTTGAATAGTTTCGCTGCGTTTTGCGTGGACTCGTTGAACGCGCTCGGCGACACCTTGGCGCGCGCGTGCCAATCTCGTCCCCCCGATTTTCTCCTTGTCTTCGTTAGCTAGTCGATTAAACTTCGTCGCCGGTACGTACCTGATGCGAGGGAACGGTGTTCAATGAGACTCCAACGATACCCGGCCAACGACTCTGTTGTTCTCTTTGCGTTCGACTGTTCCAGGACCCTTTCTGTCTCCGACAGCGCACTCGTTTACCTCCGCGAGTAACCATACCGCCAGCATTCCCAAGCATAACGTAGAACAAATGTAACAAACTACACCGATTGTTTCGTAGCCACTCGCGATCCGATCTCGGCGGACAAGTTCTGGCGGGAAACGAACCCCGTCGAGGACTTCCGGCCGAGTCTGTCGCAGGCGTCGCGTGTAACTCGGTCGTATGCGAGACCGAGCAATAACGGATTTATCTGCAGTCAAATAGGATTAATTCGTGTAATGGTGTCGAGGGATAATGGCAAGACGGGACGGGACAAGACACGCGAACGGACGGCAAAGAAACGTTCCGCCATATGTGTACAGAAAACGGTTGCGTGGGAAGACAGCGTTCCGCGAATATTGGCAACCGGTGACTTAGGTGTACAAAATCCGTATAAACGTCTTTTCTACGCGAGGAACGCACGCATAATGCACAACGCGTACACGGTGAACGGGGACTGTACATTAGTAAATTTATATTTTTGGAAGAAAACTGAAACAAAGTAGCCGCGATAGAGAGGAGAATACCCAGCGGTAGAGCACACAACACGTTGGTCTCTCAACCGTTCGGAGAATCTCCGTATTCAAAATACACTTCGTTTTCGATCCGTATACCACTTCCTCGTTGACGCCCAACTCGAGAACCAAGGGTCCGGGAGCTTCGTTAGGTTATTCAGTTCCTTATTCTTCCGCGTGCAGAATAATCGTGTTGAGTTCCGTTGATTTGTTTCCTTTTGCGTAAATCTGCGTGATGCGTGATAGATTTGCCATATTTTTCCATTCGCAGCTGCGAGCGTTAACAATGTATTACCGTCGCAGCCTGATCGGACGGTTAGAAAGTAAGATGGCGTCTTGAGTGAGAACTCGGGAAATAGGGAAAGATGTCTGGCGAATAATTGTTCTTTATTTAAAATAAGGATGAACGCATCGGATGCTTTGAAACGTATGTACCAAACGCTTCGAACGAATAACATGAATAATTTCTATTTCGTTGGCACTATTGAAATAAACTAACAAACATTGTCAATGGATACAGTAAGGTTGCATCGAAACGATCTATCGCGTCTCGAAATTGTTCGTGGATCGACCTGTGACGCGGAAGTGGTTACGCAGTTTTCTTATTATCTGTAATGATAATTCTTAATAACGAATATAGTGTATGAGTATTAATAAATTTACTATCGAGAATAATATATTATTGCGACAGTAATCTACGTAAGTGTTGTGAATAATGGAGATAATATTGTTGCTGTGATTACCTTTAAGATTGTAAGTAGTAGGATATAGAACCACTGTTAGGTGTCACTGTCTCGATTCAATAAATGTTAATTCATTTTAATGACAACGCAAGTCGTCCGGCTTTCATTTGTTCCAGCTTCACCGACCCCATCCATTCCATTCCTAGCCGCATGCCAACACCTCAAATGTTACATCGATCGCTTTTGTAACATGAAGGTGTAACAAGATTATTTAACACAGTTTCCGAACATGTGACTTTAAACGGATAATAAATACGCACTAATTATAATTACATCTTTTCAGAATAACGTATCGTTATTTATTACAAAATTACATGTAAGTATAAATCACACAAAATAGATAGTATAGTGGAAATCTTAATTCTTAACTCTTCTTATACTACTGCCTCAGTTTCATTTATAATTATTATAGGGGCAGATACACTGTCGATGCGAGTAGGGAGCTGCAATTCGTAAGCCGAATCATTGCCAAAACCACCCAAAAGCAGATCAGGAAAATATCTGAAAGTGTTATGTTGTTTTTAAAGTACATAAAATACCATTGTCCAAAGTAAACCCTATAAATCTGTTATTTTCTTTCTAATGCCAAGATAAAGATAAAGTTATAAAAATAGAATTAACTAGCTGCAAGCATCTAGAAAGTAATTAAAAGAGAAGTTACGTAAAGTTTGAACTGCACGCGTGGGCGCATGCGTTAAGGTTATTTGAAGGTCACGTTCGTTTTTTAAAATGGAACTATATCAGTCGATGCAGTTTAATACTTATAAAAAAGTATTAGCCTATTTATGTTGAGAAATTAGTTGTTTAGAAGATATTTCGACTACAAAACTGCCGTCATACAAATGATCGTTATGTTGAACCTTTTGTGAAAGGAAGGAAAGCGAACATCTTGCGACAGTAATGGTGTCTTGGAATGATTTACATTGAAATATCTCATAAACGACTAATTTTTCAACATAAATAGGCTAATACTTTTTTATAAGTATTAAACTGCATCGATTGATATAATTCTATTTTAAAAAACGAAGTTGACCTTCATATGACCTTAACGCGTTCACCCACGAATAAACTAATAACACAAAATATATGCCTCGCGCAGCTCCATTTAATTCTTATCTGAAACTGTAGTGAGAATGCTTGTAATTTGCGATATATGTACCTATGAAAACTGATACAATAATATGAACTTTTGTGATTGAAATTATATTGGAGCTACTATCCTATACAGGACACCAAATCTATTATGAACGAACGGTAACATTTCGTAGATTCAAGTTAAATGTGACATTGTCTGTATTAAGTAAAACGATCTGCACACTATACCTTTTCCCTGAGTTGGTTGTAAGATTATAGCATCACAAAAGTCAGCAATGGTTGCTCTTCTTACAGTATTTATCAGTATGTATTTCAAACTGGATCCTATCCAATAATCCAGTGGTAGCACCACCATGAATGACGAATATAATGCACCGGTTATATAGGAACTAATGATAGGACCCATAAGTGTGATCAAGGTCGAAGTGAGGATCAATGTTAAAATAAAGAGGCACAGGAAGACCCAATTGATATGAAGAATTGACATAGTATCTGGAAAAAACAGAGTCAAAATATATTTGTATTTTCCATTTTAAATTTGGAATCAATCTAATTCGTTTGCAAACGTCACAGTTCATAGCTACATACTAAACTGCAGATTTGACGCGTTTACGACAAAAGTGAGTATGCGAAGTAGACAGCAGTAATAACAAAACTGTACACTAGAAATGATAGAACCATATTTCTTTTATTCGTTGTCATGAAAAACTCGATGACAAAAATCGCTAAATATTTGACTAAACATACCACTGCCATTTTTATGATGTTATATAGGGCAGTGCCTTTTTTCTGCGACAGTTTTCTCAAGCTATTCAAACTACCAAGAAAGGAACTAAATTTTTGTGCGACTGGTGTTTATCGCAATTGAGGTAAAGAAATGAATATTTTGGATAGAGATCCGCAGTATAGCTGTATACCAGAGTTCAGACAGAAGGGAAAAGATAAACTTAAATGATTCGCAAAAGAAGTAAGGCTTTGCCTCGCCGGTGTTAGACGAGCCGCAACAACGCAATAGAGTTGCGTAAAAGACAAAGCGAAAAGGGACTAGCCGGAGGGTGACTAGGCTGATCATCTGTCTATGGGGAATAGATCAGGACAACGCAGTTACGCAAGCACGGGCCGTGTAATCTGAATAGGTCCTGGCGCAAAATAAATACGGGGACACAATTAGGTAAATGCGAATCTTTCAAGCTGGTTAGGATCGGTTCGTGAGAGTCGTGGGATGGTTTTGGTGATGGTGCGGGGGTTGTCTGCACACGGCGAATATTTCGCGCGCGCCTATGCGTGTGTGCGTGCGAGGGTGCTCGGGCCGCGTTATGGTGAGAAAGGTAGGAGGCAACGCGGATGCCCGGCGTTGCTGCATGGGGGATTTGGCAGGCGAAGTTTCCACATGAGCGGGCAACATTGATAAAAGCTACGGGGGGGACTCTCTCTCTCTCTCTCTGACTGTGCTTCATCCCTTCGCCAAACTCAAACTAACTTCGGTTCGGTTCGGTTCGAGGTGGCGAGCTGTCTCTCTCCAGCTCGCTTTCCCTTCTTTTCTTTTATTCCTCTCTGCTTTTAAGCCGGCTTTCATTATTTTCCTATAATTTGCTACAACCCCTAGCGACCTCTCTCACGAGCCGCTCGCCACAGGATACATCCGTTTACGATACGTTCAGGAACGTCTCACGCGTTATCTTCATGTTCGTCGATCGCATCTTTTTACCTGGCGTTGAGAAAAAGAGGAGGCACGTGAAGAAGAATCCTAGGTTCACACCTGTAGCCAAAGGAATCCAGCAAAGTACCATCGCGATAACCAATCCGATCAATAAACCGAACCCGATGGTTCCTGGAACAAAGAAAATAGTACGGTTCTGTGATAAATCACTGAGAAACTCTGTATCTGGGTACCGGGGTCGCTTTTGACCCAAGCTAATTTTTCACAGTTCCTCCAAGCACGTAAGAGCAAAGTCACTTTGAAACAATTCGTGAACATTATTAAATTTCCCAAACGTTTACAAAAGACTGAGAATTTAACTAGACTGCAGATTTTATGCATTTACATAGAATTTATATAGAAAATGAATTTTTAATTATATAAAAATATTTAAATATGAATATTATATATTATACACTTGTGCTATATTTATTTGAGCACCGAACTCACACTAATACACCTTCACCATTACAATAATTGCAACATGATTCTCCATGAATGTCAAATTAAAAATTTTGATTGTTAAATTGATCCTTAAAATACCATGATTACGCTCACTGACATATACATCCAGTGATCATAACTATTGTCCTACCTCTACGCGTGATCTTAATTATTATCACACACACGCGCCCCCACAAAAATGATAAAGCGAGAAGATGAAATACGAAACATTAAAAACATCAGAAAAATTGAAAGTGTAATATTATTTTCAACCTACTAGAAAACAGGCATGGACAGAAGTTGCTCGATCGAAGGTGATTTTCAAGCGTTACTCCCACTCCCCGTAACGGTCTTAGGTGGCTCGAAAGCTAGGACTATCACGGGGAGCGAGGCGAGCGGGTGAAGTGGGGGTTACGCGCGGGCGGGTGGAGTGGGGGTTACGAGCGGGCGGGTGTAGTGGGGGTGACGCTTGAAAATCGCCTTCGATCGAGCAACTTTTGTCCACGCCTGCACTAAAGCTACTAGACAATTTTTAGTTTCCATAAAGGTCCGCAGTCTGGTTCTAATAAAAATGAAAAAAAAAAGTCACAGGATGAAAACGATTTTTTCAACGACCCAGTATACCGATGACATTAAGAAAAATAAGGCTGCAGACGGGCGGTTAATATGGTATAGTAAAAGTTAAAATTTGCACACGTAGCACGTCTCAAGTTGACTTACTACTTGAAGGAAGAGCCACGAATGAAGCAATTAACACCAAGAACCTGCCAAAATGACGGACCCAGATTCTTCTTTTAGAAAGCACTACAAAATTAGTCACCTTCTGGGTCCGATTGTTTTAGGGTTAAGATATTTGAATTTTTAATCTTCTCTCTGTACTAACGCTCCAACAATTCATTTTTGGTGTAAGAACGGGTTGTACGGAAACGTTTAATTGCAGATATACTTGCCCACAATCATGTAACCGATCATGGTTCCAACGAACAAGAAGCCTATAAACTGATCGCAGAAGTAAATCTTCTGTCCTACTAAAATTGATATGACTCCCGTGATGAAGCACAATCCGCTGACGACCTTCGGGAACACATCAGCTGAAAAAAAGAGGGGATATTTAACGATGTTGACTTGGCCATGGTAATTATGATTGCAATGATCGTTGTGATTAGACATACTTAAAATATCGCAGGAGTCTGGATCCTGCGCAGGACTGCAGGCATACGAGAAGGCGGGTACGTACGCAGCCGATCTATTACCGTAAGTGGCCACTGTGGCGTAGACAGACCCGATCCCGGTGTATGCGCTGTAGATTCTTCTCATTGGCGATGCTACTTTGAGCTGTTGGACCTATCAGAAAATATTACACGTATTGTTTCGTCACTTTAATTCATATACAGGTGACCCATTTCAAATTCTCAGCGCAAATACAGTGAATTCTTGATAAATATCCAAAACACGGGTCTGGTTAGGGACATTTATCGTAAAAAAAAATACAGTATTTAATCGATAAGTGTCGCCAAATTCTGAACAAGAAATGTCGCAAAACAATCCCCACTTCTGCGGGGTATACACCGCGAGGGGCCGTGTAGCTCGAGTGGCCTCGGTCGCCGAGGAGTGTAACATAATACGGGTCGAGTATATCGTTGAGACCACTACTAATCCAATGACAAAACTTCTTTATTTTTTATTACTTTTTGATGGAACTTTCACCAACATATTTGCAGCATTTTCTAATGAAAATTATACCAAATAAGATATAATTCCGATAGTATTTACTTGAGTAATGGACGATGAAAGTTTCGGGCGCAAGGAAGGGCACCGCATGGGAAAGAAAGTGACGCGGAGAGTAGGGCTGTGCGAGTATCCGACAAATGCGAGGCGAGCTAAGCTCGGCCCGATTGACCAAGCCGGGTCGGATACTCGCACGAAGCGAGCTATCCGAAACCGTGCGAGCTACGCGAAAAGGTGCGAGCTATCCGAAACGGTGCGAGCTATCTGAAGTGGCTCGCAACGAACGAAGCGAACGGCTCGCACCGCAGCGAACGTTCGCATGAAAACATGGACTAGAAATAAATTCGGGCGTAATGTGACATGATGCGATTTTACTATCAAAATATATAATAAAACATCCCAGACATTTAGCATTCTCAATATATTAAAATGCTTGATAATATCGATGTGCCGATCTTCCTGCTATACCTCGCATCATGTCACATTGCGCCCGAATTTATTTCCATCTTTTCATGCGGACGTTCGCTGCGGTGGGAGTCGTTCGCTTCGTTCGTTGCGAGCCGCTTCGGGTAGCTCGCACCGTTTCGGATAGCTCGCTTCGTGCGAGTATCCGATCCGGCCCGAATATGCGAGTCCCGGCCCGACCAGTGATGGTATATGGTCTCGATTTTCTCACGCATAACAATTTGTAAATTAATACTTAATTTAAATTAATAATGTTTTGAGAAAGCTCGTAGAAAATTAGTAATCTTCGTGTTAGTGTTGTTTACGTTTGTCACGAATGAAGTACCACTAGCCAGCCTCGCGTTGTTCACGTTTGGTCCGAACCAGGGATGGTATATGGTCTCGGTTTTCTCACGCATGCGCGACGATTTTAGCGTCAGTAAAGTACAAAGTTGGGCTAAAATGGGGTACCTTGGTCACCCCGCATAGTTTCGCAATTTTTTTCTCGATTTTCAAATATGAATTGACAAGTAGCTCCTTCTCCAATACTAGTTGCCATTATGAAATCGAATATATCAACATTAACTTACAAAAATTTCGAAGTACGGTCGTCTCGTCATGTCGTCTTGCACTCTTCTGTCCGGTTTCCCGCCAATGACAATTCTCCCCTACTTTCCCCAAAAACATAAGAAGTACGGCACGTTCCTGCATTTAGTCGCGCATGCGCGAAAAAACCGAGACCATATACCATCACTGGGCCCGACTCGACCCGAGCTCGGCTCGCATAGTCGAACTTGCCTGCAGGCCTAGCGGAGAGTCGCGGTCGCCGGCATAGTTCAAAGGCCCGCGTGTCTTCACAGTGTAATGCCAATGAAAAAATTTGTTTATTATTACTTACCTTTTTATGAGACTTTCACCAGTATATTTGTGGCATTTTTCAGATTAAAATAATACCAAACAAGATATAGTTTGGATCATACTTACCATAGTTGTCATTCACGATCCATTACACAAGTAAATGTCATCGCAATTATATCTTATTTGGTATCATTTTCATTAGAAAAATGCCACGAATATGTTCGTGAAAATTCTATGAAAAATAATAAAAAATAAAGAGGAGGCTTCCTGAGCTTTGCTGTCGTTTTTTAAGTTCGGCAAAATTTAAAGAATAGTATACCTGGCCGATAACTGTCCTTTGGTGGCCCCGTGTTATGGACAGTTATTGATAAAATACTGTAATTACATTTCTTTTCTCATATAAAGAAAATTCAATCAAAACCGGATTAGAGTACCCGAAATTTGGGTAACTGTCCCTAACTCGTGGATGGCCGGGTCTATTTTGACCCAACGTATAAAAATCGTCATCGATCTAACCAGTTTCTTGAAAACCTTGAAAACATTTATGGATAGACTGTGGATCTTTACCACAAAAGAAAAATTGTCCAAGTTAATTGTAAGAAGCAGAAGTTCGTTCTTCATATAAATGTATAAAATCCGCAGTCTATTGATAAGTAAAACTGTGAAAAGCGCGAAACATTGTCGACCATGAAGTTATTAGAGAGATTCGCCACTTGGGGGACTATTCGCGTTGCCGATCGTTTTCGGAAGTATCGATTTTTCAGATCGTTTCGAATTGCAAGAGAAAATCGCCTTTCAAAAAATTGGTCTTCAAGAAATCGATTCACCTTTTAAATTTTAGATTTTATCCTTCGACGTAACAGAACATTCAAACCTTTTTACAATAATTGCGGGGGGGGGGGGGGGGATTTTTTTTATATAAACAAAATCTGTCAGTGTGATAGTAATATCTTATAAAGCATAAAACACATTTCATTTTTATTCTAACCGTTTCTTCTATATGTACTACAGTTTGAAAGATATACACGAAAATAGAGTAACACATTCCTACGTTCAAAGGCGTTTTCATTCTGAAAAATCGAAATTGGGTCGAAAATGAAAGTGCCCGATAATAACCGGCAAAATTTTAAAAATATCAGAATTTTCGGTTTTCTATAGACTTTACTTATAGTACTCTATACTATGAGTTCGGAGGAATGTTACTAATATTAAAGAGGTAAAAGATTATCAGTGCCTGAAAACGTCGAGATTTGTAACAGGATTCCTGTCCCCAGAAGACCAATTCCGTAGATCAGGCCTGGGCGCGGTTGGCTCGCGGAACACATGTTGCTGCTTCTCCGCTTCACCTGGTCGGCAAGTCAGTCCCCACCACGGCCACTCCGACTCTTCCCTTAGCGTTAGCCTAACTAAGACCTAGGCTAAGGCTAACGCTAAGGGAAGAGTCGGAGTGGCCATGGTAGGGACTGGTTTGCCGACCAGGCGAAGCGGAGAAGCAGCAACATGTGTTCCGCGAGTCAACCGCGCCCAGGCCTGCCGTAGATCGTGTGTTTTCAAAAATCAATCTCAAAAATCGAAAAACGATCGATCTCAAATCGGCAGCCCTAGACTGAATGATTCACGTTGCGTAAAGTGAAGTACCTGAAAGCCATTCATCATGATATCATCCACAGTGAGCATACTTATAATACCCTGGAAGTAAGATTCAGCGCTGAAGTCCCACGCGGTCAAATACATCTGATACATTTTATGTTCCACCGGGTTGTTATTACAATTCGATTTGTTGCTAAATGGCATCGACGCTGGTTGCGCGTCGACAATCACCATGGTATCTTGCACCTGTACCTTCTCGTACGGAGCAATTTCATGATCAAACTCCATGTTGCATCCACCCGGTACGGGTGCTACGAAGAGAACAAAAAGCTGATGGCGCATATTGTCATTTTGTTACCTGTTACAAAATATATTATCGAGCTCGCATTCGACACCAATGTTAAATGAAAATAATTTCTACGGTAAAGTCTTGATCTAGATCCGATTCTCGGGTCCGTGATAGGACATAAATCCCGTACTGTTTTGACTTCAACGACACGGCCGAACGTAGGGCAGAACAGCATATGAACACGAACCACTATACTCTTCTACGTCGAAAAGTCACTGTACATACCGTCAATTAAACTACTGAATATAGTTCAAATTATATCGCGTTTAGTGTCATTTTACTTCAAAAATGCTACAAATAAGTTGGTGAAAGTCCCATAAAAAAATAATGAAAAATAAAGAAGTTTTGTAATTGGATTAATAGTGGTTCACACCGATATACTCGACCGGTATCGGATTACACTACTGGGCAGTGATGCCAGAATCGTGGAACCGAGGAACTTGCCCCTCCGGTGGATCCTCCGGCTGGACCCCCCACTCTGACGTACCGTCGTCGCCTTACGTTGTTTCTTACTGCGCACGCGCTACACACAGCGTACCTCTAGTCTGTCCGTGTGAGTTGCCTATTCGACTCGACGGCGTTGAGGTACGCTTGTATGTAGCGCGTGCGCAGTAAGAAACAACGTAAGGCGACGACGGTACGTCAGAGTGGGGGGTCCGGCCGGAGGATCCACCGGAGGGGCAAGTTCCTCGGTTCCACGATTCTGGTATCACTGCTACTGGGCGACCGAGGCAGCTCGAGCTTCTCGGCCCCTCGCGGAGTAATCCCCTCCAGTGGTGGGGATAGACACTTTGCGACAATCGTGTGATAGAAATAATTCAGTTGTAGGTAAAGAATTTGTAGTGCCGAAGAATTTGTACTACAATGAAATAAACTCGATTTCCATCGCACGACACGAATTCAAATTCAATTGATCGTCGCGACATCGACACAAGAGTAACCTATCGAGAAAAGGCAACGCAATTCGAGAATAAATTTAAACCGGTTAATAATAAATAATTCGCTCCAACAAAGAATTAATTTTAAAAAAATTATTAAAAATCTATCTATAGAAATCATGATTTTTAATCCTCATTTTTTGTTCAAATTAATTATTTGTTCGAGTGAATTATTTATTATTCACCGGTGTAAATTTATTCTCGAATTACGTTGCCTTTTTGCAATAATTTACTTTTGTGCCGATGTCGTGGCGATCAAATGAATTTAAATTCATGTTTTACGATGGAAATCGAATTCATTTAACTGTAGTACAAATTTTTCGGCACTGCAAATTCTTTACCTACACCTGAATCGTTCCTATCATAAACTTCGTACCTGTCGGTGCAGTGGTCGTGGTCGCCCCTCGCGGGGTATGCCCTCCAGTGGAGGGGATAGGCGAACTGACAAAGATCGCATACTTCCGTGCGACTTAGATCAAGGCTTTACTGTACTTTGTTTAATCTCGCACACAGTTGCTCATTCAATTTCGAGCGAGCTGCACCTACAGTATTTCATCGATAAGTGTCCACAACACGGGTCTGCGGACGGACAATTATGCGCGAGGGACATCATTGTTTGAGGTAGGACGTAGAGAAGGACAGCTGAGCTCGAGAGGCCTCGGTAACCGAGAAATGTAAACATACCTAATCCGAATTTCCAAATTCTTTATTAATCATTATTTTTTTATGGGACTTCGATGACCATATTTGTGGCATTTTTCTAATAAAAAATGATACCAAATATGATATAATTCCGATGATATTTACTTGTGTAATCGACTATTAAAGTTTACTCTGTTTGTCTGTTACCAAAACTTACTCCATCCTCAATTAAAAAATAGATATGTATGTATAATCAGAAAAATTTTGATCAGAGAAATATTACAAATATGATGGTAAAAGTCTCCTAAAGGATTAATTCAAAATGAAAAAGTGTCGTCATTGCATTACTGTTGCCTCGTATCATTTTAATCAGAACAATGTCACAAATCTATTAGAAAAAGTCTCATAAAAAAATAAGTAATAATAAAAAAGTTATTCCTTGGTAATACATTGTGAGGACGCGCGAGCCTTTGAACTGTGCCGCCGACTGCGACTCTCCGCGTCTCTTTCTTTCCCATACGCTATCCTTCCTCGCGCCCGAAACTTTAATCGTCTATTACACAAGTAAATATCATCGGAATTATATCATATTTGGTATCAATTTTATTATAAAAATGCCACAAATGTGGTCATCGAAGTCCCATAAAAAATAATGAATAATAAAGAAGTTGGAAATTTGGATTAGTGTGGTCTCATCGATATACCCGAGCCGCATGGTGTCATATTTATCGGCGACCGAGGCCTCTCGAGCTTCACGGCCCCTCAAGGGGGTACACCCCGCACTAGTGGGGATATCTCAGGGACAATTTTGTCGGAGACATTTGGGACAATTACCGATGAAATACTGTATTTCCCTACTCACTTACCTGCCGCGATAATTGTCACGACGCTCCCTCGCCTGAGTTTACGGTATCTGGAGAAGCGACAAGATGTCGCGCTATTATCACTTTTAGTATTAACCCTTTGCCCTCTGCGACATACACGGTATATTCAAAAGGTTCACAGATCAATTTGTTTGCAGTTGCATTATTATTTATACTCGAAAATATTTGACTTGGAAAAGTAATTGTTATTCTACGACTTTTTCTCATTTTGGTTATAACAGTTATGGTCCCTGGTAAATACTAGTATCGTTTTCAACAGGTTACCATGGAATCGTCGACAAATGTTTCCAGCGACACTCCATATTTAGCGACAGGTTTAAGTTCCCTCGTTTCTACTGACAAGAAATTCGTATGTGTTAATGTAGATTAATGGTATAATAAATAATACAGATTATACTTATACATTATACAATAATACAGCTAAACTTTCGTTTAGATACCCAGCCTTTTTTAACATTTTTTGTGTAATCCCGTAGATTTTGACAAGAAAAATCCGAAAATGTAAGTCTTTTTCTTAGGAATTTACTAGTTTAGAAGCTACACGCGTGTAATCATGAGCAATTTCATTTTATTTTCTTTATTGCTACTTTATTAGTCAGACCTAACCCAAACCATCAATTACAATTTTTTGTTTTCCACGAATAGACGAAATAACTTCTGTCACTCCATCAAAATGAATCTCGCTTGTCGAAACCCGTTGCATTTGTCTTACGAACAATGTAACACAACAATCACGTGCTAAAGCAGAAAATGTACTCACACATATTAGCATCACAAATTGACGGTGTATAATAACTGTCGATGAAAACATTTGTTGATGATCTTACCGTATCGATGAAAACGTAGTGTCGGTCAAATAATGTCGATGAAAACATAATGTTGACGAAAGTCAATGTCGGTTAAACCGTGTAAATGAAAACAGTGTCAGCGAAATGAATTGTCACTCGTGCTCATGAATAGCCTGCACATCGAAGTGCAAAGAGTTAAAAAATAAAAGTTCGCGAAACCAAAGTTCAACAAAATTGAAGCACATTAAACACAGAAGACATTTACATACACCGTGGAAAAATTGAAAAACATAAGATTGTACTATTAACTCGGTACGTGCCATTCGTTCAGGTCCCACAAACAGCACATAACGAGGGTAGATTACATTTCGATAGTTGCGACATTTATCGAGAAAAACCTCAAAATGGACGGAGAGTTGGTGAGGGAGTATTGATATGTTACAAAAATTAATTTTTAATTATTCCATTTCCAACTACAACGTTGGAGTGGAAGGGATACTGTTGGTTTTTTATTGAGCTACTGTAAAATTGTACTATTAACTCGGTACGTGACATCCGTTCAGGTCCCACAAACAGCACATAACGAGGGTAGATTACATTTCGATAGTTGCGACATTTATCGAGGAAAACCTCAAAATGGACGGAGAGTTGGTGAGGGAGTATTGATATGTTTCAAAAATTAATTTTTAATTATTCCATTTCCAACTACAACGTTGGAGTGGAAGGGATAATGTTGGTTTTTTATTGAGCTACTGTAACAAGAGATTATTATAAATAGATTGACTCACCTTCGTTGTTGTAAGCAATGGCAACGATTAAAGCCTCAACATTCTTATTGTGATCATTTTTCAAGTACAGATATGTTATTGTCGAGTTTGGTTTAACGAAAAGACCGATATTCGTCCCGGACACCGTTCTATTAGACACATGTGGCAAGTCCTCATCGTACGATAACATAACATGATATTCATATGCATGAATTTGAGCGATGATAAATGAGGTGGAGGACGAAACGTCTGTTATATTAATGGTAACTTTACTATCAGGGGCGATGGTAATTTGTTGAATAAAAACATCGCTAAGAGCTGCAGGCATGCGTAATACACTCCCATCTGCAAAATTTATGCAACATTACTGTTCTACGATTACCTCTTTAATAAGTCAATGAAATATTTTGCACTATTCTCCGCTATTTCAAAGTACAAAGATCTATGCAGAATGTATTTTAACCTTCGATATGTCCTTTAACCCTTTAACTGTTTATTAAAACTACAAAATAGTGACAAATCTCTTTCCGTCTTTTAATAGTACACCTTGTATATGGTGCTGTATAACAAAGAATGTAGAAATCAAAATCACAATCTGAAATCGATAGAAATTCGCATAAATGGGACTACCTTTTTCTAAATTAGAACTAGACTAATTTTCTAAATTACTCGCACTCAATTTTCACGAAAACAAAACGCAACCGGAAAAATGATTTTACTTATTTTTGCACATACAATCAGCAACATCCGTGTCGCGCATGCGCGAAAGAAGCACCCCATATACCAGAGATGGGCATTCTTTTCTCAATTCAGACAAAACCGTCCCCACCATAACGCCCACTGTCCCCCACCAGTATCCGCCGTTACCATAGAGGAAGGGAGTGCTTCGCCCGTCGCGAACAGTGCGCTGGCCTCGTGCATGAAAGAGAGGTTGGTGGGAGAAGCAGGCGTTTGAGGGGTCTCTACCGCGCCCATCACGGCCATATACCATCACTGGGTACAAACCGCAAGGAAGTAAATCTGCATGAAGAAATAAGTCGAGAAGAAAGAATAATGGGTAATTATATATGTTCTGAAATATGTTGTCAAGGTCATCAACTTTTTCCTACACCTGTTAACGCCGCACGGGCTTGATGTTTTAATTATTCGGGGAAAAAAGTGTTACAATGACTGTAGCGAACTCTGCTTTTTCCGAATGACCGAATTCGTCCTTTAGGCCGTGGGGGGGGGGGGGGGTAGCATCCCCACTCCCTGTATTTCTTCCGCAAGAAATCTAACCCAGATCTAACAAAAACTCATTTAAAAGCTGTACATTCCATGTGCAAAAATGAGTGAGAAAAAGAAACAGAACGAATAAACATTTTTTCGGTTGCGTTTTATAACTCTGTATGCGCAATTACCTATATAGCGATTCTATACATAAATATTATGTAATTGTTTTATCCATGTGTACAATTAAATTATAGCTACACTACTCGCGCAGACTGGTGGTTTGCATGTCTCTTTTAACACTAGATTTACGGGACCCATCAAAATGACGGATTCAAAAATTTTTAATTTACGATTATTAAGAGTGTAAGGAGGAATTCGTGTGGAATTATTAAATAGATTTATTTTTTGTGTACATATTACAATAAAAATCGCTGAAAATCTAAGTAAATACAATTTTATTATTTTTATAAAGTAATGTAAAATAATCAATTTTAGTGCTCCGTAAACCTAGTGTTAAGTGTACACATGTAACAGCAGTTTCTAAGCAATTAGATCATACGAAAGAATTCATACTTGATCTTTCTCATCATGATAAAGAAAATGGCGAACGTATCCCAACTGTGTATGTAAATCGATCTCAAATCAACGTCGAAATTTTTCAAGGCAAAAATCCGCATTATTCGACAACAAGATAACATGATAATTATAATGACCTATTCACATTTCAAATGCAGCTGACTGTTTGTATTAAGCAACTCAGATTACTGGTATGTTAGGTTTGAGAGAAGCACTATCGGCATTATCGCATCTCTCGTGTCGTACTATATACTAAATATTCAAAGGGCTAATACATACATATATTCATGTATGTATGGAGTTAACTTGGTAAAACTTATAGTGTAAATGTGAAAATTATAATGAATAATGATAAAAAATTGTAGATATACATTGTAAAAATATTTATAATACACACGCAATAAAATGTCTTTGAATACAACATTTGTTTATATTTATAATTTTAGCATAATAACTAGATTTTAGTATCTACATATACTTAATACCTACATATATACACACTATAATATATTAAGTATTTAATTAATATATATTCATTTACTATTTCAGCTAATTTATTATGTTTATTTGATACATAACACAGCAGAGGTAATTTATTTTACATGAAACTCAAATAAATCAATTTCAAATAATTCCTTATTTGAGTTCATTAAATCATTCAAATGACAAGAATATTTGTTATTTTATTTAAACGACTTTCCGTCCATATTGTGACAAATCTACAATTGCATCGAATTAAAATATCCATTCTACGGACTCAAATCGTGGCGGTATGCTGTTACATTTATGAAATAATTAAAAAAATTATTAAAATAAGAATTCATTCAAACAAAAATTATTTCACAAATAATATAATTTGATAGCCATATAACGAATTAATTAAGAGAAAAATAATTTTTATGGACAAAAAAAACTAACGCTTTCAGAATAACGTTTAGCTAAATTAGATGATACTAAAAATAAATAAATATTGCTTGAATAATAACCAAGCCTGTATGAAAGGATCCCAAATAAAAAATTTTATTGTTAACTTCGGTAATTCGTCCGTTCAAAAGATACAAGTTCTCACGTGTAGACTACTTTCTACGGTACAGTATTTTATCGATAACTGTCCCAAATATCTGGGCGATATCTGTCCCCAAAACAATCCCCGTTTTCGCGGGGTATAGTCCGTGAGGGACCATGATGCTCGACAGCTAAAATTATTATTATTATATCTCTAATGGACTACACACAGGATATTAAACAAATTAATTCAAGGACCTTACACTATTAAACTTTTGTATAATTGAACGTTTATATAAGAACTTTTTGTATAATTAAATGCTTCAATAATTTTTATCACGATGTGAGCAGATATATCCAATATTCCTTCGTGTTGGGTTTAATTTTAGTCTGCGAAAGTTCACAAATGTGTTGGCACTGATGCTATGGAAAAGGAACTAATTGTAAAAATGACATAGTTATATCCTACTTTGGACCATGTTAGACTGAACCATATACATCAACATAAATGCTTGTAAGTAAGTAAAAGCCAATACTACATTTCTAGTGGAAAATTTTCTATTAGTATCAGGTATTAAAATTGATCACATAGTGTTTCTAGTAAATACTTCAACCTTTATGCATACAAAACTGATTATTTGCTTAAAAAATCACTATTAAAAGCTTTTATTTGCCTTTATGAATATAGTCCATTGTTTCCCGATCAAGCATTCAAGGAGAATCTCCTTCGTAGTGAGTGTAACATTTTTTTACTCTTGGAGTGGATCCTTTGATAATTCTTCGAACAAGTACTGTATTTTATTAGAATGCATCTTAATAATTTACAATTTGTCCAACAAGAATGTATTGACGATATCTCTACAAAAATTGATGTGTTTGACAAAAATGTAATATGAATGGAAAATACAATGCAAATACCAACAAGCTCTGGCACTACATTAATAAAACTGGAAGCTAATGGATTTCATTAAAAGAGTAATGGCTTGAAACATCGAAGCCACGTATACATAAAGTGCACGATAGAGAACATATTATTGTGATCGGCTGGCAATCCCAGTCTCTAGATACAAATTCCATAAAATAGTTTTCGGCTATTATGAAATACAAGCATAAAGAAAAATGTATTCAAAAAATGTAGACATCACTACTTGTTTTGTTAATACAAAACAAGTAGTGAAGCACACCAAAACGTTGACAAACTATGCTTGATAATCCAGGAGATTGGAATGATTACTAACACCTGCACAGCCATTAGTAAAACTGTTGTGCAGATGGCCGTCGGTGGGTTCTTTCAGACTCAGATATTTTTATACTAATATTTACATGAAAATGGTTATTTATTAATGTATTTTTTAATATATACTATAGTACACTATTTTTGAAAAGTTTACATTAAAAACATTGCTTTGAATGAACCCACAGTAAACTGTTTGCAGTTGGCACATTTTCTAAAGTATTTAAAAGACTTCGGATGCAGTAAAATTTCAAGTGGATTCCAAAAGAGGAGGAAATGTATATAGTGAGTGTAAAAAGTATTCGTACACCTTTTAAAAATTAATAACTTTTTTAACCCTCTGCGTGTTTTTGTCAAATATGTTCGACACTACATGAATGCAATAGTTTGGGGTAAAGTTGAATTATGACACTCGCTTTCACTGTTCAGAAGGAGACCCCTGCACTTCATAATTGTTATCGCAGTAGTCAGTTGACAGTCTTATTCAGTTATTTACGAGTTGAAGTGCAAATTACTAAAATATTTTTGACCCGGAGATGGTTAAAATTGGATCGAGCAGCTTGAGTTCTTTTAAGATATTAGAAGAATTAATTCACTAGGTAATGTGTAAACAATTTTTTAAAAAATTGTACTGTTGTAATGAAGATTTAGAAGATGCCTTTTAGTAATAAATAAGTCATAAGTAAGTTATCCAAAATTCCGAAGTTTATATCCCTCTATTCTTAATTACGTTATTGTACAAAACAATCGCGAAACTGCTTTTGGGGTCTAAAAATGGCACGCCGACGGCCGTGCCATTACTTTCTGTCCATATTTAATTACATATGAATAAATTAAAATTTCCTGAAATACCATCAGTACGTGTTTATTGGACAAACTGTGCCTCAGAATTGAAAATATCAATTCTGCCTAGAAATTCGGTCGAATTCGCCACCGTGCGCCGGAAGGCAATATCAGCGTACGTAGATAGCCGCCGCGAAAATGTCTGTCAGCGTGAAAATATCTCCTGTATCTTCGCAACGCATGAATTACCAAAGCTGAAATTTCATGTGTCAAATACGCTTGAACTTTCCGTAAGATCTGTCAAAATTCATTTCAATCGAATATCCGTATCTCGACAAGGGGCCAGGGGTAGGTGCCGGGTATTTATTTAGTATTGAACTTTGAGGTTATGTGCTTACCCTGGAGATTCTCGATTATCGGACTTTTTACCCCGGCACAACAGTTACCGGCGAGCAATAGAAGGATTAGTGAATGTCTGAGATGACTGCCGATCATGTTGATGAGCGATGGAAGCCGCGCGACACACTTACTCGATAAAATAGATGGTACGTCGAGCTAGCGTAAAGCTACGGAAAATCAGTATGGCGCAACAGCTGGCACCTTACAGTCGACTACATGCCTGAGCGCGGCACACATCGAACCTCCTGTACCGCGTCGGGTCGCTCCGTCTCTCTCACGAGCAGCCAGTAGTAGAAGGCCTGGCCTGTCGCTGTCTTCGTCGCGCGCGGTCTCGCTGTGTTCGCGAAGTGACCGCGAGGTGACGGCGCAGTCGGCCCAAGATGGCCACGCTGGATCAATGAAACGCGAGTAATCGTAGTAAAAACAGAAATTGACAAGTGTGCAGGTGAACATCGGGCGTTGATTACGGTGTAAATGGACCATGGGGAAGGATCAGGAGCTGCTCGAGGCAGCGAGAAGCGGAAATGTCACCGTGGTCGAGAAGATTTTGGGTCAACGAGCGAAGAGGAGTGGTCCACTGGCAAGGTGGGTGTCACCGTGCTACACTTTGCTTTTTGTCGATTGTTTCGTCGTTTCCAGCACTCTGTTTCACCTATCTGACGAACGTGTTCCCTCGAAACGCGATCGTTCCTCTTTGCCACCTCGCAAATCGGGCCGCACTCTCTGTCAACGCGTCCCTGGATCACCCCGTTTATCTGTCACCGATCTCTGATGAATTTCTCCCGTGCGACGATTTCTGTGCCACGAATGACAAAACAGTGTATCGTTACGCTGTGCACCGTGTCTACGGGCGTTTCCAATTTGATTTTCTGTCGCGACCGACGTTGCTCGCTAATCGAGCACAGGTAACTGTGTTCGAACGCAAACCGTATCAAACGAGTCATTACGCGTACCGGTACCCGTGCGTCTCGGTGAAATTACCCACGCTCGATTGATCGCTACATTTTTCGAAATTAACCCAGACGCATTTCCGAACGCTTCCCGCGTCGCGATCGTCTTGTATTTTTAATCGCGCCGATTGTTGACGCGTATGGTCACCGCGTCAATTACACCGCGGAACGTTTTCAAAGTGAATCGTACGCAGACGGATCTTTTTTTTAACCCACTGAACGTTATAATTGACGTCTTTCGTTTGTTTTTCTTTTACCTTCTCCTGCGCCCTCGCTTTTTTTCGTTTCGGTCACGCGAGAGATTTCCGCGGGTAGCACGCCGTTGGACGATAATTGGATTTACGGCGCGTATTTTACGAAAACCTGGGACCGGGCTCGGGTAAACTCGCGGGTCCTCGCCGTCGCGTCGCGCGCTTGTGCACGTCACTTAATAATTGGGAATTTTCGTGTAACACGTTTAATACGATTCCTAGGTGGAAATGAACGGGCGGAAGGTAATTTTCCCGGCATAATCGGGCTTGCTCTGAATATCTGTCGAGAATAATGCGCTCGTATGTGTTCGCGCGTTATTGTTCAGTGATTATTCATGATTTCACCGTGACCATGAATCATCCGGTCCAAGCACGATGGACGAAGATGCACTCGGACAAACACGCAACAATTTACCATTGTCGAATATTACATTTTTTAGAATAACAACTTCCGCGGACGAATGTCGGCAATTTTACCGTTCTGCGACTGTTGATAATTTTTAAAGCAATTATTGCTCTCAAAAAAATATGTCGAACAAATTTTTACCGAACGCAACACTTTTCTCTTCGTTTCATTCATATACTTATCTCCTCAGTACACAACTGTGTTTCACGAGGAAAATATATTTGACCCATCGAGGACTATGCTAAAAATATTTTATATTAATAAAAAAATTCCATATAGGAATTTTTCAATTTCTATAACTTTCAATATCAACAATTTCATTTTTTTTTAAATATGGTTAATATTGAAATCTCATAAAATGTATTATTGGAAGAAAATTCTCCAGTACCGTCGGACGCTAGAAATAATTTAGCTCCAAAACAATTTATCCATAAAATCAAACACAACAACGATAATTTGTATGTCCAGTTATTTTCCTTGTTCGCTCCATGGTGCGTTCTTTGGAAAACATCGGTAGTCAGTGGCGATACCATAGGGCCCCGGATTTCAAAGCGCTCATTTTTTTTTATAAAAAAATTCAATTCATTTACGAAACATTAAAACAACTTTCTCAATTTTCAATTGTGAATTATGCTTATTTTTAATACCACGAAGGTTATTTCTAAATTGAGTTTCAGGGCCCCAAAATTTTTACCGCTTGGAGCCTCCGCTTCACTTCAGCCGCCACTGCACGTAGTCGCGTCTGATTAGTACAGATTTATTATTAGTA
Organism: Sphecodes monilicornis; assembly: GCA_913789915.3. Lineage (NCBI taxonomy): Eukaryota > Metazoa > Arthropoda > Insecta > Hymenoptera > Halictidae > Sphecodes > Sphecodes monilicornis. Next base: position 2,749,748 of record OU565300.1, read on the forward strand.
GAAACAACCTTCTAGAAGTACCATTTACGAGTTCGTCATTCGGAAGGTATTATTTAAATAATATACTTGAAAAGCGTTACCTTATGTCTTATTTGGCTGCTGGTTTATTTATAAAATAATTTTTTTATTTGTTCTAATTATGAATTCACATAAAATAAACGTAATAAATTATAATTTATATATATGGCTAAAGTAATAAATTATAATCTATATATATATATATATATATATATATATATGTATGTATATACCGGAAATGAAAGAGGGGGAGGTAACTACAATTATTAATAAACGCATTTATATGTTGTACAAAAGGTCACAAAATTCTAAGAAATTGTGTCATTATATACATACAGTCATTCCCATTAATATTCGTACACTCTAAAAGACGATCACGTTTTTAATATTGGATCATGTGACTTGGATTTTCTTTTTGGAGAAGTTAGAACAATTAGTTTACTACACGTTGAAAAAAAGAAATTTTGAAAAAAATTGTAATTGGTCGGAATTACAAAGAAAATACTAAAAGTTGTTATTTATAACTGTTTTATGTGTGTCGATATTGAAAATTCAACAAATACGTTTTGTAGATCTGTGTCAACTGTATACACTCTGAATATTTCACCAAAATCGGCAAACGTTGCAATGAGCTACAACTGTTCGAAGATTGTAAAAATTGCAGCTTTTCACAATTTTCGGCCTTAAACTGTAATAAATGGAAGGATTCCACGTAATCCAAATTGGATGAAAATTTGAAAATGTATACAATTGATACAGATCTACAAAATGGATGTTTTAAATTTTCAACATAAGCCACATAAAAAAATTGTAAAACACAACTTTTAGTATTTTCTCTGCAATACCGACCAATTGCAATTGTTTTATAATTTCTTTTTCACGCCATGTATTAAACTAATTATTCTAACATCTCAAAAAAGTCCAAGTCGTATGGTCCAATATTAACCCTTTGCGCTCCGAAGTATTTTAACTCCATAACCAAACTTTTTTTTCCGATTAAGAATATTTCCATTCTATATGATTTTTATCATTTTGAAGAAATGGAACTGATATAATACTTCATAGAATGCTTAAATGTTTGGTAACGAATTTATTGAATATCAATTTAATAATGTAAACAATATTTTGAATAATGGTATAGTAATTTTTAGTAGTACCGCAGAGTCACCACTCGAGTGCTAAGGGTTAACACTAGAACTACCGGACAAGTCAAAATGACTGGTTTCTAAATTTTTCTTTTACAGATATTGAAATTATAAAAATATTTTCCGTAGTAATGTTTTAGTCAACTTCTCTATTAGAGTACATATTTAAACAAAAGTTGTACGGAAGTTGAATAAATGCATTCTTGTCGTTATTAGAAGGCAATATACTTCTAGTGTTAAGCAAGTTATCGTCTTTTTAAGAGTGTACGAATATTAATGGGTGTGACAGTAATTGTTTTTCTAATTGAAATTAAAAAGCAGTCAAAATGACTTCCTTGGGCAATCTAGTGTTAAAAAACGGAACAGTTTTCCACAGACGTCAAGTGACCGGTCTGGGTTAATCGTCCGTAGAAACGTGTCTTTTTATCGAACAAGACCGGTTAATATAAAGTTCTCGCATTGGAGGCCTGAAAAGTTGCTACTGCTGGCCGGAAACGGTCGCGATACAAGTCTGCCCGAAAGTTTGCGGTCCATTGTTGAGGGGAAACTTCAGAAAGTGGACGTCACGACTAGCGTCGAACTTTTGGCTGATCGCAAACTGTGTCACGGTGAAGACGTTAAAAAAGAAACCGTGAAATGGTAATAGAGAAATGGTTCTAATTAATTAAAAAGTGCGACCCCGCTACGCGCGTTGTAATGAACCTTGGGTGGAACGTTGGTTTGAAAAGGGCTGTTATGTTGCTCTTTATATCCCGGCTTCTATTGTGTTAGCGATATCTTTATGGGGAACAATTTAATTAAATCCCGGTGATAACCAACGAGAAATGTTCGGTCGTTGCGCGTCTGGAATCGGCACGCACCGTCTACGAGACTTATCGAGTCAGGCTATTTTCTATTCATGGGGCAGATAAACGGGCTTATTTGGTGGTTGGCTATTTATTTTCGAGGGTCAATGATAAACGTCGCATGGACGAGATAGTAGATCGTAAATGAAACGACGACGGTGTGGCCGAGACGTAATATTTTCGTCCTTATCCGGGGCCATGTGAAGAGACTCTATTGACGCTCTTGAATGGTTAATTATACGAAATAAACGATGAAGAAACAACTTTGTATTAATAAGCACCGTGTTAATAAGCTAGGAACTCGACGGGATGTATGTAATTGGGAAGAATATGTTATTTTCTCATCGAGTTCATTTCCATAATCGAGTAGTAAATGGTAATATAATAGGCAATAATTAGTGTACCCCTAATTATGCTGCAGTTAATAAACCGTTATAGCACTTTTCTAGAAAGGCTGGAGTCGTTAATAAATTTAACATTTTCCATAAGGATGGTAGAATGTACGTCTATAGGTCGTAACAAATTTTATTCTTGATTCGATTTGCATAACGCGTATAGGTGTTTTTAAGCGAATCAGTTTCCTTGGTAACAGTGATGGGATTGTGTAAAAACAGAGAGCCGTGCATGACTCGTTCTGGAGCAAAAAACATTTAGTGTGATAAAACTTAGTCATAGTGTGATCGAGGTAACGTAGATTAGCAAACAACTTCGTGGTAATGTTTCAAATGCATTATTTGAATGATTCGAAAATAAATAAAACACCGAATTATTATATGCTAGATTATTTAACAATATTATGCAATATCGTTTACAAATTAAAGAAATGGTATGAAATTTAAAACACAAGTACCGCTAGTGATCGATCGATACTGAATTGAATTGAATTATCACCGAACGCAACTCACGATCAACTAACCAGCGGTAATGTGCTGAAAGTATAGAAGAGCAGATATTATGCTACTTTGTAAATACAATGTTTGTATTCAGTAACGTCTCTGGCATCCTAACTGCATACGGTAATTGTGCATAAAAGGTCTCACCTCACCGATTTTGATAAAATTTAAATACAGTATTTCATCGATAATTGTCCACAACACGGGGGTGCGGGGGGACAATTATGCGCGAGGGATATCATTGTTTGAGATTTGCCGAACGTAGAGCAGGACAGCCGAGCTCGAGAGGCCTCGGTCACCGAGAAATGTAAACATACCTAATCCGAATTTCCAAATTCTTTATTAATCATTATTTTTTTGTGGGACTTCGATGACCATATTTGTGGCATTTTTCTAATAAAAATCATACCAAATATGAATTAATTCCGATGATATTTATTTGTGTGATCGATGATTAAAGTTCACTCTGTTTGTCTGTCACCAAAATTTACTCGCAAGTTATAATTTAATGAAAAAAAGTTCTTTACACGTCTGTAAAACCAACATTTTTTAAGATTTCGAAAAATCCTTCGAGATTCCTTCATACGTTACTGAAGACTACAACATATTCAAATTTGAACTATCCGACATAGGACTCGAAACATTTTCTTCTCTTGTTTGTTCCTTGCCTTCGACCGCGGTGTATCACCATCGCTCGACTTCTGTCGCGCGCGGCCGTCTCTGCCAATACGCCTCTAGATCGCGCTCTGATTGGTCCTTGTTTTTCGTTAATAACTCCTTAACAAAGCCGAAACGGTCATTTTTGCAAAGGAAAATGTCGCTTCAAATGGCATCAGGAACCTCCCCTGTGAAGGAAGCGAGACATTTTTGGGACACCCTGTATATACCGCGTGAACTTTTAAAAACATATGATGATGAAGAATGAGTATGTTACGGTAAATGTGATTAATCCGGTGATTATGTATAATTGCCGGTTATTGTATGTAACCACCACGAAGTTTGGTCTGGGTTAGGTCCTAAATATTCAGGAATTGGTAAATGTGATGAATTATTGAATATTTAGGATTAACCCAGACCTAACCCAGACCAAACTTAATAGTGATTATGTATAATAACCGGCAATTATACATAATCACCAGATTATGAAAAAATAAATTTTTAAAAGTGTCCGAACACATATTTATGTGAGTCACTGTATGTACATGTGTACATGCACAAATTCTTGATAGAGCACGCTAGAGCGGACATAATTGATTCCAGAACCCCGGTTCGGTTTAGCAGATACGAAATATTGGTATTAACGGGTAATCCGTTTCAAAACCCGAGTCTAAAGCAAAATAACAAAATATAAGTACGTAATGAGAAAAATTTAATACAAAATGAAACTATTCTAAGATTAATCTAACATTCAGGCGCCATATCAATTTGGAAAACAAAATGTTTCCCTAATGAAAATAATAAAAGGTCACACAAAAACAGAAGAAAATTGTTATGCGCTAGACTGCAAATTTTTATGCAAGATAAAAATTGTCTGCATTAATTTACCAATATACAGCAGCTAAATAAGGTGTTCTCTCGATCATTGTCCAAAACGAGGGGCAATTATCGTGCAGAAGACACTATTATTTGACCTCCGCCGAACGTAAGGACGGACAGCGAAACTCGAGAGTCCTCGGTCTCCGAGGACCCTGTAACTTCTTCATTTTTCATTACTTTTTATGGAACTTGCACCAGCAGATGCGATATAATTCGGATGACATTTGTAGTGTAGTGAACAAAAAAAGTTTCGGGCGCAAAGAGTCGCGGGTCTTTGACTCGATACGACAGTTATCGAGAATTCACTGTATTTCACCACGACCAACGAAAAAGATTAGATGTCAACAAATTCCCGTACTCAAGAAACGGTAGAGTTAACCAGTTCACCCAAGAAAAATGAACTTGAAGCAAGACCTCGAATATCAAAAGCACAAACCGCCAAAAGAGAGTTAACAATGTCTCCAGTTGCGCCGGTTTTATCCAAAACTGAAAATTTTTACTGTGAAATATGTGAAAGTGGGTCGGTTGAAGAAATGATTGAATGCCCAAGATGTAAAGTTTAGGCCCACACGAAATGTGCAAATGTTTCAGCAACTACCAACACGTACTATTGTAAACATTGCAGAAATTGGGCGTTTTCTTTATATTATTATAATTTCATGGATTTTAGATTTAGTTTATCCATTACGTTCGTTTATATTTCTATTTTATGTAGTTTTTTATGTCAATCCAATTTAGGAGTCTTCTTGGACTTTGGTATTATGTTTTATCTTTGTGAATAGATAATACTAAAAGTAATTTTAGGCTGTTCATATTTTTCAATCCTAAATAACAATAACGCGAACTAAGCGTATGTCATACAGAAAGATTTAAAGATTTATTAGTTTTAGAGAAATACATTTAAAAAATCTTCCAAATTAGGAACTTACCCTATATCCAATATTATTTAAACAATCTTTGGATCGCGTTACAGGGGGCTTTACTGTAATCTACTGTGAACCAATAGAGTATTCGCGAACTAATAAACGGTGACCTTTTCTAACAACGTGGGTGAAATGTACTCTGCGCAGGATCGAGAAAAACGCACTTGAAGCCAGGCAGGCCCGTCGAAAACAATAACTGTAGCGTTTAGAGTGAAATATCCAGGAGAACCCCGAGTCATTGAATTACGAGGTTTTCCCAGGCACTCGAAGTCGGAGGAGCAATAAAATGTCGAGGAATAAGGGAGAACTTCTGTCCCAGCCCTTCCCGTTTCTGCGGATGTGAGTGCTCGGTACGAACGAGGAGGGAGAATGAGGAGGGAGAGACAGACGGATTCGAAATAGACGGTGGAGAAGGAGAAGGTTCAAATTGGAACGGGAGGAGAGAGGCTGGCGGAAGAAGCAGAAGCGTAGAACAGCAACGATAAAACACGAGAAGAAACAAATGGAAAAACAACGAAACGAGGCAGGAAAATGCTGGTATAAAACGAAATGATAGAGAAAAGGATGGTAATGTGGCTGCCTTATAATTTGCGATGTTACAACGAAAACACTTAGCGGAGAACGGTATCGTTTGTTGTGTCCACTGCATGATAGTGCATTGTTGTCATATTCGGAAAATTTCATCGAAATCGGTTAATCAGAGGAAAAAACATAGATAGAATAGTATGGCGGCTGAAAAGTGTGTGAGAGGAGGAAGTCAGGACTCGTCAGTAAGGTTATCTAGGGGACCCGTGCCTTAGACGCGGGATGTCGTGAGGACAGTTTAGGACGGTATACAGGGTGCGGCGCCAATTAGTCCCCACGTTTTATCAGCCCGTTCGGATGGTCGGACAGAAAAATGTTTCCTACCAAAGTTAATCAGTATTTAACCAACAAGAAATTGCAATTTTTAAAATTTAAAAAAAATCGATTTTCAACAAAAAAGTCAAGGTCGTTGTCATATCTTTTAATGGAACTGGGTATTTTTAACTTCAGAATATTGTAGGCAACGTCGAAACGAATTCAACGACCTGCTGTACAATGACTTTCAGATGACCTTGAAAGATAATATCGCCATGAATCAATTGCCAGAATATTTGAAATATTTCGACGGTACGTAATAGTAACGCCTCGCATTTAGAGGTAAACAAATGAACGTAAACGTTGCTTCAGAACTTAACTCACAAAAAACCAAATTTATACGGAGCCACATTGAAAACACAAATGTTAAACGTGTACGTGTAATTAATTAATAATTAAATTAAATTTTCGAACTGCATCCCATCTTGTGTAACGCAAAGTTCTGCTCTATGTAACAAAGTCTTATGTGTAGCTTCCACGAGAGAACTTCTTTTTACATTTCTACACGCTTGAATTATGCGTTCTTTAAGATTTTCCATATTATCCACAGGTCTTTCATACACAATCGATTATAAATATCCCCAAAGATAAAAATCTAAAGGGGTCATATCCGGCGAGCGAGCTGGCCATCGAATTGGACCATATGTTCCGATCCACTGATCCCCAAAAACTGTAGTTAAGTATGTTTTTACAATTGCAGCATTATGAGCTGGGTCGAAATATTTCAAATATTCTGGCAATTGGTTCATGGCGATATTATCTTTCAAGGTCATTTGAAAGTCATTGTATAGCAGGTCGTTGAATTCGTTTCGACGTTGCCTACAGTATCATGAAGTTAAAAATACCCAGTTCCATTAAAAGATATGACAGCGACCTTGATTTTTTTGTTGAAAATCGATTTTTTTTTAAATTTAAAAAATTGCAATTTCTTGTCGGTTAAATACTGATTAACTTTGGTAGGAAACATTTTTCTGTCCGAGCATCCGAACGGGCTGATAAAACGTGGGGACTAATTGGCGCCGCACCCTGTATATACAAACAGAGGAAGATTCAGGTAGTAGCGGGAAAGGTGTTGTCGTAATGTCCCTCTGTTGACGAGCATAGGAAGTAGCCGCCACAATAGTAATAAATGGAGTACACAGGATCTCGTAATGTGATTATTTTTGATGCGGGATAATAGCGATACGAGCAACGTTAATAAGGAAATTAAAGAACAGGTGTGCCCAAAACTAGTAATGACATGAAAAATGTATTTGTACCGGTCTCTAGAACAAAACTTAAGAGAATGCAAGATATGCTATCTTTCTGTCCCGGATTGCTGTACTCGCATACAGGAAGCATTACGAGTTATGGCCATGAGGACCCTGTTTCCCAAAGAACGAAGGCCTTTCCTTGTCCCCGGGGGTAGTGATTCAAATTATTGCCCAATCAAAAGTCAACAAAAGCCGATCGAACAGAGGATAAACCTGTTCGCGGCCGGTGGCCACAGGAAGAAGTGGCGAATCGGGTCCGCGATTAGCATCGCAAAATATTTCTGGTCTAGCCTGGTCCGCGTTGTTCGCGTCGTTTGCACCGTGTGGTTTCAGTCGTGCATTTTATATTGCTTTCCTGTGATCTCTTGTCGAGTAGGCGGATGAGAGAAGGATGGCGAAAAGGCTGCACGCGGCGCTGTAGAGTGACGAGCAAGAAAGAGAGTGAGGGGGTTGGGGGGGGGTGGGAGAAAGAACGAAAACCATGGGAGGATGAGTAAAAAGCTTTGGTGGAGAGTTGCCGCGGGCGAGCTTTGTAGTTATGGGCAAGTTGCACGCCTGGTGACGAGCAAAAGAGGCAATTTGTTAGAAGAGGAGACGCGCGATTCACCGCATGCGATACATTTAGGAATCACAGGCTCGGCTCTTCCTCTATTCATCCTTCTCGCGGCCGTTTCGCCTCATCTGTTCTCGCGAAGCTCGCGAAGGAAGTAGGGCACGCTTCTTGCGGCCATTCTCCTCCACGCTCCTCCCCACCCGGCCCCCCCCCCCACTGTTTACCACACGGTCGGTTCCCTCGTGTTCTCTTTCTTACCGGTGGTTTTTGCTCACGAGCGACAATCAGTGTTAAAGTGCGTGAACGCACTTGAAGCACGCGCGGCCGCTTGTGCACGAGGAGCACGCACCCGCGTAGCCCTCTCGAAAACAAACGCCATCACGCCCCCCACCCCGACCCCAGCGCGTCGTGACTTAATTAACGAACGCGCGAGAAGCGTCGACAGAGTCGCCTTTGTCGAGAAATTCGCGGGACTGGGTCAATAAAGACGCGGGGACACCGGCTGCTTCGACTAATTGTCCCCCCGTCCATCAATCGCTCCGTCGTCTGAACGATCCCCTGTCCACATTGGGTCCCCGTCCACGACCTTGCCGTCGTTTTTCGAGGTGTACAAGAACCAGGGGTTGTCCGGCTACCCAAACGGACGATAATAGAACAGGGGCAGCTCAACTACCGAAAATTCAGACGTTTGTATTCGTCTATAAGTGTACGCCAGAACTGGACGAAATTGGCATCACAAATTCAGCATCAGTGGAGGAGCCGTAAACTAAAACTTGACAATTCTATTTGTTCTTATAATAATTAGAATTATAATTTTGTTTTTTTCTTTTATGAAGATGAAAATACCCATCGACCTTAAACGTCTTCTTAATGATCACATTTTGGATGATTTTCACCCACATCCAAAAAAGGTTGCCCTAAGATCTTGTACGTAACTATTTCCGAGGGGCGTACGAGCGTTAATAGCGACAAGAAAATCATTTGATTCATGGCTGCCGTACAAGCATGTACTGTGGGTCTTGTTAAAAATTCCTCTATGTACATTGAAAAATTGCCACTATAAATGTTGCTTCATTTATCACCCTCTACCATTTAATCTCGTTATATGTATACATATATACTATTTGCAACGTGTAAAAGGTAGCTGCGCAGCTGTTCACGTGCACGGAACAACTACCCGCAATCTATGCAAATTGTAGATCAAATCGCGGGGAAGATAATTGCGCGGATGAATGATCGCCAGTGATGGGGCAGGTTCGATCGAAACCGAGACTAGAAGTGTTCGAGAACCCGAGAATATTATATTGGGCCCGGCCCGACCAGGTTCTCAGAAGTATAAATGTGCGATGAAGTGAAAATTTTGGATACCCAATACTCGGATCGGATCGGGATTTTCGAAATTTTGAGACGGGCTTCATTGGATACCACTGCAAATTGAAAACAAGCACATCAAATCGGTATGATTTTGATACCGGTGTTGCGTCAGCCTACCTATACCGAAACTGATATCGCACGGAAATGCATGAATACCTAAACCGACGTACAGTTAGCTAACTTGATCACTTCGAATAATTACTTAAGTGTACGCTTCATGAAACATTTGAGACGTGTAATTTAAGTGGCATCAAGGGGCACATCTTACAAGGTACGTGCTTCTTAGTGGGTGGAGGGGTTTCAGAAATTTCAAGGTCACTTTGATTTTTTTTTAAATAGAGTATCAAATTCTGAGTAAAAATATGTTGACCTTCGTACGTCCTGAACCAAATAGTTGAGATACTATCGAAATAATTTCGGTAATTATACAGAAAGTACTGCCTGATTTCAATGACCTTGAAATATGACGTCAAGGTTATCATTCTAAACAACTTTTCCCTATACGTGTGACTGCCACTCGGCCTTCGTTTAGTAGAAATTCACAAAAAAACTGTTAGGATGACTATAGCAAACTCCCCCCCCCCCCCCAATGACTGAATTCGTGCTTTAGGGCGTGGGAGGGTCTCCACTCGTCCCTCTTCACCACCGACCCAAGAAATTTAACCCAGACCTAACCTAAGCCTAACTAAAATTCGTTTCAAGACTGTACAAACCTAACCCTCCGCGGAGTAATAATCTAAAAACGGGATTCTTTACCGATTTTGATGGGCTTTAAATATATTATCTGGAACATGCTTCTGAGCAATTTTTTCCTATACATGTTACCACTGTTCGAGCTTAGTTTCCGAGATATTTTTAAGAAACTGTTAGATTCACTACAGCGAACCCCGCCATTTTAAACATAGTTAGGTTTGGGGTGGGGGTGCAGTGGAGAGTCCAAACACGCGTTCGGACAATTCGCTGTAGTGGGGGTCCGCAGATTTTTGTAAATATCTAGAAAACTTGAGGTATCCCCTTTACTTCATATTTTTAATACGTTATTTATTTGTAATAGGTAATTATGCATAAAAGGTCCCATCTCACCGATTTCGATGATTTTTTAATATGTTGTCAGGGTGAAGATTCTGAACAACTTTTTCCTATACATATAACCGTCGCTCAGCCTTAGTTTTTGAGATATTTGCGAAAAACTGCAGCTACTACTACATTGAATTTTGCTTATACGTGCACGTCCGTGCTGTGCGTATGCGTCAGCATGATGCGACCGCTCGTCAATTTTTTCTACAAATATAGCACGCGATCGTCGAACGATCTATATACCGCGTGAACTTTTCAAAACATATAATGATGAAGAATGAGTATGTTTGAACCCTACGACTATTTTATTTAATTATTTTACTAGATGGCGTGAAGACGGAATTTTGAAAAAATTGCAATTGGCCGGAATTGCAGAGAACATACTCTGGAAATTTCATTAAAATCGGTCGATGTTAAAATGTTTAAAGATGATAAAAATTGCAATTTCTCGCGATTTTCGCCCTCCGACTGCAATCAATGTAAGGATTCTTACAACTTTCTACAACTGCAAAATTTATTTTAAATTTTGTTAATATAGGCCGACATTAAAAAGTTGTACGATACAACTTTTAGTATTTTCTCTGCAATTTCGACCAGTTGAAATTTATTCAAAAATTGTTTTCACATCCTGTAGTAAACTAATCGTTGTAACTTCATCTAAAATAAAACAATCACACCTTTTCTGTATTTCCCTACAAGTTTGACCTTGAATGACCTTGAACTATAGATAATTGAACTCGTCTTAAAACGCACTATTTGATGGTAGATAAAAAATATGGATGTGTTGGTGGATAAAAAATAAAATCCATATTTATATAGATTTATATGGAAGGGATCATTATAAATAAAATTTAGATAAAATTCAATATTAATTTAATTATAGAGTTAATTTATATAGTTGGGAGTAATTTATATAGAATTCAGAGAAAATTTTATATTAATTTAATTTTTCAGTTAATTTATATAGTTAGGAGTAATTTATATAGAATTTAGAGAAAATTAATAAAAACTTTATATTATATTATAATTTAAGTAGAATTTAGAGAGAATTTAATATTAATTTTATTTTTCAATTATTTTATATTGAAGGGGCTAATATAAATAAAATTTACATAAATTCAATATTAATTTAATTTTTCTGTTAATTTATATAGTTGGGAGTAATTTATATAGAATTCAGATAAAACTCAATATTCATATTTTCAATTCAATATTAATATTTATTAAAAAAACGTCAGTCCATCTAAAAAATTAAAGTTGACCTTCACCTCACCTTGGAGTGTCCACCGGGAAAAATAAAAGTCCAAACACATGATGACCCCTCGGTACTGAAGAATTTTCATCTGAAACATTTTTGTGTATAAATATTTTTGCAGATATTCGTCTGTAACGCTATATAATTTCCACCCTGTATATTTAGAATATATTTAGAAAAACAGGCTCAAAAAAATAATGCAATTTAACCGGAGTATAAATGTTTAATTCGTATGCATTAGTCAAAACTAATGCTAAAAAACTAAAATTACTATTCTTCCTATTATTAGTCACATTAGTTATATATAATGCAAATTGAAAGAAATGCATATATTAATATTATAAAAAGAAAACAAGGAAGCATTACTGGTACGAGAATTAGTGATTAGAACTTACAACCACAGATTTATGTGGGCCACTGTAAATACTAAAACCCAGTTACGTGTAAGTACGTCTATAGCAATTTGAAATAACATTTTCATGAATGTTGCAACAAAGAAACTTCACGATAAACAGGGGGAAGTGTGTCTAAAGTTTTGCTTTTAATGACATTTCATGTATGTATGAAATGAGAATACGTCTCGTTCACGTTCAGTCTTCAATACCCACACCACGCAGCCGTCCTTCAATGTTGGTATCAACCTCTTCATCCTCTTTCCGTCCCCATTGAAACGTTTCCCCGAGCTTTTTTAGCTGCCTTTCACGTGAATCGCTCTGCAATCTTTTCTCTTCGATGTACTTTCTTGGTACGATGTCCGCAGACCTTGCCATTTTCATGAGATAATATTTGTTTAGAATCTCTAGATGCGATTAAATGAAGAATCTGCAGCAAAAACTGGGGTTTTCCTTTGCTCCATGTAACTGTGCTCGGTCTGGCATACACACGGTACAAAAAAGTCAACGTGCAATAAAGAACTCAACAACTTTTTGATCTCGCGCGCGCGATAACAGCGATGGACGTCAACAATCGTTCCGTTCGACATCACCCCAATACTCTATTACGCCGCGCATCATCGTATCCGAACACTGAACACACGATCTACTTAAGCCCCATTAGGTATCGTTAATGCGACACTATTCCGCATCGGTTCGTTCCACGAACTGGAGTATAGGTCCACACGCGAGCGTTTCTCACGGGTCGCAATCGGCGCGGCGGTGCTCCCGGTTTCCGCGTGGGCGGCAAAAACAACGGGCGCAATTATCCCTGCGGCGTGCGGCCGTTCGCCACATTGATCGTTCGGTGTCTTGATTAGGCCTGCAAGAAATTGCCATTATAGATGTCTGACAGACGGCGGCGGTGCTTTTCATTCGGCCCCCTTTCGTCGCTCGCGTAACGGTGCTGACCCCCCCTCCCCCTGCGCCGGTTCTGTTCTCTGTATCTTTCATGTCCCCTCGATCCGGTAATGTTCGTAGATGTCGAGGGGGCACTGGGCGATGTCCTTTTTGCAGACAATCTTCAGGGTTTAATTAAGGAACTTCGGCAAGCGGATAAACTCGATGAATGGGGCGTACGAGGCACGAGCTGGCGGCGGCGGCGCGACCGACGCGACAGAGAAAGACCTACCGAAAGTTACCGAGAGTGGAGCGAGACGCTCGAGGGTCGGAGGACGAAAGAAAGGAAGAGTCAAACGTCCCCAACTGGTTCTACCGAGGTGCGGGGAGTGGTTGAGACAAGCAGGGACGATCCGTGGCTATTCCGATGTGCTCTCTCGCGTGTGTAGACTGTAGACCACTGGTGGGCAATTTTGCCTCAATTCAGGCAAAACCGTCCACACCGTAGCGCCCTCTGTCCTCTTCCATCAAGCGCGGTACAATGGGGCAACGAAGACACGAGACATCAGCGTACGCAACGAATGTGCGCGCTGTATGAAAGAGAGGTTGGTAGGAGAAGCAGGCGTTTGAGGCAGTGATGGGAATGTTGGCGCTTTTCACGCGCATGCGCGAGTTTCGGCAGCACCGAAGCTATGTCCGAAGTTTGTGGGGTACTATTGGGGCGAAAGTAGTGGGTGTTATTATATATTTCGTTTAAAATTATTTTAGTACCCTACCCTTCCTTATTCCCAAGATGATGAAGAAGAGTAAGATATATTATATTGTACATAGATACATAAATATTATATATTTGTATATTATATATTCTATGTACGTATGTATATATTACATTTTAATAGATTTTAATACATATATATACGTACACATGTTGTACATTCATTTTTCAAAATCAAATCATAATAAATTTTGCGAAATTAGCGGGGCGACCAAGGTACCCGATTTTCGTGCTTGACTGAGGCTAAAATCGCCACGCATGCGCGTGAAAAGCGCCAACATTCTCATCACTGGTTTGAGGGGCTCCACTCGTGCCCACCACTGCTGTAGACGACTGTACGACAGTGATGGGCAATTTTGCCTCAATTCAGGCAAAACCGTCCACACCGTAGCGCCCTCTGTCCCCTTCCATCAAGCGCGGTACAATGGGGCAACGAAGACACGAGACATCAGCGTACGCAACGAATGTGCGCGCTGTATGAAAGAGAGGTTGGTGGGAGAAGCAGGCGTTTGAGGGGCTTCACCCGTGCCCACCACTGCTGTACGAGCTTGCGTTCAATTTATATTCCAACGTGTGTAGCTGCGCTCCTTGTCCCAGAGAGCCGCAGCCAGGGGACAGAGCACACGGAGGGCATCTGTGTGTCGTTGACTTGAAGAGAGTCGGCGAACTACCGTCGCGCCGCGCCGGGCCGTTGTTAGGGCGCAGAAAACAAATACAAGCGCGACTCGGCCGGTAAAGAGCGACGCGCGGGAGGATAGTTAAAGGGACGCGGAGGAACGATGGCGACAAGCGTCGCGGCGCGAGCGAAACATGCAAAGAGAATAGGGGAAATCCGACACGTGCCGTCTTCTTTGCAGCACTAGCTCTTTCCTATTCTTCTTCCGGCCAAAAGCTCCTCGAACTTCCAAGCGTAGCGGTGCACTCCGCGGAGCCCTTGAGTGTTCGTTTCTCTTTCTTGGCCGACCCCTTCCAGACCCGGGAGCCACCCCTTCGCTTGACTCGCCCAGCGCGTCGGGGGCCGCAGTTTGCCTACGTAAAATTAACAGTTTCTCCCCGTTTTTGATCTTTAGTTACAATGGATTAGAGGTTCCTTGAGAGTCGTAAGAGCTGCGTCGATGGCGGCGGTTGCGGCAGGTTCCGAGGCTTGAATAATCTCTCTCTCTCTCTTTCTCTTTCTCACGGCTGCACGCGTCCCGTTTCCGTGGCCCGATCATTTAAAGTGCCGGTATCTGAAAGCTTAATGACATCGTTGCTTAATGATGACGACGGCCCGCCGGTCCTTTGATCTACACCGCTCCGCAGAGAAAGGCCTTCGGTTCGCGTAATTGTTTTGCGTAAACTGAATGCACCGCTTTGATGCCAGAACCGACGCCAACGCCGATTCAGAACGCTTTCCGTTAACGAGGCAAAATCTCGGGAGTTTTCTGCTTTCTCGTGCCGTGTGGGATTTTGCGCGAAATTGTTCAAAACCGAGGCAAACCATCGACGACAATCGCCCGGATATTTTGATTCGCCATCTTGATCTGTGCTCCGGTAAGGTGAGAACTTCTCTTAGAGTACTTGGAGTACTCTTTGTGTTTTGGGCGTGTTTTGGCGATTTGGGTCGCTACCAACGCGTTGTCTATTTATTGTTGTAACTTTTAAAGTTGCAAGTACATGCAAGCAATTTTTATGTAGCCATCTTAAGGAGGCTCTAGCAAATATTTCTATGCAATATTCATCGTGACTGCTCATGTCTTTTAGCTCTGTAATCGTCATTAAATAAGAAACGACAGGAAAATAGGTGTTCAGGAAGAAACAATTTTAAAAGTTTAAAAGAAATCTTATATACTCTTAATTTTTATACATACACACACAGCTGAAAGAACGCTCGTGAACGCTATACAGGGTGTCCCACATAAATGGGAACACCTAAATATCTGTCGTATTTACAGTCCTATCAGAAAACATCAGAGGACAAAGTGACACTATTGCGGGGTGCAAATATAATGGCAAAGAAAAAAACTTTTTATGTCGTGTTTTTTAATGAAATTTCAAGGTCACCGATGTTTTTTTTAAAATGGAATAGTATATTTTTTTTACGATAGCATGATAGACAATAAAAAACTGAATTTAGTGGATACCACCTTTTTGACCTTGAAATGACCTTGAGCAAGAATAATCATGTTGGAGCGGATAAAATGTGGAGGTTTAAAATTTACATGTTTCAGCAAGGATTACGCGGTATTTACGGCGGTTTGATCTTTACAAACCACAATAAATTTATTTTTCATAATAAACAGCGTATGTTTATGTTAGAGTATGTATCATTGAGATCGTTAATAACTAAACTAGGATAGTTAGTTTTGCTGAAAGTATTACTCATGAAAAGGTACGATGTGACAAACAACGTTAATTTCAGGAAGAAGTGCCACCATTTTAAGACTTGCATTTTTGCTTGTTTTCAAACTTCTCTAAAAAAACTAATGACTTATAGCAATTCATATTTATGCTAAAACTGAGTCTGTACGTTTAAGATTGGCATTTACATTCATTTTTTACAAAGTTGAAAAACTGATTTTTGGCGATTCTGAACCACTGTGCGGCGCGCAGGAAATGGCAATATTTAGTTTGCTCGATTAATACACATCATAACCGACGCTCGAAGGCTCAGTGTTTGCTCAGTTCTCGTATCCGCCGTATATGCGGAAGACGTAAAAATATGTATGTTTGACTTCGTCCTTCGGACTGTCACACGCCGTTACTCAGACTCACGATATTAGAAACGTTCCGACGCATCGGCCTTATTAATATCGCGTTTTCCTCCGGTGTCGTGGTGCGCAAACAGGATTCAGGCTCGCTCTGTCATAACGGGAGCGATATTGCTCGTTGGTATATGGTTTATTAGATTGATGATTGTTCGTGGACGTTCCGCCGCTTTTAATCTGGAATCCGGACACCGGATCGACGTTACACGGGAACAATTCAAGTTTACAATCTAGTTAATTATACAAGATGCACTGCAACGCGAGAGATCCATTCGCCGCGCGTTGTTCTCGAAAGTGTTTACACAATTGTAAACAATATTCAATAACACTTTTTAGCGAGTGATATTTACTTTGCGACGAGCGTTCGCTAGAAATTGTTGGCCGTGGACAAACGTTTGGGAACCCCTGTGTTTGTCAAAGCAACGTACCGTCCGTGCAAACGCCCGTCTACGGTAAAATAAAAATTCCAGAAGCGAACGTATAAAAATGGACCATGCGCGATCACAATTTAATTCTGTACGATGTAAAGGCCGTTCGAGCAGACTACGAAATCTGATAGAGACAAAAATACGGCTCCTGATAAATACAGTTAGGAGAAACTGCGCACATTTCGTTATGAGAGATGTTACGTACAGAGAATTCTCTCTGCTTTATTTCGATCAGAGTTTTCTAAAGTCTTTTCCTGAGAACGGAAAATCCGCCCTTTGCTTATAGAAACGATGACTATGCTCCAGCTGGATACAGCCGGCACAAAGCATGATCCAGTACAGGGACAATTGCACAAGATTCCCCAATATGGAAATCTTGAGAGCATCATCCGCACTTAGATTTCACAGTACAGTATTTCATCGATAATTGTCCACAACACGGGTCTGCGGAGGGACAATTATGCCGGAGGGATATCATTGTTTGAGGTTTGCCGAACGTAGAGAAGGACAGCCGAGCTCGAGAGACCTCGGTCACCGAGAAATGTAAACATACCTAATCCGAATTTTCAACTTCTTTATTAATCATTATTTTTTATGGGACTTCGATGACCATATTGTAGAAGACCAGTTAGTTTTATCGGACAGGACGCAGGATTTTTGACCAGCTCATTAAATTATGTAAATTTTAACATTAGCGGGGCTATATAGTAGGCGTATCTCCAACGGTATTGTTTTGACGCGTTAATTGCGTGTTCCTGGCAACAGAACGATATATGCAAGCGACGGTAATGATACAATTACGACTCCATTTGCAACCCACCTACGGTTTCCTCAATTTCCAAATGCACATCCGCAGTCACCTTTTCCCAGAATTTCATCACAGAAATGTAGAGACAATCTCACAAAATACGGTACGAGTTGAATAATCTTCAATTTCACAGCCCTTAGTGTGTATTCTCGTGATATTTGTCATTTAACTATAAATAACACTGTACAACACGAAATATTTTTTTGCAATATCTGTTCTGAGATTCACATAGAGTTTGTCATTCTAAAATCGAGTTCGGAAAAACCCACATTTTCCGCATTTCCCTGCAAGTTTGACCTTGAATGACCTTGAGTCATAGGTGATCGAACTCATCTTAAAACGCAATATTTAATGGTGGAGAACAAAACATATCATTCCATTTAAGAAAAGAAAGTTGACCTTCAGTTCACCTTGGAGTGTCCACCGGGAAAAATAAAAGTTCCACCACATGATGTCCATATTTTTGGATATATTCCTCTGTAACGCATGTAAGTAGGTCAAGAAAATATTTATTGACGGGTTTTGTGCGACCTGCAGCCTTTTCTCGGCACGACAGGGCCGTAGCTATGTGCAGTTAACGTTTGTACCACTCAAAATGTCTTTGCTTACTATGCTTAAATTACGCACATAGTTTTTGTCTCTTTGGGTGTTAAGCATTACAGAAAATTATAAAAATACGAGATATATTCCCATTTCACTATGGAAATGCTCAACAAAGAAAGCTAACTAAGTACAAATGAAAAGTTTCCTTGGTAAGAAGAAATCAGAAAACTATGAATACGTAGTGAATAAACATTTAAAAAATTGTGGAAAAATAGGATGCAACATGTCATTAAAAGAGTCCACCCATCCACTCTTGTTCTTGACTTTTCTAGGTCTAAATTTCTAGTTCTTGGTCTAGACCGGGGCTGTCTAACTGGTGGTTCATGTGCCACTTGTATCTCTTTCCCCTACCTTCCTCTTTCGACAAGAAACCCCTACTATGTACGATACGCGGATGACTTCATACAAGCTAGACAGTCACAGGGGAAAGGAGAGTTGTGGCTCCATTCTTCGTTACGCGATGGAAGTTGGTGGAGGAGATTGGACCTAATGAAGGAATTGAACAAAATAAAACGCGACCGAATGAGATTAGGAGTAGATTTATCATCGTCATCGCTGCTCGCACCGTGAGGGGGAATGAATGGAGGAGGTATTCACATATTGTGGGAGCGTCGTGTGGCTCGCGACAGAAAAAGAGTTAGGCAGCCTTGATCTTTTTTTTAGTTTAAGGAAGGAGGCGGGGTGCCTTTACGCACACCCGGCCTACGACGTTGGATGGCCGGGTAGTGTGCGACTCATCCTATTTAGCGAGAATACCCACTACTGCACCTCCACCCAGGCACACACTATGTGTAAAACTCTTAGTATCATGTAGGGACCTTCAAGGCCTCATCCACTCCTGTTCTTAGCTTTTCTAGACAGCCTCGATCTTGACTAGGGGTGCTTAACTCACTGTCGCCAGATCGGTTAAATCGAGGGGAATACAGTTTACCACCTCTCTGATGACCAAAGTAATATGTAACCAGTCTACGGCCTTAGTAGGGGACGTTGGAGTGTGCGTATGTAGTGGAATGGGATAATGGAAGGGGAAAAGGAGGAGAGGAAAATCAACCCAGTTTTGGGTTGATCTGGCGATACTGGCTTAACCGGTGGCTCGTGAACCACTCGTGACTCTTTCCCCTACCTTCCCCTTTCGACAAAAAACCCCCACTATGTACGATAGGCGGATGACTTCATACAAGCTAGGCAGTCACAGGGGAAAGGAGAGTTGCAGCTCCATTCTTCGTTACGCGATGGAAGTTGGTGGAGGAGATTGGACCTAACGAAGGAATTGAACGAAATAAAACGCGACCGAATGAGATTAGGAGTAGATTCGTCATCGTCATCGCTGCTCGCACTGGGAATGAATGGAGGAGGTATTCACGTATGGCGGGAACGTCGTGTGGCTCGCGGTGGAAAAGGCAGCCTGGTCTAGAAAATAAAGAATCGAATTGCCAGATCTAAGAAAGGTGTTGCGCTCGTCTTCGAGGGGGTGCACGCGTGTCGCGTACGCATTGTTTTTGCCGGGGTAGGTATGCGTGGAACGTTTATCTCTGTACGCGACAAAGGCGTGTAATGAGAATTCGTGTTGGATGCAGGAAGCTTCATTAGCGAACCTGTTCCTGTCCGCGGGGCCCATTGTGTGACCGAGTCGTCTGCGCGGCGTCGATGCTGTACGTTGCTCCCGATTCTTTGGCTCCGCGAGCCCATATCGCTACCGGCTATTTGTTACCAGCGGTAAACGTGAATTCCTAATTGCGGAAATGGGCCTCGCCCGCCGCAGGCCTACACGATCTTTACCGGCGACCCTGCAATCGGGTCGATTCCACACATTTCGCAAAATAGTCCTTTGCTGGCATGTTCGGGAGTGTTCTATTACCCTTTCTACCTGTTTCTTATTTCTTGGCCAGCCGATACGATGGCGGGCCACTTCTGACCCGGTTCTTATGCGTACTACGCAGTTGTCTATTTTCTATAGACGGTGTTCCCGAAATCGTGGTACACGTGGCCAGGTGGTGCTCCGTTGGGTTGTTCAAAAAGTAATGTCGTTTTTCGTGTATGAAAAAGAGGTTGGTGGGGGAAGCAAGCGTTTGAGGAGCCCCGACCATGCCCAGCACTGATCTATGATATTGAAAAGAAATAATTGTTCAATTATCAAAACCTATAACGTATCAAAATCAGAGAGTGAGGGCCACTTTGTAAATAATTACCAATTTTTGTTGCTAATGTAACAGATTTTGCGGAATCGTAGGTAGTCCAGAGTGATATTGTTACTTTCCGGTTTCCATGGAAAGTAATAAAGTTGGCGAAAATCTGTCTACCGAAACAGTGAATTAACAGCTGATTTTTAAATAATTCGTTTGTGTGATTATAATGATATTTTACTTTGTTTTGCAGCTTACGGCGGGGTCCGGGGGCTAACGTGCAAGACGCCAGTGGATACTCCGCCCTTCATCACGCAGCGTTGAACGGTCACAAGTACGTCTCGATTCGGTTCCGATCGGAGTTCCTGTCTTCATTAAAATCCATTTACTTAACACGTTGATCGCCCACTCAACAATCATACAAATTACATAGAATCATAGCAATTTATTCAATGAAACAAAAACAGAGAGGTTAAGTTTTGTAATATGAATTATTGTTTCAAAGCTCTTGCACTTCACAGATCGTGAGCGAATTTGATCAACTTAATCTAGTAATGTAAAAATTAATTTTCAATTCGGGTAAATATTGTGTTGGTAAATAAATGATTGCAGATTTTGTCGATAGATGGTTCTAGCATGGTTCTTTTGTTTTGTCAGCGTGTTCAAAGAACCTAACCTATATTCTTTTCTTGTTGTTTGGACTACCACCTTTAATTAGTAAGAAAATTGTATCGATTAGTTATTTAGTTTCATTTTTATCCCAATTGAAGGGGAGATTACGATTTCCGTGGCTCCTTGTTTAGAGGTTACATTTTTGTCTTGGGGTCGTTTTAAGAAAAAAGTGTATATGTCACAGGTATCAAATGGGCCTGGTTTAGCCGGTAAAATAGATTTCCTGTTTTTTATAAATCTGCAAATATCTCGGTAACTATGCGAAATATGGCAAAATATCAAGAGACCTTTTTTGTAGAAAATTAAATTTCCAACGATTTATGTCGTATGACATTTTTTTATCAACTGCGCAGTTTCCGAGTATATTTATATTTCGGTGAAGTTGCAGAACAACTGCCTCCCTCCCGAAATGATGGTCGGGGCACGTAAAGGCTCCGTTCACCACTGCTTATACGAAACTCAAGAAATGACTATGTATTAAAACTCAATTAGCAGTGAATATTATTGACGTATTAGGTTAGGTTATGTTAGGTCTGGGCTGGGATGGGTTAGGTTAAGTTAGGTTAGGTTAGGAAAAACGGAATTTTGACATCATTTTAATTTTTTTTTTTTATAGGAAATTCAATTTCCTACAAAAAAGGTCTGTATATATTTTGCCATATCTCGCATAGTTCCCGAGATATTTGCAGGTTTATTTGGTACCTATAACATATACAGTTTTTTTCTTAAAATGACCCCAAGAACACAAATTTAACCTTCAAAGTAGGGGCCACGGAAATCGTAATCGTGCCCAATTGAAAAATGGAGGGACAAAACGCGCATGTCAGACATGTTTTATTGTATTATTTCCGGAAAGGCAGGAACGCATCGCAAGCATACAAGAGGTTATGTGCCGTATATGGGGATGAAGCCTTGGAAGAAAGGCAGTGTCAAAATTGGTTTGCCAAATTATTTCTTTTTTTTTCCTTTTCTTTTAGTTTTATGAACATCCGCAATCACTTAAGTTGCCAACCCAATAATTCCGTCACTCGGATATGGGTGACATGGTGATCATAGTGTTAATCTCATTCTTGCCTCACGAAACGATAGTTTCCCGTAGAACTCGATGACCGTGGAGTCATTTTCGCCGCGTCTCTCATTAATATTCCCTTCGATCGCCTATTAATCGATGCCAAGCACATTCTGGCGGTAATTCGAGGAAACGCTTTTATCCTCAGGGAGGTGGTAAAGTTATTGCTCCAATATGAGGCTTCCACTAACGTCGTCGACGCTAAAGGCTCTTCGCCGCTTCATTTGGCAGCTTGGGCGGGCGACGCTGAAATCGTGCGGTTAATTCTTACCCAAGGACCTTCGGTACCCAAAGTGAATCTTACGGTCAGTGAATTTATGTCTTTACTTTTCTTCTTTAATTAAAAAAAAAAAAAAAAAAAAAAACAAAAAACCAGCTACCATATTAACACGTTCGACGATCCGCTGTTCACATACGAAAAATGTCTCGGCAATCGAGTTTTGGAAGAGTCTTGGCTAATGTGGTCGTCGAAAAACATCCCCAAGCTTATTTTAATCGAACATCGGCCGTTCGATAGTCTATTATACTATAGAGCTTTATTTGATTCCCCTAAGGGTTACAATTTGCATACACCCGCCTCCTTTAACAACCTCCCCCTCCTCCTTACCCTAGCCTTAATTTCTAACTAAACTTATCTTAGAGTGCCTTGACTACTTAACTTGAAATATACTAGACTAAAAACTAATAATAGAGAGAGAGAGAGAGAGAGAGAGAGAGAGAGAGAGAGAGAGAGAGAGAGAGAGAGAGAGAGAGAGAGAGAGAGAGAGAGAGAGAGAAACAACAACAACAATGTACAAAAGACACCTATGTACAAACTAAGAGTTGATTTTGTGATCGACAGTTCATTTCTGTCTGTTTCAAAAGTTGTTCATTTTTGCAACCTTGGAATACCTCAAGGTCATCCGAAAGACATACACTGAATTTGTTGTTTCTCTGTGCTTTCATATCAAAACAAAAATATTGCATTCTATTTAACTCTTTGGGGCACGCTGGGATTAAAAGTGTCCCACCTTTTTGTTGCACCGTAATGCATGGTGGGACATTTTTAGTCCCACCTCGAAATATTGCAATAGCCGCATGCGCACAGGTTTATATTTCGTTTTGTTTACGTAAAGCAGTTGGTAATATCTTCAACAAATGTTACAAATGTATTTACTTGTGATGGCAACATTCGACATGCCAATACAGGTTCATCAATTGTTGCAAGCGGAAGATTTATTGCGACAATCTTTTTTTTCTGGTTTTATGTGAAAAATCGTAGAAGTAAGTTAATTTTTATAAAAATTAATTCCATATAAGCAAGTGAAGAGCTTTATAATTAAAACTAAAGCTTAAATTTGTGGTGGTGGACTATTTGAGTCCCACCCTATAACAACAAATTTAATTAAACTATCACTATTTTTTGTTTTTACATTATGTGATAACTTTATTAATAAAAATATACCAATTTTGTTTCATTTAAAACGCAATAAAATTTCTTTGTAACATGGGTCCATTTTATTATCTGAAATCCTGTGCCGCAAAGAGTTAAAGTATACGAAGTGACCTTGAGACAACCTTGAAGAAATAAAGATAATAATTTGTTTTGTCACACTGACATTCTACATAGAAACTGATGATAAAAATCACTGCACATCTTTGCCCAATCCTGTACCATTCACCATATCAAATGGCACTTATCACGGGACACACTATACATAACAGGATTTGTTTGATTGAAACATTTTATCCAGGGGAATTGCAATATAAACGAATTTTTAAGATTATGGGACTGTTTGTGTTTTCCCGATTAAATAATGATACGATCGGGTTTATGAATTGTTTTTACGTGGCCCGACGGAATTTCGAGTTTAATTCGGCAGCTGCCAATGCTGTGAGTCGAGAACAAGTAATTTGTTAACTCGGAACATCGGCTTTGTATGATCGCAGACGAAGGACAACGAGACAGCGTTGCACTGTGCAGCACAGTATGGACACACGGAAGTGGTGGCACAGCTGTTGCAATACGGATGCGACCCCAGTATCCGCAACAGCCGGGGAGAATCTGCACTCGATCTCGCCGCACAATATGGCAGGTAAATTGCACTTGCCATTTTTGTCCCACTCCCCCCACCCCACCCGCATTTTGAGAAAAAAATTGAAATCGAAACTTTGTTCGAATATTTGTCCCTGTTTGCGCGACAAACGGTTGAAAACAATAAAACTGTCGCCTTGTTAGTTATTACTTAATGCTATCCGTATAAATCGATCGATGACGTTTGCTAATTGGCTCTACACTCCCCCAGTAACGTTAATTATCTTTTGTAGACTGGAAACTGTGCAATTACTCGTTAGTACGTATCCGGAGCTGATCGTACCTCTTCGGAACTCTTCCTCGTCAGTGATTTTTCCTCATACGCCGCTGCATTTGGCTTCGCGGAATGGCCACAGGTAAGTCTACGAACAACGAACTATGATACGAAATCATCTTGTTTTCTTTATACTGTGAATTCACGATAAATGTCGAAAAACATGGCTCCGGCCAAGGACATTTATCGTGAAGGAAAAACTATTTTTCGACCTCTGCTGAAGGTAGAGAAGGTCAGCGAAGCTCGAGAGGCTTTCGGTGAAAGTCTCATAAAATAATAATAAAAAATAATGAAGTTTTGTTATTGGATTAGTAGTGGTCTCACACCGATATACCCGACCCGTATTATGTTACATTTTTCTCGGCGACCGAAGCCTCTCGAGCTTCGGGGCCCCTCGCGGGGTATACCTAGTGGTAGTGGGGATAGTTCTGGGACAATTAGAGGAAAGATGTTGTGGACATTTATCGAGAAAACAGCGTATCTCAAAAAATATGAATGATGTAGAAAAATGTTTTAGATATAAATTGTATGGTTTCACGGGAGGGGGGGGGGGGCACATTGTGCTGTTGTTTATTCGATCTTTAGACGATTTTGAAAGGGTCTGTTAGGGTCAATTTGGAATTTTTCAATTGAAATTCATATTTTTATAGTATATTATTATTACTGACATCGAAACGTTTTCGAAATACTACGTTATCTTACCGTAAATTAAAAGAGGCCTCTCGAGCTTCCCGGCCCCTCACGGGGTATACCTAGTGGTAGTGGGGATAGTTCTGGGACAATTAGAGGAAAGGTGTTGTGGACATTTATCGAGAAAGCAGTGTATCTCAAAAAATATGAATGATGTAAAAAAAATGTTTTAGATATAAATTGTATGGTTTCACGGGGGGGGGGGGGGCACATTGTGCTGTTGTTTATTTGATCTTTAGACGATTTTGAAAAGGTCTGTAAGGGTCAATTTGGAATTTTTAAATTGAAATTCATATTTTTATAGTATATTATTATTACTGACATCGAAACACTACGTTATCTTACCGTAAATTAAAAGAGGCCTCTCGAGCTTCCCGGCCACTCACGGGGTACACCCTGCGGTAGTGGGGATAGTTCTCGGACAATTATAGGGAAGATGTTTTGGACATTTATAAAAAAAAAACACTGTAGATATGTTTACGTAACAACTGATTCGAAGAGTATACAGAACATACCATTTTAGTTACATATTTAGTTTACATGTGAAGGTATGTCCACGCCGAAGCAATAACGAACGACCATTTTTGAAAGCAGCGACTTTTTAAAGATACACGGAACATCAACTAAAAGTTGCTCGTCGTTGTTTCAGCTTGAGCATACAATGGCACAAGATTTCATTTCACGTGCTTTATAGTCACAGTATTTGTTTGGGATGCCATCGATTATTCCGTCTAGCCTATCTTAACCCATGATTTCGATTATTCGGTGTTCAATAACTGGTCGATACCGCTCAACAGCTCCGCTTTCTCTCTTTATTTAATCAAGCTGAACCGATGATCGTACATGGCGTTCGATCAACACGCGAGGGTGGCGGCCTACGCGTTTGCAGCCGGTGTCCATGAAATGTATTTTATATTGCATTGCAGATCAGGATCGCTGTTAGATTATTCATGATTCGCGGAACCCTGCCGAACTCGTGTACACTCGGCTTCCGAGCGCGTACACGAATCGCACGATTAATTTGTGTTTGAGGTACGGGACCGAAAGGAAGCTTTATCGGCTTTTATCCTTATCCTTTCTATAATATTTCTTCAGTATTAATCAACAAACACGGTGACACGGCGACACGCACACAACAAAATAAGGGAGGGTAGCAAAAGGGTAGCTTCCGCTGTTACACAATAGCGACTGTGAATTGTGCTTTTGATCCTGTTTTAGTTGTCTCTTCGCAGAGGGAGTCATTCGCAGTGTTATTAGCAGAATTGAATAACTATGAACTGTACCAGTAGGTCTGATTCATATTTGGCTGATTGAAATTTGGAAAATCTAAATTTGTTCACTGTCTTATCAAACACGTCTTTTTGGGGGCGCGCAGTGGCTCAGTGGATAGAGCGCCCGACTACAAACACTGTGGTCGTGAGTTCGAATCCCACCGCCGTCACCTCTGGAAATTCTTCTATGTGATATTATACTGCGTTGCCCAAGGTGGTTCGGAGCCCACCTTTATAAACTGTAGGTCCTTCACGCACACGTCCATACACACACACACCCATCGTACACTCACCGATTATAGTACCAAATCTCATTGTTCCACCCCCGTCGCTAATGACCCTGGCAGTTGAAGCGACGTTAAATAACAAAATAAATAAACGTCTTTTTGGAACGTAGAACGTTGCGCCGTAAGTGATCAAGTATGATCCCTGGTGAAAATATTGGTAATTATTTAGAAGTATTCTCTCCTCACCGATTTCGATGACCTTGAAATATGTTGTTGTTGTCTAGCAATAGTTTTTTGCGAATATCTCGAAGTTGTTCAGAGTGATGACCTTAACAGCATATTTCAAGGTCATCGAAATCGGTGAGGAGGGCAAACTTCTAAATAATTACCAAAATATTAAATAATGATGAACACAAATAGACAAGTTCTGATCCCGCCGTACACGACCACACAAGCTGTTCGCCCTTAGCTCTGCACCGCGGCATAGTTGCGTCAGTCACCAACTCGCAACACCCGCCCCCTCCTAAGATTTTGCATACCCTCTCATATATACGTCCTTCCTCTTCCTTCCACTTTTTACAATGTCCCAATCAGTGTTGGGATGCGGTGCATCCTTTCTCGCGCATGCGCGGCCAAAACAGTTACGTATCTATATCATGATGACGAGGTGGTGGAGCCCTAAGACAGTTATATTGGCGGGAACGTATCGAAACAATCTATTCCGGACAAAAAGACTTCAGGACGTGTCCTACGAGTTACAAAATGTACACAAATACACATGTTATACATTCATTTTTCAGAATCAAATCATACCAATTTTTTAAAATTCTTCTGGGTGCTCAAGGTACCCCATTTTATCGAGAATCTTACTTTACTGAGGCCAAAATCGCCGCGCATGCGCGAGAAAGGATGCACCGCATCCCAACACTGGTCCCAATACATATTCATTTTATTATTATTATTATGATGAACACGTGATTAGAAGCTTGGCGAGCCGCAACTTCGCCGAACTAAGACGACCACTCCCTTCGGGCCTCGTGTCTGAGAAACGTTCGTCACCTTTTTCCGCGAACCGTTAGTGTTAAGTGCCGAGTAATATGGCCCTCGCATTGTATCACCGGAACAACAATGGACTCGTTTCAGCTAACCATAAGGCCGTCGAGCCATTTGCAGCGTTGCCCATTAGAGCCAATCAGAGAGCACCGCGTTGCGTAATTCCGTCGAATACGATATGTGCGTCCTCCGACTGGCATGATCCGTCGCAACCCTCTCCTGGTTACACGCCCTATATTACCATCCTGCCGATCGCCGCTCTCTCATTCCTCGCTGAGCCTCAGCGAATGCATTCGATCGCATTGTACCGTCAACAGCTCTGCCCATCCGTGCGGATTGCTGACCGCCACTCGATTACGAGGATCGTATTAATCATTATCTATGAAACGTACCGACCTAGATCAGCCCGGCTCTCACGAGCTAGCCGAATCGCGATTGCTCGGACCATACCAGAATGTTTAATACCCTTTCATGCTTGAAACTGTTCTGTCACTTGATGAGCGCGCCCCGCTGCGAATATATTGGGCTCCTTTAACGGATTTGCTTTCAACCGCGTCAAGGATCATCGTTCGCTTCCCAGCTAGCTTGTCGACCGTTATTTTTCTCTGACTTTGAAATCGCTTCCTCCCACCTAGAGATAAAAGCGGATTCTCAACCTCTGCACATAACAGGATGCGGATAAATTCATTTGACTGGAAATGTCCTCCTCTAGATACAAATTAACCCTTCAGAGACAACACCTGCGCACCTGTGCTGACTCTACAAAAGTATCATTCAGAGCTCACAGGAAGTCATCCGGGAGATTTGCGGGGCAACAGGAACAAGTGTCCCTGCCATCCACGCTTCTGCTTATTATTATTTTATTATTATTTTCTTAAGATTCTCGGGCGGGCGGACATAACAGGATCCTCGTTCCCTTCTCTGCTCACATGTCACGCAAGTGTGACGAATGCGGATAAATTCATTTGACTGGAAATGTCGTCCTCTAGATACAAATTAACCCTTCAGGGACAACACCTGTGCACCTGTGCTGACTCTACAAAAGTATTATTCAGAGCTCACAGGAAGTCATCCGGGAGATTCGCGGGCCAACAGGAACAAGTGTCCCTGCCATCCACGCTTCTGCCTATTATTATTTTATTATTATTTTCTTAAGATTCTCGGGCAGGCGGACATAACAGGATCCTCGTTCGCTTCTCTGCTCACATGTCACGCAAGTGTGACGAATGCGGATAAATTCATTTGACTGGAAATGTCCTCCTCTAGATACAAATTAACCCTTCAGAGACAACACCTGCGCACCTGTGCTGACTCTACAAAAGTATCATTCACAGCTCACAGGAAGTCATCCGGGAGATTCGCGGGCCAACAGGAACAAGTGTCCCTGGCATCCACGCTTCTGCCTATTATTATTTTATTATTATTTTCTTAAGATTTACGGGCAGGCGGACGGTTCCGATGTGCGAGGCTGCGCTGGACCCTAGTAGGGACTTTTCTACCTCAGAAATCGAGTGACGCTTTACCGAGATTGCTCATGATTTCCGCCAATCCGAGCAACGGCTTTTCCAACGCGCGGGCCATAGATCGTAGGGTGACCTGTCCAGTGAATGAACATAATTCGTATTAAACAAAAAACTAATATTTTGGTAATTATATAGAAAAGGGCTGCGTACTCCGATTTTGATGAAATTTTAATATATTATAGATTTCGACATTTTGAACTTTTTCCTTTTCCAATATAGGAGGGTCGCTTTTAGTTTTAGAGATATTTGCGAAAAACTATCGGTAATGTTGATTTCATAACGGAAACGCTCTATTTAGAAACACTGGGTGTGTGTGTGTGGTATTGTCGCTTCTTATCTCCACAACGTGTTTACAAACAAAAAATAAACAGATGCGGCCCGAAAATCCAGGAAATGGAATAACAGAAGAAACAAGCAGAATTAACTCCTGTAGATAACTCTGATCATACCTAGATAGGCTGAGCTTTCAATTTTCAGACATTTCCTGGATTTTCGAGCCGCATCTGTTTATTTTTTGTTTGTAAACACGTTGTGGAGATGAGAAGCGACAATACCACACACACCCAACCAGTGTTTCACATGCACTCAGTGTTTCTAAAAAGAAGGTTTCCGTTACGAAATTAACATTACCGATAGTTTTTTGCAAATATCTTGAAAACTAAAAGCGACCCCCCCTATATTGGAAAAGGAAAAAGTTGTTCAAAATGTCGAAATCTATAATATAT
Organism: Sphecodes monilicornis; assembly: GCA_913789915.3. NCBI lineage: Eukaryota > Metazoa > Arthropoda > Insecta > Hymenoptera > Halictidae > Sphecodes > Sphecodes monilicornis. The sequence continues at coordinate 2,779,853 of OU565300.1, forward strand.
GAAAATTTCATCAAAATTGGAGTACGCAGTCCTTTTCTATATAATTACCAATATTTATTAGTCACGCAGATATAGACGTCATGCTTAAGAGATCTAATTTCTTTTATAACCGATTTCCCGCTACACTCATTTATTTAGCAGTGGTCCGAACGACATATATTCAAGGTAAGTATTATTTTCGTCTAGCAAAATCTATCGTCCGATCGTAATCGATTAGAAATTTGTATTTTGAGGTTATAAGTTTGTTTGGATAATTATCATTCACTGGGGTACCTATGTTCATTCGTTGAAAATTGATGGACCTTTGCTTGACGGTAAAGTAGAAAATTGTATACCGGTAAGGTAGAAAACTGTATGCCGGTAAGGTGGATAATGGTAAGAAATTTTCTTTTTTGCGAATCGCCAAAAATCCTTTTGGGAAACCTGTTTTTAATACCAAAATAGGCTATGTGCAAAATTTCAGGTCAATCCGATTTGACCGGTTTTCGGAACTCCAGCTTTTGTTCGATTTACCTCGCAATGGTCTGATCAACTCATAATTAGCGCAGTTTATGAAGGTTCATCTAACCGAAATGTTGAATTTCATTTCTGCGTTAAATGAAAAAAGCGAATTTGTTCAGACTCGTTCCCCCACCTCGTTTTCGATTTTAATAAACTGAGAATTCATCGACGATGTGACGGGTGAATTGTATTTAGCAAAGCGAGCGTTTTGAAATTTACTTCGATAGAACGAAGCACAATTCGGCGTTGCATGAACCATTGGTGGATAGATAGGAACGAGAAAGCAAGCTTCCCTATGATAACAAAAGAGGTATTACGCGGCGGATGAAAAGAATTTCGACAAATATCGCAGCGAGCTCGTCCCGGCCCGTTCGATTTACTAGTATTTACACAAATAATCGGCGATGGTTACATGGCGCGGTAAAAATGTTCAGTTAAATAAACGATATTGTAAGCACGAGTCTTTGTTATTTGATTAATTGAACCGTTCAATCGGATGATGCAAGATTAACTGGATAATCGGTTTCGCCGGTGCTGTAGAATTAAATAACGGGAATGAATTTCGTTGCCCGTTATAAAACAATTCTTTTGGCCAGAATTTCGCTAGCTTTAAAGAGTTATTTACCAAACAGCTCAACCGAGGGGCAAACCATTACGATGCCAACAACAAATTTCGTTGAATTTGTCACAATGAAGTAAATTGAATATTTACCACACGCGATTATATCGCAGAGAAAACAAAATACTAAAAATTGTATTTCACAATTTTTTTATGTGGGCCCATATCGAACATTCAGAAAATACGTTGTGTAGTGTCTGTGTCAATTACACGTAATTTGAAAATTTCATCAAAATCGGTGTATGCGAAAAAAATTCGACGCAAAAATCAGTTAACAGTTTTCTAATCAAGTTAATAGCATTTTTTAATTATTTCCGTGAAATGTTCAAGGTTTATCAGTGTCCAATAGGCTTACAGAATAAATAAAATGTTACAATTTGAAGGTTAGCTTAGTTTTTCACCGGGAAAAATGGCGAAGAAATCGATTTTTATTTTTTTTAACAACGGCGCACCAAACTGAAAAATATGAAAAAATTCATATACGATACTTATAATAATATATCGGTACTGTAAAAATATAAAGTTAGTCACACAGAATAAATAAAATGTTACAATTTGAAGGTTAGCTTAGTTTTTCACGGGGAAAAATGGCGAAGAAATCGGTTTTTATTTTTTTTAACAACAGCGCAAGAAACCGAAAAATGTGAAAAAATTCATATATGATACTTATAATAATATATCGGTACTGTAAAAATATAAAGTTAGTCACTCTAGAATTTCCATGTGAAATTTACATTTTTTCGATTTTTTTGAGGTTTTTGATTTTTTACAAGCAGGATTTTCAATTTAAAAATCTGAAACCAATTGAAAAGTATGCATTTGGGTTCTTGACATGTGTCAGATTTTTACCAGAATTTCTAAACATCATTAACTAGGGAAAATAAGTGAAAAACTGATTTTTCGATTTTACCCCATAACTACCCTCCCGATCGAGATACAGGGTTGAAATTTTGCATAGTACGGTTTTTCTTGATGCCCTATCGATCGACTCATCCGCAATATTATTTGATTCAAGGGCAGTTTTGACCACCTTATCCGGCTATATGTCGTCTATAGGCGGCATTTGTGTGACGAAAGAAACCAAAATTCATCCTGCAGTTACAAATGTCCGTAAGACGAGCTCGCGTCGCAACAGGACGATCAGTTTTGTTCATTGCCTTAACCCTCCGATTGCGGTGCCCGAGTTTAATTTGACTCGGAATATCAAGAATCGTCATGTAGGTACTCAATTTGTGGCAATTCGAGTAAATGAATAGCTGTTGTGTTGGGGATATCCGAAAGACTGATGTGTCTACAAGAAATATCTAATACATGTCTAAAAAGTATTAACACTTTGCCATCCGGCGACATCACAGTGGTGTCGCGCACAAAGTATTGCTCAACGGCCGGCGACACCACAGTGGTATACTGGACGGCATAGTGTTAATTGCGCATTATTTAATATTTACTATTAATATTTAATATTTACATATGTATATCTTCCAAATTTCATGAAAATAGGATGCAGGATTGAAAACTCATGAGAGGTAACGATGACATTAGTAAAACTTGAAAATTTATAATCACTCGACAACCTCAAGAACCGCCGGCGCCAAGCGAAGAAATTTTTACGAGACGTGCGGACGGCAAAGTGTTAATTAAAGCTGTGAATGTTCGTACGCATCATCAATTATTCAGTTGTAAAAATGGTCCGTCGTCCAAAGGTTGAAATACAGCACTATCAAAGTGGCCCAAATTGTCATCCCTCCGGCGTTAGTTCCCATTGTTCTCGTGGAGCTGCGAATCAGAATTGTATTTAACGCTTTGCTCGGCCAATTCGTTCTCATTCAACATCGCGGCGTCACGTCCATAATCCGGCTGGTAAGCCTTTAAAATAATCGACGTTGTCGGACGAGTAGCGCGCGATGGTACGGCGGCCGGGGGAAGGGGGGGGGGGGCGTTGCTCGGGGTATTGGGGGTTGGGTAACAAGGGCTCTCGAAACGGCTGGGTTAGGTAGAAAATCATTCGGCGATCGTGCGTCCCCGCGAAACGGCAGTCACATTGTAATCGGGTATAACGTCGGTTTTTCTATGCAGCTTCGCAGCCGGTAATCGCTTTAACTGGCGCTCGCCGCTTATAATGCGATCGCGTCGCGATATACAGTCCGATGGATGTATTTTCTGTCGCTGGTGGTCCTCGCTCGATCCGCTCGATCTCCATCCTGCATCCCCGGCCACCTCGTCTCGATCGAGGCAACGCGCCCACGTTTTATCCAGCGCACTTTGGTTAAACAGCCCCCGAACCCTCCTCCCCTGACTGCCCCAGCCTGCCCCTCTGTTCCCCGTCGGCGTTGATAAACGCGGAGGATGCAGCGAGCACGCGTGGAAACATCCAACCCGCCGCGCGTTTACACGCTGGTACGTATCGTGCGTGGTCTCCGCGTGTGTACGCTCGGTGTTTACCGCTCCGGTGTTTGCCGCTCGACGATGCACGCTCGCCATTTGTCGCCTCGCCTGACTCGCGGAGAACTATTCACACATTAGTCAATAATAAGGGAGTCGAGGTCTTTGCCGAACTGTCGACGCATTGTTCGAAACTACTATTTCAGCGGTTACACGGTAGCCCGTCTTCGAACACTGTCGATTATGGAGATACAGTGAAGAGCAAAAGTGAATCAACACGATTTCAAATATTTTTCAACTTAGAACGAATCACTTGGGTGTTCTTGAGAAGATGGAAGGATTAGCTTGTTAGATGATGGGTACAAAAGAAGTTTCAAATTTTTTGATAAAATTGCCATTAGTCGGAATAGCGAAAAAATATAGTGGAAGATTGTTTTCACAACTTTTTTGTCTGGGCCTGTATTGAAAATTTAAAAATGGTGTCTTATGGACTGTAATAAATTATATACCTGCTGAAAATTTCATCGGTCTTGGTTTACGAGTTATTAACGATTAAAAGTGGGAAGAATTGCAGTTATAAATCGAAAATCGTGAAAAACTGCAATTTTCCCCACTTTTAATCATTTAGTCATAAATTAATATTGATAAAATTTTCAGCATGTGTATAATTCATTTGAGTCTATAAGACATCATTTTTAAAAGTCAGTAACGCTGATATAAAGTACAAATAAAACGATCACACCTATCCTGTATTTCACTGCAAGTTTGACCTTGAATGACCTTGAGTCATAGATAATTGAAGTCGTCTTAAAACGCACTATTTGATGATGGGTAAAGAAACATAGCATTCCATTAAAAAAAGACAGTTGACCTTCACCTGACCTTGGAGTGTCCACCGGGAAAAATGAAAGTTGCACCACATGATCAGACCCCCTCAGTACTGAATCAGTATGATCAATATTTTTCCAGATATTCGTCTGTAACGCTTTACCATAATTTCCACCCTGTATATTATTATTAGGCGTCTCTAATCAACTCAAATACCGCCTCAGGCGGCACAAGACGACGCAGTACCTGTCCATTACAAAACTGAAAGTAACTGCAGTTTCGAATCCCCGTGTCACGGACGCAACATCCGCGCGCAAACAGCGATAACACCGTAGCCGAAGAAATGGAATCAATATCCCGGCATCGGCACAAAGTCGGCACGAAAACATCAATTTCCTGATCCCCTGTCGGCACCAAACATCATCGCGCAACAAAAACAAAACGAAAAAAAAAACGAAAATCTCGAAAGCCGGCGGTGTGTCCTATGGAAAAAATTGACGCCCACGCGTCGCGTAATGCAATAAGTGTTGCGCAATTCGATCAGCTCTCGTCTCGTTGATTAGGTTCGAAAGGGTCCGGCAATCTCCACGGTCAAACAGAGCGACAGACTGCGGTGCATGTGCCGGGTGAATCGCGCGCTTGTACGCGCGTGTAGGTGCGAGCATTTTGAATGTTTGGATAAGCGCCGAGACTACGGTGGCTGGTGCGCAGAACTTGTGCTCGCGTACTCTCTCGTTTCCGGTGTATAGCGTATGTATTCGGATCGGTCCGGGTCGGGCCGGGTCGGGCCAGGCCGGGCCGCGTGTGTACGCGAGAGCCGAGTGCACGGTCCGATGTGTACACACGGAACGCGGTGGGACACGGTTGTGTACCGATGCACACACTACGATGATTGCGTTCACACACGCATTTCACGCGTTCGCCACGATATTTGGCGGATCGGCCGAATGCGGGGTCGCCGCCGCCCCGCGCGCTAAAGGAGAGAAAGAGAGCCGTGGCTCGGGCAGGAGAGGGCCGGGACGGGAAGGGATTGGGAACGGGACTGGAGTAATGTCTATTATCGGATTCAATATCGGTGCTCTTGGTAAGCCAGTATACAAATACCCCTATGGCACGGTAATAACAACATAGGTGCACACGTGAATCCGATTCTCAGCCACGAATCCTATATGCGACGGATGGCTGCGGTCACTGCAGTCGGTGCACGGCTACCAGACAGATACAAAACGAAACCCAGGGCTTCGCGCACCCTATCAGCCGAAATGGAAAATGCAAACGGCAACCTGGCCACTTTCAGCCGACTCCGATTCTATTACGCTGACGAGAGCGGCCTGACTGGTTCCAAGTTAGCAGGAACAGATATTCTTCGATGTCTATTCTGGATCGTGGACGAATTTTCTCGACGAGTTGTGTCGGAGATCGAGAATGTTTGATTGACCTTTGCGGCTCGGGTGCTCCCCTCTTCTTCGTTTCAGAACTTTCAACACTCCGGGTCAAAAACATTGCACACATTAAGATTTTCACGATTTTAACTTATAGTGCACATTACCACTGAAATTTGTATCTACAGGGTGAGGCATTTAAAACAGGACGCTTGAAAAACTCGCTTGCTTTGGAGATAGAAGAAAATGCCTCGGACCAAACTTATTTGGTATCGAAGGATTCATAATCTGATGCTACTAGTTTTTTGATAGGTGGTGGCGTCAAGGACATATAAAGGTCAACTCTGTTTTTTTAAATGGAACAGTATGTTTCTTTACTTACATTCTGATAGAGTATTCCAACACAAACACGATGACCTATTATTAAGGTCATTCAAGGTCACTCAAGATCAACTGCAAGTGTGGATAGTTCAGGGACAATTACGGTTCAGATATTTTGGACAATTATCGAATATTCACTGTAGAAGAAAATGCATCGGACCAAACTTCCTTGGTATCGATGGGCTCATAATCAGACGTTTGAATGCTTGTTCGGTCTAGTGTTAATGAGATAGTGTCGAACAAATACATATGAAATAAAAATAAAACAGCAGGAATAATGCCACGTGAAAATTGTTTTCTTTTTCTCGTTTCAGAGCCGTTGTGGAAGTGCTGCTTGCTGCGGGCGTTGACGTAAATACACGGACGTCTGCGGGAACCGCAATGCACGAGGCGGCGCTTTGCGGAAAAATGGAAGTGGTGCGAGCTTTACTCGACAGAGGGGTCGATTTGGGCATCCGGGACTCAAGGCAGAACACGGTCCTGGACCTTCTGGGCCAATTCCCACCGCACGTCACACAGGATATCACTGCAGTGATAAAAAGTGCGTTTGTTGCGCGCAGTATGCTTTCCTTGCATCAATTCCTACTTTCTGTCAATTATATCTACGCAATTATTACCATTTCGCGATAGATTGTCAGAGAATATTGTAAAAGCTTAAGAGATGCATGTTAGATATTATGAATCGCGACTCTGCTCTTTCACGGTTCTGGGGTAAGTGCTGAACGGTCTAACACAGTCCTCTTACCAGAAGACACCCCATGCCTTCCCCACTCCGTGGTCAGCTCCTTCAGGGCAGAGTCCCAATCCTTGTGCAACGCACTCATCGCTGTCTGACTCTCTCTCTCTCTCTCTTTCTCTCTTTCTCATAAAGTCATTCCAAACTTTCACTCATCTGTTTCACATAAACATCCCCGTGACGGCCGATAGCCGGAAGACCCAGCGCGGTCGCCTGCCATCGTCCATCGACGGTTCTGTTTAGTCTCAAGCATCCCTCTTTAAGACCTCACGCAGGCCAAGATCCTGCCATAAATCCTTCCAGCCTAAGAGTCGCATCGACACGAGCCCTTGACCTGGCTTAAAACACGTTGACGCTAACATGCATGTCCATTAACAAATAACTTGCGGCACTTATTGCGAGAGCGATTCTAAAGACGCGTGCAGACTGTGGACACGTCCGAGATAGAGACTGGAAAGCTGTACACCAGAGATGGGCAATTTTGCCTCAATTGAGGCAAAACCGTCAACACCGTAGGGCAGGCATGTCCAGGAATAGCTCACTTGGACGCGTTTTCGAGGAAGACACCTACTTTTCCCGACCGCGCGTCTCGCTCCCTGTGGCGGCCGTAGTTCTCCGAGCTCCTCAGGCTCGTACCTACCGCTTGCGGTATGTATTGCGTGTGGCGCTTTGGGGCGACTCTAATAACCATAGGTTTCCACATCACCCATGAGGTACTATGGTCAATGCGTTTTTTTTTTGTCAGTGGTATCCCTTATAGGTCTATTCTACTGCGTTGCACGATAATTTCGAAAAAATAAATTTGGAAAATAGTTTTTATTATACTGTCAAAATTTTACTGACAATTAGGAAAGCATGCTTCAAAACTTTAAGTGAATCGAAGTATTCCATTTTAAGAAATTTTGCCATCCGAATTTTCTCAATGTTCGGATCGACTTATTTGTGCAAATGTTCGTTTTCAAAAATGCGTAACATTAAAACAAAGCAACGTACACTGCTGAGCGATTCCTCGCTATCGTCTTTGATGCGGATATTGTAAGCTTTCCTAATTGTTAGTAAAATTTTGACAGTATAATAAAAACTATTTTCCAAATTTATTTTTTCGAAATTATCGTGCGACGCAGTGGAATAGGCCTCTAGGGGATACCACTGACAAAAAAAAACGCATTGACCATAGTACCTCATGGGTGACGTGGAGACCTATGGGTATGAGAGTCGCCCCAAAGAGCCACACGCAATACATACCGCAAGCGGCAGGTACGAGCCTGAGGAGCTCGGAGAATATGGCCGCCACGGGGAGCGAGACGCGCGGTCGAGAAAAGTAGGCGTCTCCCTCGAAAACGCGTCCACGTGAGCTATTCCTGGACATGCCTGCCGTAGGGCCCTCTGTCCCCTTCCATCAAGCGCGGTACAATGGGGCAACGAAGACACGAGACATCAGCGTACGCAACGAACGTGCGCGCTGCATGAAAGAGAGATTGGTGGGAGAAGCAGGCATTTGAGGGGCTCCACCCGTGCCCACCACTGCTGTACACGCTTGAAGTAGAGTTGCTCTTATAAAGTGATACAATGTATAAATGTATACTATGTGATGGGCACGGTAGTGGCCCCTCAAACGCCTGCTTCTGGCGACAGTGGGCGCTATGGTGGGGACGGTTTTGTCTCAATTGTGACAAAAATGCCCATCCCTGGATTGTAGACGCTCTCTCGATGTAGCTCTGACAGTAATCTGAAGTTTCTTACCTTTCTGCACACCCATCCCGGAGGGGCCCCGGAGAGTTTTTTTTACATAGCTTTGGAATAGGCAGGGCTCTCCGGGATGTCTGATCCGGCGTGGTACCGATTCTTCCCTCGCACGACCGAAGGGCCATAATTCTTCCACTTTAGAGCGCGCGTTGACAGTTCCCTCTGTGCATAGCACAAAAACAACGTTTCCAGGGACTCCACACCTCCTTAAAGTAAACTATCTAAACTAACTAGCTAAGTCCCGGTCCGGCCCGTCCCGGATGGGTGTGCAGAGACCCTAATTCGGCTAGAACCGAAAATGCGTTTGAAACGAGGCGTGCTCCTACCACTCTGACCCAAGCGGGGCGCATTCCTTTCACGGAAGTTCTTGCGAGGCTCGCACAGTACCACCAGATTGGTGACACCCTGTATGATTTCGAAATGATTAACAGTTGCAAAATAACGGGCTGCCGACAGGGCATAGGTCCGCCCTTAGGGTCTCTGCATACCCATCCGGGACGGGCCTCGGAGAGTTTTTTTACATAGCTTTGGTATAGGCAGGGGTCTCAGAGATTTCTGATCCGGTGTGGTTCCGAGTCTTTTACCTCTGTGCATAGCACAAAAACAACGTTTCCAGGGACTCCACACCTCCTTAAAGTAAACTATCTAAACTAACTAGCTAAGTCCCGGTCCGGCCCGTCCCGGATGAGTGTGCAGAGACCCTAATTCGGCTAGAACCGAAAATGCGTTTGAAACGAGGCGTGCTCCTACCACTCTGACCCAAGCGGGGCGCATTCCTTTCACGGAAGTTCTTGCGAGGCTCGCAGAGTACCTCCAGATTGGCGACAGCCGGTACGATTTCGAAATGATTAACAGTTGCAAAATAACGGGCTGCCGACAGGGCATAGGTCTTCCTCTGGCGTGGAGAGCGATGCCGACAGTGAAAACTTGCCACCTATTCCGGTCCAGGGCGGCGATTCGTTGGGCAGCCCTTACGAGAACGTCCGGCCAGGGGATGATCTCTCACCGGCGGAAGGGACGTCGCCCACTCAATGGCAGTTCTATCATAAGCCTCGAGACGACGATCGACGCGTTTCCGGTACTTCCGTCATGTCTTTGTGAGTATCCATTTTCTCCCCTAACTTTCGTTCTGCCTACGCGCGCGCGTCTTCGCTTGCTGTGCTCCTTATCTCCAGGTCGTATACTCCTTCTTTTTTGTGTGTGTGATCTTGCGTGCTACCCGGCTCACCCCTGCTATATGTTGTCTGCGAAACGGTGCGAGTATCTTCATGCAGTTGCTGTACCTGGAACATGTTCTTTATTTCCGGAGATATATAATAAGATGATATATTGTGATTGGTATAATGTTATGGCTAATGAACCGACGAACTCAATCATATATAATATGTCGACCTTCAAATGACCTTCGGAAGAGTTATTTTTCAAGAAGCATAATTTAAAATACGAATATGATATTCAAAATTATGTTATATATTGCTGAAATGCCAAATAGCCAAATTTGAGAAATTAAATTGTACAATTTGGTACTATTAAATTAAATTACATCCATACTTGCGACAATATTTAACAATAATAATATAAATTATATTTCACAAATTTCATCGCAACGATAGTCGTTCATATAGTTTCGGGCGAGGTTGTACGTTGAAATAAAGATTCAACAAATGCGTTCATGATCTTGATAGAATATCTCGTGCCAGGCGTGCACAAAAAAGCATTGAAGCCAGGAGTGACATTGGGTAAATTCTCTACACTCTACAGTACAGCAGTTAATATCCTAAGTACATTATACCTCCCGTTTCGGGGAGAAATTACTATCCCTGGCAAATCAATTACGAAAAATACTATCGTCCGTATATGAGAGTTAATTCCGTAGTAGTCCGTATAAGAGTTAATGATATTTCAGAAAAATATTAATATACAGGATGGAGATTATAAAGCGTTACAGACGAATAAAAACGTTCACAACCCTGAATGACCTTGAGTCATAGGTCATGGAACGCATCTTAAAACGCACTATTTGGTGCTGGATAAAAATACATATCATTCCAGTTAAAAAAACAACTTTTTTGTCTGGGCCCGTATTGAAAATTTAAAAATGGTGTCTTATGGACTGTAATAAATTATATACGTGCTGAAAATTTCATCGGTCTTGTTTTACGAGTTATTAACGATTAAAAGTGGGAAGAATTGCAGTTATAAATCGAAAATCGTGAAAAACTGCAATTTTCCCCACTTTTAATCATTTACAAGTCGTAAACTAATATTGATAAAATTTTCAGCATGTATATAATTCATTTGAGTTTATAAGACATCATTTTTAAAAGTCAGTAACGCTGATATAAAGTACAAATAAAACGATCACACCTTTTCTGCATTTCCCTGCAAGTTTGACCTTGAATGACCTTGAGTCATAGGTAATGGAACGCATCTTAAAACGCACTATTTGATGCTGGATCAAAAAAACATATCATTCCAGTTAAAAAAAGAAAGTTGACCTTCAGCTGACCTTGGAGTGTCCACCGGGTAAAATAAAAGTTCCACCACTATCGTTGCGTTCGGCTTTGTCGTTAGATGGAAATATGTTTCACATCGAAATTACGCAAATTCCGCGTAATTAGTGGCAGCAACTTGATTCGTTTGATGGAATCATTTTTGCCAGGGGTAATAAGAACCACGATAAAGCCTAGTGTCTGAATCGGTCGTGACGAGCTCCACACCAATAGACACCACTTAGAAATGAACCGGAACGTCGATGATCGGCCATGTTCCACTGCCTCAAGAAAAAGGACAGTGGAACAACAGGCCAGAAAATAAAAACCGTGCCTACTAATCACACAAAAGAACGACAACGTTCGCCAACGACCAATCACGACACTCTCCGACGAGGCCGACGAGACTGACGACGACGCGACGACGACGACGACGACGACGACGCATCGGGTGCATCGCGGCCGAGTATTATGTGCAACGGTTGTACGAACTTCGAAGGAACAAAACGAAACGAACAAACGAAAAAAAGAAACAGAGTTGAGGGAGAGAGGGAGGGAGGGAAAAAAGCGATCGTGCCCAACGGGGTTGGCGTATTTGTGCTCACCGGGCGTCATCTTCGTGGAGAAAAGGATATCGCGTCAGTGCGTCGGATAAGAGCGGAGGCCGGTAATATTTTCTAGAAAGATAATGTATATGTATATAAACATACATACATAGATGTAGGCATAAATACATACACACACACATGTATACATACATATGCATATACATTATACATACGGCTAGTATAGATGAGCGCATAACCGTGGCAGCTTTAATATAGGAGATGTTGGGTAAACAAAAGCGTAGACGTGGACCGGCGGGTACGCGGAGTGAATGAGCGGAGAGTGGCGAGTGCGAGTGCTCGGATGATGGTTAGCAGTGGTACCCGTTAGTACCGATGCCGGAGCGGTGTATCCGCCGAGCCGAGTACGTTGAGCAGAGACGGAGGAAGAAAAGGTTTCTCTCGGACCGAAAAGGGATGCTGAGAGTGGAGGTGGAGGAAGAGAGGTTGGAGGAGGTGGCGCGGCCGTGTGTAGCTCCAGCGCGTTAAGCACCGCTTGGCTTGGTTTAATTTTCCTGATGTAGGTAGGCGATGGTGGGTCCGACCGCCTCGTTCACCCCTGGGTCACCCCGCCGCATCACCCCATTGGTACTCTCTCTCCCTCTCTCTCTCTCTCCCTATCTATCTTTCTCTCCTTCTGCCAGCGCTACCGCTAGCAGTTAAGCGCTACTGGTTGTTCCGGCCAGACAGAGAAGGAGGACGTTGGGCGAGCAAAAGACTGACACAGGGAAAAAGGGAGAGAGAAAGAGAGCAAGCGGAAGGTAGACGGATCGAGTGGACGCGGTAGCGAGCGGGAGAGAGACCGGAGAGAAAGGTACCATGCTCTCCGCACCTCCACCATCAATGTTTGACGTCGGTAGCCGTGGTTCTGGACCGCCTCGAGATGAATCCATCACGTTAAACAATGTAAATGTTAGCCCGTCTCAGCATAAAACTAATAACCATTGCTCTCTCCCTCGTCCTATGGGCATGGCTTCCAGCCGCGGTTCGCCGGATTCTTGTTCACCTCTACCTTTGCTTGCTACCGCTTCACTCCTCCTACTCCTTCTGCTTTTCTCCATCTCCTCTGTCTCGTCTTCGTCGTCTTCTCTTTCCGTTTCGACCGCTCGCCTCCGACCTCGGCTACGTGGCCTCATTAAAACATCGGCACCGTCGCGCCGCACGCCGCTGCGGACGTCTTCTGTTACGGGTTACGCATTGTTCAGGAAGTAACGATGATGGTACCCGAGTGCTATTCTTCCACTGCTGTCTGACCAATGAGTTCTTACGCTTCGTTCAGTCGGCTATTGTGTTATTGACACGGTTACAACTCGAAACCCATCGCGTGATCGGCCGTTCAACAATCTGCCATTTCGCGCTGATCGGGCGGCTATCGCTGACGATGTAAGCAGGCAGCAATTTCAGTAATTATAAAGTAAAATGGCTGCTAGCCGCTTCAGCTTTAATTCGATAAATTGAGACATGTGTTTTAGTTAACATAACAAAAATTCAAAGATATTGAATGACTCAAGACACTTTGAAATATAAAATCCAGGTCCGAAAGTAGATTACTTGCCCACGTTTCTGCTGTAATCGATGATAGTCATTTGTCCGTGGGGGGCGACATAAGGAAACGTTGTTGTTACATCTCAACGACACGAAACAACAGTCTCTGCACACGGCGCACTGTTCCACGCTGCGTTAGCTTCGGCAAATGAATGCCAGTTGCGCTGCTTCGCTTTCAGTATGCGATGGTAGATCAATTCTTAGAAACCGCATTCGAATCTGACGACACTCGATGGATTGCGGATTTCAGTGAAGACGAGCAGATTGGGGGACCAGTGAACGGAGTACGGAGGACCCTCCAGCAGACAGAGGACTCCGACCCCAGTTCCGTCTTCGACAGCGTCTTTATGTCCATGTCCGACACTCTCAACTCGATAAATACTCTCGAAAGTTCCGATCAAACTCCCGACGACAAACCACAAAACACTACTACCAACAGAATTTCATTAGCACAGCGCGACACCACACGGTAAAGGCATACAGAGATTTCGCATTGTATGTACATACTATATAGTAACGCTTTCGATCTGTTTACTTTGGCACCATTCCATTCGTCCTTCTCTCACTTTTCGAGCGAAGCAACGAATCAAACCTGTTGTTTCGCGAGAGACAAGTTGTTTCGCGAAGACAAAGTGAAATAAAGCATTTTAGTCAATTTTTCCTTCCGGTGGCCGCCATTGTACGGCGTCTTCGAGAAATGAAAATGAGCCGTCATTTAGTCCACGAGTCCATCCATTGTCCCGCAATTGTACACGAAACGCGCGTTTTATTTTCCATTCTGCACCGTGCACGATGTATCTCGCCGAAAGCGGTACTATTTTCTCGATTGCACACGTTCACGAAAGTAAAGAGAGGAGAGGTGCTCGATCGAGCGAGTCATTAGCGAGTTAATCGTGAATTGGTCCCGTTGAGACGTTCAGTTTGGTTGCGCAGGGGTTCCGACAGCGGATTGCACCAAACGCCACCGGTACCTCGAGGAACAATGGAGGGTAGCTTCGTGTCGGAGGATCTGTCCTTGACATTACCCACGGGATACGGGGGTGGCAGGGAGTCGGACCAATTGAGCGTTTCCTCGTCCTCGAGCGTCGGTGGACCGAGCCCACGGGACCGGCGTTGTTTGCCCAACGATTCCAGCGCCGCCGGGATTTACTTGCCAATGGCACCCTTGTCCAGTTCTCTCCACAGCCCCGCCTCTAACAATAAAGTCTCGGTAAGAACGAGTTCCCTTTACTTTTGGATCCTCGATCCCGATCGAGGGTCGCACGGGGTCACCAAAGCACAACCGTGCAGAGGGAAGCATTTTAGACTTTCCCCTTTTTAGCCCATTTCGTGGCGTTCCATTATGCCTGCGCGTCATCGGGCTATTCTACTGTAACAGGTCCAAAAAATTCATTCTCTCCCCGCACGTATCGAACGGTGCAGCTATTCAAAGGTACGCTACTAATATTTTACAATCGTGTTCGAGAAAGTAATGGAAATATACAGGGCGTCTCAAAAATGTTCCTCAGGTTATTTCGGGACACCCCCGTTTGGACGCCATCCGATTGGACGCGTTCCTTTTGGACTACGTGCCGATTGGACTCGTGTCGTTTTAACGTCGTGCCGTTTGGACTCCATGCCGATTGGACTCCGTATTGGTTGGACCTAACCCAGACCTAGTTAGTTAGTTAGTTAGTTTCCTAGATCTCTCGGACACCCGGGCGGTTCCCAGGTGCAAGGCTGCAATATAACCCAGACCTAACCCAGACCTAACCCAGAACTAACCTAGAACTAACCCAGACCTAACCCAGAACTAACCCAGACCTAACCGTATGTTTCACAATAAAATATCACCATATTTAGAATTCGAAAAGCGATGATTATAAAATTTACGGCACCCAAATGTCACGAATCCAAACGGCACGGCGCCCAAATGTCAGAAATCCAACCGCAATGGCGTCCGAACGACGAGTCCAATCGGCACGGCGTCCAAAAGGAACGCGTCCAATCGGATGGCGTCCAAGTGGGTCATCCCCGTTATTTCAAGTAACTTTTTCCTTTGCAGAAATAGCCGCCTCGGCTTTGTTAAGGAGTTATTAGCGAAAAACACGGACCAATCGGAGCGCGGCTGTGGCCAACGGATTCCGGCTCGGCGATTGGTTCCGCGCTGAGCGCGACGTTACCATTGGCCGAGCCAGGGAGACCGCTCGCTATAGCCGCGCACTGATTGGTCCGTGTTTTTCGTTAATAAATCCTTAACGAAGCCGAGGCGGTGATTTTTGCAAAGGAAAAAATTACTTTAAATAACCTGCGGAACATTTTTGAGACACCCTGTATATTTCCATTGCTTTCTCAAACACGATTGTAAAATATTAGGAGCGTATCTTTGAATAGCTGCACCGTTCGATACGTGCGGGAAAAGAATGAATTTTATGGACATATAGATATTCCTACATAATTGTCTTTTAAAAGTGTGTAAAGATCTACAAAAAAAAACAATACGATTATAGAGAGCGCTAGAGTCTGCAATAATGCGATTTATTGGATTAATTAATCGATATGTAGATCTGGATTTAAGTGTTTGAAATCCTACTCTAGATCTCAATACACGTTCAGGTACGTAGACATTGATTTGCATAAGGAGAGAGGGACAATCAATATGATTATTAATTAAATTAAAAATAAAGCTATGGTCGGATTAGGTACAGGGTGTCTCAAAAATGTTCCTCAGGTTATTTAAAGTAACTTTTTCCTTTGCAGAAATAGCCGCCTCGGCTTTGTTGAGGAGTTATTAGCGAAAAACACGGACCAATCGGAGCGCGGCTGTGGCCAACGGATTCCTGCTCGGCGATTGGTTCCGCGCTGAGCACGACGTTCCCATTGGCCGAGCCAGGGAGACCGCTCGCTATAGCCGCGCTCTGATTGGTCCGTGTTTTTCGTTAATAAATCCTTAACGAAGCCGAGGCGGTGATTTTTGCAAAGGAAAAAGTTACTTAAAATAACCTGAGGAACAGTTTCGAGACATCCTGTAGCTCGTTTAAATAAAACTGTACTTTTACGTACTTTTCTCTCTCGTACTATAAATTATAACACAGTACAAATTGAATCATATATCATGTGCATGGATGAAAGAAACAATTCAAAGCATTACTGTTACTTTTAAAAAATGTTCAAATATACACCTGTTGCACTAGAATACCCCCTTAATTGGAAATTTACTTTCTACGATTCGATCAACGCAATGTTCGTAGAAATTTTTCCGAGTTGTCTTTGAAATGTCATATGTTTGAGTTGTTTTTCGAGTCTCGTATTAACGAGAATTATGGGTCTCGTTATTAAATTCACGATTTACTGGATGAACGATCCGTTCTTGCGTGCTCGCTTTTTATCCTTGCAATCGGTGACTGTTCTCTTTTTTGAACGAATAACTGTAGCGTATAACATCCGCACGCCTTACAGTTCGTTAACGTGGACAAATCGATCGCAGCTTAATTGGACCGGTATTCCGATGAAACTGCCACGGAATATTAACATCTAAGAACGAAATACTATCGGATAGCACCGCGAAATCAATTCATTGTTCAGACACAATTCAAGACTCCTCGTAGGAAACAATATAAGTGTCAAGATTAAAAATTTTTCATCGGAAAATCTTCTACGCCCCCAATACTATAGTATTGCGTTAAAGTACAATCTCCCGTTATAAGTTATCAATAGACTGCGGATTTTTATGCAAAAATTAAAACTTGCAAGAAATAGGAGCTCGATAGACATTTATTGCTTCTCTTAACACTAAACCTATCAAACCTTAAAATTAACTGGTACATATTTTGTAAAAATTACAAGAGGGTCATTCCACGCCAAATCGATCACTTTTCGCAGCCCCCATCGTCGTTTTTGTTCTAAATGAAATATGTTGTAGTCCATGTGAAAGTAGGAGGGGTTTAAGTCATCATTTCGCCGGTTTCGAATTTTTTTAGAAATGACAGGCCTTTGAAACTCGCAATTTTTGCCCATTTTGTCCAAAACGGGCCTTCATGCCATTTACATTATCGCGCCGATATTTTACCGATTTCTATATCCACTAAAAAAATTAAGACGAGAACCTTAAATGAATCAGGCGCGCCATCTTCTTGTCGCGGAATGTACCCGGAATGTCCGGGTTCTCGCAGAGCTCTAGTAATCAACGTAATCTCGATTGTTCACCTTCCAGCCAACGCCTCCGAAGAAGCCGCCAAGACGCAACCTGTCCGTGTCCCCGACGCACCTGCAAACGCAGATGTCATTGTCCGCTGATTGCTCGCTGGGGCCGAGCAACTACGAGTACTTGTTCATGGCGCGGAGCGGTGCTCGCAGCCACGTCGACTTCGAACAATTGCAGAAACGTCGGGAGCAGTTGCGCCACGTGACGAGGAGCGTGGACCAATACGTCGAGATGAAGTCCCGGGTGCCGGACGGCGAGGAGAGGCGCGATAACAACGTGGAGCCGGTTGCGATCACCTCGATCTACGAGAACCGACCGATCAAGACGCTGAACCCGCGACGGAAGTTGCGTAGACACGCGTTCGAGAATTACGAGGCAGACGGCGGCATGTGCGGTGACAAATCGCCGTGCAGCGAAGCCGATTCGGCCATACAGGAGCAGACGTTCGTGTCGAACGCTTTCCTCACGCTAAAATCCTCCCAGGAGAGCCTGCTCGACGAGAAACGGGACACGAACGATGAGTCGGCGAACGAGGGCCGCGAGGCGACGGACAAGCGCCTGAAACGAGTACAAATGATGTTGCCGACCAGTCCTACGCATTACGCACAGCCACCAACCCCGGATCACCCACCCCCGTCGGCCATGCAGGCGGAGAAGTCTATTCACGAGCGGATTCGCCCGTTGAGTCAGGTAAGTTCCAAACTCTGGACAAACTGACAAGGAAAGATAATTACAGTAGTCCCGCGATTTAAGCCAATTCTCGGTTCTCTGCTGTGACTTAGATCAGGCATGTCCAAGAATAGCTCACTCCGCCGCGTTTTCGAGGGAGACGCCTACTTTTCCCGACCGCGCGTCTCGCTACCCGTGGCGGCAGTAGTTCTCCGAGCTCCTCAGGCTCGTACCTACCTCTTGCGGTATGTATTGCGTGTGGCGCTTTGGGGCGACTCTCATACTCATACGTTTCCACATCACCCATGAGGTACTATTGGAGACGTAAGTTTTCTGTGCGAACTCTCGCTTATTGTAGATTTGACACATCACTTAAGTTTATTAAATTTCAAATTACAGACGCCCAATCAAGCCATTTCCGAATTGTGTAGTCATGTCGACACATTTCGTAGGCAATTAGTACTTTTACAAAATCATTTAAATGCGGAAGATAGAATATTTTCATTTTTCCCCTCTTGCGATTTAATTTTTAAAGAATTTGGCACTCAATGCGATTTTCAAAACCATTTACATATTCTGCAATCGGTGATAGAGCAGTTCGAAAATCCTTTCACTGATTTCGATTCGATTAGAAACGATCTGCTTCTTTTTGAGTACCCCTTAATTGTTAGAATCGAAGAACAATCCATCGAATTTCAACCAGAATTGTGCGATCTTCAGCACGACATTTCTTTGAAAACGAGGGAAGGCAAAGGAGCCGAATTTTTCAAAACTTTAAGTGAATCCAAGTATTCCATTTTAAGAAATTTTGCCATCCGAATTTTCTCAATGTTCAGATCGACTTATTTGTGCGAATGTTCGTTTTCAAAAATGCGTAGCATTAAAACAGAGCAACGTACACTGCTGAGCTTTCCTAATTGTTAGTAAAATTTTGACAGTATATTAAAACCTACTTTCCAAATTTATTTTTTCGAAATTATCGTGCGCGACGCAGTGGAATAGTCCTATAGGGGATACCACTGACAAAAAAAACGCATTGACCATAGTATCTCATGGGTGATGTGGAACCCTAGGGGTATGAGAGTCGCCCCAAAGCGCCACACGCAATACATACCGCAAGCGGTAGGTACGAGCCTGAGGAGCTCGGAGAACTACGGCCGCCACGGGGAGCGAGACGCGCGGTCGGGTAAAGTAGGCGTCTCCCTCGAAAACGCGGCGAAGTGAGCATATTCTTGAATATGCCTGACTTAGATCGTGAAGGGATACTATTCTTATGTGACCGCGTCGACCGCGCCGAACGTAGGAAAGGACAGCATGTAAACACTGACCGCTAGCCTCGTCTACGTCCGAAAGTCACTGTACATATCGTGTCAATTAAACCACTAAATACAGTTGAAATTATATCGTGGTTTGGCATCATTTTAATCAGAAAAATGCCACGAAGATATTGGTGAAAGTCTCATCGAAAAATAAGCAAGGACAAAAAAGTTTTTCATTGATATTACATTGTGAGGACGCGCGAACCTTTGAACCGTGCCGACGTTCTTTCATCGTCCATTACGCAAGTGAATGTCATCGGAATTATATCGTGTTTAGTGTCAAGTTTTAGTTTAATGAAAAATAAAGAAGTTTTGTAATTGCTCGTGGCGACTGGGGCAGCTCGAGCTTCGAGGCCCCTCCAGGGATACCCCGCAGTGGAAGGGGTAGGCGAACTGACATAGATCGCAATGCTCCGTCGCGCTTAAATCGCGGGACTACTGTATTTACGATATTGTAATCCATATTTATACATCCATTTATTATACATCCAGTCCATATTTATTTATACATCTATATTTATGGATGACCATTCCCATTTCAATGATCTTGAAATATGTCGTCAAGGTCACCTTCCGAACTACTTTTCTCTATACATGTTATCGCCGTTCGGCCTTAGTTTTTTTAGATATTCGCAACAAGCAATGACCACTCCGCCTTTTCCCAATGACCAAAGTCCTTCATATCGACAAATGTGACTCCACCCCTTCTCCCTCTACAAATATTTCGGAAACTAAGTCGAGTGGTGGGTATAGGGAAAAGTTGTTCAGAATCACATCCCAAATAACATATTTGAAACTAATCAAACTCGAATTTTGGTTAGGTCTAGGGTAGGCCTGGTTTTATAGCATTAATAGTAAAATGTTATTAATAACAAAATTAATTTCAATTTAATTTAAATCTAACTCGTATCATCTTCAACAATCGATGCGACCGAGAAAGGTATCAAACATATTTTTATAAATATATCGTAAACTTAGGCCTTGCGATGGTAACATGTATAGGAAAGAATGGTTCAGAATGATGACCTAGGCAACATTTTTGTAGGTATAATGCCTATTTTCTTATAAGGAATTGACAACAATGACAAAACCAATTGTGTTGCTCTAAAAGTAAAGATGATTTTTATTAGGTAAAATTAGGTTATGTACCAAATTAAGTCCTACCTAAAAGTAAAGAAACGACAATTAACGTTTCTTCATTAAGTTGTCAGCTTCTTTCTATAAATCTATTTATCCGGTTACAATCACTTTTTCTCCATTGATCTCTTCTCTACTGCCGTGAAGATAGTGATTGGCTTATCAATACGGCGCGAAAATTTAAATTAAAGAAATACGTTTTCTTTACATTCCATTCTTCGTTTAATCGTATGCTAGGTTTTTTAAATACAATTTGTAACCAACAAATATCACTAAAATTATGCTCTGCCTTTGTACAACTTCCCATAATTTTGACTATTTTTTAGATAAGAACGAATTACAAATTCACTTCTTCCTAATCTTTAAACAATTTCTATATTAGAATATCCTTCTTCTTTAAATACTTTAATTTTTCCAATTTCCTCGGAACTCAACTGTTTTGCGCGCCCAATTTTTGTTTCTTTAAACAGCTTCTTCTGTAGAAGTTCGTCTGCTACTAAGAAGCGGATTAATCAATATGGCGGCAGCCAGAAACAAAAGAAAACCTAGATACGATTATTCTAGCGACGCGGGAAAATTTGAATTATATTTGAAGAATAGAGAATACTACAACTACTGTTGTTGGAAATATAGGAAACATTAATTCAAAGTCTAGTAAACACCAATAGAAGACAAATATTGGGTCGGCAAGTAATTGCGGATTTTAAATAAAACTTCAAAATTTTTGCTTGAAAATGTAACTTTATTAAATTAGGTAATGTCCGTTCTTGTCGATGACCTTTTGCCATCTTTCAGACAGTGTAATAATTCCATGTTCATAAAACTAAAAAAAGAAAAAAATTGGCAAACCAATACGACACATAACTTCTAGTATGCTTGCGATGCGTTCCTGCCTTTTCGGAAATTATAATAAAATATGTCTGAAATGCGCGTTTTGTTCTTACATTTTTAAATTGGGATAAAAACGAAACTTCATAACTAATCGTTACAATTTTTTCACTAATTAAAGGTGGAAGTCCAAACAACATGAAAACAATATAGGTTAGGTGCTGTGAACACGTTGACAAAACAAAAGAATATGCTATCGACAAAATCCGCAATCATTTACAATATTTCATCGGTAATTGTCCCAAATGTCTCCGACATAATTGTCCCTGAGATATCCCCACTACTGCAGGGTGAACCCGCTTGAAGGGCCATGAAGCTCGAGAGGCCTCGGTTGCCGAGAAATATGACACCATGCGGCTCGGGTATATCGGTGAGACCACACTAATCCGAATTTCCAACTTCTTTATTATTCATTATTTTTTTATGGGACTTCGATGACCATATATGTGGCATTTTTCTAATAAAAATCATACCAAATATGTTATAATTCCGATGATATTTAATTGTCTATTACATAAGTAAATATCATCGGAATTATATCATATTTGGTATGATTTTTACTATTAGGAGGTTGAATAAGTTCTCGCTGTTCATTTTTATGAAATGAATGCTTTATTTTAAAAATTTGGTAAAAAATATGTTCTTGAAAGTATTGTCTCTCGCTAGCCATTACTTTTCCCCATCCTTCTGGCAGTATAGTAATTCCATGTCGAAAAAGCGACACGTCTTTTGAGGCAATCCAAGAGTGGACCCATTTTTTGATATCTTCATAAAATTGGAAGCGCTGCTCAGCCAAGCCATGTGTCATCGATCGGAACAAATGGTAATCTGATCGGGAAATGTTTGGTGAATACAGCGGGTGGGGTTGTACTTCCCATTTAAGTGTTTTCAAAAACGTTTTCACCGGTTTTGCAACATGTGGCCGCGCGTTGTCATGCTGAAAAATCGCTTCAACTCGTACAGCACCCAACGTCCTTCCTGTGAATCATTCCTAATGCTTTCAAACGTTTCGAATCTGTTGTGTGATCGACTCCTAATGATTCTGCAAGTTCAGCTAGTATCTGACACGAGTCTTCATCAAGTAATGCCTCAAATTCTTCGTCTTCAAGTTTTTGTTGTGCGCCAGGGCGTTCTTTATCTTCAAGATCAAAATCATTATTTTTGAAGCGTCTCTGCATATTGTTTCCGACAGAACATGGTCGCCGTAGGTGTCAACAAGAATTCTGTGTGCTTCAGCTGCAGATTTTTTTTTAATAAAATAGCGTAGTAAAATTCCCCGCAATTACTCTTTCTTTGGCATGAAATTCGACATTTAGCACAATGAAAGAAAAATTGTTTATACTTCAGTGGAATGACATACACTGAATTTTAACCTTGCATATATGTAGTACTTCATTATAGATACGTTACTATCGGAAACTAAATTCACGCAGTTCTGGTATTACCACCTTTCGGAAAACAGCGAGAACTTATTCAACCTCCTAATAGAAAAATGCCACAAATATGGTCGTCGAAGTCCCATAAAAGAATAATGAATAATAAAGAAGTTGGAAAATTCGGATTAGGTATGTTTACATTTCTCGATGACCGAGGCCTCTCGAGCTCGGCTGTCCTTCTCTACGTTCGGCAAACATCAAACAATGATATCACTCGCGCATAATTGTCCCTGCGCAGACCCGTGTTGTGGACAATTATCGATGAAATACTGTACTTGCCATCCCAATATCACTGCGTCTAATCAAGTGGCGCGGACAGAACGATCTCGTGCGGTCGAACGTAGCTCGCGATTCGTTCGCGTCTGTGAAAAGACTCTAAAGTTCGGGTTATACACATCCGTCCGATATCGGACGCTTTTTTAGAGTGTTTATACATTTCCGTCCGAACTTTGAGGTAACTTGAGAAGCGTTCGAGATGTTGTAAGGGAGAGTTACTGATAGTTCACCTAAAGGAGTTGTGAAGCCTATAGAAACCTTTTTTTTTGAGTTATTGGAGTTATATGGCCTCTCAGACTCGAAGAAAAAGAATCGTTGAGATGTCGGACGCCGATTTCCGTTTGTGAACACTCTCATTTAAACCTGGGTAAAAATATTCGGTCTGATCCGAACTTCGGACATGTATAACCCGACCTTAACGCAGCTACCGTCGGAACATTAGCTTTCGAATCGTATCGGGGAGCGTCTCGCACGCTATACTATCAGAGATTCCGTGGCTGGTTTTAAGCGGCTGACGCACAGAGGCGTCTCCATGATTCGTCACACGGCATCCAGCGAGGCATGCGAACGCAGGCGTTCAATTTCGCATCCTCGGCTGCTCCTTAGCGGCGGTTGAGTGCGTGTGTGCGCGTCGCGCCTGTATCACATGTCGAGACGTCAAACGGTAGCGGCTGGCTGGTCGGGTCGCGAAAGTACTGGTCCGGAATATGTTCATTTAGGGTGCGCTATCGCGTACCGAAACGTTTATCATCCGGCGGAATCGAGCATTTTGGATGCACCCTTAGACCATATATACTTATAGACCCGGCTTCAGATAACGTCCTATGTTCCAAGATTAAAAGATGACGTAGGAGGCCAAGTGCTATAGTCTGTTGAGAAATCGCAGTACCTTGGTGGTAAAGTGCTAGAGGGGAAGGGGGAATCGTCATCGCATCTGATTCTGTGTAGATATTTATGGAAACTGTAACTGTAATATACATACATTTATTTTATTATTCGTTCATTCTTTCTTTGCTCTAGTTATTTTAAATATGCCTAACTCATTTTGTTGATTATAATTGGGAAAAAGATAAATTTTAATGTAGAAGTTGATAATATGAAATCTGTATTTATTTCCTCACAAAAAAGTACTAGTAAGAACAATATAGGTACATGTATATGTCGAATACAATCAGAGTTGGGCATTATTTAGATAAATAATTATTCAAATAACGATTCGCGAATAAAAGATACTTTCTCTTCATTCGTTATTCAAAATTTTTATTTAGATATAAATTTTGTTCAACTCTATATACAATACATAATATTATATACAATGTACGCAAGGTAATATGAAATAACAATAATAATATCAATAATATTTATTAACGGGTAATACTTATAATACAATTGTATTCATATAATACAATACACACTTATAATACAATACAAATTCACAATACAATACAAACTTATTCCCAATTACTGATTACAAAATAAAATAGTTTTAGTTAACCTATTTCTTATCCTATCATTATCTACTATCTTATTACCTATATAATATAAACGTATATTACAATAATTATAACTTGTACTCTACAATTTTTTTTCGTCGTTCTCCACAATTTTTTATGCAACAAGTGTGCACCATTTTTCTAAATTTTTAAGAAATACCTGAACAAATATAATCGTTTATCTCGCTTTTATATGCGTAGCTGCTCTTCTCTCTTTGTTACCGGTGACGCTTCTACCGCAGTACGTGCATCGTCTCGTGCGCTATCCACCATTTTGAATCATCTAAGAGGCCACCAGATACTCTTTAATCTTGGAACATTGCATTCAATGCACACACTATGCCGGGTCTATAAGTATATAATATGGTCTAAGGATGCACCCGTGGTAGCAGCTAATCGCTGCCCGAAGAATCGAGCGGCGAGGGCCGCTTCGAAGTCGTCGTTATAGCTGTAGCTTGGTCCCAAGGTTTGGACAGTAGATGAGCAGTCTGCAGGACGCCTTAGCGGGTTACGTTTAATATACAAGCCATGTTTGATCTGTGATGCGATTTGCAAGGAGCCAAATCTCCCTCTCTCTCTCTCTCTCACTCCCTCTCTTCTTACGCTGCAGTCTGTATATCACTCGTTTCCCGCCGTTTGCCGCGTCATCCTGTGATCGTTCTGCTGTGAGACTGACTGCGTTCAGTTCCCATCCGCTGCGAATAGGTATCCATAACGCACACCGCGCTCGCTTCTATTTCTCCTATATATCCCCATCTTCTGCTCTCTTTACCCATCCCGTCGTTCCTCCGCGCCTTTCTCTAGACCTCATCCCCCACCCACTCGCCGGGCTCCTTTCCGGTGGCTGGTGTATGCGTTCGAAATCCGTGTCTTTCAGCGGTTATACACGCTTCACGAAATATCACACAGTGAATATCTCCTACGAACGAGGAGCCGGTTGATGGCAAGAGGCTTTTGGGCGCCGCATCGCGCCCTGTGTGCGGGCGCAGCCGCTTCGGAGAACGCACCGCCTCGTCTTCCTTTCGCGTCTCGGCGCTCCTTCGACGCCTGGAGGAGGATCGAGTAGTTAGTACCTCGTAGATTCACGGATGCCGGATACGAAATCTTGTATGCTGTTTGCCAGTCTTTGACCTTTGTATACGTGTGCGCAGACGACGAACCGCACCGTTTTCTGGACCGGTAGACTGGAGACCGCCGGGAAAATCAGAAACGGATTCGTTTTTATCCGCAAGGTAGAAAACGTTCGGGTTGAAAGTAATATGGCGGAGAAATGGTGTGGAAAGATACGTAGCTGCTATTTTGTGTTATGAAATGAATATACGACTCAACCAGAAAGTTAGATACATCGTTATCTTTGATATCGAGCGAATCTAATTTTTTGACTGATCCTTGTGGAGCAGTGGTAGTCAACTTGGTACCGCCCACTAGTGGGCGTTCCAGCCTTCATAGTGGGCGTTCCTACTTCATAGTGGGCGTCCAGCTTTCACGGTGGGCGGTAGGAGTTTTGTCCGATACTGAAGCATTTTCCTTTTTTTCTATTTTGATTGACTTTTTAAAGACATTGAAATGGAAATTTTTTAAAGTTTGTTTAACACGTTCATCGCCCACTCGACAATCATAAAACTTACACACAAAATCAAAGTAATATATTTAACAAAACAAAAACTAAGAAGTTTAGTTTTGTGATATTAATTACTGTTTAAAACCTCTTCTATTCCTCAGATCGTAAGGAAATTTTGTACAACTCAATCTACCAACGTAAGAATTAATTTTCAATTCTGTATAAATAATTCCGTCACCCAGACATGGGTGACACAGCGATGAAAGTGTTAAAGAATTTTCATAGCATTATTTAAAAACATTTTCATTATGTTTTCATAAAATTCTTTAGTGTTTATATTTTATAACGAGTCACAAATTAAAACGCAAAATAATGCAATCCTACTATTAACTACTAACAGAGATAGAAAAATGGGCGGCAGGTATAGAAAGGTTGACTACCCCTGTTGTAGAGTGTTGAGGAATGGGTGGTAATGTAGCCCATTAGTTTTATATTCCTTTCTATTCCTGACTGTACCATTGCCTCGCTGAAAAAACCGGTTCTCGTTGGATCACCGAAGTAAAACAGCATTGTGCGCGGTCAGTAGTTGGATGGGTGTACGCCGTGTGTTGTTGGCAGAAGGTGGTTCGGAACCCATCTTAAATAAACAGTAGGTCCCGCTGAAGGGTAGGCTGAAAAATTAGGCGATAGTGAGAGTGGAAGGAGGGGGGGAGAGTGGTGAAAATGGATTTGAATCCCTGAGGGGACCAAATATCATTAACCTAACCTAGTTCCTTACGATTTACAATTTTGTTGAATGGTCATGTGTATGGTTCTAGTACGCTGGCGGAACAGTAATTGGCAAACGACGGGGTCGCGATTACCGATAACGAGTCAACTCTGTTCCGATTGAACTACGAAAATCACATTAACAGGGTCGAGAGACGAACAATATTCCAGCACCATTTAGTCATCTCCTGCTAGGTTAGGATGATGAAGGCCCTATTTAAGCGATGAGGACGTCGACTGTTTGTTGACAAATCCGCCTATCCTATTTTGGAGTTACGGTTGCTACTCAAAGGGAAAAGAGGATCCGTGAACCCATTTGCTGCGTGTAAGCTTGAACGTATTACATTCGTGTACTATTGTACGCGTTGGGTAGCGCAAACTATGTGTATACTTGAGCACGTACGATAATCCTCGTAAAATTATTTAACTCTGTTCCGCCCATTTGGCCATCTTAGCAGAGTTTTACTTAAAACTGATGTATACTTAAGAGTATACAGGGTGAGGCATTCAAAACAGGACGCTTGAATAACTCGCTTGTTTTTGGAGATTGAAGAAAATGCCTCAAACCAAACACTTATCTGGTATCGAAGGATTCATAATCTGATGCTACTAGTATTTTTTGATAGGTGGAGACGTCAAGGAGATATGAAGGTCAACTATGATTTTTTAAATGGAACAGTATGTTTTTCTATTTGCATTCTGGTAGAGTATTTCAAGACGAATACAATGACCTATTACTAAGGTCATTCAAGATCATTCAAGGTCACTCAAGGTCAACTGCAAGAGAAATTAAATTGTCTCAAAGCACCCGTCGAATACTTTGTGTATTTGTGTTTCAATTATTTTCTTTGCAATTCCGACCAATTACAATTTTTCAAAAATTTCTTTGTTGCGTCATGTAGTAAACTAATTGTTCTAACTTCTCAAAAAAAAAAAAATCCAACTCATATGGTCCGCTATTAAAAAAGTTACCGCTTTTTTAAAACTGTCCCAATATTAATGTGACCGACTGTAAGTGTTTTGAGAACCGACATACTGTGGAACAGTATGTTTCTTTACCTACATTCTGATAGAGTATTCCAAGACGAACACGGTGACCTATTATGAAGGTCATTCAAGGTCACTCAAGGTCAACTGCAAGAGAAATTAAATTGTCTCAAAGCACTCTTCGAATACTTTGTGTATTTGTGTTTCAATTATTTTCTTTGCAATTCCGACTAATTACAATTTTTCAAAAATTTCTTTGTTCCGTCATGTAGTAAACTAATTGTTCTAACTTCTCAAAAAAAAAAATCCAACTGATATGGTCCGCTATTAAAAAAATTATCGCTTTTTTAAAACTGTCCCAATATTAATGTGACCGACTGTAAGTGTTTTGAGAACCGACATACTGTGGAACAGTATGTTTCTTTACCTACATTCTGATAGAGTATTCCAACACGAACACGGTGACCTATTATGAAGGTCATTCAAGGTCACTCAAGGTCAACTGCAAGAGAAATTAAATTGTCTCAAAGCACTCTTAGAATACTTTGTGTATTTGTGTTTCAATTATTTTCTTTGCAATTCCGACCAATTACAATTTTTCAAACATTTCTTTGTTCCGCCATGTAGTAAACTAAATGTTCTAACTTCTCAAAACAAAAAAATCCAACTGATATGGTCCGCTATTAAAAAAATTATCGCTTTTTTAAAACTGTCCCAATATTAATGTGACCGACTGTAAGTGTTTTGAGAACCGAAACCGATATTAAAATTATCTTCAATCCCTGACCGGGCAACGCTCAGCAAGATTGGTATGAACGCGATCAGCATCGTCTCTGGATTTCGCAGGAAAGATGGTGGTCGCGCCGAGTTTCGCAGCGTCGTTGCGTCGGTATCAGCGACAAACGAACCGTCCTCTTGGAGCGACTGTTCGCTCGCTCAATACCACCACAAATCGCGAAAGGTGCCAGATGCGATTCGATGACGGGGATCAAGGGGGTATCGCGGAAAATCCAAGGGGATCGAGGAAAAGAGGACGAGCGAGGCAGCGAAAAGCCGGTAAGAGGAAGCACAAGAACCTGGAGGTTGGGGGATGGGCGGATGAGGAGGAGGAGGAAGAGGAAGAGGATGAGGAGGACTGCTCACGGATGGTTGCATCACACCCGTCAACTTCCGCGGATCCAACAGAGCGGCAGAATGCAAGACGCCGACACCCTTTGAATAATGAAGCCCTCGGCTTCTATGCCTGTCTGACTTCTCCTCGTGAACGCTCGTTCTCCTTGCCGAGCCGCGGAGAAACCTACGAATTTGTAGTGACGGTTTCCGGTTATACGTAGACAAGATGCACCGTGTGGGAGACTTGCAGAGAGAGAGAGAGAGAAAGAGAGAAATGCCGACCCCGTCTGTCGACTCCTCTGGCGTCAAATTTTAATTGCGTTACGACGATCCGCGACTCGGCGAAACGTTAGCTGCACTCCATAAAAGACGCCGTTCCGCGAACAAGAGTATAGGTGATGGACACCGTTTTCCAGGAAAGAGGATTTTCTTTCCACTTTGTATTCGTAGTAGAAATTGATGGAAATAAATGGGCGTTTAAGATGAATGTTTTGGAGAGAGTGGTTCATCATTAGTTCCATGCTAATGATTCGAAACGGTGCTAAGGGTTAGGGGA
The DNA here is from genome assembly GCA_913789915.3 of Sphecodes monilicornis. Lineage (NCBI taxonomy): Eukaryota > Metazoa > Arthropoda > Insecta > Hymenoptera > Halictidae > Sphecodes > Sphecodes monilicornis. The sequence continues at coordinate 2,809,456 of OU565300.1, forward strand.
TGATTCTAATCTAGAAATTTGAAAAATTATCGAATGGTACATTGAAGATTCGAAACGAGTACAAAATTTTGCACTCCTTATACGAAATGACATTATTTTCTGTTCTTTTTATACCTCTTATTGCGGTACCGCAAATAACTAACATTTGAGCCGTTCACAAATCGATTCACCGCCAGTTTTTTAACATTTTACCGGGAAATGCATTTGATTAATGCTTAACATTTTTCATTGAGAATAGGATTTATTAATATTGTTACAGTAACCCCGCGATCTAAGTCCAACGGAACATTGCGATCTATATCCCTTGGCCTACTCCTTCCACTGCGGGGTAGCCCCGGAAGGGCCGTGAAGCTCGAGCTGCCTCGGTCGCCGAGGAGTGTAAACATGCCGCGTAATCTGATTCTGGGTCGAGTATATCGGTGTGAATCACTACTAATCCAATTACAAAACTTCTTTATTTTTCATTATTTTTTCATGGAACTTTCACCAACATATTCGTGGCATTTTTCTAATGATAATGATACCAAATAAGATATAATTCCGATGATATTTACTTGTGTAATGAACGATGGAAGTTTTTTATTGGTATTACATTCTACGGACAAGCGGGCCTTTCAACTGTGCCGGCGGCCGCGACTAGGGATGGGGTTCAATATCACTCACGGTGATTTATCACAGTGATCGCAAAATCACAATCACTATCGTGACTTTTTCACGATCACGACTCTGATCCGAACTTTTTTATCTCGAGTCTTAGTTATTCTTCATCTTTGAGTTAAAAAATTGTATTATTTATGTAATTAGTAGAAAGGTATAGACGATGTCTTATTTAAATACCAATACATTACTTAATAATTATATGTGTATATATATATATATATATATATATATATATATATATATATATTGTACTATTAGTATTAAGTATTTATACATTTGTATATATTTTATCTATCTATATATATATATATATATATATATATATATATATATATATATATATATACATATAATTATTAAGTAATGTATTGGTATTTAAATAAGACATCGTCTATACCTTTCTACTAATTACATAAATAATACAATTATATATATATATATATATATATATATATATATATATATATATATACCCGACTAGAAATTTCAGTTAGGCAGTCATTAGACTCGCATTGGGCTAGCCTAATTTGGTCATTAGGCCCTAGTGAGGCAGCCCCATTAGGCGCGAATGCGCAATGTAACGCTAGGTACCGCTGACTGCCTAATTGGGAACGCCGCATTAGGTTTTCCCAATGACTATCCAATGAGGCAAACCGCATTAGGCGCACATTAGGGTTTCAGTTAGGCCCTAATGCGGCTGCCCCATTGGGCAAGCATGCGGCATGTAACGCTGAATATCCGCGACTGCCTAATTGGGAAAGCCGCATGGGGCTCGTATTAGAAAACCCGCGTATGGGGCCACATTGGGTTTTCCCAATGACTATCTAATTCGGCAGACCGCATTAGGCAACATTGGGATAGCCTTATTAGGCCCTCATTGTGAGACATTCATGAAATCTCACGAATTTTTACAAAAATAGGATTGGTGGAAAAGGAAACTATATAAAGGCAATACAAGAAGTGAATGATATTGTCGTTATATTATTCTCGACGTATTAAATATATTAATAGAGGAAGTGCATTTATATATTTATATAACTTCTGCGTTTCTTACAATTGACCTGACAATATTTTTATTTTACATAATAATCCGCAGTCTTCTCATGAGGAAAATAAGATCTATGGTAGTATTCAGTTAGTTAATTCGCTTTATTACATTTTTCATTTACTATTGGAAAATATTTTAAATCAAATTAAATTTAAATTAAATTAATAAATCAAAATAAAATTAATAAATGAAATTAAATGAAATATAATTATATTTAAAAGCACCCGGCAGCCGACTCCGCCAACTTCCAATTAACAACAAATGCTTAACCTACACGCGTTTAATCTATACTATGCTTAACTTAATTACTATGCGCTTAAATCTACGACATATACAGTAAGTGTAAAATGTATTCACACGACTTTTAGAACAGAATAACCTTTTTATAATTGTACCAAACAATCTGATTTTTATATAATAAATTACAAGCATTGGTTCACGAAGTGATATGCACAAAAAATTTTCCAAAAATTATACTTTACAAGGTCATATGCAAAAATAAAAAAGCATTTGTTAAAACATTTTTATTTGGGACCTTAATGAAAATTTAAAATATATATATATGTGTTTTGTAGATCTATGTTACTTATACACATGCTGAAAATTTCATCGAAATCAATTAACATACACACGCGCTACAAGCGGTTAAAGATGGCGAAAATCGTAGTTTTACACGAGTTTTGATCAATTTCTGCTTAAAATCCACAGAATCGTATATCTTTCGATGCGGGTAGTTTTCTCCTGCGTCAACCGATTTCGATGAAATTTTTAGTATGTGTATAACTAACATAAATCTACAAAACATACATATTTATAAATTTTCATTATGGTCCCAAATAAAAATGTTTTAACAAATGCCTTTTTTTAATAACCTTGTAAATTATAATTTTTGGAAAATTTTTTGTGCATATCACTTCGTAAACCACTGCTTGTAATTGATTACACTGTCCAACAAATTCAAACTTTTTTTTGATCTTTCGATTCTCACTATACAATTGTTATAGAGTTTGCTGCGCTGATTCCGAATCTGGCCTTAATTTTTCTTCTAGACGCACAGTTTTTGAGAAATTTGAGTTTGAAAAAAAACATTTTTCGACTTTGAACAAAGATTGTGATGTTATTATAAAAGATATTATAATATTCTTTAGAGCAAAAGTCCTCTAGACTTCCCGAATCCAGTGATGTGCAATAGTAATCCATTATGATTGTTTAAACATGTTTAAACAAACATTAAAGACGGAGATGCACCACTTTTGCACCCTTCTTTGATGATATTTTTTAATTTATCCGAAAAAATTAGGGTCCAGCGGAAAATCGAACTACACCACGCGATAGAGCAGACTTTTATTTTGAGAAACCAGCCAATCAGGTTTCGAACTTCGACGTTTTTACTGAGCTAGAAAGCAAAATATCATCGCGGAACACGAGTCGCCGCAAGTGGTGCTCTGTCAAAGCGACTGCATCGCTGTTACGCCGCGCCGCGCCGTATCCCGTCGAACGACCGCGGTAATGGCAGATCACCACTGGCGGCGACTCGTGTTCCGCGATGATATTTTACTGACTGGCTCGGTAAAAACGTCGATGATTGAAACCTGACAGGGTGATTTCTCAAGATAAGAGTCTGCTCTATCGCGTGGTGTAATTCGATTTTCGGCAGGGCCCTAATTTTTTCGGATAAATTAAAAAATATGTTTAAACAATCATAATGTATTACTATTGAACATCACGGGATTCGGGAAAGTCTAGAGAATCCTTTGCTGTAATGAACACTATAATATCTTTTATAATAACATCACAATATTTGTTCAAAGTCGAAAAATGTTTTTTTAACTCAAATTTCTCAAAAACTGTGCGTCTAGGAGAAAAATTAAGGCCAGATTCGGAATCAGCCAAAAAGGCTTTTTGGCTGTTGGACCGTGTTATATAAAAATCAGGTTGTTTGGTACAATTATAAAAAAGTTATTCTGTTCTAAAGGGCGTACGAATACCTATATTTACACTCACTGTATAAATGAATAATCTGAAGGTAGAGTATCCTCGTTCGCGTTTTGAATGTTTACAGCACCTTTCGTCTGGCGTTTAACTCGCCCTCCTTCCCAATCTCTACAATGATGTAAGACGGTTGCTACAACTTTGATGATGTCGCTTTCGTTTAATGGATTCGTATTGTTCGAAAAGGTGGACAGCAGCGTAGCTGGAATAAAAAATCAATTTCATTAGATTATTTCATAATTCAATTAATACAAATCTTATAAATGGAAAATGGAAACATACATTTCACAACATTGTAAAGATTCGTATTGACAAATACGAATAATTTTCCATCGGCTTGCTTCACCGGGTTGCATTTTAGGGCGAGTTCTCGGGATAAGCAGAACCGTAACATTTCGCCCACGTTCCGCACGATTGTTGCACGTTTGTTAACCATATTGATTAATTTATGTGCCTACAAAAAATTTTACGATAGAATTAATTCTTGTTTTACTTACATATAATAAATAAATAAATATGAAAAAATAGAACAGTATAAAAGCTTACTAATTTTTGACGAAAATCCATCTCCCCTTTAATCCTTTCGTCGAATTTGTTGAACTCTTCCATCGTACGACACGGAAGAAATCTCCAATTATCCTCAAAATCGGACGTTAAATCGCAATTGTCACCGTTACCGATCGTTTTCTCCGTCAGCACTTTCAGGGTTGTTTTTAGGTCAATCATTTGACTACCCAGTTGACTTACTTGGACGACCAGCGATTTAAAATTGGCGTCCATTGTTTCGTTCTGTTGCGTGAATTTTGTTTCAAAGTAATCTGTAATAAATTTAAATGTTATGGTTGTAAAAATGCCTATAAAGCATTATTGAATGGACGAACCATTTATTGTTTTAAATAATTTCTTTATCTAATAGTTTAGCATAATTACTTTTCAATGAATTTATTTCTTCTTGACATGAACATGTCGGCTGTACAGATGTGGATTGGTGCGCTGAGTTTGAGAATGTCGGCGGCGGTGAATTACAATCAAAGTTGCTATCCGAGCTTTCTGTCAAGGCAACTGTCCGTTTTACTTTTCCCGTGTTCATCACTTTCTTCCCACGTGGTATCTTTCTCCTTTTTTTATCCTTTCTGAACTCGACGTCTTCTACAGTATCAGAATTCATCTCTGAATCTGTCTCATCTAAAACTTTTAATGCATCGTTTTATTTTTTGACGATTTAAATGATTGCGTCGATTGATAAATTATAATCACTGAATAGCAGAACAAAATAATGGCATTTACAATTAAAAAGGTACACTTTCTAAAAAAACTGCAAAAAATTAATGATTAAAAATTGAAGTATCTTACTTGTTTTGTTATCCACTATTTTTTTCTGATGTTTACGCCTGAGACCATTTCTTGTTATTTCAGCCATTCTTGAAAACACGTTGCACTCACTGGTAAACTTTTCTCTCGTCGGACACGTTTCGTTTCTTCAGAGCGTTTGAAAGAACTAATGGTGCAGTCACACTTCACACTGGATGCAGTGTCGCCAGAACACTATCCCATTTCACAGTTGCTAGATCAGGGGAATTGGGAGGAAAGAGCTCGATGTAGGCCGAAGTCGCCCGAAGAAGACCGAAGTGGTCTCACTGGAGTCCATCCGATTTCACCAGCCGATTTTAACCGTTTTGGACGACTACGGACCAACGAAACGCATACAATGTAACCACACAGTCGGCCGATTTGATCGGTCGACGTCTAACTATATATATATATATATATGGTTACATTGTATGCGTTTGTATATATATATACACAATATACTTTTGATCAGTCTCTGCTTAAAATCCACAGAATCGTACATCTTTCGATGCGTGCCTTTTATTCCTGCGTTAGCCGACTTCGATGCAATTTTCAGCATGCGTATAACTAACATAGATCTACAAAACATATATCTTAAATTTTCAAAAGTCCCCTTCCTCGATGACGTCTTCAAGGGCCCGGGACAATTTACGACCGTCGCGGCACCACGCTGTCGGGGCCCGTCGTTGCCGATGTTTACCCCTAGTCGTCATTATTTGAGGGAGTATTTTTCTAACATGCCCAATTCTGACTGTAGCATTATTGAAACACTAATAATTATATTACATCGTAATAGATATATTTTTTAATAATATACGTTATGCTTTTGATATTGTATGCACTTCACATATGCAGTAGAGGCATTACCAAAATTTGTTCTCTAACCCCATCACTGAAATCAAATGGAACCATTTTGCTTTTAATATCGGTAATTTTACACATTATAGTGTTCGTATTTCTACCGCTAACATTCCATATTTGGAGATGATGTGAATTACAAGCATTATAGGAATAAAGTGCCTCTCTCTTCTTCAATATCTTTCCTGTAATTTTGATACGATTTACGTCATCGTTTGGGGATAACCACATACTATCTAATTGTACGATTTCATTGCTATTCAATAAAACTGTATTATTGGGAAATGTAGTGGTTAGTAGTGCCTCTTTATATTGAACTCGTTTAACTAGTATTTTATTCTCTAATTCTTTTGATCTTAATAGTCTAGTAATTTGGATTGTAGGCGGAGTATCAGCTCTTTCGTTCCAAATATGAGACATTTCATTCAATCTACGGCATAATTGAGAGAGAGGCTTATTTCCATTTCGAAGAAGTCGTTTCATTTTTCCTAGAGCATTTTCGAATGGAAAACTGGAAATATTGGACAGAGAACAGTTCATATTTTTAACATCATCTGCAAGATGGATCAAATTATGTACGTTTCCAATCATAAATTCATTTCCATATATAAATGGTGCTTTGGTCACAAATTTCGTTAAACACAATCTAGCATATTTACATTTATTCACGGCTAATTCTTTAGACGATAAGATTCTGCAACCAGTATGTAGGAGTAATAAATGTTTGTATATGTCAGTTGGTAAAATTTCTTTGAAGATAACAGGAGCTGCGTATAACAATAAAAATCGGTATTCAGTGGCTTTGAATTTATGATACTCTGTTAGTGATCTAGTCGTTCGTTGAAATTCAGCAGGTACTTTTATTCTTTTTAGTAAATTTGATAATTGCACCTTAGCACGATCACTCAGCTTCAACCTTTTCACATTTCCATCTATCCAGTAGTGTAATAGTTTTTTCATAATTCCCAAATATAATAAGTGCATAGAGTCCAACAAAAAGTGACTGATCATATCAATTTTCGGATATAAGCGAAGCAAAGGAGATATTCCTATATGATGTTGTGCATTAGTTTGATGTCTAAATGATAAATCACTTCTTTTCTTACCATTTATAAATGGATAAATGATCCGGTTTTTATATCTTTTGCCACGTATCGTACATCTTTCACAGGCCCAATATCCTGCGTGACCCTTAATACATTTCACAACCGAACGCGCAGGTCTGTCACATATAAAAGCTTTGATAGATATAGAAAATGTTCTATTATCTATAGCAATGCCAGTACGTTGCAGATCGTTAATTTCGTCTATAAATTGTTCCAAATATCGTTCCATATTGGTTGGCTTTCCATGTCCACAATAAACGGCAACAGGAAATGGTTGATAAACGTCAGGATCATGAAAAATTTTACATAAAATTGGCCAAAACTGTACTCTGCTCGACTTAAATAATGGTAAACCATCAACGTTGAACATTAGTGGTATATCACTACTTTTATGCATCTCTGGATTTACACATTTCTCCAGAACTTTACTTATCCCAAAGTATACAAACTCATCATTGGTGTTATTAAAGCTTTCGGTGATATAATTTGTGGATGTTGTATCTAGAAATGTCTTGGCTGTTTTAGGTAAATTAGGATAAGAATGTCTCCTTAATATGTCCATCAATATTTCTAGTCGAGTATGTGGTATTGGCGGATCCATGAGAGCCCATTCGCGTATATCTCGTATGTCATTAAAGCCACTTTCTTGACAATTCTTTGCAGTTACTTCTGTCGTCTTAGCGCTTGTATTCTGATAATGTATAAAAGATTCTGTATGATTATTTCCACTGTTATGTCCTGTATCTTCCCTTGTCTCGTCTCCCTCTGACGACACAATATCATCATTAATTACTTGTGGTGTATTACGATCAACTTGTGAAACTTGTACAACATCCGACACGACACTATCTGAATTTTCGCTCCCACGTTCTGCATAGATTCTTGATTCACTATTTTCCAACATCACTATCGCATCTGCTTCCGAATTTATAAATTCTGTGCATTGCTGATCACTTAATAATTTACGACGCTTACGAAGTCGTTGTACTCTGAGACGTGTGAGTTCGCGAGTTTTCAAATTTCGCATGTCATCCGACATCGTAGCGGAAAACAATTTATGTTAATTCACTTTTCAGTCTATACACTCGTTAATGACGCGCGGATGATTGTTCTAGACTAGAACAATCTAGTTTAGTGTCTAAATTAGACCGCGGACGCGTCGACTCGCGAATGTTGTTGTATTAACAAACCGTCAAAATAATTTTGAGTAGCCGGTTCACTGAACGCTAGCGAGTATTTTCGTGTTCGAAGAATCGCGTTTCGTCAACTTGCCTTGTCCCGATCGCTGGACAAGAAAGGCGCAATGCTGAGGGCGTGAAACTGATTGAAAGATAGTCAGACTATGCGAAGAACTGGACAGTAGTCACGGTCCTAGTGTAGGAACTGAACTGAGTAATGTTGACTTCCAGTCTTAACGCGATGTCCGTGAGGTCCTCTAAAAACGAGAGGGCGTTAATGCCCTAATTCGTTCCTGCCGAACCTTTCAATTCGCAATCAGGACACCTTCGATTGTTCAGGCCCCTTCCTGTAGCTCTAAAGGACGCCTACCCGGAAGGAGGAGTGGGACGATACCTGACTATATGTTAATGGCGAGTCTCCGTACCGTCTGACCGTACGTATTAGTTGGTTGAATAATTTACAAAGTTATCCAGAAAAAACAAAATATTGTCCGAAATGTAAGAGCAATAAGTATTCGCACAGTTGCTACATGATTTATAACTCATTAGAAATTCATAAGAAAAATGTGTCCCAAGGGAGTACCGTAGCAGGCAATAAACCAGAAAAGCGCCTTGATTCGAATAAAGCAAGCGGAAATAAAGGACTCGACGATAGTTTGACATCTGGTTACCAAATGTGGACAATAGGTTAATAAAATGCTAAAAGTTTTAACGGAGAGTAACAGCTTTCTGGAAATATTGTTACAACGGGTAATTCGGTGCTATTAGTCTCTGTTATTTTGGAAAATGTGCAAGGCGTACTCCTTGATTATATTCTGCCGGAACGTCGAGGCGACGAAGGCCCCTGTAGCTGTGGCCAAGCGGTGCAATAAACACGGGTGGACAACCCGAGGGCCAGACAGGTATATCGACATGACACCACTGACAAGTGAACTGATAAACTTTTGTGATTGTCATAATTTTTTCGTGGAAGTGATACGAACCAGTTCGTGGCGTTCTTCCGATTCAAATAAGACGAAACGCGATAGTATTCGGACCGTTTCTAGTGGATTTATTCGTCAATGTATTCGTCAAAGTATTCGTGGATGTATTCGAAGTCGGCGAAGAAACCCCTCGATGATTTTTCTGCTAAATTTTAACTTTTATTATGTTGTGCAATTACTATCCGGTGATTCTGATAGAGTTTTTTGCGCTGATTCCGAATCTGCCCTCACTTTTCTCCTACACGCACAGCTTTTGGACTCTGAGAAAAATCTTATTTTTTAACTAAAAACAAATATTGTGAAGTTACCATAAAAGACATTGAATTGCTCTTTGCAGCAAACGATTCTGTAGACCAATAGTTATCTAATTATTGCGTCCGCAATTGAATACGTACAGATATTGTATTGAACTATAAGTTGAACATAAACGAATTGAAAATGTTAGAAAGTTATGTGAGAAATTGCAATCAGTCAGAATTGCAGAGAAAATATAATTTATACCAATAATTTGAAACAACGCTTTTTTGTTACACGGTAAATATTAGGAAAAAGTACTTCCATTAAGATCCGACAAGAAATACGGAAAATGATAATCGACTTCGTTTAGGCCTAGCTCTGTTTGTCTTTTTTATGGCCCCATGGTAACCCGGCGTCGAGTCTCGGTTGCGCTCGGAAAAATTTGAAACTGTTCCGAGTTACCCGATTCTTCAGTCTACTCATCGCCCTAGTAGCACAAAATATTGTATACATATTCATACTATATTAAAAAGGGATTCAACCTTTTTTTTTAATATTTAAATATACATACAATATTTATTTTATATTAAGTAACAAATATTTGTTTTTAAATATGCAAGAAATATCTATTTCATGTTACGAGAAAAATATTTTTTTCTAAATATTAAATGAATCTTTATTTCATATTAGAAATAGAATATCTTTTCCTAATATACCGATAATATTTATTTCATATTATGAAAAAAATATTTTCTTCTTATTATAAAATGAATCTTTATGTAATATTAGAAATAGAATTTTTTTTTTAACATACAGATAATATTTGTCATATTATGAAAAAAATATTTTTTTGTCGTTATAAAACGAATCTTTATTTAATAATAGAAACAGAATTTTTTTTTTAAATATGCAGGAAATATTTTATGTTTATCATGGAAAAATATTTGTTCCACAATATATATTGTTTCACAATAAAATGTTTGTGTTTATTTAGCAAATATATTGTGTGTTTCGATGCTAATCTACAATGGAAGTACTTAAGAAAAAAAATATATGGACCATAGATTATGGTCGACGCCAGACAGAGTTGGACATTATTCGAATAAGATTTCATTTGAATAACTGAGCGAATGAAAACTGCGAATAAATTTTTATTCGTTGCGTTATTCGACTACATTTTTATTCGAATAAAAATGTAGTCGAATAACGCAACGAATAAAAATTATTCGCAATTTTTATTCGAGTCGCGTGCACTCGACCATCCACAGATGGACCATATGTGACATCTGTTAGGAATCTGTAACCTAGGCATGCACTCGGCCATCCGAATTTAGAGCATATGTGGCATCTGTTAGGAATATCCAACCTAGGTAAGCGCTGGGTCAACCGAAGTTGGACCATATGTGGCATCTGTTAGGAATACCCAACCTAGGCAAGCGCTCGGCCATCCGAAGTTGGACCATATGTGGCATCTGTTAGGAATACCCAACGTAGGCAAGCGCTCGGCCATCCGAAGTTGGACCGTATGTGGCATCTGTTAGGAATGTCCAACTAAGGTGTGCGCTCGGCCATTCAAAGTTGGACCATATGTGGCATCTGTTAGGAATACCCAACCTAGGCAAGCGCTCGGCCATCCGAAGTTGGACCATATGTGGCATCTGTTAGGAATACCCAACCTAGGCAAGCGCTCGGCCATCCGAAGTTGGACCGTATGTGGCATCTGTTAGGAATACCCAACCTAGGCAAGCGCTCGGCCATCCGAAGTTGGACCGTATGTGGCATCTGTTAGGAATGTCCAACTAAGGTGTGCGCTCGGCCATTCAAAGTTGGACCATATGTGGCATCTGTTAGGAATATCCAACCTAGGTAAGCGCTGGGTCATCCGAAGTTGGACCATATGTGGCATCTGTTAGGAATATCCAACCTAGGTAAGCGCTGGGTCATCCGAAGTTGGACCATATGTGGCATCTGTTAGGAATATCCAACCTAGGCATGTGCCCGGTCATCCGAATTCGGACCATATGTGGCATCTGTTAGGAATATCCAATCTAGGCGTGCGCCCGGCCATCCGAATTTGGACCGTATGTGGCATTTGTTAGGAATGCCCAACTTAAGCGTACCCCAGTCTTGCCGCATTAGGTCCACATTCGTTTTTAGGCATGCCTAACTGAATTTCTAGTCGGGTATATGTATGTATGTATGTATAGGGATGGGATGAACTGCTACTTTTAGTGATTCGTGATTTTCGTGATCGCTTCTGATTGGCGGAAAGTAATACTGTCCTTCGCAAGTAATAATATATTTACTAATTGTTTATATTTTTGTTTCTATTTAAATTGTACTATTAGTATTAAGTATCTATACATTTGTATATATTTTATCTATACAATATACCACACACTCACACACACACACAGGCCAACGGATTCCGGCTCGGCGATTGGTTCCGCGCTGAGCGCGACGTTACCATTGGCCGCGACAGGGAGACCGCTCGCTATAGCCGCGCTCTGATTGGTCCGTGTTTTTCGGTAATAAATCCTTAACGAAGCCGAGGCGGTCATTTTTGCAAAGGAAAAAGTTACTTTAAATAACCTGAGGTACATTTTTGACACATCCTGTAGCTTGTTCAGTGTACACCTATAGCATCGAAGGCTGGCGATCGATTAAAACTGTGAACCCGTTTTCCCGGAAAGCGTTTTTAAAATTATTGTAGAAAATGATTGATAACGCTGCTTTTTATGGGGTTTTTTTCGGTCGAAAATGTGTTTACGGAAAATAAAGGTCAAGTCGATAACTATTATCGTTATTCGATCAGCGTATAATATTTGTTAAGAAGAAAAATTGTAGCCACGGACGATAACACACGAAGTATTTTCGATAGACCGAGTGATTTGAAATTTTAATATCGCCGAGCGGGTGGCGCATTTGAAATTGCGGATCGCAAGTTCAGGCAAATATTTTTCGGTCGAGATTTATTTGTCCGGTCTACATTTTATACAGTTTATTTTATATAATCGTATCAAGCGATCAGCTCCAATAGATTTTTATCGAGTCGGAATCAGCTTTATTTTCGTAGCGCGCGCGACGCGGAAGAATGAATCGTCTGTACCAGTTGTAAACGCTGTCATGCGAAATATGGTTTTTGATCAGCCATTCCGTGATTTGAAAATGACGCGGTGATGATAAATGCAGTGTTGGGATCTTTCAAATGCGAACGAAAAATATATTGATCTGCGCGGAGTTCCAGATCCGCGATGCAATTAAAACATTTGCAAAGATTATTATTAAACTGTTCCTAATAACTAATCTTACAATTTTTAACACGGAGTTGAGAAACTAATGTAAAATTAAATAAGCATTTTTATAATTATTGACTTTCATGCCTATTTGAGCTTAATTTATTACTGCAGATTTTAGATATTCAGTAATATCTGTGCATTTAGTTTATCTGCCTAGACTCATACATTGTGACGCATCATTAGTGATGTTGAGTAACAAAGTTCCCAGGGCTACACTGTACTTTGGAGGACCACTTTTTTTTAACTTTTATGTATGCAGTCCTACAGATTTCGACGTGAAAACGCCGAAAATGAAAGTCTTAGAACCCCAAACCAACTTGGACTATACCGCTCAGTACTAACTTACCCGATGCGCTGAACACCCACCATCTATCCAGCGCATGCACTTAACAGCCTACTTCAATCACCCAACGAATATCCAATATGGCGATGCTCTAACCCAGGCATGTCCAGAAGTACCTCACTTGGAGGCAAAATCGAGAGCCTACTTCAATCACCCAACGAATATCCAATATGGCGATGCTCTAACCCAGGCATGTCCAGAAGTAGCTCACTTGGAGGCAAAATCGAGAGCCTACTTCAATCACCCAACGAATATCCAATATGGCGATGCTCTAACCCAAGCATGTCCAGAAGTAGCTCACTTGGAGGCAAAATCGAGAGCCTACTTCAATCACCCAACGAATATCCAATATGGCGATGCTCTAACCCAGGCATGTCCAGAAGTAGCTCACTTGGAGGCAAAATCGAGAGTCTACTTCAATCACCCAACGAATATCCAATATGGCGATGCTCTAACCCAGGCACGTCCAGAAGTAGCTCACTTGGAGGCAAAATCGAGAGCCTACTTCAATCACCCAACGAATATCCAATATGGCGATGCTCTAACCCAAGCATGTCCAGAAGTAGCTCACTTGGAGGCAAAATCGAGAGCCTACTTCAATCACCCAACGAATATCCAATATGGCGATGCTCTAACCCAGGCATGTCCAGAAGTACTCACTTGGAGGCAAAATCGAGAGCCTACTTCAATCACCCAACGAATATCCAATATGGCGATGCTCTAACCCAGGCATGTCCAGAAGTAGCTCACTTGGAGACAAAATCGAGAGCCTACTTCAATCACCCAACGAATATCCAATATGGCGATGCTCTAACCCAGGCATGTCCAGAAGTAGCTCACTTGGAGGCAAAATCGAGAGAGACGCCTACTTCTCCCGCCCGCGCGTCTCGCTCCGCGTGGCGGCCCTAGGAGTATTACAGCGACGTAGGCTCCACGTTGGTTATGATCGTTGGCCCTACGTTGGCCGCGATCGTTGGCCCAACGAAAAAAAATAGCGACATTTCTAACGGTTGGCCAACGAATACTGCAACGTAGGCCCAACGAAATGCCAACCATAAGTGCTACTAGGGTTACCTTTATTTTCAAGTCATTTCAAATAATTTGCTAATCGTACAGAAGAAGATACACCTCACCGATTTCAATGACCTTGAAATATGTCGTCAAGGTGACCATTCTAAACAACTTTTCCCGTATCTAGTAACCCAAATCATAGCATATGCAACCACGAAATGTGTATAGTTACGGCGGTAGCGTATCAACTTACTACGCAGAGGATCCAGGTTCAAGTCCGACGAGGGTACGAAATTTTTTTTCTTTGTTCCAATTTTTACCGTAGAGATACATCGTTTAAGTATTATTTATTATATTCAGTGAAAACAACCGTAAAAGAGAAGATCGGAACAACGTATTACAGCGACGTAGGCTCCACGTTGGTTATGATCGTTGGCCCTACGTTGGCCGTGATCGTTGGCCCAACGAAAAAAATAGCGACATTTCTAACGGTTGGCCAACGAATATTGCAACGTAGGCCCAACGAAATGCCAACCATAAGTGCTACTAGGGTTACCTTTCTTTTCAAGTCATTTCAAATAATTTGCTAATCGTACAGAAGAAGATACACCTCACCGATTTCAATGACCTTGAAATATGTCGTCAAGGTGACCATTCTAAACAACTTTTCCCGTATCTAGTAACCCAAATCATAGCATATGCAACCACGAAATGTGTATAGTTACGGCGGTAGCGTATCAACTTACTACGCAGAGGATCCAGGTTCAAGTCCGACGAGGGTACGAAATTTTTTTTCTTTGTTCCAATTTTTACCGTAGAGATACATCGTTTAAGTATTATTTATTATATTCAGTGAAAACAACCGTAAAAGAGAAGATCGGAACAAACGTATTATAGCGACGTAGGCTCCACGTTGGTTATGATCGTTGGCCCTACGTTGGCCGCGATCGTTGGCCCAACGAAAAAAATAGCGACATTTCTAACGGTTGGCCAACGAGTACTGCAACGTAGGCCCAACGAAATGCCAACCATAAATGCTACTAGGATAATGACTTGTTCCTTGGTTCTATCTCGCCCTCAATAAATGTATGTTTGAAACTCGTTTCGAGCTGACGTAGATGATTCGAAATCTCATGATGGAGTAAAACAAGAGTAAATAAGAACCGCCCTAGCTAAAATCGTAGGCTCTAGATAAAACGCGAACCGAAGCGTCTCGAAAAGAAATTGCTGGACTGCGTTTACGTGTGACAGGTATACAAACGGCGGTCCCGCGACATGGAAACAGAAACCGACGAGGATTTACTGCAGTTTCCAGCCGGCGGCAGCTTGGACGCGTCCAGCGGCTCGTTATCCAGCGTGTCCCTGTCGGATAAGAGCATGTCGACGGACAACGTCGAGGAATACTTCGGGGATGTGCCGTTCGCAGGTAAACAGCAACGCACGCTTGGCTGCACCGCATGACGCTTCTTTCTGCCCTCGTGTAAATGCATAATCGTTGTGTTACGTCTTTGTTTTTTCTCCTGGTTTTCACCGTCTGCCTGACGATGATCGTCGACCGGCGATCGTTCACCCTCCCCTCGGGTGAACAACCAATATCCATTCGTGCTAGATCTGCGTACGAGTATTCGAATGCGTTTCTTGTCCTATGTTCGGTAACTATTTTCGCGAATACCTCGCGTCCGATGGATTTTCGAATCCCGTTTCAATTGCGGATCAGGACAAATTTTCTTGCGGTTATTCATTCCTGACGACAACGTGCTATTGTATTCGCGCGACTGCGTTCTCGTTTCATTCGTTCTACGATCGTGCTGACGGCGTTGGGTTACAGATAATAATAATCGACGTACAGATTTTTTTAAGATGATCCGGGAGGTTTGATTTTTTGGTATACGTACACGATGTATGCAAAGATAAATGACAATCGATTTTTTAATAGATAGTTTGTCAAGGAAGAATACTTTATATTTATATTTGACAAAGGTGCCTGTAATTGAAAAAGATTTATCGTTTCACCGATTGCCTTAGCACGTTGACGGCTCACTCTGAAATCGTTGATGGACGACAAAAGCAACTTTTTTTTGGTTAGTTATGAGAATAAAATTATGATTTTTTTCTAACAAATTTTCCTAAAAATAGGCGAACGCCTATAGCCGTCATTTGCATCTACATTTCCAAACATTGCACGTCTATAGACGGTATTTACGTCAACGTGTTAACTCTCGCAAAAGGTAAGAATGTGCAATTTATCAGTTCATTTCACAATACTCATCATTCAATACTCGTTCATGTAAAATGTTACTGCGTAGATACTGTACTGGTAGTTGGACGTTAGATAAAATTTCGCTTATTAATATTCTGTATTTCATAAAATAGCAATTATCTTCGTAGTAGTCAGTTTAAGTACAGCAAATTCTCATAATTGTCCAAATATCTGGCCCGCAATTGTCCCAAATATCTGAGGCGTAATTGTCCCAAATATCTGGCCCACAATTGTCCCAAATATCTGGGGCGTAATTGTCCCAAACATCTGGCCCGCAACTGTCCCAAATATCTGGGGTGTAATTGTCCCAAATATCTGGCCCGCAATTGTCCCAAATATCTGGGGCGTAATTGTCCCAAATATCTGGCCCGTAATTGTCCCAAATATCTGGCCCTCAATTGTCCCAAACATTGGTCCGCAATTGTCCCAAACATCTGGGGTGTAATTGTCCCAAATATCTGGCCCGCAATTGTCCCAAATATGTGGTCTGCAATTGTCCCAAATATCTGGGGCGTAATTGTCCCAAATATATGGCCTGCAATTGTCCCAAACACCTGGCCCGTAATTGTCCCAAACATCTGGCCCGTAATTGTCCCTGAACTATCCCCACTACGGCAGGGTATACCCCGTGAGGGGGGTCGCCGAGGAGTGTAACACAATACGAGTCGAGTATGTCGTTGGGCGACCGGAAGACCATTACTAATCCAATAACAAAACTTCTTTATTTTTCATTACGATTTATAGGATTTTCACCAACATACTCGTGGCATTTTTCTGATGAAAATGGTACCAAATATAATATAATTCTGATAATATTTACTTGTGCAATGAACGATGAATGTTTCGGACGCAAAGAAAAACAGCGTATGGAAAAAAAGGGCAATATAATATATTTATTATAATATTTGCACTAGTAAATATTATCAGAATTATATCATGTTTGGTATCACCTTCGTTAGATAAATGCCACGAATATGTTGGAGAAAGTCCCATAAAAAATAATGAAAAATAAAGAAGTTTTGTTATTTTGTTTTGTTAGTGGTTTCACACCGATATACTCCACCCGTATTGTGTTGACCGTCTGGATATTCAGCAAAGGTCGAACAATAGTATCTTCCGCACGATAATTGTCCCCGGTCGGACCCGTGTTGTGGACAATTATCGAGAATTCACTGTATACAACGGTTTATTTAGATTTACATTAAATACTGGTCTTTTGATATTGTTAACTGAGTATTATACACTGCTATGTGTTATTTATTGGTAATCTACGTACAATCTAATCGATTAAAATTGCAGAGTTATGAACATATTTACACTATATCTTGTATATTTTAAAAGTGTTTGTACTATTCGTTGATATTCTACGTATACGTCACAATATATCGAACGTTGAACTAACGTTGCTTCGTCACTTTTATTTACAATGTTCACCGGGTGCAGTGGTTCTGTTGTCTGTCCACGTGCCGCGAGCATATCATGAAAGAAATTTGTATTCTAGAGCGGATATCCAGCGTATACATCAGTCATGTACAGAAGTAGCTCACTTGGAGGCAAATTCGAGGGAGACGCCTACTTCTCCCGCCCGCGCGTCTCGCTCTCCGTGGCGGCCGTAGTCCTCCGAGCTCCTCAAAGCCGTGCCTACCGCTTGGGGAACGTACTACGTGTGGCGCGTTGCGGCGACTTTCGGACCCACGGTAGGCACAGGCCTGAGGAGCTCGGGGGACTAGGACCGCCACTGGGAGCGAGACAAGTAGGCGTTTCCCTCGAATTTGCCTCCAAGTGAGCTACTTCTGGACATGCCTGGCATACATTTTCATAGTCACATAGTCTCATAGGGAATTTTCCGTATTCTTGATAAAATAAGTAACAACGTAAATTTTCAAGTATTCCAATAATAATCATAAGATGATAACTTACGCGTATTATACAAATAATAATTATACTCAACGTTATTTGGAAACAGTTCAATATTTCATGTGAAATTAATGTTACGAAAATATTGTAAGAACAGGATATTATGTGAAAAATGTTTCCCACTGTTGCGTCATCAAACAAATCTATACAAATTGTTCAGCGTATTGGTACCGAAGATTTTTCAACCGCTTAAAGTATATACCTAGAAAAAATTTACATTTCTGGCTAATAAATTTCCGTTTGCTAATACAGTATTTAATCGATAAAAGTCGCAATCATGGGTCCGGCCAGCAATATTTCGTGTTCAAGTATACTGTTCTTTGACTCGTGCCGAACGTAGAAACCTGTCCCGTATTATGTTACACTTCTCGGAGACCGAGGCCTCTCCCCGCGGAAGTGGGGATTGTTTTGCGACACTTATTGTTCAGAGCTCGGCGACACTTATCGATTAAATACTGTGACTTGCAATACGATTAGATGTATAAATGGCATCATTGTCAGCAGTAGTTAATTGATAGCCAGCATTGATATATACATTTAAGAGTTACGCCATTAGTATTGAACCATTTTTCCATTGGACAAACGATAAGCTTTAGTTACTATGAAGGGTCATTTGTTTCTCGAGTCTGTCGTGGTAAACGTCTTTGCTATTTTGCGCCATGCGATAAAACTTGATCCATTAACATTTTTATAGTCCCGAGAATGCAAGGCAAAATAATTTAGAGAGACTTTTTTTAAATGCAATAGTGAACAATCATGCTTTAAGTAAATTGTGCAATATCGTTCTAGTAGTTCCGAAATGACTTTCGTAATAGAATTATTTTTATTCAATAACAAAAAGGGTACGTTTTGCATGTAAAAATTACCAACTGTTTCACTCGTAAGATAACAATTTTCTTGCACTTTATCGATGACAAAAACATCACTTGGCCTAAAAATGAGTTTTACTGTGCACCATAAACGGTACATATTAAAATTGGCACGACACTGATATGAAGAATGGGACTCTGAACGTGTTAAACTACGTGTATTCGACATTGTTATTATACATTTGTTCAAACACATGAATCAAATCTTCCGGATCTATCTTTAACCCTAGAAATACGAGCCATTGGCTGTCACATGAAAATCTGGTGGGGGGGGGGGGGGGGGGGGAGTTCTTGGACCGACATCTCTTAGTATAGACTTATCGTGAAGAAAATTGAATAAAAACATTCAATGCAGATAAACAATTTGAAGAAACAAGGCTAATAAGTTCTCTCACTTTAACACTAAACCTACCACAGTCCAAATGACAGTCAAATGATCATTTCATAGGAAATGACTGAATTGACTTATTTATTTAACCACATATTGTTATGGAAACGGTACAAAGTTTAAATCAATTTTATTTTCTCGTTTCTTTAAGGCGTTTTGCTTTTATATGTTTTGTGCTTGGTAGGTTTGGTGTTAATCACTTGTTTCTACACTACTGTCAGGATGATTCTTAACCCCTTGGCGTACCTGCTAACTCCCGATTGCTCGGGCTATAATAAACTAGAAGGTCGGTCACGCGTCGAGCCATTTAGCTGTTTAACCGTGTGCTCGAACTTACGCAAAATGTATGCGACTTATGACATGTATATTTCGGCGCAACGAAAGGAATTGTGAAATAATAAACACGTTTGGGCACACCTAATACCTTTAAGATGTCTGGGAAGTAATTATGATGAATTCATAGATGAACAAAAATGATTTATAATTTGAAAAGTGGATAATGTATCAGTAACAACTTGTAAATTAATACGTAATTTAAATTAATAATGTTTTGAGAAAACTCGTAGAAAATTAGTAATCTTCGTGTCAGTGTTGTTTACGTTTGTCACGAATGAAGTACCACTAGCCAGGCTCGCGTTGTTCACGTTTGGTCCGAACCAGTGATGGTACATGGTCTCGGTTTTCTCGCGCATGCGCGACGATTTAAGCGTCAGTAAAGTACAAAGTTGGGCTAAAATGGGGTACCTCAGTCACCTCGCATAGTTTCGCAAATTTTTTTTCGATTTTCAAATATTAATTGACAAGTAGCTCCTTCTCCAATACTAGTTGCCATTATGAAATCGAATATATTAACATTAACTTAACAAAATTTCAAGTACGGTCGTCTCGTCGTGTCGTCTTGCACTCTTCTGTCCGGTTTCCCGCCAATAACAGTTCTCCCCTACTTTCCCCACAAACATAAGACGTACGGTACGTTCCTGCATTTAGTCGCGCATGCGCGAAAAAACCGAGACCATATACCATCACTGGTCCGAACGAAGTACCACGCAGTGGTGGGAACGCTGGCGCATTGCACGCGCATGCGCGAGTTTCGGCAGCACCGAAGCTACGTCCGAAGTTTGTGGGGTACTAGTAATGGGTTTGTTATTATATATTTTGTTTAAAGTTCTTTTAGTACCCTTCTCTTCCTTATTCCCAAGATGATGAAGAAGAGTAAGTTATATTATATTGTACATAGATACATAAATATTGTATATTTATATATTCTATGTACGTATGTATATATTACATTTTAATACATATATATATATATATATATATATATATATATATATATACAGGGTGTCCCAAAAATGTCTCGCTTCCTTCAAAGGGGAGGTTCCTGAGGCCATTTGAAGCGACATTTTCCTTTGCAAAAATGGCCGTTTTGGCTTTGTTAAAGAGTTATTAGCGAAAAACACGGACCAATCAGAGCGCGACCTAGAGGCGTATTGGCAGAGACGGCCGCGCGCGACAGAAGTCGAGCGGTGGTGATACACCGCGGTCGAAAGCAAGGAACAAACAAGAGAAGACAATTTTTCGAGTCCTATGTCGGATAGTTCAAATTTGAATATGTTGTAGTCTTTAGTAACCTATGAAGGAATCTCGAAGGATTTTTCGAAATCTTAAAAAATGCTGGTTTTACAGACGTGTAAAGAACTTTTTTTCATTAAATTATAACACTAGAACTAACGTACCGAGGAAAATGAGTTTTTAGGAGCTTATAGCGAACACAGAAGAGTATCTACTGAAAATATTTCGATTTGGAAAAAATGGTTTTTTCACCATTTATTTTGAAAATGTTTTAAACAAATGCAATTTTTCTATAGCCGGGACTTTTTTAAAAATTCGAAAAAAAACGTGGCGACAGCTCCAAGTCTCCTCTTTACGGTCCCATTTTTGAAAAGGCAAGCTCTTTAAAATTGACGGAATTAAGATTATTTACAGCGAACGCTGCACCGCGATATTACGGAGGCGCGCGGCCCCTTGTTTGTTCCTTGCTTTCGACCGCGGTGTATCACCATCGCTCGACTTCTGTCGCGCGCGGCCGTCTCTGCCAATACGCCTCTAGGTCGCGCTCTGATTGGTCCGTGTTTTTCGTTAATAACTCCTTAACAAAGCCGAAACGGCCATTTTTGCAAAGGAAAATGTCGCTTCAAATGGCCTCAGGAACCTCCCCTTTGAAGGAAGCGAGACATTTTTGGGACACCCTGTATATATATATACGTACACATGTTGTTCATTCATTTTTCAAAATCAAATCATAATAAATTTTGCGAAATTAGCGGGGCGACCAAGGTACCCGATTTTCGTGCTTGAGTGAGCTTCCCATCACTGGTACCACGAGCCAGGCTCGTGTTGTTTACGTTTAGTCCGAACGAAGTACAACGAACCAGGCTCATGGTGTTTACGTTTGGTCCGAACGAAGTACCACGAGTCAGGTTCGTCCTTATTGTTTTTGGCACGAATTTTGTTATCACGAGTCTCACTCATTGTTGGAGGCCAAGGGGTTAATGTCAGGGAGTTTGAGAAGGAAAAGTCTGCTGGGAGAATACGCCGATCCCAGAGGCGTTCTTTAATTTCCCCTGCGCTGATCGAGAAGAATGTGGTCTCTTGCAGCGTGTTACGCGATAGTAAAATTCGTCGCCGACCGATTTTCAATCCTTTGCTAAACGCAAGAGGGGAAACGTGACGTGCAAGCGGAATCCTGTTCGCGGCAGGTGCCAACGGTCGGCACTCGTTGCGCGGACAGGTCCGTTTCATCGTCGAACGCCGGTTTTACGCTGCCAGAACCGAGCATTATCGCCGGGCCGAATAATAATAAGAATTCCAAGAGCGCTGCTCGCTTTCCGACGAACCATCGTCCCGGGTCGATAGGCTAGAGTTAGCGTTACCGTATCCTATGACGATTACAGATCGAATAGTTCCTTAGGTTATCGACTACCTAGTTCACTGTGATGTAAACACACGTGTATGTGGCCGGCTGTTCGAAAGAAAACTCGAGAACCAAGACGCGAGCCATTTCCTGAAAATGGCGGCTAACGGTAAGCATTGCTCGAGCAGGCAACATGGTTACGCAGACTCGACGTGTGGATCGTTTACTTTGAAAACGATGTAAGTCCATTTTCCTTTCTTTGAACCTTCCGTCGGGCGCAATGCCTCGACCGCCGAGTTCGGGCGCAATGTGCTTGACGGGCACACATTCAGAAAACACAATAAACACCTAATTAATTTCATTCATACAACTGCTGTTAGGGAAACACTGCACTTGGTACCGTCTATACTTGAGGGGACGCTCTTTTGGGCCCTCCCCAAGGGTGGGGGTGACTGAGTCGCTTGTGTTTTCCAGATACTTACGTGCTACCTGAACCTTCGGCACTGGGACTTTACCATACGGTCAATGTATTTTCACAAAATTAATGAAAACCCTTACATTATTTAAATTAAAGCGAAGATAATAAATCATTTTTATATAACCTCAAGTACCGCCCATTTCAAGCATTTACAGCATTTTTTCGACACCCTGTAGATCCTTTTCTACGTTCGGCGTTAGCAGCACAATATCGAGGAATAGTGCCTGTTTCCAACTTTTTGCATACACTGAGACATTAGTGTACAACGAAAATGGTTGAACATATTTTAACTGTTGATGCGTTGATAAATTTGCACAAAATTCCAAACTTTGTATAATATTTAATATTCACCGGTAGCTATTTAATAGTCCTTTAATTGCTGCTGTTAGGGAAACACTGCACTTGGTACCGTCTATACTTGAGGGGACGCTCTTTTGGGCCCTCCCCAAGGGTGGGGGTGACTGAGTCGCTTGTGTTTTCCAGATACTTACGTGCTACCTGAACCTCCGGCACTGGGACTTTACCATACGGTTAATGTATTTTCACAAAATTAATGAAAACCCTTACATTATTTAAATTAAAGCGAAGATAATAAATCATTTTTATGCTAATATTTCGAAAATACGTAACTTTAAAAATGTGATGAGTTCGGACGCACTGAGCTGATTTGAACAAAACTTGAATAACTTCCGGTAATGATGACACCAATCGGTTTGATTATGAGGTTTTGATTATGAGTGTCTCAACTGTTTGGACAGACTACAGGATTACAGATTACAGGAAATGGATTTACATTACTTTTCAAAGAAGCGAATCTGCAATTCCATTTGTGAACAAAATTTGGGGGTGTCCCACTTGGACGCCATCCGATTGTACGCCATCCGATTGTACGCGTCCCGATTGGACGCTATCCGATTGGACGACATCCGATTGTACGCTATCCGATTGGACGCCATTAGATTGGACGCGTCCCGATTGGACGCGTTCCTTTTGGACGCCGTGCCGATTGGACGCGTTCCTTTTGGACGCCGTGCTGATTGGACGCGTTCCTTTTGGACGCCGTGCCGATTGGACTCGTCGTTTGGACTCCATGCCGTTTGGATTTGTGACATTTGGACGCCGTGCCGTTTGGATTCGTGACATTTGGGTGCCGTAAATGTTATAATCATTGCTTTTCGAATTCTACATATGGTGATATTTTATTGTGAAATATATGGTTAGGTCTGGATTAGTTCTAGGTTAGGTCTGGGTTAGGTCCAACCGGTACGTACGACAGTATTATGTCATAAGTTAACAAATTAATAAGAAACAATGATAGGTTACAAAAGCTGTCACTGAACGGAAAATACGTTGCAGTAAATATTAAATAAAATCAGTTAGAAACAGTTCACACAAGGACAAATAACATATTAAAAGATAACTAAAATCTGGCGGTACATAATACAATTAAATTATCACAAACCCATACAAAACGCAATAAACTATAAACAATCAAAGACGTGACATATAAATTAGAAACTTGAAATCGGTAATACATTAGTGAAAAATAATAAATTATATGGACTAAAGAATCAGAGACAGGACGACTAACACCAGAAGGAAACCATCTAAGAAGTGGACAAAATGGTGGCACCGAAGTATAGCCAATCAGCAGTTCCGGTGAATAAAAGAAAAGTCACCAGTCCAATGGCGTCAAAGGATACACAGTGCAGGAAGGAATTTTAGTGGGTAGTCAAGGTTCAACCTTGGAGTCCCACACGGCCTCACGATAGAAATACGTCCGGAGGTTTGTGCGTAAACGCATTAAACCTCCCTGCACTATAAACAATTTAAAAAAAAGGTCCAACCGGTACGGAGTCCAATCGGCACGGAGTCCAATCGGCATGGCGTTAAAACGACACGGGTCCAATCGGCACGGAGTCCAATCGGCATGGCGTTAATACGACACGAGTCCAATCGGCACGGAGTCCAATCGGCACAGAGTCCAAAAGGAACGCGTCCAAACGGGGGTGTCCCCAAAATTTCATTGAAACAAACATGTTTGTTAACCGGCGTTAAAACGACACGAGTCCAAGCGGCATGGCGTTAAAACGACACGAGTCCAATCGGCATGGCGTTAAAACGACACGAGTCCAATCGGCACGGAGTCCAATCGGCACAGAGTCCAAAAGGAACGCGTCCAATCGGCACAGAGTCCAAAAGGAACGCGTCCAATCGGATGGCGTCCAAACGGGGGTGTCCCCAAAATTTCATCGAAACAAACATGTTTGTTAACCGGCCATATGTTTATGTCATTGTTGAGTTTTGCGTTGCTAGCATACGAAGACGCAAAGGATTATGTATTATTGTTCGCGTTGTTGTATAGTTATTTTGGAACTCGAAAGATAGAGATTGGTTCAGATGAGTAGGTAAGAAGAGATTGATTCTCGTGAACTTTTGGGAATACCATGTAAATTGTGTAATTATGCTTCTTACATTGTTACGACATTCATAGAGTTTCAAACATCGGTGCATCATTGGAATAACGTTCAATTAGTGACCAAAAGAAATTGATTGATTTAAGTGGATTGTTACGCGAGCAAGGACATTCGTACCTCAGATCCTTTCACTTATAATTTTCATTTAATACTGAGCAATTATAACGCAAGTTCAGAACAAAAACAAGTGTTGCATTAACTTGTCCCACTTCTCGCGTGTTGCGGACCCATCATTCGATTGGTTTTTACTTCTTTTTTACGAGGCAAGTAGCGAGAAATACATGTTGTAATCCACTTAAGATGCTGATCGCACGTTCTCAAGTTCTCGAGCCTTTCTTTCCACGCCACCGTATATATATATATATTTACATACAGGGTGTCCCACGAATCATGGTCAACCGATTAGTAGGTCATTTATGTAAAACGACATGTAAAAATGAGTCCAAAAGAAAGAATGAAATTGTTTCATTTGAACCTTCGTTTTCGAGTAAATCGGGTTTGAAAATTCAAAACGCGTACCATTAAATAGAAATCAGCTATCGCGACTGATCATGTCCAACCAATTCTACTCTATGCGTATAACAATGCACGCGAATCCGAAGAATCTCGATTTCCTCGAAAACGAAGCTTCGAATGAAATAAATTTATTCTTTCCGACTCATTTTTACACGTAGGATCACCTCCTAATCGGTTGACCATGAGTCGCGGGACACCCTGTATACGAGCCCGACGAGCGTACCATGTACACGTTATCCGTATGGAAATTTCCCAGGATGATTATACCGAACGTATTACCCGTTGTTTTCTAAGCAGAGTGTATGTTTCCTATGTCTTTATCGATTACCAGGTGTATCGGTGGTCTTCCGTTTCTGTAAATACACTGTTCCGTTCGAAAATTACCGATATGTGTTAAGAGACGCATAATTTTTAATCGTAGTTGAAGTATATTCTTTGTCAGGCCTGTACAACTGATTTCTCACGAGCTGCTGATGGTCGAGCCGCTAGCCCCACTACCGCGCTTTGACTCAAGAGGGGAATACAGCCCCCTCCCCTGCCATTACCGGGTTAGTCACGCGGCAGACGCAACACGAATTGGATATATGCATCACGTCACGTGATAGGTTAGCGGCGGAATTGTGGGCAGTGTCGCCAGGAAGCATCCAAACGGATGCTTTTTTCCCCTTCCACTACCATGAGCGCACACTCCAACGTCCCCCACTATGACCGTGAACTGGTCACGTGACGTGCCGCGTAGGAGTTGCGAGCCCATCGCGCACGCGCAACGTGTCACATATTACTCTGGTCATCGGACTGGGGGTAAATTGTATTCCCCTCGATTTCCTCGATCTCGCGACACTAATCGTGGAGATCTTAGACGTGTATAGCACGCGAGCTCACGTGACGTTATTCTCGCGCTCGTGCGAATCAGAGCACGGTAGTGGGGGTAAGCGGTTCAAGGCTCCTCGTAGGCAGTCAACTGCCTAGGTCTGTTTTGTATATAGATATATTTACCACGTGTTAGTATTCGAAATTTTCGTTTTGATTGCGCGTTCAAGACGTGGATATTCGAAGAGAAATGAAGGATTGATTTCACGCGAGAAATGTGTGGAATCCTCCCTTCCCTCGCGGTAGCTGTAAGACACGAAGCATTTGAAGGAGCTTCGAGGCTTCGGAACGCTCGAAGAATTAGAATCTCTTTTAACAAGTTGACTGCCGTGTCACCCATATATGGGTGACGGAATTATTTGTCGATATTTAAAAATTAATTATTACGCTAATGTAATCATTGTATCAAATTTGGTTAATATCTGGAAAATGCAAGAAGGTTAAAACGTTACTCAGCGTCACACATTTTAATTCTGTAATCATTATTTTATTAAATTTATTGTTTCGATTTTATGAAATTTTTGAGGTCGCTGCTTTGGCAGTCAAAGTGTTAAGCCGAACCGGGATATCGTCGTTGTAGATCGTAACGAAACTTATACCTAAGTGAAAGTATTCGCCGGCGAACGGGTATTGTAACGGGTGCGGTAGACGATCGTGGAACATCACGCTCGTCTATCGGGAAATCGTGGATAGGTTCTCTCCTCGATGCTACAACCATTTCTCAACGTCCTGTCATTTTCTCCTTGCATAACCGCGGGATCTTGGCCTGATCTTTCCGAACAGTCTGAAATATTGATTTGCAACTTTCTACGTTAACTCGGGACGCGGCAAGGTATACAGCGCAACGGGTGTCAAAAGGATACACGTTCCAGTTCGAAGTGCTGTGAATTGTTCAAACGGGGACACTAGATGTACAGTAATGCCTCGATATGTGCGAAAGAGGCGTGCACCTTACATCGTGAAAAATTGGTTTACATTACTGCTGGGTGTAGCCAGAGGTTCGATCGCCGAAAATTGTAACATGATACA
Organism: Sphecodes monilicornis; assembly: GCA_913789915.3. Classification (NCBI taxonomy): domain Eukaryota; kingdom Metazoa; phylum Arthropoda; class Insecta; order Hymenoptera; family Halictidae; genus Sphecodes; species Sphecodes monilicornis. Next base: position 2,837,239 of record OU565300.1, read on the forward strand.
GTATTTTATCGATAAATGTCCCAACCACGGGTTCGGTCAGGGACAATTATGGGCCAGGTATACTATTCTTTGACTTTTGCCGAACGTAGAAAAGGACAGCGAAGTTCGAGAGGCCTCGGTCACCGAGAAGTGTAACCTATAATCAGTGATGGGAATGTTGGGGCTTTTCACGCGCATGCGCGAGTTTCAGCAGCACCGAAGCTACGTCCGAAGTTTGTGGGGTACTATTGGGGCGAAAGTAGTGGGTTTGTTATTATATATTTCGTTTAAAGTTATTTTAGTACCCTACCCCTTCCTTATTCCTAAGATGATGAAGAAGAGTAAGTTATATTATATTGTACATAGATACATAAATATTATATATTTATATATTATATATTCTATGTACATATGAATATATTACATTTTAACCCTTTGCGCTCCGAAGTATTTTAACTCCATAACCAAACTTTTTTTTTCGATCAAGAATATTTCCAATCTATATGATTTTTATCATTTTGAAGAAATGGAACTGATATAATACTTCATAGAATACTTAAATGTTTCGTAACGAATTTATTGAATATCTATTTAATATTGTAAACAATATTTTGAATAATGGTATAGTAATTTTTAGTGGTGCCTCAGAGTCACCACTGGAGAGCTAAGGGTTAATATATATATATATATATATATATATATATATATATATATATATTAACAATCGGGTACCTTGGTCGCCCCTCTAATTTCGCAAAATTGATTATAATTTGATTTTGAAAAATGAATGTATATATATATATATATATATATATATATATATATACGTACACATGTTGTACATACATTTTTCAAAATCAAATTATAATAAATTTTGCGAAATTAGAGGGGCGACCAAGGCACCCGATTTTCGTGCTTGACTGAGGTTAAAATCGCCGCGCATGCGCGTGAAAAGCGCCAACATTCCCATCACTGCCTATAATGCGGGTCCAGTATATCGGTGCGAGTGTGACTGGTCCTGCGGAGCGCGAGGTTCCCATTGGACGAGCCGGAATCCGTCTGCTGTGGCCGCGCTCTGATTGGTCCATGTTTTTCGCTAATAACTCCTTAACAAAGCCACTTTCGCCACTTTTGCAAAGGAAAAAGTTGCTTTAAATAACCCCAAGTACCGCCCATTTCAAGCATTTACAGCATTTTTTCGACACCCTGTAGATCCTTTTCTACGTTCGGCGTTAGCAGCACAATATCGAGGAATAGTGCCTGTTCCCAACTTTTTGCATACACCGAGACATTAGTGTACAACGAAAATGGTTGAACATATTTTAACTGTTGATGCGTTGATAAATTTGCACAAAATTCCAAAGTTTGTATAATATTTAATATTCACCGGTAGCTATTTAATAGTCCTTTGGAATAGGAAATAAATAATTTAGACCTTTTGTAATTTAGTAATTTACTTGAAATAATATTGCACAGCAAATTGTTTTACACTGGAACACGCGTTTTTTTTTACGATAATGATATAATTATTTTTTTTACAGTTCTAACTTGTGGATACTGTTCCACTTTATGTGCCGTACACTGTTTTTGCTTGCCATTCTTCTGTGCATTTTGAATATTTCTCTGTATATGCATGTCAATGATATTTATAGCAAAACGTGCAAATTAAAATATTGTTAGCATTACACGAACATCTAATAAATGTCACCATCCGACCACTACGGCATTAGTGTTTTTTAATTCTGAAGAGTTTATTCTATGTTTAGTCTATGTTTTAACAACAAATTTTATCTTGAAAACAAATACAGTGGCTAGCGAAAACATTCGAACTAAATCAGAATAACTTTTATAAAATCGGTCCAAACAACTTAATGTTTTTTTTTTGAGTAATTAGAAGCATTGATTTACTAAATGACGTGCAGATAAAAATTTTGAAAAATTCTAATTGCAAGGAACTATATAAAAAAATTAATATGGTACATTTTAAAACTTTTTTATTTCAGTCGACAATGAAAATAGAAAACATGAGTTTTGTTGATTTATGTTGGTTATGTAGCTGTTGAAAATTTCATCGAAATCGGTTGACGTAGGAAAAAACGAAACGCATCGAAAAATGTCATCTGTGGATTTTGTGCAGAAATCACCAAAAAAAAAAACAAATTCAACATTTTCAAATTTTCAGCATGTAGGTACATAACCAACATAGTTCTACAAGTCGAATATTTTAAATTTTCACTACGTATTGAAATGAGAAAATTTTTAAAAATGCCATTTTTATTTTTTCATATAATTCTTACTAATTGCAATTTTTTTAAAATCTGTTTTGCACACCAGTTAGAAACTTATTGCTTAAATTACTCCAGAAGAGTCAAGTAATTTGGTACAATTTTAAATAAATTATTCTCTGCATAGTGAAAATATATCTCGACATTTTATTAACTTATTGCAAATGTTTAATTCTTAGTATTACAATATTTTATGGTCTACTTCCTATGGCAAGTCATAACTTGCGTTTTTTATTTTTTCATGAAATTCTTACTGATCGCAATTTTTTCAAAATCTGTTTCGCACGTCACTCGGAAACTGAATGCTTCTAATTGCTCAGAAAAAGTTAAGTTGTTTAGTGCAATATTAAACAAATTATTTTGATTCCAAGAGCGTTCGCAGCCACTTCCGTTAGCCACTGTATTTCTTGCGGACACGTTTTCTATGATTTTGCTGTCTCCCCCTTCTGTTCTTTCAAACGCGTCTTGAATTTTCGAAGTTCAAGACGCGTTTGAGAAAAGGAAAGGCAAGACTGTAAAATGCGTACATAGTAAAAATTTATTGTTGAGATGATATCTGCTTAAAACATAAACCGCAAGGATTCGTGCAGTAACCAAGTGTACTAACACAACTTTCATTCTACTGGACACTTCTCGGTAGTCGCGCAAGAACGAAGGTAGAAAGTATTGAATTTACATGGTAAAACTGGTTTTCTGCAAACATTAGTTCAAGTATGAAGTAATTTATTGTGCATTATTACTTCAGATGCGAACAAGTATGTTCGCCAAAAAAAAAGACGTTAACTGCAGCGATAATCGAAACTTTCACTAGGAAAGCAAGATAAACTTTATGGCAGATCATTAGATTATGTATGAAACACTTGAAAATAGTGTGCCGTTGTTTGTCGACAAGAGAACCTATCCTCTACTATCGAGATACCGTAGATTAAGTATTTTGATTTGTTACACTGAAATTCCACCCCCGCTATATATAAATATACAAGGTGGGGCAATAACTTGAGTCCACCTTGAATATTTCCGTTACTTGTAATAATATCAGAAAATGACATATACAAACGTTGCACGGTATAGAGGGGGAAATATTGTGATGTAAATATTTTTTACATGCTTGAAGACACTTCGGAGGTTTCAAGGCCAACTTGATTTCTCTAAATAGAAACAGCTATTTTTTTGTATCATTAATCGAGAGTATCAAATATAAAAATGTATTTGACCTCTACATGTCCTAATGCAGTCAGTTCCAACCAGTAACTCCGGAGCTATTCGAGGCTCCTCCCCCACTTAGGTTCTTCCCCCACTCAGATTCTTCCCCCACTCTGAGACTTTATCGTTATAATGTATAGTAGTGGGAAGCTCCCACCACAAGAGCCGCGCGGTGCGCGCAGCACTTATTAACTCTACGGCTGTACGTAGTAGTGGGAAGCAGTGATGGTATATGGTCTCGGTTTTTTCGCGCATGCGCGACTAAATGCAGGAACGTATGTACGTCTTATGTTTGTGGGGAAAGTAGGGGAGAACTGTTATTGGCGGGAAACCGGACAGAAGAGTGCAAGATATATTTATATATTACATGTACATACACATAAAATTTTAATATAACATACGCATGTTAAACATTCATATTTGATAATCGAAAAGAAATTTGCGAAACTATGCGGGGTGACCAAGGTACCCCATTTTAGCCAAACTTTGTACTTTACTGACGCTAAAATCGTCGCGCATGCGCGAGAAAACCGAGACCATATACCATCACCGGTGGGAGGAGGTTCGATGGTGGGTACGTTGCAGTTCTCGGAGGGGAATACGTTTGAACTCTCCCTGTCCCAATGTAATAGTTAACGAGATATTATCGAAATATTTGTCCATATGTTCCCACCATATTCAAACTGAGGGACATCAGTCCGATAAGCTTCAGACATATAGTGGGTACATATTGAAATTATTTCGATAATATCTTGTTAACTATTACATTAGGACATATAGAGGTCATATACATTTTTACGCAGAATTTGATACTCTATCGATTCGTAATACAAAAAGTAGGTCTTTATATCTTGTTAACTATTACATTAGGACACATAGAGGTCAAATCAATTTTTTCGCAGAATTTGATACTCTCGATTCATAATACAAAAAGTAGGTCTTTTCATTTAAAGAAATCAAAGGGACTTCGAATTCTCCGAAATGTCTTCACGCACAAAAATAATATTTACATCACAATATATCCCCCCCTCTACACCGTGGAACTTTTGTATATATCATTTTCTCATATTATTACAAGTAACGGAAATATTGAAGCTGGACAAAGTTATTGGGCCAGCCTGTATATACACTTTATTTTGTGATAGATTTTTGTATATTATTTTATGTTATATGCTTCGTCTTAGTTAGTGTAATTCGCTCAACGAGTATCACGTACCATAAAAGTATATTAAAACTAGGCAGATATTAGACGTACAGAATACATAAGCAATTATAGCGCGTTATAATATCGTTGGTGTGCTAATAAACGTTATGATGCTGTGTATGCGATGTCTTGAATTATTTTGTCGCTTTCGTACGTCCTTCTATCTCGAGCTTGCGTACACTATACACATTTGGTTCCCTGTCCATTACGTCCGCTATGTCGATGAGCTTGCTTCTCGGTTCGTTATTTCTCTCTCTCTCTCTCTCTCTCTCTCTCTCTCTCTCTCTCTCTCTCTCTCTCTCTCTCTCTCTCTCTGTCTCTTCGTCTTGAACATGTTTGTCCGAATTATTGTATTAATTAGGGCGCAACTGTTACGCGTAACGAAATAGCCCTCCGTGTATTTGTTTTGTGATTGAAATATATAATTTTGTTTTGTTGATTTTGTTACCAGTGAAAAGAAAAAGCGTACAGATAAAACGGCTTACATTAATTTCCTATATTATTTACAAGAATACCATTTTTGTTGTCATTGAAACGCAACGCGTGGAAGAAGCGGAAAATCCATTTACGTGTCCACTGCAACAATATGTATTTCAGTATAGTTTTAATGGTACTGCATGCGTGTGAATCGAATACCAAAGAGATTGCGTGCGATATGATACGTTTCTTATTTTTTTTCTTTCCCTAAGGCAACCTAACCTAACCTAAAATCTAAGGTAATCTAACCTAACCTAAAATCTAAGGTAACCAAACCTAACCTAAAATCTGAGGTAACATTATTATACAAACACGGACATAATTGTTTACGGTAAGTTATCAATCAATATGTATTTGCATACTAATCATCATTCTTCTACTATTTTCAAACTCTTTTGAAATTGCAACACCCATTTTATACGCATAGTAACATTTTGTATATACTGTGTAAATATTCAAATACTCTCATTTCAATCTACAGGGTGAGACGCTAACTATTCCCACCTAGAATAACTCCGGAAGTACAAAAAGTTACATGGCACAGATTTTGATAATCGTGTGTAGCATAGCAACAACAATTTGATGCCACACTACGGCCCCTGTTGCCGCATGCAAATTTTCGTTTCGAAAACTTTTTGACTACTATCGCACTTTCGGAGTTATTCTGGGTAGCAATAGTTAGTGTCTCACCCTATATATTTACGGAGCAGCTATTAGCGGTAATGAGAGGCGGGCCTCCTTTTCTCGCGCATGCGCGCGCAAAGCAGCAGTATATATATATATATATATATATATATATATATATATATATATACACAAATACACTTGTTATGCATTCATTTTTCAGAATCAAATCATATCAATGTTCCCGCAACGTTATATAGATGGCAACACTGGTTTTGCCATCCAACATGGCCGCAGTCTACCATCCCTCCCCGCTCGCGGCACGGCCCCTCTCACCCATAAACCCACTTTATGCTCAGTCCTTTAAGTCCGTGGTGGAAACATTTGGGAAACAGTTGTCGTATCATCGATCATAAGGTTGGCCAATCGATATTTGGCGGTAAATTCAAAACCATGAAGTTGCTAGGTCTATATCTTTTAACTGTGTATGTAGCAAGTTGATTATGGTAATTCTTTATAATTGACATTCAATTTCATTTTTGACCAATGTACATACAATTAATTGTATGTGTAACAAAGTAAAGGTTTTTATAAATTTCTGAAGCGATATAAGGAACTTACTAGAATGCACTAAGCAAGTACGAAACAGTACAAAACATTTTCATTTCTTAAAAATTAACACGCGTGAAACCTTAATTGAATTTAATCATTTACAGACGCGATTTTTTCTTAAAGAAAAATTTTTCTTGGAAATGATCTGAAACAAGTTCGAAACGTCGAAAATATTGTAGTAGTTTGCAAATATTGTCTTGGAATATTATTCAAGGATCGAACCTGTGCGCCAAAAGCATTCAATCAATTATAAATAATTAAAAATTTTTAGAATTTTATATTTCTTAATTTCAAGTGTATTTAATTTCTACCGTAATGTAATTTCTACTGTCTCGTAATCTAACTGATGCTTTCCGAGCAACGCGCGAATGGAAAGTGGAGCAAGGTGAGATATCCAGCTCGGCGACACACGCGTCCTTTTACATTATTGGCTGCTTAATTATTTTCATCCGCGTGCATACGTGTTCGCGCCATCCGCTTGCACAACGAATTATCGCGCGAGGCAGCGCAATAACTGCGCATCGACGTGTTCGATCGTGGTCAGCGATCGACGCGACGCGCGACGATCGTTATCGGCCCGGTCGGTCGCGCCGATGAAACGTATGGTTGCCTTCCGAGAACGGATTTCGTCGCTTTCACTCGTTTCCCAGCGTACGCTGATCATAGCGCAGTCGCGGCGTGCACGGTAATAATTCATCGCCACCACAAAACTACCGGTTTGTACATTAACACGCGGTATCTGCAGATAGCAGCGCGTCGCGGTAAATCAACAGACCGGCCCCGGCCTTATCGACGCCGTAAGCTATGTACAAGGCTTGTCGTTCTTACTGATAACACGCGCATCCACGCTCCTCTGCAACGCTATCGTGACCCCCGGAGGACCGTGATTGTCCTAGGTTGTGAATTTTCAATAATGCGGGCCACCGGTTATCTGCCCGCTCTTTCGCTTAACTGATTCCCCCTGCCAAACCAGCACGCTGCCCTCGAATCTTTTATCGCTTTTTGAAGCTTTTCTGCCACTACGGGAGAGTAACAAATTTGATGTCATTACCTATTGCTAGTCGTTGAGACTCCAGTGCACGAGTGAAAATATTCAGTTTTACGTTGACATTTTGTTCGTAACACTCGGAGCTTTTCGCATACAGTACTCCCTTGAACGGCGTGGTTACCATTATACGCGGTTCTCTTTCTTGACAAATTTCATTTGTTTTACATTCACAATCAATTTAGCATGTGTTTGCAATTGTCATCGTGCCTTGCAGCCCGTTGTTTGGAAACAACCGACATCAGTGATGGGTGCGGTAGGGGCATCTCAAACGCCTGTTTCTCCCACCAACCTCTGTTTCATGGAACGCGCGCCTTAGCATATGTTTACAATTGCCATCATCGCGAATGAGAGAGGTGAGAAAGAACAACAAAAATTGCACTTGCAAGCGAGAGGCAATGACACCGAATTCAAACGCATAATGAACCATAAGGCAATGTTTGGCACTGCGACGCGAACCAAAGATTGTCGATTATTGACAAAATCAAACGTGCCTTGCAGCCCGTTGTTTGAAAACACCCTACATCAGTGATGGTCACGGTAGGGGCCCTCAAACTCCTGCTTCTCCCATCAATATCTGTTTCATGGAACGCGCGCCTTAGCATATGTTTACAATTGCCATCATCGCGAATGAGAGAGGTGAGGAAGAACGACAAAAATTGCCCTTGTGTGCAGGAAGCAGTTACACCAAATTCAAACGTTATTTGAAAACGCCCGACATTAGTGATGGTCACGGTAGGGGCCCCTCAAACGTCTCTTTCTCCCACCAACCTCTGTTTCATGCAGCGCGCGCCTTAGCATATGTTTACCTACAATTGCCATCATCGCGAAGGAGAGAGATGAGGAAGAACAACAAAAATTGCCCTTGTGTGCAGGAAGCAATGACACCAAATTCAAACGCATAATGACCCATAAGGCAATGTTTGGCACTGCGACGCGAACCAAAGATTGTCGATTATTGACAAAATCAAACGTGCCTTGCAGCCCGTTGTTTGAAAACACCCTACATCAGTGATGGTCACGGTAGGGGCCCTCAAACTCCTGCTTCTCCCATCAATATCTGTTTCATGGAACGCGCGCCTTAGCATATGTTTACAATTGCCATCATCGCGAATGAGAGAGGTGAGGAAGAACGACAAAAATTGCCCTTGTGTGCAGGAAGCAGTTACACCAAATTCAAACGTTATTTGAAAACGCCCGACATTAGTGATGGTCACGGTAGGGGCCCCTCAAACGTCTCTTTCTCCCACCAACCTCTGTTTCATGCAGCGCGCGCCTTAGCATATGTTTACCTACAATTGCCATCATCGCGAAGGAGAGAGATGAGGAAGAACAACAAAAATTGCCCTTGTGTGCAGGAAGCAATGACACCAAATTCAAACGCATAATGACCCATAAGGCAATGTTTGGCACTGCGACGCGAACCAAAGATTGTCGATTATTGACAAAATCAAACGTGCCTTGCAGCCCGTTGTTTGAAAACACCCTACATCAGTGATGGTCACGGTAGGGGCCCTCAAACTCCTGCTTCTCCCATCAATATCTGTTTCATGGAACGCGCGCCTTAGCATATGTTTACAATTGCCATCATCGCGAATGAGAGAGGTGAGGAAGAACGACAAAAATTGCCCTTGTGTGCAGGAAGCAGTTACACCAAATTCAAACGTTATTTGAAAACGCCCGACATTAGTGATGGTCACGGTAGGGGCCCCTCAAACGTCTCTTTCTCCCACCAACCTCTGTTTCATGCAGCGCGCGCCTTAGCATATGTTTACCTACAATTGCCATCATCGCGAAGGAGAGAGATGAGGAAGAACAACAAAAATTGCCCTTGTGTGCAGGAAGCAATGACACCAAATTCAAACGCATAATGACCCATAAGGCAATGTTTGGAACTGCGACGCGAACCAAAGATTGTCGATTATTGACAAAATCAAACGTGCCTTCCAGCTCGTTGTTTGAAAACGCCCGACATCAGTGATGGGTACGGTAGGGGCCCCTCAAACGTCTCTTTCTCCCGCCAACCTCTGTTTCATGCAGCGCGCGCCTTAGCATATGTTTACAATTGCCATCATCGCGAATGAGATAGACACCAAATTCAAACGTTATTTGAAAACGTCCGACATTAGTGATGGTCACGGTAGGGGCCAGTCGAACGCCTGCTTCTCCCACTAATTTCTCTTTCATGCTCAACGCGTCATTGTCGCGATCGCGCATGCCTCGCGTCTTCGTTACTGACCAAACGACTTGACACCTTCTTAGCAATTGGATTTACTAAATAATTTACTAATTACATGACAAAATAAAAATGGCACTTTTCAAAATTTTCTTGTTTGAGCCCGTAATGAAAATTCAAAATATACGTCATGTGGATCTTTGTTACTTATACACAATATGGAAATCTCACCATTCAACAGCGGATCCTTTATGCATTTATGGCTTCTGACAATTTTCAAAAAATTCTAAAATGTAAAGTCTGCTAGAATTTAGGACGATTTTTATTTATTTCTGACCTACGCGGGTTACTACCGTTGAAAAGATTTTATTTGATTCCAATATCTCAAAAGTGGTTATAAAACTCATGTAACTCTTATTAATAGCAATTTTTTCAAAATCTTTTTAACACGTCATTTAGTAAATCAGTGCTTCTAAAAATTAAAAATGTTTAGAAAGTACCATTTTTATGTAATTATTATCAATTTCAATTTTTTCAAAATCTTTTTAGCACGTCATTTAGTAAATCAGCGCTTCTAAAAATTAAAGTGTTTTAAAAAGTGCCGTTTTTATGTTTTCATTTAATTCTTATAAAGTCTCTTTAGCACGTCATTTAGTAAATCAATGCTTCTAAAAAGAATAGTTTTAAAAAGTACCATTTTTATGTTTTCATGTAACTCTTATCAACAGCAATTCTTTCAAAATCTTTTTAACACGTCATTTAGTAAATCAGTGCTTCTAAAAATTAAAAATGTTTAAAAAGTACCATTTTTATGTAATTATTATCAATTTCAATTCTTTCAAAATCCTTGTAGCGCGCCATTTTGTAAATCAATGTGTCTAATTGCTGAATAAAAGTCTAGTCGATTGGTCGAATTTTAAACAAGTTATTCTGATTTAAAGGGCGCTCGAATAGTGTCGTGAATCACTGTAGAATCTCGGTTGGAATGTGAAAATAAGTGAAACTCATGTAAATCTCAATTGCTATCTTTTTGTCCCGAAGATTAATGATATATACTAATTTCCTTTTTCCACGAATTCATCAAAAACGTTCTCACGACGACTAATCCCGAGTTAATGAGCAATGCGATTCGCACAGACATTTGACACGGTCGAATCGTCGGACGAGTTCCCCGGTCTGGAACCGTGTGATTCGGCTCGGTGAACGTCATTGCTCCGATTCGTCAGGAACGTCCGCATGAGGTGACATAAAAGCAAGCCACACACTACGTCCGGTGGACTACAATACTCGTTACAGCACTAACTCGCGTTCCCAAGGTGATGCGCGATCCGTTAAAGCGGACACTTGTCAGCGGTGTCGATGCAACTCGCATGCCAACCGACGAGGACAAAAACTGAAATAGAAACGATAGGATTCAATGCCGACAGTAATTATACAACAATATTTAACACTGGAAAGACTGAAACTTAGTATATACCTATATTGCCCAAAAGCAGACAAAATCACTGCATTGTAAAAGAATAACTAATGTGTAAAGAAATTTGTTTAAAATTAATTTTTAATATTTTTTATATTGATTACATGGCATATTGATGACACTTTCATTTTCATCATTGGTGATCGACTCTTCATCGCTATCTTCAATGTCAAATGTTTCACTTTGAATATAATCCGCTTCATCTTCAGACGATAGTTCAGAATTTGTTGCATCTGATTCTATATCGGAGCACTCTTCGCTTATGTTCGTTAGCTTTTCCAATAACTCACTTCTATTCGACATTTCTTTCATGAATTTAGGGCGTGAAAGAAATAAAATAAACAACTTGTTAGAACAAGTATCATTGCATAAAGATTTTAATAACAAGTACTACTTTAGCTTATCGAGCAACTGCAACTTATCAAGTATACGCCCAAATCGACAATTTATCATGTACTTGTATGTTATCATGTGACGATAATCGAAAAAAAAAATGAAAACTGTTATTTCAATACAATAATAAGAGTCATTTGATTATTTAAAATTTCCCAAGCAGTCAAAATGACTGCTTTTGGGCAATATAGGTATAACACATATATACAGGGTGTCCCAAAAATGTCTCGCTTCCTTCAAAGGGGAGGTTCCTGAGGCCATTTGAAGCGACATTTTCCTTTGCAAAAATGGCCGTTTCGGCTTTGTTAAAGAGTTATTAACGAAAAACACGGACCAATCAGAGCGCGATCTAGAGGCGTATTGGCAGAGACGGCCGCGCGCGACAGAAGTCGAGCGATGGTGATACACCGCGGCCGAAAGCAAGGAACAAACAAGGGGCCGCGCGCCTTCGTAATATCGCGGTGCAGCGTTCGCTTTAAATAATTTTAATTCCGACAATTTTAAAGCGCTTGCCTTTTCAAAAATAGGTCCGTAAAGAGGAGACTTGGAGCTGTCACCACGTTTTTTTCGAATTTTTAAAAAAGTCCCGACTATAGGAAAATTGCATTTGTTTAAAACATTTTCAAAATAAGTGGTGAAAAAACCATTTTTTCCAAATCAAAATATTTTCAATAGATACTCTTCCGTGTTCGCTATAAGCTCCTAAAAACTAATTTTCCTCGGTACGTTAGTTCTAGTGTTATAATTTAATGAAAAAAAGTACTTTACACGTCTGTAAAACCAGCATTTTTTAAGATTTCGAAAAATCCTTCGAGATTCCTTCATAGGTTACTAAAGACTACAACATATTCAAATTTGAACTTTCCGACATAGGACTCGAAAAATAGGACTTCTCTTGTTTGTTCCTTGCTTTCGACCGCGGTGTATCACCATCGCTCGACTTCTGTCGCGCGCTGCCGTCTCTGCCAATACGCCTCTAGCTCGCGCTCTGATTGGTCCGTGTTTTTCGTTAATAGCTCCTTAACAAAACCGAAACGGCCATTTTTGCAAAGGAAAATGTCGCTTCAAATGGCCTCAGGAACCTCCCCTTTGAAGGAAGCGAGACATTTTTGGGACACCCTGTATATACCGGAAATGAAGGAGGGGGGAGAATAACTACAATTATTAATAAACGCATTTATATGTCGTACAAAAAGTCACAAAATTCTAAGAAATTGTGTCATTGTATGCATAATTGTTTTTCTAATTGAAATTAAGAAGCAGTCAAAATGACGTCCTTGGGCAATCTAGTGTTAAGTACTCGTCGTAAACGAAGCACGTGGTGTACTCGGGGGGAAAGGAAGTTCGTGGCCATTGGCATTCAACGAAAACGTTTTCAAACGATGCACATCGCGGCGCACGGTGTAAGCGGCAGCGAGGGTATCAAAACTCATTCCGAGACTCGCAGCGAGGTACAACAAAGGTAAGAGCTGGGTACACGTGTTTGGAACAGGGCAATGCCTCGTTTGACAAACGATACGGTGTATCTTATCTATGTTTGTCTATTCAGCCGCTCGACAGTCTCTCATAATCTTCAAACAAATCAGAATTCAATCTTCGTAGATGCGGCGGCGTCTCTTGCCGGAATCCAAAATCCTCCTTTCAGAGTTTTTCTGAATGTTTTATGAATACCTTTCGTATCAGCGATTTCGGTCTCGATAAATATGAATAACTTGCGAAGAAGTTTCATTGAATTCGTGACTTCAAGGTATAGTTAATTGGAAAACTAAACGAACATTATTTCGTTGAAGACGATCAGTCGTATACGATGGCTCACGAAAGTATACGAACGCCATTTAAATTAGAATAATTTGTTTAAAATTGCACCACATTACTCGACTTTTTTTGAGGGGTAATTGGAAGCATGATTTACTAAATGACGTGCCAAAAAGATTTTGAAAAAATTGCAATTGATAATACAGGAGTCCCGCGATTTAAGTCCGACGGAGCATTGCGACCTATGTCACTTCGCCTACCCCCTCCACTGCGGGGTATCCCCGGAGGGGCCGCGAAGCTCAAGGTGCCTCGGTCGCCGAGCAGTGTAAACATGCCGCGCAATCTGATCCCGGGTCGGGTATATAGGTGTGAATCACTACTAATCCAATTAAAAAACTTCTTTATTTTTCATTATTTTTTTATGGGACTTTCACCAATATATTAGTGGCATTTTTCTGATGAAAATAAAATCAAACACGATATAATTCGGATCATGTTTACAATAATTGTCCGGAACTTTCATCGTTTATTACAAAAGTAAATATCATCGCAAGTATATCGTATTTGGTATCATTTTCATTAGAAAAATGCCACGAATATATTGGTAAAATTTCATTAAAAATAAGTAAAAAATAAACGAATTTCATTATTGCATTAGTACCGTCTCACCGATACGCTATTTTTTTTTGTTGCACCTTCGACCGCGCGGTCCGTGTTTACATGCTGTCCTTTTCTACGTTCGGCGCAGCTGACGATGATAAAAATCGTCACAGCTTCAAAATGATTTATTGATTGAAAAAAATCAAAGTAAGTAACAAAACAAAAGAAGTTGTCTAGTTTTGTCAGTATGTTTTTCGAACATGTTTTAATCTAATGGAGTACTTAACTCCGAATTGAGTAAAAGTGGAGTTAGCTCGTTTTGGCAGTAACCCGACGATATTTTTTTGTGTACATATTACAATAAAAATCAGTGAAGATCTAAGTAAATACAATTTTATTATTTTTATAAAGCAATGTAAAATAATCAATTTTAGTGCTCCGTAAACCTAGTGTTAAAGAAGCCCATTCCAAATAATTTACCAACGGATGCTACAACTGTTTTAAAAACATGTAAGACAGTTGTTACCAAACAAATTGAGCCAGATTGTTATTATCATTTTAGTTTAAAAAATGTCATGACTTTCAGCTGGCTGGGGAAGAAAGGAAAAAGCATATTCAAGACTACAAGATTAGCCACAGCAATAATAGGTAACTATTCGCTTGCAGTTTATTATTTTTGATATTTAGTTGTATACAATTGAATATATTATTTAATTGAAATTCTATGTTTTAGATGCAGCAGATGTATCAAAAATATCCATGCAACAGAAGGAGACGGAAGTTGCGTTGCAGTCGCGGCCGTAGGAATGCCGCGGAAAGAAGGAATAAGTAAAATTTAAATTTTATATTTATTACCGTTATTATTATTTAACTTTATATTGTATCATTTTTGTACGTACGCAATAATAAAAAAATTCTATACAAATAAAAATATATTAGTATATATACTACTTAAAAAAATAAAGTTATTGATCTTCCTTTCCCTATGCACTATCATCGACAAAAAAAATTCTAATAACGTTATAAATTATGTCTCCCTGTAAAGACCCAGACTATACATATATATTGCAAAAAATTGTTATAAATTAATGTATATATTAGTGTTATACGTAAATGCGATTGCATTGTAGTATGTACCTAATCTATGCGTTTATAATAAATGAAATTTTGACTGTACATATATATTCTTAAAAATTGTGATAAATAAATAATAGTTATAAATTAATATATATATATATATATATATATATTTGGATTTTTAACGTGTTCGGAAATTATTAATTATTTGGGAGTATAAGCAAACTTTATTTTAGATTAATTATAATAAATGGAATTCTGTAGGTCAATTATTTTCTAACATTATTAAAATTCAGGAAAATAAGTAACTGTTATTATAATGAGAATTGTAATAACGAATATATATATATATATATATATATATATATATATATATATATATATATATATATATACCAATACACTTGTTGTGCATTCATTTTTCAGAATCAAATCATATCAATGTTCTCGCAACGTTATATAGATGGCAACACTAGTTTTGCCATCCAACATAGCCGCAGTCTACCGTCCCTCCCCGCTTACGGCACGACCCCTCTCTCCCATAAACCCACTTTATACTCAGTCCTTTAAGTCCGTGGTATTTCTACATAAACCGCCATGTTAGACTAGTTATATTACTTTATTTGGTTAGGTTAGGTTAGGTTAGTTTAGGTTAGGTTAGGTTAGATTTAGTGGGCCTTGGGTTTGCTTAATAATCCTGATTTGTACTTTTATACCTCATTTCGGTATTAAAATTGTGTAAGACATCTCGCGGAATGTCTACAGAGTAAGTTTGAAGGCAATCGGAGGTGGGTGCTAAAAGGAACTCTTACCGAAACAATACTCACACAGGCGCGCGTGCGTTTATCAAAAGTTACTTTGTAAAAATGACGTAATCAGCTGCTACAATATCGGAGTATGTCTCCTTTACAAAAACATTGCACAGCTTAACAAAACGTTGACCGCCCACTAAACAATAAAAAAAATCACTCAAAATCAATGTAATAATCTATTAAAACGAAAACTGAGAAGTTTATATTTTTGATATTAATTACTGTTCCATTTCGCAGATCGTAAGCAAATTTTGCATACACAATTTACCAACGTAGAAATTAATTTTTAATTCTGTATAAATAATTCCGTCATCTAGATATCGGTGAAATGGCGATCAAAGTGTTAAATTCAAACCCGAGGTGCGTTCAGCTTTATCCAAAGTTTCTTATCGCTTGACGAATTATGATTTGTTTGAATGATAAAATGGTTCTTTCGCCGTATCGCAATTTCTGCGATTCCTATTAAACGAATTCCCTTATCAAAGAGAGAAAAGTAATCGTTATTTCCTCTGCACACCGTGCAAGGTTGAACAAAAGGTTTATTTATGTTCCACCAGGGAAAATTGCAATCTGCACGCGGCAACGCGTTGCAACACGTTGCAACACGAAGGAACCGGAATTTATTTTCTGTGGACTAGTTAGCTCCTCATTGTGGCTCGTTTATGACCGTAACGGAAAGTATGCGCCTCTTTGTTGTCAAGCGGAAGAACGCGGAAACGCGCGTATCGAATGGACATATAAATCGTGGCTCTCTTCGACTGCCACTCGGATTTCACGGCTCGACTATGACTATGCTTTTAAATATTAATCAATCAATCAACAACAGTAGACGAGTTTAGCTCACTGCATGTTGGCGGACCCCTCGTCCACACAAATTTTTCTTCTGCGAACGTTTACCGCCATTTATATTTCTTTTTTGTGGTTATGATGATATTTCCAATAATCCACAATTGATTCTAACCTCTTTGCTCCTCTTCACATTGTTTCACATCAATCGTATAAACCTCGATTTAAAAAGTTTACAGTGTTCCTACTTGGCAAGACAAGTCAGTTGAAAAAGTTTCTTTTTATACTTTTCAAATTTACCGCTCAACCCGATTCCGAACTTCCAACGATCGATATCGACCAATGAAACGATTAACGTGTCGCCCTATATAACTAGCTGTCTCACAGGTTTGCACTGGCATATGGCTCAGTTACGTTTGGCCATGATGGCACAAACACATTGTCAGCGTAATTCTAAATTAGTTTTTTGGAAAAATATATCTTGTTTCCAGCTTTGCTAAAAATTTTCTACGCGACAAGTATGTCATCTTTCAAAATATTTCTTTTTGCTGGCTTTCCATTAGTGGTTTCTTCAAGATGGTAAATATTATAATCACGATGTATTTACACTAAATTAATATAATTTTCAGACGCAAGTTTCCCTTGGAAAAGATCCACACACGGATAGAAACGTTGGGTTTTATTTAAATTGCAAATTTGTTGAATTTTCAAAAAGATCGAACCTTGCGCCAAAATCATTTTCTTTAATTTAACTCAAAATTCGATCGATAGAAATCATAAATATACTTCTTTCCATTATTGTAGAAGGTATTGAAAAGCTTTTCCTGGTCTTAATATATTCGAACGATGTTTTAAAGTTGAAATGTAAAAATGGTACTTTTAAATACAGGGTGAGGCATTAATCCTGGCACATGGAATATCTCAAAAACTAAATTCCGGAGAAAAAAATGTTTCAAATAAAATGTTTAAGTCAAAGAGGGGCTGATGCAGCGGTCATATCGATTTGTAATTTTCATCATGTTTTCAAGGTCATTCCAAGGTCAACTTTGTTTTTTCAAATGGAAACGTGTATTTTTCATTACAAATTCTTAATCTACGACTTGAAACAAATAACTTTTATTTGAAACGTTTTTTTCTTCGCCGATTGTTTTGTATAATATTGACTTCATTAGGGAAAAATAATCTTAATTAAACGGAAAGGCAATTATTTTATTAATAATTATACAGGAGAATTGCAACTTAATTACAAGAAATAAATTTAACAAGTATTCAGTAACATTCTAATGTTATTAGCATTGCATGCGAGAGAATGTGTCAATCATAAAAAAAAAGGAGTAAAAACCTGGTGCATCCCTGCGCGCAATGAACAGAGGTTATGTACGCTCAGCGTTGAATTTCTTTGCTAAGTTTTATCCAATTGTTTTGCCTGTTTCAATATTTAGCTATGATTTAACTATTCATTTAAATCACATATTTATTTGATACTATTTTACTAAAGTATTAATTTCATTTATCATAAATAAAATGATTTTCTCCGTTAAAACAACATTGTGTATTTTTTCTTTGAAAATTCAATATTATACAAAATAATCGGCGGAGAAAAAAACATTTCAAATAAAAGTTATTTGTTTCAAGTCGTAGATTAAGAATCTGTAATGAAAAATATATGTTTCTAGTTGAAAAAATAAAGTTGACCTTGGAATGACCTTGAAAACATAAAAATTACAGATGACTGCTGCATCAGGCCCTAACTTTTTATTTGAAACATTTTTTTCTCCGGAATTTAATTTTCGTGATATTCCAGGTGGCCAGGATAAATGCCCCACCCTGTATACTATCTTGAAATTGGTATTTTAAATTGTTAGTACTCTCAGCTTTCGTAAATGATACACCACGCGTTGCGAAAACAAAAACATTTCTTACAATTAACGAAATGCTCCGGACGGCGAACTAGATTATCACATCACAAAGGAATGCATAAGTCATGACTCATGCGACACTGTCCTCCTGCTCTTTCGGAACAATTCCAGCGAGTTTTTCTCGTGCCGAGTACGAGTTTATAGATAACTAGAGTTACAATGGGTGCAGGAAGTATTCGTATAACTCTTTTTAACACTAGATTTACGGGGCCCGTCAAAATGACGAATTCGAAAATTTTTAATTTACGATTATTAAGAGTGTAAGAAGGTATTCGTGAGGAATTATTAAATAGATTCATTTTTTTGTGTATATATTACAATAAAAATCGCTAAAGATCTAATTAAATACAGTTTTATTATTTTTATAAAGCAATGTATAATAATCAATTTTAGTGCTCCGTAAACCTAGTGTTAAATTGGTCTGAACCACTAACTTTTCTTACCTCTGCCAACAGTTCAAGTTGCATGGTACAATCAGTGGCACGTTATGATTACTTGAGGACCCTGGGCGAAGTAGAATTTCTGGGCCCCTAACCCCCACCAAATAATTTTCACGTTGGAAAAAATAAAACAATTGTAAAAACATCTACATATTTATTATTGCATAAAAAGTGAAATAAATTCTCCTTCATCCATGAAAACCTTTTACATAAAAATACAAAATATTTAGTTTATGTTCGGGGCCCTCTTTTGCCTGAGGCCCCGGGCATTTGCCCAAGTTGCCCATAAATTATAAACGCATAGATTAGGTACATAGTACAATACAATGGAATTTACGTACAACCCTAATATATATATATATATATATATATATATATATATATATATATATATATATATATATATATAATAACGTAAATTCCATTGTATTGTACTATGTACCTAATCTATGCGTTTATAATGCGTTTATATATATAACCATTATACATTAATCACAATTTTTAAGAATATATATATATACAGTCAAAATTTCATTTATTATAAACGCATAGATTAGGTGCATAGTGCAATACAATCGCATTTACGTATAACACTAATATATATATATATATATATATATTATATATATTAATTTATATATATATATGTTAATATATATATATTAATTTATATATATATATTAATTTATATATATATATATGTTAACATATATATATATATATATATATATTAATTTATATATATATATGTTAACATATATATATATATTAATTTATATATATATATGTTAACATATATATATATATATTCATTTATATATATATATGTTAATATATATATTAATTTATAACCATTATTTATTTATCACAATTTTTAAGAATATATATGTACAGTCAAAATTTCATTTATTATAAGCGCATAGATTAGGTACATAGTACAATACAATCGCATTTACGTATAACACTAATATATACATTAATTTATAAGAATTATTTATTTATCACAATTTTTAACAATATATATGTATAGTCTGCGTTTTTACAGGGAGACATAATTTATAACGTTATTAGAATTTTGTTGTCAAAGGGAAAGGAAGATCAATAACTTTATTTTGTTAATTCGTATATATAATAATGTATTTTCATTTGTGTGTAGTTTTTTTATTATTGCGTAAGCATAAAAATGATACAATATAAAGTTAAATAATAATAACGGTAATAAATATAAAATTTAAATTTTACTATTAAAACTCTGATTTTACAATTTTCCTTCTTTCCGCGGCTCTCCTAAGCTACGACTGCAACGCAACTTCCGTCTCCTTCTGATGCATGTATATTTTTGATACCTTTGCTGCATCTAAAACATAGAATTTAAATTTAATAATATATTCAACTGTAGACAACTAAATATCAAATATAATAAACTGCAAGTGAATAGTAAAATTAATAATATAGTATCCAAGCGCGAAGGGCCGCTGGCAAGAGTAAAGTGCCCTTTATACCGTTGTGCTGGCGAAAAAGAAAGTTGTGCTGACTTGTGCTAGGCTAGCACAATTCAGATATATGATTATATGCTGTTTGGATAACTGTTACTAAATTAAACGTTAATTGCATGTCCAAAACGATTATTTACCATAACTTCTTTATTTATTATTTCTATAAAGTAATACTTTAGCACAATCTTAACACAACCTAGCACAACTTATTAAGAAAATTGAAGAAAACTAAAAGTGGGGGAAAATTGAAGAAAGCTAAAAGTGGGGGACTACTAAAATAAATCTTTTCCTCCATTTTTAGTCTCATTGTTTATATTATTGTTATAATATTCGAGAACAATATAGTACGAACTTAGCACAACTCAGCACAACTGTTGATATTATTTATTTCAACAAGTGGGGGGCTAACTTCTAGGAGGTAGGTTTCTCGGTTTCGTGAGCGTGTAAATCCTCGTGTCTCACGCGTGATAGAAATATATTGAAATTAATATACAATCGTAATCGTGGAACGTTCTTTACTGAAGTTGCCTCTGTAATGAACCTCTCATGTGTTTTTCACAAATCAATAAATCAATGCCAGCTGTTGCCGCTTCAGGTGCCCCCTCCTCCTGGATTCGTTTTTCTTTTGTGTGTCCTAGCGTTTCCTCGAATATTTGTCGCAGGTCACTGGAAATTGTTAAAAATGGCCCCCTGCGCTAACACGCGCGTCCATTGATCTTCAAACGCAAAACCAACGGATCCTGATGCGTGTTCGCTCGCACGCACGACGCATTTTAATGGACAACGTACCGTTTCCTCAACTATTCGAATGGATTAGTCACGACCTCCGAGAAGTTTCCCAGAAAGCCAGACTAACGAACTCGTCGACGACTCGCCGATGTCTGACGCGAGCTGCGAGTCATGCCTTCTGACGAATCTGTCCAATCTTATCCCACCACATGATACCGTTGCATAATGTTGATAATTTATCGAGTCTTATTCGAATCGATTATGATTTTTGAATACATGCGTGCAAAATGCCTTCGGAAAGTTACTTATTGATTTAATATTAATTGCTTTAATTGAATAATTTTCTGCTGTGTTTCTGGTAAATAAAAGTCCCTTGTTTGAACATTAAACATTTTATTCGAATTATTTTTTATCGTTAGCTATAACTAAACTGCGGATGTTTATGCAACATTTATATGCAAAGTATAATAATAACGACAAGATTGCATTTATTCAGATTTCGTACAACTTTTGTTTAAATATGTACTTCAATAGAGATGTTTACCAAAGAATTACTCCCGAAAACTATTTTTTAGATGAAATTCTTTTATTCTTAAATTCCTAATATAGCAATATTTCTATCTACTCTGGGAGAATGAGGAGAAATGGCAACATTAAACTCTATCGATTACATTTTGATATAGAAGAAATTAAACAATGCTATAATTTTAAATAGCTTTATACTGAAGCAACACTTACTTGATTTTATTAGGAGGTTGAATAAGTTCTCGCTGTTTTTTTTTTATGAAATGAATGCTTTATTTTAAAAAATTGGTAAAAAATATGTTCTTGAAAGTATTGTCTCTCGCTAGCCATTGCTTTTCCCCATCTTTCTGGCAGCATAGTAATTCCATGTTGGAAAAACGACACGTCTTTTGAGGCAATCCAAGAGTGGACCCATTTTTTGATATCTTCATAAAATTGGTAGCGCTGCTCAGCCAGGCCATGTGTCATCGATCGGAACAAATGGTAATCTGATCGGGAAATGTTTGGTGAATACAGCGGGTGGGGTTGTACTTCCCATTTAAGTGTTTTCAAAAACGTTTTCACCGGTTTTGCAACATGTGGCCGCGCGTTGTCATGCTGAAAAATCGCTTCAACTCGTACAGCACCCAACGTCCTTCCTGCGAATCATTCCTAATGCTTTCAAACGTTTCGAATCTGTTGTGTGATCGACTCCTAATGATTCTGCAAGTTCAGCTAGTATCTGACACGAGTCTTCATCAAGTAATGCCTCAAATTCTTCGTCTTCAAGTTTTTGTTGTGCGCCAGGGCGTTCTTTATCTTCAAGATCAAAATCATTATTTTTGAAGCGTCTAAACCAATCTCTGCATATTGTTTCCGACAGAACATGGTCGCCGTAGGTGTCAACAAGAATTCTGTGTGCTTCAGCTGCAGATTTTTTTTTAATAAAATAGTGTAGTAAAATTCCCCGCAATTACTCTTTCTTTGGCATGAAATTCGACATTTAGCACAATGAAAGAAAAATTGTTTATACTTCAGTGGAATGACATACACTGAATTTTAACCTTGCATACATGTAGTACTTCATTATAGATACGTTACTATCTGAAACTAAATTCACGCAGTTCTGGTATTACCACCTTTCGGAAAACAGCGAGAACTTATTCAACCTCCTAATACATAATATTTTCAAGAATTCAGGAAATTATTACTTATAATCTAATTGATCTTCACCACAAATCTAGAGCAAGTAATTGTTTAACTATAAATATTAAATAGCTTATGATAAATCGAAACAGTAGCGATTGTTAAAAAGAAACTTTGTTTACCTCTTACAATTTTGAAATTCTAATTATGAGTTAATTTTACAAAAGGTAAATACATCGATGGTGTTGCAGTAGATTTGATGACTAAATAGTCGATAGTATACTGTTACTAAATAGTAAGTAGTCGATAGTGCCCATCACTAGTGCAAAACCATAATCTCAGCGTTGAGTGCCTAAGACACACACGTAAAATCCTTCGATGTTTTTGTGTTTTATAAAATTTTTATCTAATCCCTCGTAACCCAGTGATCAACTGTTTCGACTTGAACCGCTTTTGCATTAAACGAATAATGCAACACATTTACATTTGATTCGAGTCAATTTTTCAAAGCTCGATCCATCGAAAAATTTAATTCGCCTATTCGCATCATTGTTCGGGTAATTACCCGACATGCAATCCGCGAACGAAGGCAACTTCCAGGCTTGAAAATGTGTCTTCTGTTCATTAACATGACAACGGTGAACAATGGTCAAACCCTGGTCAGCTGGAACGAGCCTCCGCCATATGCAAACGCGCTCCACGCGAGTGTGGATTCATTGTCTGCTTCTTGCCATTCAATTCTTCCTCAGGGTCGTGTCCGTGTTTTCGAGGACCTGGAACTCCGGCGCGTCGGCTTCGAAAACCATCGCTCACCATTGTCTCTGGAACAGGGGCAGACGGAGTCGAACAAAAATCATAACCTAGCTATTCCTTATCTTTTTACAATCAGTTCTTCCGTAACTAGAATTTTATGCATTTTCTTTGAAGCATATCGGCCCCCTAAAATTTCATTTCTTTTAACACTAG
This sequence comes from Sphecodes monilicornis, assembly GCA_913789915.3. NCBI lineage: Eukaryota > Metazoa > Arthropoda > Insecta > Hymenoptera > Halictidae > Sphecodes > Sphecodes monilicornis. The sequence continues at coordinate 2,860,944 of OU565300.1, forward strand.
GTTTACGGAGCACTAAAATTGATTATTTTACATAATCTGGGTCTTTACAGGGAGACATAATTTATAACGTTATTACAATTTTTTTGTCGATGATAGTGCATAGGGAAAGGAAGATTAATAACTTTATTTTTTTAAGTAGTATATATAATAATATATTTTTATTTGTATAGAATTCTTTTATTATTGCGTAAGTACAAAAATGATACAATATAAAGTTAAATAATAACGGTAATAAATATAAAATTTAAATTTTACTATTAAAAATCTGTTTTTACAATATTCCTTCTTTCCGCGGCATTCCTACGGCCACGACTGCAACGCAACTTCCGTCTCCTTCTGTTGCATGGATATTTTTGATACATCTGCTGCATCTAAAACATAGAATTTCAATTAAATAATATATTCAATTGTATACAACTAAATATCAAAAATAATAAACTGCAAGCGAATAGTTACCTATTATTGCTGTGGCTAATTTTGTAGTCTCGAATATGCTTTTTCCTTTCTTCCCCAGCTAGCTGAAATTCATGACATTTTTTAAACTGAAATTATAATAACAATCTGGCCCAATTTGTTTGGTAACAACTGTCTTACATGTTTTTGAAACAGTTGTAGCATCCGTTGGTAAATTATTTGAAATGGGCTTCTTTAACACTAGGTTTACGGAGCACTAAAATTGATTATTTTACATTGCTTTATAAAAATAATAAAATTGTATTTACTTAGATCCTCAGCGATTTTTATTGTAATATGTACACAAAATATATCTATTTAATAATTCCTCACGAATGCCTCCTTACACTCTTAACACGTAGACTGCCGTGTCACCCATATATAGGTGAAAGAATCATTTGTCCATACTTAAAAATGAATTATTACGCAAATATAATTATTGTACCAAATTTGGTTAATATCTGGGAAATGCAAGAAGGTTAAAGAACTACTTGGTGTCTTAAATTTTAATTTTCCAATAGTTTTTTCACTAAATAAATTACTTCGATTTTATGAAATGTTTGAGGCCATTGCTTTGGCAGTCAAAGTGTTAATAATCGTAAATTAAAAATGTTTGAATCCGTCATTTTGACGGGCCCCGTAAATCTAGTGTTAAAACACTTTGATTATGAGACTTTGCTATAATTTTTTATGAGAACTATCGAGTTTTGAAACATCGTTCCATTAACACTTTTCATTCCCATGACGTGTAGAATGTAATGTAATAACAAAAAAACAGTTGACCTTGAAATTCAAGGTCAAGGACAATTTTGTGGCAACTTTCTTTTACAGGTATTAGAAATCTTAGCAGGGGACGGGAGTGAAGGGGGATGGACAACAAAATTTAGAGGAAGAAAGAGATAGGAAATGGTAGAAGAGAGGGGGAGGGGGGGAGAGGATCAATGAGAAGTAGTGTTATAATAAAAAATAGTTGTAAGGATTATTACATTAATGTTTGACTAATAAATCCTTCGGCACATTGACCTTTAAGAATATTAAAACATAAACAATAAATAAAAATATGTTTTTTTTTGTATTACTCCCTAAGTTGCATGGTGGGACAAATAACATCCCACCATACTTTCATAATTTAGAAAAAAATTTATGCTTTAGTTTTTATTATAAAACTCTTCACTTGCTTATATAGAACTAATTTTTATAAAAATTATCTTACTTCTACGATTTTTCACATAAAACCAGGAAATAAATTTTGTCGCAATAAACCTTCCACTTGCAACAATTGATGAACCTGTATTGGCATGTTGAATGTTGAAAGTGAATACATTTGTAACATCTGTTGAAGATATTACCAACTGCTTTACGTAAATAAGACGAAATATAAATTCTATGCAGCAATTGCCTATGCGCATGCAGCTATTGCAATTATGCACTATACATTACGGTGCATCAAAAAGGTGGGACGCTTTTAATCCCAGCGTGCCCCAAAGAGTTAAACGGCAATATCTCGAAATTGAAAGTATATGACACGCGGCGTTCTTGCCGACAGCCACAGATATAACCTTTGGTGTTTTAATTGGAAAAAAGACAATATCCAGTTGTTCCCGATAAAAGATGAAAGTTGAAATTGGGTAATGGATTTTAAATAATGGCGATTGGTGTGCAATTTTTAGGTTATGAACAAGAGGGTAGAAATAGTTCGGTGGTCTGAGCTAGAATCTATGCAACGGCTTTATAATTCCCAGTAACATACGATGGCGACCTTAGACCATATATACTTATAGACCCGGCATAGGTATCGTGTGTGCATTGAATGCAATGTTCCAAGATCAAAGAGTATCTGGTGGCCTCTTAGATGATTCAAAATGGTGGATAGCGCATGAGACGATGCACGTACTGCGGTAGAAGCGTCACCAGTAACAAAGAGAGAAGAGCAGCTACGCATATAAAAGCGAGATAAACGATTATATTTGTTCAGGTATTTCTTAAAAATTTAGAAAAATGGTGCACACTTGTTGCATAAAAAATTGTAGAGAACGACGAAACCGTGATATATATATATATATATATATATATATATATATATAATATTATTATGTATTGTATATAATATATATTATATATAATGTATACATTATATATAATATTATGTATTGTATATAGAGTTGAGCAAAATTTATATCTAAATAAAAATTTTGAATAACGAATAAAGATAAAGTATCTTTTATTCGCGAATCGTTATTTGAATAATTATTTATCTAAATAATGCCCGACTCTGATTTGTATTCGACATATACATGTACCTATATTGTTCTTACTAGTATTTTTTTAAATAAAGTTGTGAGGAAATAAATACAGATTTCATATTATCAACTTCTACATTAAAATTTATCTTTTTCCCAATTATAATCAACAAAATGAGTTAGGCATATTTAAAATAACTAGAGCAAAGTAAGAATGAACGAATAATAAAATAAATGTATGTATATTACAGTTACAGTTTCCATAAATATCTATACAGAATCAGATGCGAAGACGACTCCCCCTTCCCCTCTAGCACTTTACCACCAAGGTACTGCGATTTCTCAACAGACTATAGCACTTGGCCTCCTACGTCATCTTTTAATCTTGGAACATAGGACGTTATCTAAAGCCGGGTCTATAAGTATATATGGTCTAAGATGGCGACGATAAAACAGCCTGTGCCCGTAATTCGGTCTAGGGTACCGTCAAACGCTAGTTCCATCTCTGGGGTCATCTTTTGGTGCGAGCAGCCTGTTGGCCGGTCAGTATACGAGTCGAGCGACTTTCTGTCCGTCTCTGTTCGCCTCGTCCGCATCCCCGAGACTCTCTCGCTTCCCGACTCATTGTCCGATGGTAGTGCGGGTGGCGAGGACCGGGCTACGTACTCTTCCCCCCTCTTCCGCCTCCTCCACCATCTCTTCCTCCTCCTCCTCCTCCTCTTCCTGAGGCTCTCCTACTCCTCTTACACTACCGCCGCCAGCAACTACTCCTCCTCGTGGACCTAACACGTTCGAATTAGTCGTCTCGTTAAGCAGCCTCGTGGCACGTCGAGGAACGAGTCCATCGTGTTACTCGGATGACCGCGTAGCTCGGTGTTTGGCGAATGATAAGAAACCACGGGTCAACTGGCTCTCGCTGACGTGTGCATCCACGAATGTCGGACCGGTTCCTGCTAGCACGGTTCCTTCCTCCAGTTCTTTCGTCGGTCTCCTTCGATTTCGAGTTGAACCGCCGAACCTCTCCTGTTTACCTGTGAACCTCGGCTGTGTAGACACCTCGGGTTGCATCGAATCGAATCGAATCGGCTCGGTTGGACCGGTTTCCACGTCCTCGCGATACTCTTTGATCGGCCGGAGGACACCCAGGATCGATCGAGCAAGGCGTAAATCGTTGATACGCGGCACCAGTGAAAGTGATACGACCGGATTCCTCGGATTCTGGGATGGCCAGGCTTTTTCCAGCTGATTTAGAGACAGCTGGGACAAAGGTGTTCGGCTCTGACCTCGGCGATCGCGCGGTGACGCGGAACAACTACCGACAATAATCTCCGATCGAATTTTTCGATTTTATCGGGACGGTAAATGTTGGTTTCACATCCGTTCAGGTTGACAATTATCGGCGGATGATCGGTAAGAATGTGATTTATACAATCGGGAAACCGATGCGGTACGTGTAGCCGATTGTCTGCGATCGGGTATGTTTACAGGGGCCGATAAATCAGCTTGTGAGAAAGCCTGCTATTCAAATGATCGAACTGTATCGTGCCTCGGAGTAGGCGAACAAGACTGCTCTCTTCTCGTATCAGCACGCTCGTGGGAAATCGCGTGTCAACCAAGAGGATCGTCCAGTTTATCAGTCAACGATTCTATGAACTCCGGAAGCTATTGTCAGCGCTAAAGTAAACAATGATCCACCGAAGATCGTTCCGATGATATCGCGTCGATCGTCGACCTTGACGCCCGATCGGATTGTCATCATTGAGATCGGCCTATACCGGCGGCGCGGCCAAGGCCGCCGTTGTTGGTCACGCGCAATCTATAAGGGAACTGCAACTGTCGGTGTTGGGACACTCCCGTCGCGAAAAACGGCGGAAACTCGCCAAAAGTCCGACGGTTGAGTCACGCGGCAGGTAGACGGGTGGAGGCAACGGTGGGTCACGTGTCCCGAGTCGAAGGAGGACCGATCGGACCGTAGGGATCGGCCGCCAGTGTGCGGTGGAACGAGGATCGATCAAAGCAGGTGGATCATCGCGCGCGGCTCGTGCGGCCAGGGCGTGTCGCTCGTGTTCAGAAAACCGCCGGGAACGCTCGTATTCCTGACCGTGCTCGTGAAGTGGAAAGGAATTCACGCGTACCGCTCGACTCGAAAATAGTGGCCTCGACGCGCAGTGCTTGGCATAGCGTTCCTCTTCACGGTTCCACGCGGCGCCTCTCGCGCTACACTCGTAACCGAACGACGACGCTCGGGGAAACAAAAGATCTCTCTCCGTAGAAGCTGACAGTAACATTGCACTTTTTACTCAACGGAAATTCCAACGAAACCAAACTCTCGGCGATTTTGTTTCCATCGAACGTGCGCCTCCGCGATCCGCAATCGACCGCGTTTTATCAAACTCCAAACGATTTGTCGCCCACCAGAAGAAAATCGACGATGTCTTGAAGCAGCATCCCCTAACGAAGCGCGTTGAACATTGATTTCAATGGAACTTTGAGCGACTCCTTTTTTAGTAGAAGATTGTTTTTCTGGGAAACCCCCAACCAAGTGCATCGAAAATTGCAACTCTAACCGGGTTGCTGCCTAGCAGGAGGAAAGGTTGGCTACTTTCTTTTGTTCTTAAATCCTGATGAGGTGTCTAGAAAGCGACATCCCTTAGGAAGCGCGCTAAGAATGTCTTTTAATCAATCTCTAAGCAATTCGTCTACTAAAAGGACGAAAACATCGGCTACGTTATTCTGAAAATCATGAGGAGATTGGTTTCTAGAAGAAAACAAGGGGCCCCGGCGAAGTGGATTGCGAGTTGCGTTTAATCGAACTCTACACACTCGAATTCCTAGAAGAAGGGAAGGTCGACCTAGGTTTTTGTGTAAACGGTGGAAAAGGTGTGTGGGAAACGACATCCCCTAAGGAAGCGGGTCCCACTTGACTGCGCAGACACGCGTTGGTAGGATCGTGCATCAGCTGGGACAGTTTTTCCGGGATGACGCACGTGTCGCTGGGTCCGCGTTTTGGGAAAGTGAACGAGTCGGCAGCGGCTCGTGTAATGACATTGCGAGGCCATTGTTCGGGCCGCGGAAAGTTCGAGGGATAGACGGAGGGGGGGGAGGTGTTCTGGGACCGTGGAGCGTCCCGTCGAGAGGGAAAAGGACGACGGGCGGTTGCTCGAAGGCGGGAAACGAAGGAAAACCGAAGAGGGACAACGGAGCGAGGCATCTGCGACAGGGGGGGGAGGGGGAAGGAAGAAGGACCCTCCGGGCTCTGTTCGTGGTACGTGTTTCGAGTGTGTTGGTGCGCCTGCTCGTGCTCGCTCGCGCGCAGGCGAGCGTGACCCGCGCCACGTGCGCTCCACGGGAATCCTGCATGCACCAAGTTCCTGGCGTGCCTGGCAAAAACCGCGATACACTGTACTTGTTGCTCGTCGCGTTCCCTGATGTAATAATAGTTCGTTCGTTCCCTCGTTGCGTCACTCTTCGGGGACGCGTGACGAGTGTGAAACCGGTGTTTTGTTTCCTTCTGTGAGCTGATCGCCGGCCAGGTTGAACGCGGGATTATCGTTGGGACGTGTCAAGCCGTGAGTAATTTCATTCTGTTCTTTTAATTCGCGAGACGAATTCAGAGACGCGATCAATCGCGCGTCAGAGCTTTTCGGATGTTTGAACTTTCTCCGCTAGTGTTTTAAATCCACCGAAGGCTACGCGGTTATCGGTGACTCAGAGGGTAGATACTGATTCTATGAGAGGCCACGTGGCAATGGTTCCTAGTAGGAATCGGAGGGAACTGTTGTGTCTTGTTTTTAACACTGGAACTACCGGGCGGGTCAGAGTGACTTGTTACTGATATCTTCTTTCACGGTTATTGAAATTATAAGAATGTTTCGATGCAAACTTTTTCAATGTACTTTTCTATTGAAGCACATATTAACATAAATATTTCACGAAATATGAATAAATGTAATCTTGTTATTATTATAAAGCAAATTAATGTGATTTAGTGCTCGGTAGTTTTAGTGTTAAACATATTCTGTTCGTACTGAAGCGACACTTTTTTGAAAATCGTTCTTTCTATTTTTTTTTTAATTATAAAGGTCGCGTCAAGTATGTATTAGGGTGTCCCATAAGTTTCTTCCCTTTTTTTGATGCGAAATGAATACACGATATTTGTTGTTTAAGGTTGATTTATTATGTTATATATGAACCGTTCTGTTCTATAACCTTCTTCCATCTCCCAGGAAGTCTCATTATATGCACTCTTTCCAAAATTGTTGAAGCTTACTTGCAAAATATTCATCTAGGTGCGTTTTTATTTCGGTTGTGGATTTGAAAGATTTACCACGGAGAGAATTTTTTAAGGAGAGGAACAAGTAATAATTGGATAGAGCAAGGAAAGGGTAATAATAAATATTAATGAAAATTCAGTAATTGCTTCAGAAGTTGACCACTCTTAAAAATGAAAAACCTAGTAATTGACCTTCTGTTCGTTAGTAGTTGACCACTTATATTAGAAAGAAGGTTAAAGCAATATTGTTAGAAATCATTTTAGTATCATTTAGTTTCAACAATTACCAGCAAAATTACAATTGAAGGATAATATAAGAAATAAAACAAATCGAGTAGACGTTGCGAGTCAATATTTGACCGTGGAAGCAATCAATAGATCACCATGTGATCATCCTCTAAAACACAGTATGCTACAAAATTTAGAATTATGTTTTGTACTCCTAACAATCTTAGATGCAAAATGGATACATTATAAATCGTAAACAAATTAAAATGAGTCACCTTAGCAATTGACGTTAGTTCATTTGGGGGTCAACTTCTGAAAATTGTTCAAATAACAGTATTCAGAATTTGACCCCTCAATAAACTATTATTTTGAGGTTAGAATAACAGAAACGATGCATTTATCATTTATAAAACGCTGTGAGAATTTAAAAAGTAAATAGAAGCCAGGAAGAACACGGAAAATTGAATACACTATTAGCAATAGTTTTTCGCAAATATCTCGAAAACTGAGACCGAGCACCGGGTAGTTGTAATGACAAAAGTTGTTCAGAATGTTGTCCTCAACAACATATATCAAGGTCATCGGAGCATCCTCCCCTAAACGTAAGGTTTACCAATAAAGTGGGAAAAGGTTGTAGAGAAGGTGGTTATATAATTTTTTCGTTGACTTTGAAAGTATGTTTCAAATATTAATTTAAATAGTAAAACAGTAAACGGCGCGAACTTATGGGACGACCTAATATGTCCTCAAATCGTAAATATTTGGTATTGTCTTGTGGAGAGTACTGCTATCGAAGGCTTTCCATACTGTGTTCCAATTTTCCTTGAGTAATTGTTGGATGTATTTGTTTACATCAGACGGTGTGTTATACAGGGTGGTCCACATAACTCTGAACAGCTCAATATCTCGAAAGCTATGCCATCGATTTTAAAGTTCTTAGTCTTAAATTGCATGGAACTGAAGGGCCTTTCTGACTACATAAACGTGAAGTGGCCTCCCTTCCCTTTTAACGGGGGAGGGGAGGTACCCTTGTAATTTTAAATGGAACCCCCTATAAAATGTTACATATTTAGATTCTACCGGAAAAAACAAGTCCATTTTGTCTGAAACATTTTTTTGTCAGATACTTCCATGATGAGATATAACAGTTTGAAGTTTCGAGTTGTAGGTACATGAAGCTCTCGGAAATAGCGTTATGGAATTATACGCCCTTGAGTCCATTGCTTATTCATGAAGAAACACAAACAATAATATTTACAATTCTTGAGTTTGACTCGCTTATCTATGAAAACGTTTTCAGTTTAGAGCTGTTATTCAAGCAGTAACATTGTGATTATGGCTACTTTTGACACAGAAGTGAATATGTTATTAACGTTAGGTGAATGCCAAAAAAATTATCGGCGTGCAGCAGTGATGTTTTTTGAACGTTATGGGATCAAAAAATGTCATGCAACATTTCATAATTTAGAAAAGCGGCTTCGCGAGCACGGTGAATTGTGTAAAAAAACTCGCAATAAACCTAAAGCTGTCACTAATGAAAATAATAGTGCCAGTATTCTTGCTGCAATTACATTAAATCCTCATATGAGTCAACGTACACTTGCACAAACATCACATATTAGTCGTTCATCGATTCAACGAATTTTGAAACGGCAAAAGTATCATCCATATCGCATGGTTTTATCACAAGAGCTTTCGATAGCAGATTACGATCACCTCGTAAGATTTTGTGAGTGGCTGCAGGGTGTTGTGGAAAATGACTTTTTGTGCAAAATACTTTTTTCCGATGAGGCCACTTTTATGAATTCAGGGCATGTAAATAGACATAATCTGCATTATTGGGCCGTGGAAAACCTAAATTGGATGCGATGTGTTCCCTTTCGACATCGATGGTCTTTAAATGTTTGGTGTGGCCTAATAGGTGATTTTGTGATTGGACCTTATTTTTTTCAAGAAACTGTTTCGAGATATTGAGCTGTTCAGAGTTATGTGGCGCACCCTGTATATGGGTTAGTTTTCCGGTTTTTCTGTATTTTTCAATTTTATTCGAATCTCGGAAAGATGTTTCCGGTGGCGAGGTTAAACAAAATATCGAACTCTCGCACGTTCGTTACCTGGTGTCGCATTAGCGTACTTTTGTCAGAACGCATTCTTTCGATGAAAGCGTTGACGAAGAAAGTTAGAGAGACATTTCCTTTGCGTTGGATTATACTGGAGTTACACGGTGTGCACACCGGTTCCGATAAGAGTTGCACACGGAAACACGAGGAGTCGAACTCGATCGTGTAAGTGCTCGTGCCGGTGTTCAGAATTGATGGCGTTATTACGGGCTGCATTTTTACCTCGCGAGGCGAGGCTACCGAAGCCGTTAAAACGACTGATTTGCAACTTTTGATAAACTTTGCTGCAATTTAGCTCGACATGTTTCTTGAGACTTTTAACACTAGCGTTCACGGGACCCATCAGACGGGTTCTAATATTTTTAAATTATTGGTTTGGCAACTAAGCGATTGCGGATTTTAAATAAAAAGGAACATTCAAAAGGCTATAGCCGGGTTTAGGGGTCAAATTCGCCCCCGGCCTCGATTTTAACGATTTTGAACCAGCCGATAGCCTACCGCAAAAGAAACATTTCTGCCAAGTTTCAGCCCAATATCTCATTTGTAAGGGTAGTTATAGAGGAAAATCGAAAAACCCGTTTTTGGCCCATTTTTCCCATTTAATGACAATTAAAAATTCTGAAAAAAATCTGACACATTTCGAATACCAAGCCACATATTATATATCGTTTTCAGATTTTTCCGTTGCAAATTCTGGTTTGAAGACATGAAAAACACGAAAAAAATCGAAAAAATGCAGATTTCATATAGAAGATGAAAAATCACACATACAGATTTAATTTAGCAATAAGATATCAACATAAGTAATACTCTCAATTTTTTTCAAATTCCTGAGAGAGGGACGTCATAGTTGAAAAAAATAAAAACCAATTTTTTCGGTGTTTTTCCCGTTTTCAAAATATCTCTTTTATTTGTAATGACATAACAAATGTTTTTAATGCAATGTAAATGGTATCACAAGATGAATGCTTCGCAAATTTTATTTTTTTCTCAAGGATAATTTTTCCCGGAGTTTTCAAGGTCATCGATATCTTTTTTCTTGTATACGTATATTTTGTTTCCTTGCGTATTCTAGTCGACATTGAAACGCATTCAGAGATATCAATAACATAACCTTGAAGCGCACTCTGACTTCCAAAATTGAAATTTGATACGAAATTTATTTGCATTGATATAATCGATGTTTTATCTCCAACGCAAAAGCAATCGGAATCGATGTCCATCAGGAACGCGGGTCGGGGTCATTTTTCTCGTAGAATTCGTGTTGTCCGCCTCGACTATTTCAGGCTCGCAATCCCGTTATTTTTAGAGTCGATTCTAACTTTGGCACCGACACAGCTCTTGCCGTGTCTGTTATGTTATAATCCTGCCCCGATATACGGGTCGGATACCGGTTATACATATTATTGCATAGTTGACAATATACCATTCATTCAAGGCTGAATAAGTTCGAAAATTGCTTTATTTGCACGCATATTGTCACACAAAACAAAATAATGGACAAACTTAAAAAATATTTAAATTAACCTAAAACATTTACTAGCGTGGTGGCGCGAAATTCAAACTCTCCATGTACCTATCTGGCAGGGCTGTTACTTTTCCGAAGCGTCGAATCTTCGAAAAGAAATAAATTTTTATAATTTGTTTCTATATTCACTATTTGAATTATTTCAGTAATTTATTGTTAAGATAATATATTTATAATTTGAATTATCCTTTTGATAGCACATTGTTAAAATAATTGTTGAAATAAAGAAATTTTATAATTTGTTTCTATATTCATTATTTGAATTGTTATTTCAATTATTTATTTTTAAAATAATGGTTTAAATAAATAAATTTTCATAATTTGTTTCTATATTCACTATTTGAATTATTTCCATAATTTATTGTTAAGATAATATATTTATAATTTGAATTATCCTTTCGATAGCACATTGTTAAAATAATTGTTGAAATAAAGAAATTTTATAATTTGTTTCTATATTCATTATTTGAATTGTTATTTCAATTATTTATTGTTAAAATAATGGTTTAAATAAATAAATTTTTATAATTTGTTTCTATATTCATTATTTGAATTATTTCAGTAATTTATTGTTAAGATAATATATTTATAATTTGAATTATCCTTTCGATAGCACATTGTTAAAATAATTGTTGAAATAAAGAAATTTTATAATTTGTTTCTATATTCATTATTTGAATTGTTATTTCAATTATTTATTGTTAAAATACTGGTTTAAATAAATAAATTTTTACAATTTGTTTCTATATTCATTATTTGAATTATTTCAATAATTTATTGTTCGAATAATTCTTTAGACAATGTACACATATTTACATAATTAATATACAAACACATTTCTTTCTTAGCAATTCGTTTAATAAAAGACTCATAAACACATAATAAAGTTCTCACAAACTTACAAAAAAAATGTTTTAAACAAAAGTTGTGCATTATTTTACATAGAATATGATTCCGAAATAAAAAATATGGGTTTACGATAAAAAAGACGAAATGACCTTGAAATAACCTTGAAAACGCCCACGAATTAGAAAACTAGTCGTGCCATTTGACTCCCCACTCGAAATACTAAAGGACATGTGTTAGTTTGTATTTTTTAAATTATATCTCTTCGGGATTATTTACAATCTCAACTTAAATGGGACACCCTGTACACAATTTCTCGAAAATCAGAAAAGTGTTGAAATACTTTTCGGATCCACTGTGTGTGTAGCACCCATCTGGATAAATACCCTAGTAGCATTTATGGTTGGCATTTCGTTAGGCCTACGTTGTAGTATTGGTTGGCCAACCGTTAGATATGTCGCTATTTTTTTCGTTGGGCCAATGATCGCGATTAACGTAGGGTTACGTACAATACTTGGTTACCAAATTTCACGTTATTTAACCGACCATAATATCTGTAGGCCCTAATAGGTAATAATAATAATAATAATAATAATAATAATAGGTAGTCCCCCAAATTGATATAATTTTTCATCGTAGGCCCTACGTTGGGGATCTGTTGGCAAAACTACTAACCATATCCCAACTAACTCCCAACCGTGGGCCACCGTTGGCCAACCATAAATGCTACTAGGGTGTACAATTAGGTTTCACATCCGCGCGAACCAACAACAATTGACTTCTCGATCGCCGATAAATCATGAACCTTGATTCTTTTTTTGACCTGAAGGAAAAACAAACGGTCCCACGGCGAAGAACGCTACCAAAACGGTTTTATTTCCGTCCTGCCATCCGTATCGTGTCAGATACGTTGCGTCTCGGCGAATTTTTCAGGAAAAGAAAGAGCCCGTTGCGTTTAATTCACGGAATCGCATCGGAGTGAGTTGTAATTTAGGATGTGACGGAAATAGCAGCTGGGGCCGTCGTGAAAAAATAAATTTGGCACGCTGGGAAAATATTTTCTCTCTTCGTCTTGACAGATATGAATCTTAATAACCGTCTCGCTTCCGTTTTAGGTGCTAACAAAGAGATAACGGTCGTGGTGCAACTCTGCTTCGTGCTTAGCATATCTATGGAGCGAACCGGCACGCATCTAATTGCGTAATAAATCTGAGAACTAGACTGCGCATCATTATGCATTTACGGCTTAACAAAATTTTCAAAAAGTACTAGGCTATCAGATCCGGTAGAATTCGGTACGATTTTGATTTATTTTGGATCTATGAAGACTATTAGCAATGAAAATAAGATTTTATTTGTCAACCACTTTCTGAAAAAAATGTATACAAAAATTGAGAATGCCAGAAACATCCGCAGTCTACTGGACAACTCATCGGAAAGTCAAATCAGGAAATCAGTATTTCAGTTGCTCGATGTCTACTGTATTTTTGAATCAATCGAATAAATAAAGAAAAAAATCCCATAATTGCTGTTCAGATTTTAATAATGTTTAATAATCTTGATCATGTCTAAACAGCCTTGATCCATTGAGAAGAAAATAGCCAGGTAGTTATTTCCGTTGACAGATTGATAATCTAGTAAATGACCTTGACCGAGCTTAAATGACCTTGATTCATTGTGAATTATAGTTTCGCAAGTGAGCAGGTATAACGTTTTATTAATAAACCAGCGAATTGACCTTCCTGTGACCTTGACGCCTACACAAACACACACACACACACACACACACGTTAGCCACGATTTCTACCGGCAATCAGTGTTGGGATATGGTGCAAGATTTCACGCGCATGCGCGGCGATTTCAGCCTCAGTAAAGTAAGATTCTCGATAAAATGGGGTACCTTGAGCACCCAGCAGAATTTTAACACTAGAAAGCAGTCAAAATGACTGCATTGTGAAAGAATAACTAATGTGGAAAGAAAGTTTAAAATTAATTTTTAATATTTTTTATATTATTTACAGTTATATAACAAGTTATTAGTAAATATTAACAAGAAAAAAAATTTACTTTTCCTGGGCATATTGATGACACTTTCATTTTCATCATTGGTGATCGACTCTTCTTCTAATTGAAATTAAAAAGCAGTCAAAATGACTTCCTTGGGCAATCTAGTGTTAAAATATATTTATGATTTGATTCTGAAAAATGAATGTATAACATGTGTATTTGTGTATATTTTGTAACTCGTAGGACACGTCCTGAAGTCTTTTTGTCCGGAACAGACTGTTTCGATACATTTCCACCAATATAACTGTCTCAGGGCTTCACTACCTACGTCATCATGATATAGATACATTACTGTTTTGGCCGCGCATGCGCGTGAAATCTTGCACGATATCCCAACACTGCCGGCAATCCTACTTCAAACGAAAAATTATTGCAGTTTCCTTAGATCGGTTCACCCGAAGGAGATAACAATATATATTTAATTATGTTACTATACATATGTACAAACAATCCTGGGAGTGTCATAACAGTATTTTGAATCAGTAAACAAGAATTGCTAAATTCTTATTCCATTTTTTATCGACACTAAAAGTCTTTAAGGGTGGTCACATGTGAAATTCAATGACCCGAGTTTCGTCCCCATTTTCTCCTTCTGAATAATTCTAAAAATTCTGAAAAAAATATCCGACACTTTTCGAGCAGCAAACCGTATATTCGAGAATTTTTCAGGTTTTTTTTCTGGTGCAAATTGAGGTTGTAAAAATTGAAAAACGCGAGACAATTCGGAATAATGCAGATTCTCTTATGGAGATCGGAAATCGACAATGCCTACAGATCATTTAATGCAAGATTGCAATCTTGCATAAATGAGGATGGTCAACATTTCGAACATTTATTATGATATGTAAAGGTCAACCCGCCGTAAACAACACGTAATCTTTGCTGAAACACGTAACTTTTAAACTTCCACATTTTATCCGCTCCAACATGATTATTCTTGCTCAAGGTCATTTCAAGGTTAAAAAGGTGGTATCCACTAAATTCAGTTTTTTGTTGTCTATCATGTTATCGTAACAAGAATATACTATTCCATTTAAAAAAACATCGGTGACCTTGAAATTTCATTAAAAAACAGGACATAAAAATTTTTTTTTCTTTACCATTATATTTGCCCCCTGCAATAGTGACACTTTGTCCTCCGAAGTTTTCTGATAGGACTGTAAATACGACAGATATTTAGGTGTTCCAATTTATGTGGGACACCCGGTACATGTATAATATACTCAATCTTTTCCTTTATTTTGGGGATAGGGAAGGGTACTAAAATAACTTTATAAACCAAATATATAATAAAAAAATAAGTCTTGTACTCTTCCGTCCGTCTATAAAAATTACAAATTGCATAAACATGTGCAGTCTAGTAATGACAAATGAACAATGCAATAAGCGGCCGGAGCTGCTCAAGGTTTTGGGCAAAGCGACGTCAATCAACCGTCTTGTTACCATTCCGTTCGCGTACCAGTCGTCATCGCCATTTCCTCAGACGTCCTTCTTCGAAACAATTTTCGCGCGATTATACTTTCGAATGCCAGCAATGCGTCTCGTACGTATTCGCGATTCGCAGAAAGGTTCAGGCGAACGGTGGAGGCATTACCGTGTAAATGGCCACGAATACGCGGAACGTTAACGCTCGATAAACCATTCCACCCCGATAGCAGTCGTCTCGCGAAGATAATCGAGGAATTCGTCCAGCTTGCAAAATTTGAAACGTTAGAGGTAAATACTTACTCGTGGCAGCATCACGTTGCTCTATGTATACAGTGTGGGACATTTATCCTGGCCACCTGGAATATCTCAAAAAAAAAATTCCGGTGAAAAATATGTTTCAAATAAAAAGTTTAAATCAAGAAGGGGCTGATGCAGCTGTTATGCACATTTTTAATTTTCATCATGTTTTCAAGGTGATTCCAAGGTCAACTTTATTTTTTCAAATGGAAACATTTATTTTTCATTACAGATTCTTAATCTACGACTTGAAACAAATAACTTTTATTTGAAACGGTTTTTTCTTCGCCGATTGTTTTGTATAATATTGACTTCATTAGGGAAAAATAATCTCAATTAAACGGAAAGGCAATTATATTATTGATAATAATATAGGAGAATTGAAACTTGATTACAAGAAAATCAATTTAATAAGTATTCAGTAACATTCTAATGTTATTAGCATTGCATGCGAGAGAATGTGTCAATCATAAGAAAAAGACAGTAAAAACCTGGTGTATCCCTGCGCGCAATGAATAGGTTATGTACGGTCAGCGTCGAATTTCTTTGCTAAGTTTTATCCAATTGTTTTGCCCGTCAATATTTTGCTATTATTTAATTGTTCATTTAGATTACATGTTTATTTGATACTATTTTAATTGAGTATTTATTTCATTTATCATAAATAAAATGATTTTCTCCGTTAAAACGACATTATGTATTTTTGATTTGAAAATTCAATATTATATAAAATAATCGGCGAAGAAAAAACCGTTTCAAATAAAAGTTATTTGTTTCCAGTCGTAGATTAAGAATCTGTAATGAAAAATAAATGTTTTCATTTGAAAAAATAAAGTTGACCTTGGAATCACCTTGAAAACATGATGAAAATTAAAAATGTGCATGACAGCTGCATCAGCCTCACTTTGACTTAAACTTTCTATTTGAAACATATTTTCTCCGGAATTTAGTTTTTGAGATATTCCACCTACAATGATAGTCCCTTTCATTACAAATTCAGTGACTACAATTACTCAAGGTCATTCAAGGTCACGGACAGAGTGCAACATTCCTTCAAAGCCCGTTTACAGGCATGTATCGATGTTAAATGTTATACGTTATCTCTGTCCTTGACCTTGAATGACCTTGTGTAATTATAGTCACTGAATTCGTAATGAAGGGGACTATCATTGTAGGTGTTTAAAAAAGGGTGGTTCCATTTAAAAAAGTCAAGGTGACCTTGATATCTCTAAAAAAATGACATGAAAACAAAATGTTTTTTTTTGCATCGTGTCAGCCCCATTGTACCATTCAACTTTGTCCTTACCATATTTTACGTATCTGTACAAACAACAAAGATATTTGAGGTACAAACGTTAGGTGACTCACCCTGTATATATTTTTTAAATAACGCCAAAATGGCGCCCCTAGAGCGGGCCCTGATCACGAGCTACAGACAAGCACACACACAGGCATATTGTGCCCTCGAAATTTGCAAGGTTATTAAGAATTCATTTGGTGTTGCATCTTTAAGTGAATTATGCATTTCATAATCCGTCTATTGTTATGATTATCCTCAATTAGCGGTGTTATGAGTCAGCTAGCGTCGTTAGCATATTCAATCATGTTGCGCAGTTATTAAGCATCGATGGGCGTTTCCTTTTCTATCTGCTTCCATTCGAAAGAATATAATCAAACAAAGACAACATTTTCGGACGAGCATGATCCACAAAAGCTGGTACATAGTTCTTCACGAAATATTGTACGAAATCGAGTTCTTTCAGCTATCTCCATGCCTGTATCGTCTCCCACGATATTCCAATACGCTATTGCATATTAATCCCCATTAATAATTCATTTACATTAATCTGCAGCGATACATTTCCATTGAACAACAAACGCGGATCTATCAAAACCGTGGGTATTCTGCTGGCCCGTCGTCGTCCCGACAGAATCTCGCCGTTATTAGATATCGGCCCATAAAATAATAAAGACGCATTCATCGGTTTCTCTTCTCCTGACAATGAGTGGCATTCAAATCAGTGCTTAGCAGAGATTTCGAGTTCTACTTGATCCAGAAACCTCAGCCGATAAGCTTGCTAAGCTGAAGATACGAGCTAGTCGCACGTCCGGGACGTTCTTATCTTAACCAGCGCGCACCGATTAGCAAATTATCCATTTCCGTAATGGAGTCATTACATCACCCGTAAATTGGCGCATCCATCACCAGACGCGATTACACGAATGCCTGTTCCCTCGTGATTCGCTCGAGAACGCGTGTAGCACCTACGACCAATTCACTTTAATTGATGAACCGCGACTTTAAAGTCGAAAATATTGCGCGTCAAATTCGCCGAACAAGGAGACTGCAAGACCTTCGAGACACACAGATTTTGTTAAAACTATACAGACTTGTGGATATCGTTCTCGGCCTCGGACCAAACTTATTTGGTATCGAAGGACACGTAATCTGATGCTACTAGTTTGTTTGATAGGTGGAGGCGTCAAGGAGATATGAAGGTCAACTCTGTTTTTTTTTTTTTTTTAATGGAACAGTATGTTTTTTTTACTTACTGCAAGATTTTATTAACCGCAAGAGATATTAAATTGTCTCAAAGCACTCTTCGAATACTTTTGTGTATTCTCTGGTTGTTGGCATATTGCTCTTGTAATTGCCGACTAGGGTTACGTAAACAAACATTCAGTCACATTGTATCTTGTCTATGTACACAAATGTTATTAGTAGTTTGACTGCCGATTAGAGTAAATGATCCAAATGTCTAGCACGTAAATGTCCCGGAGATATCCCCACTACTGCGGGGTGTACCCCCTTGAGGGGCCGAGAAGCTCGAGAGGCTTCGGTCGCCGAGAAATATGACACCATGCGGCTCGAGTATATCGGTGAGACCATACTAATCGATAATTGTCCACAACACGGGTCTGCGGAGGGACAATTATGCGCGAGGAATATCATTGTTTGAGGTTTGCCGAACGTAGAGACGGACAGCCGAGCTCGAGAGGCCTCGGTCTCCGAGAAATATGACACCATGCGGCTCGAGTATATCGGTGAGACCATACTAATCGATAATTGTCCACAACATGGGTCTGCGGAGGGACAATTATGCGCGAGGAATATCATTGTTTGAGGTTTGCCGAACGTAGAGAAGGACAGCCGAGCTCGAGAGGCCTCGGTCACCGAGAAATGTAAACATACCTAATCCGAATTTCCAAAATCTTTAATATTCATTATTTTTTTATGGAACTTTCACCAACATCTTCGTGGCATTTTTCTAATGCAGAATCATACCAAATATGATATAATTCCAATTATATTTACTTGTGTAATAGACAATTAAAGTTTCGGGCGCGAGGAAGGATAACGTACGGGAAAGAAAGAGACGCGGAGAGTCGCAGTCGGCGGCACAGTTCAAAGGCTCGGGCGTCCTCACAATGTATTACCAAGGAATAACTTTTTTTATTATTACTTATTTTTTTAAGAGACTTTTGCTAATAGATTTGTGACATTGTTCTGATTAAAATGATACCAAACACGATATAATTCGGATCATATACAGGTGTATGGTCATTATGTATATGTCAGGTACATAACATCGGTGAGGCAACAGTAATGCAATGACGACACGTTTCCATTTTTAATTAATCTTTTATGAGACTTTTATCATCATATTTGTAATATTTCTCTGATCAAAATTTTTCTGATTATACATACATATTTTTTCTTTTTAATTAACGATGGAGTAAGTTTTGGTGACAGACAAAGAGATTAAATGATAAAGACATTAAAGACACACTCTCCTGACTGGGACATAGTAAGAATGCAGAGAAGGGAAAACCTAAGAAAATCCGAAAAAACCAATAAATAGTAAAACTATTCTATTCTATTATTCGGCGATTCTCACCATTCTTCATGCTTAGTAAGTCCATACCTATACTACACTTGAAATTTTTACCGCAACATATACACGGTGTCCCATGTAACGCATTTTACGACTTTTCAAATACTTGCGATAATCTGACAAAAAAGTATTTTAAACAAAAGTTGATCAGTTTTCGATTGTCTCTACAATGCAATGACAAAATTTCGAAAAAATTGTTTTTGATTATTGTCAAGGTCACCTTCATTGACCGAGAATTCCAGAAGGTCGCCGGAACAGTGTCGCCAGATCGAGGAAATCAAGGGGAATATAATTTACCCCCTCATTGATGACCAGAGTAATATCAGTCGCGCGCGGCACGTCATGTGACCAGTCTACGGTTTTAGTGGGGGACAGTGCCGCCAGACGTAATCCATTTGGATGTCGTTTCCGCCCCTACGACGCTCCTTCCACCATCCCATTCCACCACCATGAGCACACTCCAACGACCCCCCACTAAGACCGTAGACTGGTCACGTGACGTGCCGCGCGCGACCGAGGCGACACATAACGGTAGCGGTGGCATCAGTGAAGCCATTTCAGATTTCATTTAGTAGGTAATAGATACGATACGCGGCAATAACCTATAATCTGCGATATGTCCTGTCATTTGTCCACTCACCCGTGTTGCGTCTTTGTGTCCCCATTGCGCACGCGCAACGTGTCATCATTCGCTCCCCACTCAATTCCTGTTGCGTTCCCGTCGCGCATGCGTGCTTAACCCGGTCATCGGAGAGAGGGTAACTTTTCAGAGGCACTTTCCCCTGATCTGGCGGCACTGGTGGGGGACGTTGGAGTGTGCTCATAGTAGTAGAATGGGATAGTGGAAGGGGAAAAGGAGGAGAGGAAAATTCACCCAGTTTTGGGTGGATCTGGCGACACTGTCTCGGCTTCAGCGCTTCATACAGGCCGCGCAGTTTATCTCTATAAGTCTATGGTAGTTCCCTACAACTTTCTCTGCGCCATCTTTTCGTGGACGAGGAATAGTTGTTTCGCCACTTGTTGGTTAGGTACATTTTTAGATATGAAGATCGAAGATGTTGATTTATGCGTAGCAGTCGCTCCAAGAAATTTTCTTGTGCGAACGGAAATGAATCCGGGTAATTCCAAGAGTGTCCCACGGACATTATAAATCATGCTTCGCATTCTTACTCATCCTGAATAATGCTTGAGCAATGAGTTCCCAGAAGTCTCGTTTCTTAATTTG
Organism: Sphecodes monilicornis; assembly: GCA_913789915.3. Classification (NCBI taxonomy): domain Eukaryota; kingdom Metazoa; phylum Arthropoda; class Insecta; order Hymenoptera; family Halictidae; genus Sphecodes; species Sphecodes monilicornis. The sequence continues at coordinate 2,881,545 of OU565300.1, forward strand.
CGGCGTGTTCGTTGAACGGGAAATTGACACAGTTTTAGGGCAGCGTTAAATTAACGTGAGATCCGAGGTATCGTATCAGTCGACCGGGAAGCTCGTGAAGTATGTTTCCAATTCAAATTAGCTGTTCTACTTTTCCGCAACCAGGAATTAAATCTGAAGGGATCTTCGTTCCGCGAACGTGGAGTCTTGGATGTACGCCGGATCACCGAACTGTTGGAGACGCGACAAGTTATTGGAACTTCATTGAAATTTAAATGCACTCAGTGGTCGAGATAATAATCCTTTGCATTTCAATACTGTAGGATCTTAGGAAAAATGAGGAATTCCGCACGAGGAATCGAACCCGGGACCCTCGCGGTTGTAGCTGATCAGCTCTTACACATACCCACGGAACCCTCTTACTTTTCCTAATCTCCATACAGTATTCGGTCTGGGGGTCCTGATACCACACTCGGCCATTCTGCTCCGGCATTCGCCCTCGAATGTCCGTCGCAGCGCCATCGTCTTTTTGGCCTCAGCGCCATCAACACAACTCGTCACCAACTTCGTCACTTTTCGGGAACACCATCCTACTGCCACCTCTAGCAGTTTTCCCTGGATGTGCCCCTTATATCACTTCGTTGTCCTTTCGCTCGTGTGCGACCGTCTTCGCAACGTTTGCTCACTGCGTTCGTCGTCTGTCACCATGCGGGCATCGGTTTTCCCCCCATCCCGGCTGAGCCCCCAAATGTAGGATCTTAGGAAAAATGAGGAATTCCGCGCCGGGAATTGAACCCGGGACCCCCGCGATTGTAGCTGATCAGCTCTTACACATACCCACGGAACCCTCCTACTTTTCCTAATCTCCATGCAGTATTTGGTCTGAAGGGTCCTGATCCCACAATACATATACAGTAGTCCCGCTATTTAAGCCAATTTTCGGTTATCTGCTGTGACTTAGATGAGGCATGTCCAGACGTAGCTCATGTGTAGCTCCCGTGGCGGCCATAGTCCTCCGAGCTCCTCAGGCCCGTGCCTACCGTGGGTCCGAGAGTCGCCCCAACGCGCCACACGCGGTACATATTGCAAGCGGTAGGCACGGGTCTGAGGAGGTCGGCGGACTACGGCCGCTACGGGGAGCGAGACGCGCGGGCGGGAGAAGTAGGCGTCTCCCTCGAATTTGCGTCCAAGCGAGCTACTTCCGGACATGCCTGACTTAGATCGTGAAGGGATACTGTTCTTTTGTGGCCGCGCTGATCGTAGAAAGGGATAGCATGTAAACACGGACCGCGCGTCCGAGGGCGCAACAAAAAATAGCGTATCGGTAAGACAATACTAGTGCAATAATGAAACTTCTTTATTTTTTATTATTTTTTTATGGAACTTTCACCAACATATTCGTGGCATTTTTCTAATGAAAATGATATCAAATATGATATAATTCCGATGGTATTTACTTGGGTAATTTACGATGAAAGTTTCGGACAGTTATTGTAAATGTGATCCGAATTATATCGTGTTTGGTATTATTTTAATCAGAAAAATGCCAACAAATATATTGGTGAAAGTCTCATAAAAAAGTAAATAATAATAAAAAAGTCTTTTTATTGGTATTATGTACACTGTGAAGACACGTGGGCCTTTTGTTTCCTTGTTTTGTTCTTCCTTACGCCCGAAACTTTCATCGACCATTACGCAAGTACATATCATCGGAATTATATCGTGTTCACTGTCATTTTAATCAGAAAAATGCCACAAATAAGTTGGTGAAAGTCCCATAAAAATATAATGAAAAATAAAGAAGTTTTGTAATTGGATTAGTAGTGGTTCACACCGATATACCCGACCCGGGATCAGATTACGGGGGCATGTTTACACTGTGTGGCAACCGAGGCAGCTCGAGCTTCTGGACCCCTCCGGGGATACCGTGCAGTGGAAAGGGTAGGCGAAGTGACATAGATCGCAATGTTCCGTCGGGCTTATATCGCGGGACTACTGTAGCATCAAGATTTACTGAAAATAGAGCAGCCTTTTGTGTTAAACGTCTCTGCCTTTTTTTACAAGCAAAAATGTGATAAACAGTCTGCGGATTTTGTGCATTTATCGGTAAAATTGAATGACTAACGGGGACTATTTTACATTACTTTGTAAAACTAACAAAAATGTGTTTACTCAAAATTTGCCCAAAGAAGGGCATTGAAGGATCATTCACTGGGGTACCTCAGCACATTCATCAGAAATTGATGTTCGCTCATTGGTCATTGGGCCCATTTTTCGTTTAATCCTATTTCTAATACAATTTATAATCATTAAATATTGTTAAAATTGTGTTCTGGATTATATGATCTTCACAAATTATGTTCCAAGGCTAAGGAATCTTTAATAGATTTTTCAACAGCAATAGGAATTGCATTCGTAAACCAGCCAGTGATCTCCAGTAATGTATTCTAAAAATTTCATTTAGCATTAGTATGTTAAAGAAAATGTTTAAGCTTCCGTATAACACAGCACAATTATTGAAAAGCCTATTAACACCCAGGAAATTAATTAATCACTCCCAAATAATAATTTGAACAGACATACAGCTCAAGTGTTCATTCACTGGACAGGTCACCCTATTGCTTATAAACGTTTGTTGAGTAAATTGCTATAAACTGTGTCAAGTATCGCCATTTGTCTTCCAAATTGTAAATTCCGGCCTGTCGAATTAATTTCGTACTCCGATAACTGCCGCACGGAATATAAAACTGTTTTAACTATTGTCGTCGATCGAAGTCTTCTTTAATGGCCATTCCGCGAGCGATGCACGCGGATAGACTCGAAAATCGTAACGACGCGTCGTTTACGAGTGACTTAATGGCCACGGATTTTTAATATCCAACGGAATCCGGTCTTCCAGCCGTGGAGAAACGTGTCCTGTTAAATCCACGACGCGCACACTTATTTACGCAAGGATTACTTTAATGTTTACGACCACCAAGGATAGTGGCGTCGCCGCAAATTTTCCAGCGCTTAATGGACCGTGACCAGGTGAGAAGGCAGGAATCACGGGATAAAGAGTTAAGGGGACCGAGTGGATTGCCTAGTCATGGTCTACTCTCTGCGACGAAGAGATAGCACATCAAACATTTTTTCAAGTTCTACAGTAAAAACTGGTAGAGAACTATTAGATAGCGGAAACAGTTCGTGCGGATTCTTCAGTGAAAATTCAAACACTCTTCATGTACTTTAACCCTTTGGACTCGAAGCAATTTTAATTCCAAAATCAAGACATTTCTTTCAACCTATAAGCAGCGTTGCCATACGAGGGCCCCTTACCCAACCGCCACTGGCCTAGCTGCGCTGGTAAGCCGGCCTTCGCTTCCCCCACTGTTCCCAACGAACGCTCACGCGTACCGCGTGGAGCATGCTAACGAGTGTCCCAACTTTACCCAAACCAAGCCATCCGTGGCGTTGCGTAGTGCAAAAGAAACAGAAGAGCATCCGTTATTTTCTCTACGCGGTCCCACAGGCGGAAGAGTGCGGGAAGCGAAGGCCGGCTTAGCAGAGCAGCTAGGCGAGGGTGAAAGGGTAAGGGGCCTGGCGGGACGCGCATATGGCAACGCTGGTAGTGACTCTGAGAGACCACTAAAACTTGCTAAACCATTATTCAAAATATAGTCATTATAAAACTATAAAATATTTACCCGTGGAACGTATAGCTTCTCTAAATTGTAAACAAAAATACTCGAACTAGAAATCTCCGTTTTATCCTTCATCTGATACTTTAAAGTTAAACAATATTTTCAGAATTCTAAATTCCTTAGAAACAATTTGACTCAAGATACTGGAGGTACGCTGCCTTGGGATAGGTATGTTGCTTAATTTATGGCGGCTTGAAAAGTGTGTGAGAGGAGGAAAAAGGAGAAGGAAGCGTTTCGTCCTAGGCCCGCTAGAGGACTCGTCAGTAAGGCTATCTAGCGGACCCGTGCCTTAGACGCGGGATGTCGTAAGGACAGTTTAGGACAGTATATATACCAGGCATGTCCAGAAGTAGCTCACTTGGACGCAAATTCGAGGGAGACGCCTACTTCTCCCGCCCGCGCGTCTCGCTCCCCGTGGCGGTCGTAGTCCTCCGAGCTCCTCAGACCCGTGCCTACTGTGGGTCCGAAAGTTGCCGCAACGCGCCACACGCAGTACGTGCCGCAAGCGGTAGGCACGGGACTGAGGAGCTCGGAGGACTACGGCCGCCACGGGGACCGAAACGCGCGGGCGGGAGAAATAGGCGTCTCCCTCGAATTTGCGTCCAAGTGAGCTACTTCTGGACATGCCTGATATATACAAACAGTGGAAGATTCAGGTAGTAGCGGGAAAGGTGTTGTCGTAATGTCCCTCTGTTGACGAGCATGGGAAGTAGCCGCCACATTACCCCCTTGCCAGTGGTCAACGATATCTGGACAAATTTTTCCTCTTTACGCTGATCTCCGCCGGAATCCAAGGAGGTCGCTGGAATGTGTGCTGTCAGTAGGCCCGCCAGTGATGCTGCCGAATCGACGAAGTTGAGTAGCTCCCTAAGCCACTTGTAGGACTCATGTGGTCGCACAAACAATGGATGAACGTTGCCCAAATGTAGATACGAAAACGTCGCACAAATTTAGGTGCGGAAACATTGAACCATATAATGCTGCGAAGATGACGTCAGAAGCGCATAGTAGAGAGAAGTCCTCGCTGTTGGTCGGGCAGTAGTTCAGGCAAGGCAGTGACAGAGTAGTCACCTTCCAGTCCTCTTGATGTTGTCCGTGGTTTGTTGATGTTGTCGTCTCCTCTGCTCAGAAGGTAGCGTTGTTGTTCGTTTGTCGGGGACACCAACTATCGCGGCTGGAAAGTGTGTGAGAGGAGGAAAAAGGAGAAGGAAGCGTTTCGTCCTAGGCCCGCTAGAGGACTCATCAGTAAGGCTATCTAGCGGACCCGTACCTTAGACGCGGGATGTTGTAAGGACAGTTTAGGACGGTATATATACAAACAGAGGAAGGTTCAGGTAGTAGCGGGAAAGGTGTTGTCGTAATGTCCCTCTGTTGACGAGCATAGGAAGTAACCGCCACATATTTAAAAAAGCAGAAAAAATTCAAATTAATTTGAAAAATAACATTTCGAGAACAACGTATTTGAAGTGTTACGTTAAGATACAGAACAAATACGCACGTCACTTGGACTCCTGTAACATTGTTAATTTTGAAAATTTCGAGGTTTATTTTTAACTTCAGATTCTTTGGATATCAAAGAATTAAAAATGTGGAAAAAATAAAATAAAATTCAATGTTTTTCCCGGAAGAGGCGTTTTATCCGCGAGGACAAAAAGGTCGAGTATAGAGTGCCGAATGTTTGTAAGAAGGCCCCGGGTGGAGAATGGTAGGGATCAAAAATAAAAAAGAAGAGAAGTAAAGAGTTCGAGAAAGGAACGCGTTCGACGCTTTTTGCGCGCGCGACAGTTCCTTCGAGCAGTGGTAGGGTCGAGCTGGCTATGAAATAAAGGAGGAAGAAAAAGCGCATAATGTCGCAGCTCTTCCCAATTACTGCGAGTAAACGGATTCCCTCGCGAGGGAAACTATTACGCCGTGAAAGCCAGCGGTCGCTCGTGCGACGCCAGGAAGAATGACAACGAGAGAAACGAGCAAGCGGGAAAGAGAGAGAAAGGACTGGCTGTCGAGGGGAAAAGGAATGTATTCAAAAACAAAAAAAAAGGAAAAATCCCGCGGGGATGGTAAGCAGCGAGTGGGTGGGAGTGTAGGAGATGCGTGGAAGGAACGGGAAAGGCTGATAGAAGATGGAAAGCGGGAGAAAGGGATGACGATGAGGATTTATGTAATTTGTGTATATGACTTGAATAACTACCTACATAATATAGCGCTGCTGGCTGGAGTGCGCGCAGAGCAGGCGACGCCCTTCATCATGGAGCTTTAATTAAAATTACGTACGTTTGCTGCTTGTAACGTGCGCACAAGCCTCCTTCCTCTCTCTCTCTCTCTCACGGTCTCCACACTTCTCACCCTCCCTCTACCTCGCCGGAATCCTCCGTCCATCGTCTCTCTCGCTCTCCCTCCCTCTCTCTGTTTAATATTTTTATGAGCTTTTCACGAGGTATGCACATACACGCTGGTACACGCTCGCGGCCATCCTCTCGGGTGCACTCGTGCGAAGAGGATACACACAGCGTCTTTGAAAGGCGTTCATAGCCGCTGCTTAAAGTGGTACTTTTTTCTTTTCCCTCCCTCCCGGCCGTGTCGCGCGTCGCTCTTCTTCCCTTCGTTCTCTTTTCTTTCGTCTGTGCCGAGGCGGGTTCTCTCACCCTCTCCTCTGCTCCTCCTCTCCGTGTCCCCTCATTTAGACGACGTCGTGCATATTCGCGTGCGCCGCGTATCGCGAATTCTCATTTGTGAAATTCGTATGAAAGAATCTCCATGGCGAACGCCGCCTTACCGAGGGCATTACCGAGACGTCGATTGTCAGGCCGCTGAAAACGACGGATTGTCTTTAACGTCGGCGTTGCCCGGTCGCTCTCACAAGGCCCTCCCACGACCAAACCTCCAGACGATGAAAAGACTGAAGAATGAGAGAACACCACCAATGAGATCGAGGGGAGATTATTCGCACCTGTCGGAGCGTGACGATGTCGGACGTTTAAGGGCTCGAACGCCGACGCGAGCTGTCGCGGCCGATCTCGGTATTGTTTGCGGCCCGCTAATGACCTAAACGCCCGCCGAACGATCCTCGGAGCTTGATTGTACTTTAATCACCACTTTCCAATGTCGAATCGAGCATCGAAGATGAAGACAAACTGCCTCTTCTTGTCATCTTGATGGTAATCGGATCGATTGGCTTGCCGGGCAGGTTTCCACACTATTCCCACAAGGAGACGTCACACCCAAACTGTCTGTTACCGATTCTCATGAAATTTTCCAGGTTTATGCAGGGTGGCCCTTTTAAGTAAGGCCACCTATATATCTCTTCACCTTATCGTGATGCAACAACTATTTTTTACGTAATGTTTATGGATCCAACGGGCCAACATCTGGCAAGAATATTTTTTCCCCCAAGGTCATTCTTTTCGGTGTTAACGAGGTCTTCGGCGTTTTATTTTGTAGCTGATCAAAAAATACATTCAGATATGTACTTATAATAACACGACCTTCAAATGACCTTGATCTTCGAAAATTAAAGTTTAACGTGAAACTTATGTCGAATATCTTTGGCCAAGACGCCTGGACCTGTGAATGGACCTGAACCACTAAAAATATCGATCATCGGATGTGTTAAGACAACATTCACTTTCTCATAAGTTATCATCTTCAGAGATGTTCAAAATGGTGTCATTCTACGCTGATACAATTCCTGAAACGCGCAATAACCGACTGTACAAATATTTCAGTTGTTTCAGAATTAATATCAGCACAAGCTCCAATTATTCGGTTTCTCACATCCTCTAACTATTTGATTCTAGTTCTAATTCATTTCGAACACTACATGCCGATTCACTGATAAATTGAAATCGTTAGGTAACATCGGTATTACGATAGTAAACATGTTTATTTACATTCACGCTCTTGAATGTCGAGTCTTCAGGGTTATTTCAAGGTCATTTCTAGGTCATGTTATTACATGTAATTTTCGATCAGCTACACGATGCAATAATAAGGAAATGTAGTTGTGTGTCAAAAAAACACCGATGACCTTGAAAACTCGGAAATAAATGACCTTGGGGAAAAAATATTTTTGCCAGTTATTCGTCCTTTGACACCATGCGCATTACGTAAAAAATATTTGTTGCATCACAATAAGCTGAAACGATCTTTAGCTGGCCTCACTTAAAAGGACCACCCTATAGGTTAACCACAAAAAAATATTTGACAATTGTTTATTCTTTGTCAGCGGATTAACAAGTTTAAGGGGTGAAATTACCCCTCAAAGCGGAGGTTCTAAAATATTTTGAAAGTTTACTCCCATTTCGAGCTGGCAATTGTAGACAATTTAGGTAATCAGAAATGGTCTATTATAGGTCAAATGTTTCCAAATTTTGTAGACTTGTTTGACTGTATTTCATGCAATTGTCTTTATTATTATATAAAGTATCGCGTGATTCCACCAGTATACACTGGCCCACGAAAATATTTAAAAGATTGTGTATTCATATTAAAAAATTTTTGGGGGGTGGTGCAGGATATTAGATGAATTGAAATTTTCAGGCATTGAACTAAAAAATATTTTCGTGCATATTACACGTAAATAACGCATTGAAAATAACAATTTAGAATTTAACGAAAATGATCATTTGATATCCTTATAATATTACTGCTTAAATAATATCCGAGAACATTTTGTATATCAATTAAAAAAATGTCTGTTTCTGTTATAGAAAAAATTTTATTTTTCAATTTTATTAATTCTACTCAAGCCAAACATTTTAATCTCAGGAATTTTTTCATATCCGTTAATTTCGGTAATTATACAGAAGAGGGTACACCTCACCGATTTCAATGACCTTGAAATATGTCGTTAAGGTTATCACTCTAAACATGTATCGGGGAAAGTTGTTCAGAATGGTGACCTTGATAATATATTTCAAGGTCCTTGAAACTGGCGAGGTGTACCTTCTTCTCTATACTTACTGTATCATTTTCACCAAAAAAATATCCCACAAACAAATAATGAAAACTAAAGAAGTTTTGTTATTGGATTAGTAGTGGTCTCACACCGATATACTCGACTCGTATTATGTTACATTGTTCTCGTCGACCGAGGCCTCTCGAGCTTCGCTGACCTTCTCTACCTTCGGCAGAGGTCGAAAAATAGTATTTCCTTTACGATAAATGTCCCTGTCCGGACCCATGTTTTGGACACTTATGGAGAACTCACTGTACCTGTTATCCTGTAAGTACTGTGTCCAACTGTATGTTGAATACTTTCGTGAGCCAGTGTACATTATATGACTCTTCATGTCTGGCGTGATATCGCAAAAATCAATTTGTCAATTTTCTTCAAATTTTACACACATATTGTGTAAACAATTCGATAAATTCTGTGCGAAATCTTCGCCGTGACCCTGAGACAACATATGAAAATATCAGTTAAACTCCTTATCTTCGTTAATCGTTCCGCTATCAACAGGAAGCGACTAACTCGCTGTAATCTTTAGTAATACAAAATTATAACCACCGTGGCACCTTTCTTCGCTCGTCTGACAAGTTTGCTTTTTTTCTTTGTTTCTTCCATACGCATGGATGACTTTTCAATTTTCTGTAACGATAAATAATTTTTCAATCGAATCGACTATATGTACTTTTTAAGTCCTGGTATATCTTTGTATAACATTTCTTTATAGAAATGTGCATACATCTTATCTAGACTTGAGGACTCGGGAGTTACAGAGAATTCAACGCTGTTCTACTACCAAATACTATCATTTAGCCGTTTATTATGAAAGTGAGGCAATCTTGCGTTTGAAACAAATTTAATGTTATAGTGTTTCAACTTCTAGTTAACTAGAAATTTATTATTAAACCTAAGCACCCGAATGGTGACCAGCGTTGCCATATGCGGGACCCTTACCCATCCGCCCCTCGCCTAGTTGCGCTGGTAAGCAGTGATGGTATATGGCAGGCATGTCCAGAAGTAGCTCACCTGGAGGCAAATTCGAGGGAGACGCCTACTTCTCCCGCCCGCGCGTCTCGCTCCCCATGGCGGCCTTAGTCCTCCGGCTCCTCAGACCCGTGCCTACCGCTTGCGGTATGTACTGCGTGTGGCGCTTTGGGGCAACTGTCATACCCATAGGTTTCCACTTCAAATCTTCAAATATTCAAATTTTCATATTTTCAAATTTTCAAATTTTTGAATTTTCAAATTTTCAAATATTCAAATTTTCGAATTTTCAAATTATCAAATATTAAAATTTTCGAATTTTCAAATTATCAAATATTAAAATTTTCGAATTTTCAAATATCAAAATTTTCGAATTTTCAAATATTAAAATTTTCGAATTTTCAAATTAGCAAATCTTTAAATTTTCAAATTTTGAAATATTAATTTGGGGCGACTTGCCACAATAAAATATTGGGGCGACTCTCATACCCATAGGTTTCCACATCGCCCATGAGGTACTACGGTCAATGCGTTTTTTTTTTGTCAGTGCTATCCCCTATAGGCCTATTCCACTGCGTCGCACGATAATTTCGAAAAAATAAATTTGGAAAATATTAGCGTTAAAACAGAGCAACGTACACTGCTGAGCGATTCGTCGCTATCAATTTGATGACATTGACCATAGTACCTCATGGTTGATGTGGAATCCTGTGGGTATGAGAGTCGCCCCAAAACGCCACACGCAATACATACCGTAAGCGGTAGGCACGGGTCTGAGTAGCTCGGACGACTACGGCCGCCACGGGGAACGAGACGCGCGGGCGGGAGATGTAGGCGTCTCCCTCGTATTTGCCTCCAAGTGAGCTACTTCTGGACGCGTACCGCGTGGAGCATGCTAACGAGTGTCCCAACTTTACCCAACCAAGCCGTCCGTGGCGGCGCGTAGTGCAAAAGAAACAAAAGAGCACCTGTTATTTTCTCTACCCGGTCCCACAGGCGGAAGAGTGGGGGAAGCGAAGGCCCGCTTAGCAGCGCAGTTAGGTGAGGGGCGGAAGGGTAAGGGGCCTGCCGGGACGCGCATATGGCAACGCTGGTGGTGACTCTGAGGGGCCACTAAAACTTGCTAAATTATTATTCAAAATATACTCATTCTAAAGCTATAAAATATTTAATAATTCATTAGATACATACAAATTTAACAATATGAAAAATATTTCGAATGTCGTATTGCAATTTTTAATAGTGACTCACAGTCACTACTCGAGTGCAAAAGGGTTGACATCTGAACAATAAGAATAGTGGAATTGCCACACATTGTTCAAATTGGCACGATTCCTTGTAAACGCAATGTGTTCAATGCATTCTTGTTTCCTCTTTTTGATAGGAAAATTATACCGAACATATTACAATTTAGCGAAGGAGAATCTCACGTTTACGGGTAGCGAGCGATTGTTTAACGACATCGGTGTCGAGAGTCGGTCTTGATTATCTCCGGGGAACTAATCTCGTGAAGGCATCGAACAATGTCGAATCACTAATGAATATTCAACGTATCCGCGGATTCGTTCGTACGTGCCGCATATCCATTATGGATATCCGACGGTTGATTCCAGATACCCGTCCGGAATTGCTGGCCAGTGTGGCTGCCGAACACGACGTTCGGAAACGTTGGTCTCGTCAACAAGTCAATCGATGCTTTAATACAAATGTTTTCCTAGGAGTTTCATCAGTTGGAACCTAGTAACTATATCCGCGAACCATATCGCGTATTCTAAAGCATCAGAGAGTAACAATGTTTATAATTCTTCTGGAATCAAAAGAACAAATAGGCTACTACCGGTAAAAGGAAAATTGATTGGAAGCTTGTGGAATACATTAAATGAAAAATATTGATACTGACAACTCAATAGAATTTAATTATCGCTTTTTGTTGTTTTTCGCTTGCAAATACAGTATGTAATCGATAAGTGTCACAAAATTCTGAACAAGAAGTGTCTCACAACAATCCCCACTCCCGCGGGGTATACCCCGTGGGTGACCGTGAAGCTCGAGAGGCCTCGCTCGCCGAGAAGTATGACATCGTACGGGTCGGGTATATCGGTGAGACCACCACTAATCCAATGACAAAACTTCTTTATTTTTTATTATTTTTCTATGGAACTTTAACCAATATATTTGTAGCATTTTTCTGATTAAAATTATACCAAATACGATATAATTCGGCACAAGTCAGAGAATAGTATACCTGAACAGGAAGTGTCGCTGACCGGACCCGTGGTTGTGACATTTATCGATTAAATACTGTACATTGCTACAGACATTGAAGTTCCACTTAATTTCAATTCCATAAGGATTACGTGTAAAAATGGAAATTTGTTTAGACATACACAGTCGTCTATCAATATTATATGTACAGTATTTCATCGGTAATTGTCCCTGAGATATCCCCACTAGTGCGGGGTGTACCCCCTTGAGGGGCCGCGAAGCTCGAGAGGCCTCGGTCGCCGAGAAATATGACACCATGCGGTTCAGGTATATCGACGAAACCACACTAATCCGAATTTCCAACTTCTTTATTAATCATTATTTTTTTATGGGACTTCGATGACCATATTTGTGGCATTTTTCTAATAAAAATGATGATATTTACTTGTGTTTCGGGCGCGAGGAAGGATAGCGTATGGGAAAGAAAGAGACGCGGAGAGTCGCAGTCGGCGGCACAGTTCAAAGGCTCGCGCGTCCTCAAAATGTATCACCAAGGAATAACTTTCTTATTATTACTTATTTTTTTATGAGACTTTTTCTAATAGATTTGTGACATTGTTCTGATTAAAGTGATACCAAACACGATATAATTCGGATCATATACAATTGTCCCTCCGCAGACCCGTGTTGTGGACAATTATCGATGAAATACTGTATTGTCACTTTTAACCAAGGGTCGAAGTAAACAGGTACCTTCCGTCTTTAAAAATTCTGAGTGCCAGTGAGCCGGCATTGAACTGATGAGTATCAATCGACCCTAAGACGCCTTGGAACATAGTCACGCGCAGGAAATTGTTTTACAACGCTTGCGACAGTTTAATCGAGGAAAGCGTGTATCATCGAGCGCGGTGAAATGTTGATTAACATGTCGACAGAACGCTTTTTCGTTTCACTGGGACAGCATGTAACGTGCATGTTGTAATTTCGACAGGTTTGTTGAAAGGATCCGTGACAGCTGAGCGGCCTCGGACGTTGCGACGGCTGCGGAACGTTTACGGGCCATCCGCATGCGGAATGGGAGCCGGCGGCGAAGGCGGAGGAGGGGAACGCATCGAGGACGGAGAGGTCCCGTTCCGATTACCCGATCGTGACCGCGAAAGGGACGAGAAATCCCTTAGCATAATGAGCCCGTTCGACGAACAGGAGGAATGGGCGAAGATCTCGGAGATCATGGCGTCCTTTGGGACAGGACTCGTCAGGGAGTCGGTCTTCGTCACCGAGCTCGAGAAGGAGTTCCAGACGAGGCTAGGTAAACCAAATCTTTCATTTGTTTTCACCTTTCGAGAATTACAGTCAACCCCTTCTGTAACATGTTTGGCGGCTGTTGAAAATGTATGAGAGTAGAAAAAGGAAAGGGAGCGTTTCCTCCTGGGATCGCTGGAGGACTCCTCGGTAAGGCCGTCTAGCGGGCCCTGCCTTAGACACAGGGATATCGTAAAACTGACATGGGCACGGGTGGAGCACCTCAAATGCCTGCTTCTCTCACCAACCTCTCTTTCATGCGCGAGGCCTGCGCATTGTTCGCGACGGGCGAAGCACGTCGTTCCTCTATGGCAGGCATGGGCGACGCTGGCTCAAAAAACACACGTTGCTGCTTCTCCTCTTCGCTTGCTCGGCGAAGCAATCCCCACCACGTCCACTCCGACTCTCCGTTCAGTACGGCCCCCAAGATGCACCTACCTGCCGATGCAGCATCGTGTGGCTCGTGCTGAAGGGAGAGTCGGAGTGGACGTGGTGGGGATTGCCTCGCCGAGCAGGCGAAGAGGGGAAGCAGCAACGTGTGTTTTTTAAGCCAGCGTCGCCCACGCATGCTCTACGGCAGGCCTGGGCGCGGTTGACTCGAGGAACACACGTTGCTGCTTCTCCGCTTCGCCTGGTCGGCAAGTCAGTCCCCACGACGGCCACTTCGACTCTTCCTTTAGCGTTAGCCTTAGCCTAAGGCTAACACTAAGGGAAGAGTCGGAGTGGACGTGGTGGGGATTGCCTCGCCGAGCAGGTGAAGAGGGTAACCAGCAACGTGTGTTTTTTGAGCCAGCGTCGCCCATGCATGCTCTACGGCAGCGATGTCCAAACTCGGATCCGGGAGCTGACCGCCGTCCCCACCACCGTTCGCCGTTTTCATGGCGCCGTGACGCGGCAAACCGATTACCAATATGCTCGCTTTCGCGTTCAAAAGATGATCGTTGATTGCTTTATGACACGCGGGTCGGTTACTCGGTTTCTTGATCAGCGAGGAGAGAACACACTGCGCCTGCGCAAAATGAGTAGGAAGGGGCAGCAGGCACGTGAGGGGCCCCTACGCTGTACACCGCAGCTCTACGGTAACGGCGGATGCTGGTGGACCACAGTGGGCGCTATGGTGGGGAAGGTTTTGTCTCGATTGAGACAAAAATGCCCATCCGTATACACAGGAATCGGCGACAGATCAGGTACGGATTTGTCCATCTGATGACAAACGTAGGAGGTAGCCGCCACACATGTTTAGGGGGGGGGGGGGCTTCTCTTGTAAGGGCAGTGAACACATGGGACTAGAGCTTTTGGGGATGGAAACGGATAGTCTTGAAGTACAAGTGTTTTTTTTTAGTTTAATTATTTTTATTATTTGTTCCACAATATGCATGTTTCTCGAAACTATCCTCTTTAAACTGGCGTGCACGATAATGAAAAAACTAGTAAAGTAATCGACTTCGGACGAAGCTCATTCATTTCATTTCATAGTACTTTAAGGATTGGACCTAAAATTTATATTTGATTTTTTATTTATAATATTTTTTGAACAATACAAATTTAACTAATCTACTGAGAAGAGTAAACTTTTCTTCCACACCCTAGAACATTTCCAACTTTTCGTATTTTTCTTTCAAATTAGTCTCAATCCCGGCATTGTTTTCTTCTGTTTACGCAAGAAATTTAAGACAAATTATTCTGATTTAAAGGCCGTTCGAATACTTTCGTGAGCGACTGTATATACAGTATTTTTTATTACGGGTATACCCCGTGAGGGGCCGTGAAGCTCGAGTACAGTATTTAATCGAATAAGTGTCGCCAAATTCTCAACAAGAAGTGTCGCAAAACAATCCCCACTTCCACGGGGTATACTCCGTGAAGGACTGTGAAGCTAGAGAAGTCTCGGTCACCGAGAAATGTAACATAATACGGGTCGAGTACAGTATTTAATCGATAAGTGTCCCAAAATTCTGAACAAGAAGTGTCGCGAAACAATCCCCACTTCCGCGGGGTATACTCCGTGAAGGACCGTGAAGCTAGAGAGGTCTCGGTCGCCGAGAAATGTAACATAATAGGGGTCGAGTACAGTATTTAATCGATAAGTGTCGCCAAATTCTGAACAAGAAGTGTCGCAAAACAATCCCCACTTCCGCGGGGTATACTCCGTGAGGGGCCGTGAAGCTCGAGAGGCCTTAGTCAAACGCGACATAATTCGGACCATGTTTACAATAATTTTCGGAAACTTTCATCGACTGTTACACAGGTAAATATCATCGCAATTATATTTTATTTGGCATTATGTTACACTTCTCGGCAACCGAGGCCTCTCGAGCTTCGCTGTTTTTTTCTACGTTCAGCAAAAGTCAATGAATAGTATACCTGGTCGATAACTGTCCCTGGCTGGACACGTGTTGTGGACAGTTATTGATAAAATACTGTACAACATTTTAAAACACTTGATAACCGAACCATTTTTCATCTCATAAATTGTCTAACTTTGACGACACTGAATGGGAATACCCCCACAACATCTGTCACAATTGTTTGACGGCATCGAAGTCCGAGTTGGTTCGCTGAAACGGGCAAACAAGGGTGAATCGTGGAGGGTGGTATCGAAGGTGTATTTCATGAACTAACTTCGCGGTTCTGTCTGATTTGTACGCAGGTCTGAGTTCAGACACCAGCAGCAGCCCCATTGTTTCGACTTCCGTCGGTCAGTGGTTGTCAACGTTGGGCCTGGCGGATTACGAGACTCTTTTAACCAATTACGGTTTCGACGATCTCGAGTTCATCGTGAGTATACCTTCTCCTTAGGTTTTACACTGAAACCGACCATCGAGGCAATTCAAAAAGAATACAGTGGTGCAAATTATCTTTTTTGAGGTTATGTAGTAACTAGTGTAAAGTTATATAGTGTCTTTCGTAGGGTGAGGTTAGTACTTTAAGATACCGAAGTGGCGGCAACAAAAATTTGAAACGTAATTGCAGTTGAATGTACGTAAAGGCACCGACGTACACATTGTACGACTTTCACTGTGAGTGACTGTGCATTCGAATTGTTTTGGGATACTAAAGACTTCAGACATCGGACGTTCGGATAATCGAGGTCTTTGTGTATGCATAGAAGCTTTGAAATACAGGAACAAAAACCGCCATTATTTGAGAACCATTCCGTGCACTCAAGGGTTAAGATATGTCTCGAGGAAACTTTGCGTTGTTGTCACAGAATGGTGTTATGGACGAGTCGGATCTGAAGGACATGGGGATCAGCAGCGACCAGGAGCGAGCCGTGATCATGGACGCCGTTGGTTTGTTGAGCAAACGCGTGGAAAAGCGAATCGGTAACAGCTGCCAATCAGTCGTCGAGTGGTTGAAGAGTATTCACCTAGAGAATTACGTGGAGACTTTCCAAAAACACTTGTACACCGATATGGACCGCGTGAGGTGTGTTTGGGAGGTCGAACTAGCGGCCGTGTTGGAAATCCAGAAGCCAGCGCACAGGAAGAGGATCCTCGCATCGGTCACCGGCCCGAATACTCGTGCACAGAATCGCAATTGCACCGGCCCCAATCTGGAGGACATCAACAAGGATCTCAACACCTTGGTAAGTGAAATCGTTCGTGCCTGGCGAATACTAATCGATTTCGTATGGACTCTCGTTACGGCAGAAGTATGCGAAAGGGAAACAAATATGGTTCACTATCCAAGGAACGATTATAATTACATTGCGGATTACATGGGGTGTCCCAGAAAGTGAGTCGGAAGAAGAATGTGGTTATCGCTGAGAGCGGGATTTGTAAATACGTTCCAACGAGTTTAATTATTGGCATATTATATTATATTATTGGATTATTTTTAATTATTATTATTGGAATATTAATTATTAGTGGACTGGTCAACGGTCCGAACATTTTCAAAACCCCTGTACAGAGTAGCCCTCGAACGGGGGCATCAACAAAATTTGCACGGTACAGAGGGGGATATGTTGTGACAGAAACATTTTCTGCGTGGGTGGGGGCATAGAGGAGATTTCAAGGTCATCTTTATTTTTTTAATGGAATCCTATGTTTTTTTTATCGCGATGTGATTGCCGGTGTTGAGACGACTTCAGCGGGCTGTCATTGAAGGTCATGCAAAGTCAAATGTGGTAGTAACATAAACTTTCTTACATTACAGGAGATGCTCGAATTGTGAGATGTATACATTACGAGCTGATGATTTCTAGCTATACGCGATGTATTGCCACAACATAAACAATGTTACAAAACCATTCGTTTATATAAAAGTGAGGGAAGGTCAACTTTCTTTTTTTAAGTGGAATGATATGTTTTTTTGTCGCGATGTGATAGCCGACGTTGAGACGACTTCAGCGAGCTGTCATTGAAGGTCATGCAAGGTCAAATGTGGTAGTAACGTAAACTTTCTTACATTACAGGAGATGCTCGAAGTGGTAACCGTCTGCGTCGATGCAAAGTCGCAATCTTCGTATCGCTGCATCACGTGCATGTCTTACCGTTTCTGAACTTATTCTAGCACATGCTGCAATTATCCGTTGTTTCAAATTGTCTGGTATAGTGGGTACTTCTTGATGAACAGCATTTTCCAATGATCCCCAGAGAAAAAAATCTAATGGGGTTAAATCTGGAGAGCCAGCTGACCAAGAAACTAATCCTCCACGTCCTATCCATTTATTTGGGTCGAAGTGGATAAGGTGGTATAAAATGATAGAGATTGTCCTCACTTCGTTTATTAACAATATCGGTAAGCGCGAATGTCAGTGCAGTGCTGGTGTTGTAGTCTCGGAGGCTTACATTCAACTGGCGACTCTCGTTGCATTCTTAAACACGTCGGAGTTAGAAAAGGCAAAAAGATAGGAGAGAAAAAGAAAAGAGATTAGAAAAGGAAAACTTGAGAAGACAGTGACAGCGATAGGGACAGCGGAGAAGAGTCATAAACAAAGAAAGCTAAAAGGTAGGCGAAGGACCGAGACTAACGAAAACCAGAACTCTGGCGACGTTGTCAAGGATGAATTGGAAATTCGTGAAGGGCTGATCACCAAATGTGCGACTAGCAGACAGGAAATAGAGAATAATAGCGTAACAGAGTTGGAAGGGAAACAGAAATTCTTAGAAGAAATATATGCATTGGCGTACGTGGTGATATCGCCACCACAGGGTAAAGTTCGTTCAATACATCTCTTACTCTCCGACCATAATGTGCTGGACACGCGTCGTGCTGTAACCACATCATTCGGCGAATGTTTAGTGGTACACTTTCTAATAAAGTCCCTAATCTACTTCGTATAAAGTGTCCATATCGTTCGCCAGTAAGATCTCCATCGATAAAATGTGCTCCGATTATTTGATCACCAACGATTCCACACCCCACTTCATTTTGATGATCACGCAGCTACTTGACTTAGCAAACGACCAAGACTAACTACCGATTCATGCGAATGTTACGAACTGATGAGATGTTTACATTTCTTGCTGCACGCGATGTATTGCCACAACATAAACAATGTTACAAGACCATTCGTTTATATAAAAGTGGGTGTCTATGAAATAATACAGCATGTGCTAGATAAGATACGATAAGACATGCAGGTGATACAGCGATACGAAGATTGCAACTTTGCATTGACGCAAACGATCACCACTTCGAGCATCTCCTGTAATGTAAGAAAGTTTATTTTACTACCACATTTGACCTTGCATGACCTTCAATGATTTCTCGCTGAGGTCGTCTCAACACCGGCAATCACATTGCGATAAAAGAAAACATAGCATTCTATTAACAAAAATAGTGATGACCTTGAAATCTCCTCTATGCCTCCAACCACGCAGAAAATGTTTGTGTCACATGCCCCCCTCTGTACCGTGCAAATTTTGTTCATAACATTTTTCTATATTATTACAAATAATGGAGATATTCAAGGTGGACAAAGTTATTGCCCCACCCTGTATAACTATATGGTTCTGTCGCGAGGTGTGCTGTTTAGAAGGTACAGAACATACCCTGTTAAAATTGTTCATTCTCCTTTGATTGTTTGAATTTCCAATACTGCTGTAGCCCTTTTAATAGACCGGAGTGTATTCATTCGGGGGTGCTCTGTTGCAACGCACATCGACTGGAAGAGGCTAATGACGTTCGTCACCCGATACCATGGTCCCACCGCGTCTGGATGACACTCTTCTCCCGCCGATTCTCTCACCTGCGAGCGTCGAGGGGGGGGGGGGGGCGTCACATTGCGAAGATCGCGTATTAACGGTGCAGTGAAAACAGAAAAATACCGTGTCGGCAAAGGAGAAAAAGCAGGAGGTGTAGTAGGAGTAGAAACTGGATGTCGAGTAGACAGTGTAGAAGGATGCAGGGGGTGGGGGTGAGGACGGTGGAGGAGGAGGAGGAGAAGGAGATGGATGTAACAATCCCGTTAAGAATTACCGTGAACGGTTCACCGGGGTGTCTGACAAGGGTCGCACACTTGGGCAAAAGAGGGCGAAACGAGGATCGAGGGTGGCTGTGTGACACGGCAAGCTCGATCGCTTCTGACGGCTTTTCACCCGATCGCGTCATAATGTAAATATCGTGGCTAATTGGAGAGCCGTTATTGTAACGGCTTGTGCTCACTCCGCGTGCTTCGCGACTCACCTGTTCGCGGGATGCGTACACCGATATGTGTATATACGGAAAGCAGGGACGACACAGCGCAGGTGGTGTATCAGGGGTACAGGGGGGAGATGGGACAGGGGGAGGCGACACTCGAGAGAGCTTTCAGCCTGATCGCTCGAGCGGACGTTAATGGTTTTTGTTCGGGCGCCTCGAGCGCGATACGCGGATCCGTTAACGAGCCACTCCGTTACCTCGTCCCGCTCGTCTTTTCGGCGCTGCTCCCTTAATTAGCTAATTAAATTCGATTAATCGCCGCCCGGTCGACGCGCGCACGCCCAAATTGCTCTTTTTGTTCCTCCGTTTCTCTGGTCCTTACGTCTATTCTTTCGCCGGTAATCGAATTTCACGATTCGCGGTCCGAGAGGACGTGCGACGCGCCACCCCCGCCGCCTTCGCTCTTCAAATATGTCTGTGTCGCGTCTGTCAACCTTTCTGTCTACTTTTGCCTCTCTCTCTCTCTCTCTCTCTCGCTCGCCTCCCAATCTCGCTTTAACTCACCCCATTTTCCTCTGTTCATCTCTGTTTCTGGTTTTCCGGTGCCCCCTTGTTTTTCGCAAATGATACAGCCAAACCAGATGTAACAAATGATTCGCGGCGTGTAATTCGAATTCGAGCGACACGCTCGTGTGCCTGGAATCCGATTCGATCGTAACTCTCGAAGCGCGAGTCGCGCCGAGCGTTTCGCTCGGATAGATCGTTGAAAGTTTCCCTCTTTTCCGGGGCAGACCGAGGCCCTGTGACGGGGTTGGATATTCGAAACGCGACTTTTACGCGTGTAATTGTACGTTCTGTGACGCGAGCTGGATTTTGCGAGCGTGGCCTTGCGTCGCCTTGCAAAAAATTTTTCGCCGACGGCTTTTTCGTTCTCGTTTCTCTCTCTCTCTCTCTCTCTCTCTCTCTGTCTCTCTCTCCTCCTCCTCTTCCTCTTCGTTTTTCCCCGCCCTTTTCCCCGTTTTGTTTTTTTCGTTCGGCAACGTATCGAGGCCGGTGAAACGGGTGCAACGTTGCGTCACACGGTTCAACGACTAGGTATAATATAAAAAAATGTTTCCTTCTGTTTTCTCTGTGTTGCGAGACCATGGGGATGGTTTTGCGTTAGTCAATACCAGTCGGTGACTCTTTTCGTATGCGTTCGAGTCGATTTTGTTAGTTGCGAGAGACGAGGCTCTATTCGCCTGTATCCAGTGCTGGTATCGGACGATCTTCGTGATTGGAGCTCCTAAAGCGATACCTATACTTAGTGATTGGCATTGGTACCAGTACTATCGGTGATACTCGATGCAATCCCATATCAAAGTACTCGGTAGGATGAATCGATACTAGGTTTGGACGATTTTGAATCGATTTTCCATCCTCATCACTGAGTGTTGTGGCTGCCCCATAGTTACCCGTTGTAGGAACGTCCGTTCCAGCAGAGAGAAGATTTTCAAAATCCAATAGCTAATCTGCAAAAATCCTTAAAAATCACTTGTTTTCACCTAACCGTTACACGAAAAGTTCCCCTGAACCCTTTGACAACTGCTGGGTGCCTAAAGGCGCTTTAAAAATTTGGTTTCGTGATACTGTTGGCGCCTATAGGCGCTTAACTCACTTCGGTCCGCTGGAACGATAGGCGCCTATAGGCGTGTGGCGGCTACTTCCTATGCTCGTCAACAGAGGGACATTACGACAATACCTTTCCCGCTGCTACCTGAATCTTCCTCTGTTTGTATATATACCATCCTAAACTGTCCTTACGACCAGTGATGGTATATGGTCTCGGTTTTTTCGCGCATGCGTGACTAAATGCAGGAACGTACCGTACGTCTTATGTTTGTGGGGAAAGTAGGGGAGAACTGTTATTGGCGGGAAACCGGACAGAAGAGTGCAAGACGACACGACGAGACGACCGTACTTGAAATTTTGGTAAGTCAATGTTAATATATTCGATTTCATAATGGCAACTAGTATTGGAGAAGGAGCTACTTGTCAATTCATATTTGAAAATCGAAAAACAATTTGCGAAACTATGCGGGGTGACTAAGGTACCCCATTTTAGCCCAACTTTATACTTTACTGACGCTAAAATCGTCACGCATGCGCCAGAAAACCGAGACCATATACCATCACTGCTTACGACATCCCGCGTCTAAGGCACGGGTCCGCTAGATAGCCTTACTGATGAGTCCTCTAGTCGGCCTAGGACGAAACGTTTCCTTCTCCTTTTTTCTCCTCTCACACACTTTTCAGCCACCATAGGCGTTCACTTTACAATGAGAAATGCACGCTGACGATAAACTATGCCGTTCTCAGTGTAGGTCGCGATTGAATTCCTATAGTATGGTACGAGCGGTACACATCAAAGTCTGCCGTAGCGGAAGGATTAAGTGAGCAGTACTGTAGGCGGTCCCTAAGTAACATGAACGATACATTATCTACACGATAAGCATGCCGTTCAGCCGAAACAGCGGGGAAATGTTTTCTGTAGATGCAGTGTAAGAAGGATCGCTCGTAACACGCCCGTATACCCTCGTTTCCGCAGAAAACGAACATACAGCAGCTGAAGGAGGAGATACGAGAAAAACTGCCGGAAACAACGGCGGAGGGTAATGGCGGCATGCCGATAACCGGAACGAATTCGACTACCACGGG
The DNA here is from genome assembly GCA_913789915.3 of Sphecodes monilicornis. NCBI lineage: Eukaryota > Metazoa > Arthropoda > Insecta > Hymenoptera > Halictidae > Sphecodes > Sphecodes monilicornis. The sequence goes on from OU565300.1 coordinate 2,903,931, forward strand.
CACATTAAGGCACCGCAAAAATAGACCGGCCCCGCAGCCACCCCAGCGACCCAGTTCGCATAATGGGGCGATCTCGGCACCGGAACAGCTCGAGATCAGGGCACCGTCGGAGCTGCTGTTCGGCGTTCCGTCCACCCTGAAGACGCAATGGAGGCACCAGCCAAAAGCTCTAGTCGCCGGCTGCGTCACGTACGTGGCCAACGTAAGTATAATTGATTCGTGTCCCCTCTTCTCCTTTTTCTTGGCTCGTTAACCGGTGGCACACTGTCGCGGTACCACACACACACAGTCGAACGTTCTTGATACAGTACTCTTTCACTCAATAGTTCGCTATACGGGGCTGTAGGGGAATACTTCTTCAAGAAATGAGCACCCCTGCCAATTGCTCTCTAGACGTGGAGAATGAGAAAAACTACTTAAGACAGCCTCATTTGAAATACGAATGCGAACATGGTTGCTCTCTAGTGGGGATAGCGTTCGAACGCGATGTAGGAAAAGGCGAACTATTGAGAAGCGAACTGTGAATTCCCGATAATTGTCCAAAACACGAGTCCGGGCCAGGGACAATTATCGTGCGGAAGACACTATTATTTGACCTCTTTAAGGACGGACAGCGAAGCTCCTGAGTCCTCGGTCGCCGAGGAGTGTGACATAATACGGGTCGGGTGTGTCAGTATGAGACCACTGCTAATCCAATAAAAAAACTTCTTCATTTTTAATTATTTTCTTATGGCACATTTATGATGAAAATAACACCAACTATGATATAATTCCGATTATATTTACTTGTGTAGTAAACGACAAAGTTTGGGACGCAAAGGGTCACGGGCCTTTGAACTGGGGAGGTGTTCAGTTGCGCACAATACGATTGCCCACGAACACATTGCGCTCATATCTTTTGGATACTACATAATTGCGCACAAATAGAATTGGGCACATCTGTATTACGCACAAATAGAATTGGACACACCTGTATTGCACACAAATAGAATTGCGACCGGTGTCGATTGCAGACAGATTAGATTTGCGTGGCTGTTGTGCACCACAAGATATGACGAATTGTGGGTTATGTGCGTTTGATCTGAAGTCTTGAAATCACATAATTTCGCACGAGAAGAACTGGACACCTTTGAATTGCACACAAATAGAATTGGACCCATCTGCATAGCATACAAATAGAATTGCGACCGCTGTTGATTGCAGACAGATTTGCGCGGCTGTTGTGCACCATAAGTTGTGATGAATTGTGGGTTATGTGCGTTTGATCTGAAGTCTTGAAATCTATTTAAGTTTATGAATTCTCGTGATGAATCTCTACGGTAAACTTGTCGAAAAGCTACCTCCTCACAGATTTTGATGACCTTGAAATATGTTGTCAAGGTCATCATTCTGAACAACCTTTTCCTATACATTCTGCAAGTTTTGGATATGTTAATATATATGCTCATCAAAAATCTAATCACACCCCTTAGCAACACATTTGAATATAATTTTCGATGAACTTATCGAAAAGCTAGGACCTCACTGGCTTGGAGTTGGTTGGGGTTAGGTTCGTGGGGGGTGGCGAGGTCCGGCTCGACCAGACACAAAAATCCATGCAAAGTGCGGAATGTTACAAGCATTTGTGCGCAATACACATGTGCACAATTCTATTTGTGCGCAATACAGATGTGCCCAATTCTATTTGTGCGCAATTCAAATGTGTCCAATTCTATTTGTGCGTAATACAGATGTGCGTAATCATACTGTGTCCGAAAGATATGTGCGCAATCATACTGTGTCCGAAATATATGTGCGCAATGTGGTCGCAGGCAATCGTGTTGTGCGCAACCGAAAGCCTCTCAATGAATGCAAGGTTTCCCACTCCACCAGATACCGCGCAGACCGAAACTAATACAGATCCACCACTATGTGTAATAGTTGGCCATAGATTTTGCAGTTTACATGCACGAGTTCCAAGGAGAAAACCATTTATTAGCAAGAAAAATAAAATTACGCGTTTAAAAGTAATTCGTCTGGGACACAGTACTATTCTCTGAGGAGATTTGACGGTTTCGGTAGCGATGGACGTAAAATTGTTTAGAGGAAACAGAACACAGAATTGGGACCACGAAATCTACGGCCGACTATTAAAATCCGTGTTAGTTGTATAGATTCCGAGAGTTTTATCAAACCCCATTTGTCACAACCGAGGAACCATTAACATGTAAAACGCACTGCTTTCCATCGTGATCCTAGAAACAGGGTCTTTTTTGTGTTCTAAAATCGCACAGTATCTGGGCTCCACCGTCGTGAAAGAACTGCGTGGCACCGAGTCTACAAAGAAGTCTATACAGAAGTTGAAGAAAACGTGTCGCGAGCCGAGAGTCACTCCTGACATCACTTTGGCCATTTCTTTTCGTGGTGTTCGTTTCCTGAATACGGTTACTAACGTAAGATATCTTGTTTCCAGTGTAATTATCCAGCGTATATTACTGTTAATCCCTCATGATAGCAAAATATTGATTATACGCAAAAATGAAATAAAACGATCACACCTTTTCTGCATTTCCCTGCAAGTTTGACCTTGAATGACCTTGAGCATAGGTAATTGAACTCGTCTTAAAACGCACTATTTGATGCTGTATAAAAAGCATATCATTCCAGTTAAAAAAAGAAAGTTGATCTTCAGCTAACCTTGGAGTGTCCACAGGGAAAAATAAAAGTTACACCACATGATGTCCCCCTCGGTACTGAACAGCTTTCATCTGAAACATTTTTGCGTATATAATCAATTGTCTGCAACGCTTTACAATTTCCACCCTGTAGTTCCAATTATCAATCAATAAAAATTGCAAATGTATGAAACTTTTAGTTGTTTTAAAAAAGAAGAAAAAACTTTGTCATGAAGGATTAACATTGAAAACTAATATGAAGTTCGATGTGTCTATTATTGCATTTGGAATCATCTAAATTGATAGGAGCCCATTTGCGTGCACGAAATTCGCAATATTCACTGCGCCTGCCAGGATGCCGATGATCTTACCCATTTCGCGTACATCACCAAGGACCACGACAGCCCGACACATTTTTGTCACGTCTTTTGTGTGCCGACAATGGTAAGTCTTCCTCTATATGTACTTTACTTTTATTTCTAATTCCAAATGCTTAATCAAATTCAGAGTAAATATTCGATCTGAGAAAACGATAAGCGCGTCTAGCTTGTGTAGCCTTAATTTTGCGAGTAACTGTAACATCGTTGACCAAATCAAAGCCGTGGACAATCGAGTTCGAAAGCCAGGCAAAGAAATTGGAGCAGCCGCTTCTAACTTTCTGTCTCTCTGTCTTCTTGTAACTTCAACGAAAAGGAAGACCCCCTTCTACGTATTATAGTTGCGCAACTTGCTTTTCCAAGAAATGTACGAAGCGAGACTTGCCTGTTCCAGGACCAAGCGACAGAGGTGATTCTAACTCTAGGCCAAGCCTTCGAGGTAGCTTACCAAATGGCGTTGAGGGACAAGCTGGGTGGTCACACGGTACGATCGCAGTCCGCGAACCAATTGATCGCGTTCTCCACGAAATCACCGGCGACTACCAAGTTGCCAGCGTCGCCTGACTCTGCCGTAGAGCCTGGTCGCGAGCCCGAGCAGTCTCTAATGGTAGGCCCAGGCTTGAACTCGTGCAGCAACGCGAGGCCAAAGCCAAGGTCCAAGTCGTCCATCGTGAACCCGATCATCCAGATGGCGAATCCACCGCAGAGCATGCACTCGAACTCCAGTTCCGGCTCGAGTACCACCGCGAACTGCACTTCGAGCTCGAACAATGCGACTAGCCCCAGCACCAACTCCGTCAGCAGCTCGAACTCGAACAACAGCACGAATCAGACCGCCAAGCCACTGGTCACTCACGGACGGTCTCATTCGGTGAACGACATCAAGCTGAACGGCAACCAGCTGAAGCTGGCGCCCGTGCCCGTCGACGACATCGGCATAGGTGTCAAGGACATGAAGCCTGGCTCGAGGGCACCGATCGCTCTGTCGGAAGAGCTCTAGACAGATCATCCAGAGATTCCGTAGAAGCTCGAAACATTTCTTTTTCTGGAATGAAACTGGTTCGCTCGAACGTGGCTAGGCCCGATCAAGATCAGGCAGACCAGCGATCCTCTAACTTCTGTAGGCAGATAATCCTCGCTTCGACGCGCGGCTTCGGAGGATGAGCATGCACGGATCGAATCGTAGCCAAGTAGCTTTTCGAAGTTTTCAGCTGTTGCAACAGAGATTGACCCTGCAGACGGGCGAATTTTGTCTACAGTAATGGCGGAGTTTCCGCTTGCTGTACGGGAACCGGGCAATGTCCTGGATGAAGCGATCGCGATCGCTTCGATTTTGGATCACTCTATGTAACGATCATTGGGGGACACCGGTGCACCGTCTATACCCGGTACCTTTTTATGTCACGAACTTTTGTAGTAGCGTTATACACACGTGTGGTAGAGCGTGACGCGTTTCGGCGTACTGTTTGTATGAACACTTTTTCCCGGGGCGAATCACGGAGGGCCTCGCGGCGGCTCAGGTAAGTGGACGACCGTCGAATCATACTTTGCCAAATTCCACAGTTTACGGGGACCGTAATCCGACGACCGATCTTCGAACAGCGACACTGTGATTCTCCGTATCGAGAGCATTAGACGAACCGACAAGACTTGTCTGGAAGGCAATCGAGTGCTCATCTTTTACACGTTTCTCGCGTGATCGCGTGGCGAGACTGACAGCTACCCGGAAACAACGAATTCGAAACGAACTTTGCTACACACTTACTCAGCTTCACAGCGTGTTTTATTCATTCTGAGCATTCTAACGTCTTGAATCGGCGCGGCGTCTGAACGGAGACAATCTGCATGAACGTTTGAATAGAAATGTCCAGCTAGAATCGATTTTAGGGCTTCCGTTTGATAACTCTCTTACCGCAGGAAGCTTTGTGATCGTCACAACGTTTATAACGATCGAAACGACCAAAGGAGCCAAGTTGTTTTTGATACAATTCTAGACTACGGGCGACTGTTTGACAAACACGGACGAGTAGAAAGTGTTTAACGAATCATGATTAACGCGTTGATATTGCCGTATTTCAGTTAATATTATTTAATCGTAGGTGTATATATATATATATTTCACAGTCAAGGACCCACTGATATTTCTCCATTTAATAAAAGAAGGTGCACCAATTTTTACAATTATACTCTAGAACAGCTGTGAATACGTTTAGGTTGAATTTGATCACCGATCGATCAATCGATTTATCGCTTTCGAAAGTTTGAAAGCCCCGAGACAGAATGACCAGGTTAAATGGAACACCCTGTGCGAGGACGCGATTGTTTCACGCGGAACGTTCTCACCGCGCGACGCGCGTCTATCACGATCAGTATTATTCAACTAAAATAATGCTCCCGGCAACGTAGACATTTTCTAATTATGCGCACGATATTTTGTGTGTCGGTACGGATGAGTGAGGGAACGCAACATCGATGTCTCGCCTAAATTAACTAAAAAGAAAAAAAAACATATAAAAAAAAAAAAGAAAAAGCGAAAACCGAAAAAACAGAGAGCCCGACATGGAAAAAGCCCATACCTCCCTGCGGCTCGGAAAAAATCGATCGACGCATGCACACGCGTACACACGGACACAAGACAAAACACAACAAGCGAAACAAAACGGAGTAGAAAAGAAGCACATTCCCACACGATAAAACGACACGAGCGAGCTGACAAATTCCAATATGCTCAATTTTCGATCCCAAGTAATTAAGTACTAACGACTGATGAGACTCTGAGGCTGAATTGTTCTTACGTCGCGCCCCCCCCCCTTCTCCCAACCCCCACCACCTACCCCCAGGACGCAGGACCACGGACAACGATCGATTTATCGTCCGCGGTTCGATTCTTTTTCTTCCACGATCGATTCCGCCGTGTCGTACGAGTCGCCACCGTTTTCTCGACGTTTCATCGCCCAAGACTGACAGCCCATGCCTCGTTTTGTATTCCAGGTGTTAAGGGTTACGTGTAAAAGACATGCACGCGTATACGCATGGAACAGGATATTCGCACACAGACCCCCCCCCCTACTTCTCTTACAAACACACACACACACAAACACGTATTATTGTATTATAAAAGAAAATGGAACGAATGGAGACAGAGAAAGCTCTCCATAGCTAGTGTATTTATTCGAGTGCTAATTCGACGAACCTCGCGATTAGGAAAACGAAACTATACCACGAAGCGGTACCAAATATCTATCAAGTACGTATATGTATACGTATATATGTACATATATTTAAATACTTTGTGGAGCCACTACGAAGGCTCTCTGTAACGTAAGGATCCCCGATGTTGGATACAACGCAACAGCGACTATATTGAAGGCGTAAGCTTGAAACTTCCATCGGATGTCATCGATCAACTGTGTTTAATATTTACGAAGCTTATTGGAGCGGTTAGGGAGGAGGCCGTAGACGCGAGATTATTAGGAAACGGTCGTTCGATAGGAATATTAAAAACAGTCATTGCCGTGTATTGATCGGAAGTTCCTTGCTGGTTGAACAGGCGGGTCTGACGAGACTCGCGTTCAGATCGACGCAAGGCGTCGTAGTTTAGTGTATCGTCGTGCAACGCGTCGCGTCGTAGCTCCGTTTCAGGGGGCAGGCCTAACGACTACCGTAGATATCGAATGGAGCCCGTGGAGACCGCGAACAGAGACGGAGACACTTGCTTGTAAGATTGTACCGGTGCCATTCGGATTGGTACTCCGTACATGCGTCGATTGCTCCGTAGCGAAACCAAAGATTGCATGTGTAATGTGTGTATGTACATACGAGCGAGGGATCCGTAGGATCGAGCAACGTACAGCCGGATCGATCGGCGAGCCCGATGATCGAGGAGGCTGGACTTGGACCGTCATCGGCTATAGAGCCGGAAACATGGGGGCGAACGGAACACGAGATACTGCCAAAAAATGAAACACACTACGAGTACTGCGTGGGGTTTACGCACACTTTGTATTCGTCACGTTTAGACGTGGTAGGTGATTATATATACAGGATTACGCGGCGTGGTGGCTGGTAGAAGTGGTAGTTGTTCCGCGGGTATCGTGATAACAAGTCATTTCGCGCCGCGGTGGTGTAATTAATTATGCGTGTACCCTCTACGCACCGGTGTATTCCGTGTAGCGCAGCTATCGTAGAACAGTAGTTGTCCGAAATAGATAAGCACGTTTTCCTCGGTGTGTTAGTAAATAACAAGCTAAGGAAGTTTACTCATTCACGAACTAGACGGTCGCGGAAATGGAAATGGCGGCCCGGTCGAAGGGTCGAGAGAGGTGCCCGATGCGTGGCACTGGCTCTCGTCGACCGGTTTGTTGTCCGTGATAGTGTCAACGAGTTTCGAGGTGCGTCGGCCCGGAAATATGGGGAATACTTTCGACCGCATGGCACTAGCAACTTGACGCGAACACAGACAGATGTTGATAATCGTTAGGGCGTTGTGTACGCTGGCGAATGTTTTCCAATTTGTTCGACACGCGTTCCCGTGTCTATTCCAAAGGAAGAGCCACTCGTCGGGTCCACGATGTTGAACTTGTTACATTCTTTTTTTTTTTTATAATCGGACGTTACGATCGATCGGTTTGAAAGTGGTACAATAAAGTCTGATATTTCGCACGGATTTGGGACGCGTTTACGTAGAATTCACAGTGGGTTTTGCTGCTCGAAGTATTTTTTTATGATTTTCTAGGGGGGAGGGGGGATCCCGATGTCGAGGCAACTTTCGGACCACAGATTCTGACGAATTTTTTAAGGCGCGTAACGTTTGCGGTATCCGAGAAAGGAAAAACTCACGTTTAAGGGTGGATGATTCGATGCTGTCCTTGACACCCGTTGTCATAGACACAATTTTTCCATATGCATGTTGACATCGCTCACCAGATTTTCAATACAAGCTGTAACCAGAAGATATCGTTAGAATTCTGTTCTGGAATATGAGATCTTAACAATGATACAACCATCTTGTACAAATGCCATTCAGAAAATGACATAATGATCTGCGTATACTAATTTCAACCAATATGCAACTTAGGTGTTCATTCATTGGACAGGGCACCCTAGCTGGAGCACAATTGTTATGTTAGCAGTCTTAACCAGGTTATGGTCTTTAGGTTACTGTCTTAATACTTTTTGTGTTCGTAAAGACCACGGACATTAGGAGTTGGGCTCACATATTGTCTGGGTTATAGATTAGAGTTTATGTTGGGGATGGAAACTAGGCGTTCTTAAAATAATAACAATCTTAGAAATCACAGAAACTAAGTGAACCAACAGACTGAAATGCAACATTCCCGTGTCTATGAAGTTAGGATATGTGTAGGAAAAAGTTATTTAAAATGTCGAGTTCTACAACACATCCAAAAATCATCGAAACCCAAGGTGGCGTCAGCTTTTTAAATAATTACCTTAAAAGTTATTAACGAAAAATAATTTATTGGTGAAAGTCGGATCTCCTGTTTCGCATTTGGGATTTCAAGCTCTCTATCAATATCGACCCGCAATAGAAGAGGATCCGACTTTTGGCAATAAATCTTTTTGTTGATAACTGTTCCATCAAAACCACGACGCGGCTGAAGCCTCTTGGAGGTTGTTCTGGGAGTAAGTGTCCTTGCCATTATACAGGGTGTCCCAAAAATGTCTCCCTTCCTTCAAAGGGGAGGTTCCTGAGGCCATTTGAAGCGACATTTTCCTTTGCAAAAATGGCCGCTTCGGCTTTGTTAAGGAGTTATTAACGAAAAACACAGACCAATCAGAGCGCGACCTAGAGGCGTATTGGCAGAGACGGCCGCGCGCGACAGAAGTCGAGCGATGGTGATACACCGTGGTCGAAGGCAAGGAACAAACAAGGGGCCGCGCGCCTCCGTAATATCGCGGTGCAGCGTTCGCTTTAAATAATTTTAATTCCGTCAATTTTAAAGCGCCTGCCTTTTCAAAAATAGGTCCGTAAAGAGGAGACTTGGAGCTGTCACCACGTTTTTTTCGAATTTTTAAAAAAGTCCCGGCTATAGGAAAATTGCATTTGTTTAAAACATTTTCAAAGTAAATGGTGAAAAAACCATTTTTTCCAAATCGAAATATTTTCAATAGATACTCTTCTGTGTTCGCTATAAGCTCCTAAAAACTCATTTTCCTCGGTACGTTAGTTCTAGTGTTATAATTTAATGAAAAAAAGTTCTTTACACGTCTGTGAAACCAACATTTTTAAGATTTCGAAAAATCCTTCGAGATTCCTTCATAGGTTACTAAAGACTACAACATATTCAAATTTGAACTATCCGACATAGGACTCGAAAAGTTTTCTTCTCTTGTTTGTTCCTTGCTTTCGACCGCGGTGTACCACTATCGCTCGACTGTCTTGCGCAGCCGCCTCTGCCAATACGCCTCTAGGTCGCGCTCTGATTGGTCCGTGTTTTTCGTTAATAACTCCTTAACAAAGCCAAAACGGCCATTTTTGCAAAAGAAAATGTCGCTTCAAATGGCCTCAGGAACCTCCCCTTTGAAGGAAGCGAGACATTTTTGGGACACCCTGTATATCAAAGTCAAGGCCATTGGGACATCCACCCCTAAACGTGTTCTACCCAGAAAAATTCTGGAGTTCTATCGAAACATATTCTACGGAAACAATAAGGACGATTAGTACAAATGACTTACGTAATCGAGAAATACAAGATGCTAAGATCCGAGTTCGCCCGAGTCCGACTAGCCGAGCGTCTCGACTGTTTGCACAATTAACATTTGAACTCTTAGGTGCTTCGTTGTTCGGTGCTCGAGTATTTGGACACTCGAGGACTCGGAACACACGGAGTGTTTGGGCGTTCGAATTTATCGATACATCAGTTCGTTACATACTTGTACTTTTTTGAGTATTCGAATACCTTAGGACTCGAATGCTCGAGTGCTCGAGCGCAAAAGATACCTATCCGACGTTTCTGAACGCGAAGTGCGCTCGAGCAATAGACAGCATATTAGCGCTTCGGTTTAGCAAGCGAGTGCAATTCGGAACACCAAAATGTCACGCAGCATCGACAAATATATCGTGACCAACGTCCATCCGTTTCGCCGTATCACGACGCGCCCGATTCATTCTCGAATCCGAAGAAACGCGGACACTGTACCACGAATACTATTCGCGACTCGGAGCAATAATCATTTCGTCCATCAACGAACAATAGAAGCTGCGGCGGACGTAACCTCGCAGGTGCCAACGATAGAGCCCATTTTTATAATAGTCGGTCGACACATGTGTTCGAGCAGATTTCATGGTCCGCGTTGTTGCTGTGGAGGCGTATACTCGAAAACGGAAAAAAAAACAAAAGAAAAATAACCGGCGAACGTCGTGTCGCGTAGCGTTCGCCGCTCGATTGTAAATAGGTGTAGTGCCGAGCAGCGGAGATCGGTAGCTGTTTCGTTTCGCGTACTGTACATTACCTTCCATATCGTCGACAGTCGTTTCACTCGTTCGACACACACCCGGACGCAATAGATAGACGCATGAAATAATTTATTTCCTTCCAGAGTCGTCGACGCGGGTCGACGCGGTGCCCGCGATACGACAGCGGCATCTATATACAGCATTTAACGATTAAGTATTTATATAAGTAACGATCGAGAATAAACTTTAGTTGTACGGCATAGAGAAAACGATAAAAGTATCTAGATATGAAGCCGAATGGTATCGCGATAAGTCTACACAGGACCAGAGCCTGTCGATCGCGGGAAGATACTCGTTCACGGACCAAGCGACGACGAGGCGAAGCTGAACAGGAAATTCGGTGGACACGATCGGTAGCTCGTGAAGCCGGACAGCCAGGACGGATTTACAGGCGTGTTTCCGAAACTCGGCCACCGAGACACACGGATACCATTAATCTCGAAATGCGCTTTGTTCCTCGTGAGTAGCAAGGTCGACGATTAACGACACAGGTGCGAGACGTGAGTGTACATAGGTTAGGTGTGCAGTTCAAAAATTAGAGCGTCCTACGTTAAAGCGATCACCGGGAATCAGTTCACTGAAACGATACCAAAGAAACGGTCGAAGCAAATTCCTAATTGTACATTAGACCACTTCTGTGTGATTAAACTGACATTACCGATTATCCCGATGGCTTCCATGTGTTGTTGATTTCCGCGAGTCACCCGTGTCTTGAGGTCCCTCGGGATTCTCTGAATTCCACTCTTTATCTACAGGGTGCCAAAAAATGTTTTAAACCCTTCAAATAGGCGGTTCCCGAGGTTACTTAAAGTGACTGTTTTCTTTGCAAAAGTGGTCGTCTTGGCTTTTTTTTATTAAATTATTTAGGTCAGCTTCTAAAATAATTAACGACCGCAGCTTCATTATTAACACGCACCAATCAGAACACCGTTACAGCTGACGGACAGGTCCCGCTGAGCGCGACGTTGCCATTGGCCGAGCCAGAATCCTTCTGCTATGGTCGCGCTCTGATTGGTCAATGTTTTTCGTTAATAACTTCTTAACAAATCCATTTTCGCCATTTTCTCAAAGGAAAAAGTTACTTCAAACAACCTCAGGAATCGCCCCTTTCGAGAATCGACAACATATTTGAGACACCCTGTGTATATTTATCGCAGCACTTTGAACGCGTTTACCAATTTTTCCGTAAAACGTGTCCATCCAGGTGTAACGTGAGAAGAAGGAACAACTCAATATTTGTGCATACAGTGAGGAGCAAAAGTGACCCAACGTAATCATTTTCCAGAATATAATAATTGTTGTGTTTATTAAAGTGGTATCACAAAAAACTGAAGGGCCACATGACGTTCATTCGAACTTAACCTCTTGCCCTACAACACCGTGTGAGGCACGTGATGATGATTCTGAACAGTGTCTAATAAATATGTATGTTATTAATTTCCTTCAAACCGAAATAACATTCTATTTTGTTGTTGTTAAGGTACAGACATTGGAGAACATATAAACATACAATAGATATACATTTTCTCCTTCTTCCACTAAATGATGAACTACAAAGAAGTTGTCTAATCACTGAAACCGTAAAGTAAATCGTAAGGCAAGGGGCTAAGATACGATTAATATTTTAATTCTATTACATTTAATTTATTGGTTACAGTATTTTATTCCTGACTCGATTTGACACCAGTACAAAGTACTAACCAAGAAATACATCTAATATGTGATTCAAGAATTTGTCACAAGATTTTTTACTCGGTCCCATAATTATTTCAGTGAAGGAGGTGAAGAGTGATATTATTTATTCAATTGCCCCTTCAAGAAGGTACATATTTACACAATTTAGAATTTTAACACTAGACTTGTTTCTGATCTTTTCTTTCACAATTATTGGAATCATAAAAATGTTTTCATGAAAATCTTTTTAACAAACTTCTTTATGCAAGTATATATTATGATAAAAACGTAGGAAGTCTGAGTAAATATAATCTTGCAATTATTATAAAACAATATACATATGTCAGTTGCGTTTAATGCTCGGTAGTACTACATAGTGTTAAACATTTAAAAATTTAAACATTCTTATGAATTCTGGTGAAAGCAACATCTTCATCTTCGTTTGACATATTTACAATTGTTTCTGTCCATTTCGTTTGTAATAATTTTTTAATTGACCACTGGTTAATTCGTCTTTTAACATATGGGGTACTCTAACCTAAAACCACCTGCACACGTCAAGTGCACTCCTCCAACCTAAACTTCGGCCAAATCTGCTAATTTTCGATTCATCTGACCACATGAATTTGTTTCATTTTTAATAATGCAATTTTTTACATGTAGAAGGTGTCTCACCCGATTTTAACGTGAACGCGTGAAGGTCATACGAAGGTCAACCTCGTTTTTTAAAATGGAATTATATACTCTTTAATACTTACTTATGTTGAAAAATTAGCCGTTTAGGAGATATTTGAATTTAAATAATTCCAAGACACCATTACTGTCGCACTAAGACGTTCGCTTTTATTCCTTACAGGAAAGGTTCAACATAACGACCATTTGTATTACGGCATTTTTCAAATCGAAATATCTCGTAAACGACTAATTTTTCAACATAAATAGGTTAATACTTTTTTATAAAGAATGTCCAACTGCATCGATTAATGTATTAAAAAGTGTATAATTCCATTTTAAAAGACGAAGTTGACCTTCATATGACCTTCACGCGTTTACCCACGAATAAACTAATAACACCAAATTATGACCCACTCAGCACCATTTAATTCTAATCTGAAACATTTTACGGTAGGACTATCAAGATGTTAAAATTGGCTGAGACATCCTATATATTTAAATTTTCGTTACTGGTATGGATAAAAATCGTGGTTTTTCGCCCAATTACCACGAGTCTCACTCGTTGTTGTAGGCCAAGGGGTTAAATGTAATAGAATTTGAATATTAACACTAAACCCACCACCAAGGGTCAAAATGACCGGTTCGAGATTTTTTTATTTTATAATTATTGAAGCTGTAAAGATACTTTCATAGGAAATGATTGAATAAATATATTTAGTAGAGCACACATTATAATTAAAGTCACACTTAGTCTATAGAAATTGTGTAAGGAACAAATTTATTTTCTCTTGCAGTTAACTTTGAGTGACCTTGAATGACCTTAATAATAGATCATTGTATTCGTCTTGAAATACTCTATCCAAATGTAAGTAAAGAAAACATACTGTTTCATTTAAAAAAAAAAAACAGAGTTGACCTTCATATCTCCTTGACGCCTCCACCTAACAAAAAACTAGTAGCATCAGATTGTGAGCTCTTCGATATCAAATATGTTTGGCCCGAGGCATTTTGTTCTATCTCCAAAATAAAGCGAGTTATTCAGGTGGCCGGTTTTAAGTGCCTCACCCTGTATAATATAAGACAACATGTATCACTTATTTTTAATTAATGATGTTTGAAAAAAAAAATGGTTTCATTGGTTCAATTTTGCTCTTCACTGTATTTACCATATATTAGACACTGTCTCCAGAACTGATCTTTAGATTCGTCTGTTCATATTGTTTATTTCATGAAGTTTTTATCGAATGGTTGTCGGATAGTTTGTTGGATGCAGGCGACGCGCGCATTGTCTCGCGCGACGCGCAATGCATCGCGGGAACACTTATTCAAAAATGTTTTCCTGTCCGGCATTTCGCAACACCGTTTCTCGGTTGAGCTCATCCGAACGCGAAGTTCTGCGTTCGACCTGATTACGCGGCCGTTTCCCCGGGAAACGCGATGTCATTAACACGGTGCTTATCTCAAATCGCATCAATTTGAGAGCCGGATTCACGCGATCGTTCCCTCGCCTCGGCGACAGACACGCTCCGCGGAAAATCTTTGCGTGCCTCGTTAACATTTTCCCGCGGCAAGATCCATCAGATTAATTATTCGAATATCGCCGCTTTTCCGAATACGCGTTTACGACATTCTTTCATTAGTTCGTCAATAATTAACAGTTTCGCTCGTAAGTGTTTCCGCCTTCCTTTGTAACATTAAACTCGTTGCAATTTCTTCCACGTCTCTCGAAACACTTTTGGTAGATTAACCCTCGGACGGCGGACCTAACTCAGACCATTCTTATAGCTATATAATCGATGATGTTTAGAACTATTCACCGCATTATTTATTAATTTTGTAAATAATCGTTTTGAAGGCACTTCTTGCAGACAGTTTATTTAATTGAATTCGCTAGACACTGAGTATAATTGAAACGCGATTTTGACACTCCGGGTCAAAATAGACCCAGATTCCGCGGTCGGAATATTCCTGGGGTTATTTAAAGTAACTTTTTCCTTTGCAAAAATGTCCGCCTCGGCTTTGTTGAGGAGTTATTAAGGAAAAACACGGACCAATCAGAGCGCGGTTGCAGCAGACGGATTCCGGCTCGGCCAATGGTGACCTCGCGCGCAGCGGGACCTGTCGCCGAGCCCTAGTGTAAACGGTGTTCTGATTGGTCCGTGTTTTTCGTTAATAACTCCTTAACAAAGCCGAAACGGTCATTTTTGCAAAGGAAAAAGTTACTTGAAATAACCTCAGGGACTGCCCATTTCAAGGATTTACAACATTTTTGAGACACCCTGTACAATTAATTCTCATCGTGTCCAAGGTGTCAATCATATTTTGAAGCGTCTTACCACGACCAATAAACGTAGAAAGTGTTTAGTGAACGCGTCTAGGCATTTCTTTTATTCAGCACGTAGATACGTTGATTTGTGTAAGCTTGAGGTGCATTTTGAATATAGAAGCACGTTTTGTATGCAATAAACTATGTCCTACATCGTTGTCTTTCATAAAGCGATTTTAGATTAAATTATAGACAATCGAAGAAACATCTAAGATTCCTAAGTTCAACCGTAGACTAATTACCCAAACTGGTACCGGTGAGAGCGTTTCTATCTCTTCTAGTATCTTTGTACAATTGTCGCGCCGGCAGATCGTAAGAATTCGTCTTCGAAGTACAGAGCTATAGTCAATGACTTATGAAAACCGTCTCTCTCCGCACAATATATTCTAACAGCATTTCCTTTGCGCGGCTGAGGTGGAAGCTATTCGGTAAGCTTCATGGAGTTTCAGCGAATAATTACTTTAAGTGTCACTCGTTATTAAACTGTTTCAAGCTTCCCCGATTTTCTATCTCTCGCTCGACAACATGCGACATTAATTCTTCCTTTTTCGACTCTACAGTTATGGGCGTTTTGATATTCACTCTTCCGATTGTGATACACGAAACTCGCGCGTTCGATTCTTCATGAACCAAGTATTACAGTATTTTATCGATAACTGTCCACAAAGAACGTAGAAAAGGACGACGAAGCTCGAGAGGCTTCGGTCGCCGAGAAGTGTAACATAATACGGGTCGAGTATGTCTGTGTCTAATCTAATGACAAAACTCCTTTATTTTTTATTATTATTTTTATGGAATTTTTGTATGCTACACTTCTCGGCGACCGAGGCCTCTTGAGCCTGACGGCCCCTCACGGGGTATGCGGAAGTGGGGATTGTTTTGGGACAGTTATCGATAAAATACCGTATAGCGTTTTTTTGTTACGTCTTCTCACGTGATTAATGGTCCAGTAGGTGTCATGACTCTTTCATCATTGAACTCGTTGATATTAACACTAGATTTACGGGGCCCGTCAAAATGACGGATTCAACAATTTTTAATTTACGATTATTAAGAGTGTACGGAGGCATTCGTGAGGAATTATTAAATAGATTTATTTTTTTGTGTACATATTACAATAAAAATTGCTGAAGATCTAAGTAAATACAATTTTATTATTTTTATAAAGCAATGTAAAATAATCAATTTTAGTGCTCCGTAAACCTAGTGTTAAACTGCATAAATACCTTTGGAGGAAACAATTTTTTGGGAATAACTACGAACCAAGATTTATTAATCTTCCTTTCCAAAAACTTACCGTGATTCTCATGCTCGATAATTAAGAACGAATGGAAATTGAAATGTACTACAGTAGTCCCCGCTTAATTGTCGCTACTTTGGGCCTGTTAATATGGTCTGAGTAGTTTTAGAAAGAGTTGGTTTGTATTAATAGTACACAGCCTTTACTGCACACTCGGGATTCACGACACCCCAACGAAAATGTAGATAAGACAACTGCTGTGTTCTTTTTGTTTCACTACGTGTAAGTTATAATTTTAAGAAAAACACTGTTCCCCATTATTGCAGAATGTGTCTAAAGAATATTCAGCAATTTTGTGGGACACGAAATAATAAATAGTTTAAACAACCGTTTGAGGTTATTGGGGTGTCACACCACATGAGGACCGCATGCAATTTTGATGTGGTGTGTACAGTAAAGGTCGCGACTCTTACTAACTTGCATAATTTCGGTTATGTATAGAAACATTACTTTAAAATAATTGTTATCCTTATTTAGACATAAGGCTGTATCACACTGTAGAAAGTGAGGTTAAGTGGAAACTATGATGAACGCCAACGACAGGTTTGAATTGTATGGGGTTCATACATTGTATGGTGTTCAACAAGGAAGAAAGGCGGGAACTATTGTACTTTCTAGTATAGTGATCCAATCAATGGTCCGACGTGCGCTGGCTGCGAACATTTTGAATTGAATTATACACGGTATCTAAACGTTGAATAATTCGTGTGTTTCGTCAACTGAGTGAAACAGATACCTGCGACGAGTGAGAAGATCGATTGCTATCGATGGGCACAGCTGTTACGCTAATAATTATCAATGTGCGACTGCACATTTTGCTGAGGTCAATTCTCTCCGCTATTTTCTGAAATACACATTGTGTCTCATCGTTGTTCTCGGTAGAAGCTTTTAATGGAATTATACTCGTAGTCTATCCTCATTCCAACCCTCACCCCATTCCCCCCCAGAGGATCCTCATCTTCCAGTCGTATCCGAACAAGCTTTACGACCCGAGGTTAGGCGTTCCACCTGAGCGTAAAGGTGGAACGGAACGGCGCGTGTCCGTCGGCTTGATGGGAAGACTGACTTTCCTCCGGCAGAGACAAGAGAAATTTTCGATGTGTACATATAGCGGAGGCGCGAGCGTGTAAAATATCGTAGTAGACATGTGAACGTATATGGTGTAATACAAGTGATCAGCGGAGATGGGAAACGAAGGTTGTAGGACGATCACCGATCGTCCCTCACATTTTGCTCTTCTTGCGTCGATGTTTCTCCTAGTCGTTGCGATTCTTCTCTGTAATGTCTTCTCGAGGTTCGATCTTTTTACTTTGCACGAGAACATCGACGCGTCGACTGCCACCCGAACCCCGTTTCTGGGGACCGTCAGACGTTCATAAGCAAACGATGGATTAGTATAATGCGGCGTTACCCACCGGGATAAAAAGATAGCACACATCAAGGTTCATATGATTTTCATTTACATATTGTTCACACTGCAACTGAGATTGGTTTCCATACATTGTTCTACGATTCGTTTAATAACGATATGTACAGCTAATTCTACAGCTTTGAATCGGTGAAGATCTGTAAAAAAAAAGAGAACGGTTTACTTGAGACGCATGATTCCTTTGAGACTTCTGTTTCTCGCGATGAGTACTATACGATGCAATGGAAAACAAAAATTTGACCTTGACGGAGAAATTCAAGGTCAAATTTTTCTTTTATCGCATCGTATAATACACATCGCGAGGAACAAAATTCTCACGGGAACCATGCGTCTCGAGTCAACCGTTCTCTTAAAAAACGACTTTAAAGTTTTGTAAACTATCCCACTTGTGTGCAGGGTGTCTCAAAATTGTATAAACGTGGAGGGGATGGCGTGTAGATTTTGGGCTTGTATTCTCATTTTGTCCAGTTTCTGTACTACAAAATGTACACTTGCAAATTTACATTTGAACATTTTGAACAATATTGAGCATGTTGAAAAATCAACGTTTACCAGTTTTTACTGCAAAACTTTAAAAACTGTAAGATGTGCTATCTCCTTGACATGGAGTGCACAATGCAGCAATTAGATTCAACACGTATTTTTGAGTTTGTCCACAAATGCCGGCATATGACCGACATCAACCACATTCCAAACTTTTTTGTCATTCATAAATTCCTAAAAAAAAAAGAAATTTAAATGTCTATAAAATGCTCTGTTCTAATGCCAGATTCAGTTTTTATTAATTTATACAATAAATAGTGTCGTATATAGATCTTCTTAGATCGAGCTATTTGCATTTGAAGATCAAGATCTCACTGCACATCGATAATAACAAAATACAATTTTATTTCGATTTAAAAGAAATTAACACATTGTTGACCGAATGAAGCGAAATGAATCGTGCTTACCTGTGTCAAATACTTTTCCGAACACTGCATCATGTTGACAGTGTGTGTTGCTCGACTTCTCGTGTAAATATTGAACTAGATTGAATTTTCAAATTCAAATTTCAAATGGGTAAAACACTCACGCGACCACGAGTATAATTTGTAATTGGTTAAGAGGTGCAGTGGACTATACCGTATACCAGAAATGGGCATTTTTGTCTTAATTGAGACAAAACCGTCCCCACCATAGCACCCACTGTGCCCCACCAGCATCCGCCGTGCCATAGACGAGGGACGTTGTTCGCGAACAGTGCGCATGCCTCGCGCATGAAAGAGAGAGTGGCGAGAGAAGCAAGCGTTTGAGGGGCCCCTACCGTGCCCATCACGGGGCGTATACAGTAAATCCTCTATAAACGCATAAGCCTCGGGGGGGATAGTTATGCGTTCATCTGTGACGGGTAGCTATTTTTTGGGCTTCAAAGGCCGAGCCGAACGTAGAGAAGGACAGCGCGTGTAAAGCGAGACCACGCGCGTCTCTCCGCGTCTCTTTCTTTCCCATACACTATCCTTCGTTTATCAGAAACGTTCATCGTCATTTAAACCACTAAATACTACAACAGTATTCACACAGATAAAATCATATCGTGTTTGGTCTTTTTTTAATCAGAAAAATGCCACAAATGTATCGATGAAAGTTTCATAAAAAGATAAGTAATAATAAAAAAAATTAAATATTGGTGTTACATTGTCATGGCGCACGGGCCTTTGGATTGTGCCGACGACTGCGACTCTCCGCGTCGCATTAGTAGTGGTTAACACCGATATGCCCGAGCCGAGATCGGATTACTAAAGTGGAGGGGATATATTTTCTGCGTTTATCTGCTACTGCTTTTATGCGTTTATAGAGGATTTACTGTACTATACTAACTTTTCATCGGCTGTCGACGCGTCGATCTGGAGCATATGCACAAGATGTTCGTAAAACCACGATTTTAGATGTTACGACGGGCGTGAGAGTTCGAATAGTTGCGCAGTGCAATAATTCGTAGATCCAAAGATTTCGTAAGTGTTAAAAGAGAAATTAGTTTAAATCAGTCTTGTCCACGGATTGGACATACTTACTATGCGATTCGCTGTGTTTCAGGTTGTCTTCGTAAGTCCATGCGTATCGCAAGGTTTCGAAAGTAAATATCAGTCATCGTAATTAAAAAGCAATTTTAGAGGATTTATTGTATAAGAAAAATCCGATATATTTAGACCAAGTGGGGGGGAAACGACTTTGGACAGGGCTGGTACAGATATAAA
This sequence comes from Sphecodes monilicornis, assembly GCA_913789915.3. Taxonomy (NCBI): domain Eukaryota; kingdom Metazoa; phylum Arthropoda; class Insecta; order Hymenoptera; family Halictidae; genus Sphecodes; species Sphecodes monilicornis. The sequence goes on from OU565300.1 coordinate 2,924,077, forward strand.
TGTGTTACAATAAATATAAACAGCAGTTTCTTAATTCCTCAACTGGCAGTACGATAGACATTATCAAATTCCAGGTTTTGTGATATCATTTCGAACGTTGAACTTGTTTTCACTTTCACTACAGTAGAGACTATGGGAACCAAAGATCCCCTTGTCGCAAAAGTGCACTATCAGTTAATATTGCTACACTTATGGCAACGTTTCCTTACTATAAGTCAATCAACAATAATCTTCTTCGGATTCTTTCGAATTCCCCAGGTTATGTCAAGATCTTATTCACCGACTAAACCCTATTTCTTAACACATTAGATTGATTTCTATACAGCTGATCATCGCGTTATTGTTATTTCAACGAAATGTTATCGACACCAACATCTGTAAAAAGGAATCGACCGATCTGGATCAAGCAATTAATAGCAAGTAGCAAGATCCGAGTATTCCTGATCGACCGATTCTTTTCCTTCTCGTACATATTCGATTAGTGTCGGTGAAAGAGGGGAATCGAATGATTGCAATGCGAACGTATTATTTCCGAAAACCGTTGCTAATTATTCCTGCGTTAATGCGTTCCAAAGAGAAAAATTGGTGCAGCGCTTGATCGTCGTGCAATTCGAGGTGATTTGTAGTGATAATAAAAGAGAGAAAGCGCGCGAGAGAGAGAGAGAGAGTACGAGCGAGCGAGCGAGCGAGCGAGCGAGAGAGAGAGAGAGAGAGAGAGAGAGACAAATGTATTCACTGATGAACCGTGCGTGACGAGGACCGCCATCTTTGCCGGGCGAGAGAGGAATATTTGATTGAGCGGATTAGTTCCTTTCTTTATTTATTTTCTAATAGCGATAGAGCTCGAATCGAATGAAAACAGGGAGGCAAGGGTGGCGCGAGTCCTCGCGGGCCACGGGGTTTGCGCAAAAGAACGTACAAATTGAAAAGGTGAAGAAGGGTAGAGGCGAGTGATCAGTGTCTTTTAAAATCAAAAGGATATGTGCACGAAGCTATTGCCGAGAATGCCATATATAAACGCGCTATTTTGTACCGAGCAGCCTGATTAGACGCAAAACTTCCTACGTTCTTGGACACATTATATTTATTATTGTTCATGTTTATTAGAATGATATATATATGAGACAGAGATTATTCCCTGGATATCTATAACGCCTTGAAAGAATAAAAACGGATACTTTACGGGAGAGATTGTCTACTTTATTCGAACCCGCACGATTCAACTCCTATCGTAATCTCCAGTGGCGTATTACCCTATGGCAGGCATGTCCAGAAGTAGCTCACTTGGACGCAAATTCGAGGGAGACGCCTACTTCCCCCGCCTGCGCATCTTTCTCCCCGTGGTGGCCGTAGTCATCCGAGCTCCTCAGACCCGTGCCCAGTGCCGCCAGATCAGGGGAAGGTGACTCTGAAAAGTTACCCTCTCTCCGATTACCGGGTTAAGCACGCATGCGCGACGGGAACGCAACAGGAGTTGAGTGGGGAGCGAATGATGACACGTTGCGCGTGCGCAATGGGGACACAAGACGCAACACGGGTGAGTGGACAAATGACAGGACATATCGCAGATTATAGGTTATTGCCGCGTATCGTATCTATTATCTACTAAATGAAATCTGAAATGGCTTCACTGATGCCACCGCTACCGTTATGTGTCGCCTCGGTCGCACGCGGCACGTCACGTGACCAGTCTACGGTCCTAGTGGGGGTCGTTGGAGTGTGCTCATGGTGGTGGAATGGGATGGTGGAAGGAGCGTCGTAGGGGCGGAAACGACATCCAAATGGATTACGTCTGGCGGCACTGCCCGTGCCAACTGTGGGTCCGAAAGCCGCTGCAACGCGCCATACGCAGTACGTGCCGCAAGCGGTAGGCACGGGTCTGAGGAGCTCGGAGGACTACGGCCGTCACGGGGAGCGAGACGCGCGGGCGGGAGAAGTAGGCATCTCCTTTGAATTTGCGTCCTAGTGAGCTACTTCTGGACATGCCTGCCTTATGGGCAACTTGGGCAAATGCCTGGGGCCCCAAGCAAATGGGGGCCCCGAACGTACACCAAATATTTTGTATTTTTATGTAAAAGGTTTCCATGGATGAAGGAGATTTTATTTCACTTTTTATGTAATAATAAATATGTAGATGTTTTTACAATTGTTTTATTTAGTTGGGGTTAGGGGCCCCGAAATTCTACTTTGCCCAGGGGTCCCAAGTAGTCATAACGCGCCATTGGTAATCTCTTTAAATTTTTTAAAATGCCTAAAGAACGAATTATGTTTGTTACATTTTTTAAAAATACTTTGTTTGATTAAAATATCGTTACCGCTTCCATACAAACGGTTTTTTTGTTTTTATTGTTGGAAGAGGGTTATGTTGGGCTCTTCCAGCTGAAGGCTGGACATACCTACTAAACCCACGCTCTGTCGTGCCCTGGGTGTCCTGGCCTTATTCAGGAACGCGAGAACGCAAACCACCGTATAAGCCCATCTATAGCTCTCTTAACCTAACCTTATTACTATCTTATATCCTAACTTAAATCTAAACTTATATTAAATAAAGAGAGAGAGAGGGAGAAACATATTTACATAAGTCGCTATTTACAATATTTACAATATTCCATTTTATACTATCGCTCCCCCTTCCAACATCCCTACTCATTCTCCCCTTCCCTAACCGCGTACCCCCTCTTCCGGTCGCTCAACCCCCTTCCCAATTCTTTCATTCATACCCTCTCTCCACTCTTCCACCATCCTCATTCACTCCTCCCCTAGACCCCTCCTCCCTCGTCTTCCAACACTTCCCACATCCTCTGTTTTGTGGAATATTAAACAAATTATTTTTATCTAAAGGGCGTTCCAATACAATCTTTGCAGAGACATCGCCGACACGTTGTATATTTCAGAGAAGGTCATAAGGTTATTAAAATGTGTTAAATATTTCGCTTTGCAATCAATACCTAGAATCCGTTGCTGCTCTCAAAAACTTTTCTCGATAAGCGACGACTGTTCTGTTCTGAATCCTGTTGGCAGTGCCGGTGTGCGAAACCAATGAAAATGTTCGAGTTATCGCCTATCAAAATCTTTCCACGTCAGATGAGTTTCCAAAGATACGGAAAGCATAATAACAATCGGCGCTCGGCCAACAGTTTTAACGACGAAACTTGGCCGACTCTCTTCCATTATATCGCCGCGTTTCACCGTACGTTTTCAGGTTTGTTTGGGAAGATAATAACGAGCCAGCTGCGGCAACGAACCCGCATCGTATAACAATTTACTGGCTAATCAAAAAACTTTGTTACGACTGAAACTTGGTTAATTAGCATCTTCATCGGAGTGGCTGCTTACCTTGCGGACCTATTCCGCCGACCGGAAGAACGCCCAAGAAATTGTACAAAGTACAAGACAGCGCGGTATCGATTCCGCGATTAACAATGCTAATTCGATGCTGGCCTCCATGCACCCCTCAATGAATCGAACCGCGAGGAATAACTCATTTCGCTGTTAGAATACTTCCGCTGAACACAATATTACGTCGTTTTAGAGTGTCAGACTTCATTCACTGAAATTGTTTCCCTTATATTATTATTAGTTCGCAAGATGCGAAAACTTTATGTTCAATTCCAACAACGGAGAATAGTGAAAATCATTTTCTTAACCCCCGACCCAGATAGCACTCGGACGTCCAATGTACGTCCGTACATACCGCAAGCGTGGCGCGTTGCGGCGACTCCCGGACCCACGGTAGGCACGGGTCTGAGGAGCTTGGAGGACTACGGCCGCCACGGGAAGCGAGACGCGCGGGCGGGAGAAGTAGGCGCCTCCCTCGAATTTGCGTCCAAGTGAGCTACTTCTGGACATGCCTGACGTACGATATGTCCGATTTATGTCCCCGGTATGTCCGACAGAGGTCCCAGAAAAAACGCAAAAGTAGGAGTTTTGAGTATACACATCCACTAAATCGGTCCGCGGAACCTTGAAATAGCTTCAAACCTCGTACGAGTTTCCTCTCTGCTCGTATACATACAGGCTATTCTAGCGGAGTGTGTGTGTGCCACACATTCTCATTCGAGCTTCCCCTAGCGGCCGCTTGGAGCGCTGCGCGCAGGAGTCCGCACCCGTAAAGGGTGTCCGGATACTTTTGCACGCCACTGTATGTATAGCCGAAAATGTAATAGATCTTATTTTAAAATTGATTAATTGGCAACATATTATTATATTTATTTATTTATTGCCTTAAACCAAATAACAATGCATAAACAATTTGAATACAGTAAACAATACAATATATGAATATGTTATTAGTAAATTACAATCACATAACTTAATGTGTAACTTAACTCTTTGGGGCACGCTGGGATTATAAGTGTCCCACCTTTTTGATGCACCGTAATGCATGGTGGGACATTTTTAGTCCCACCTCGAAATATTGCAATAGCTGCATGCGCACAGGTTTATATTTCGTTTTGTTTACGTAAAGCAGTTGGTAATATCTTCAACAAATGTTACAAATGTATTCACTTGTGTTGGCAACATTCAACATGCCGATACAGGTTCATCAATTATTACAAGCGGAAGATTTATTGCGACAATCTTTATTTCCTGGTTTTATGTGAAAAATTGTAGAAGTAAGTTAATTTTTATAAAAATTAGTTCCATATAAGCAACTGAAGAGCTTTATGATAAAAACTAAAGGTTAAATTTGTGGTGGTGGACTATTTGAGTCCCAGCCTATAACAACAAATTTAATTAAACTGTTAGTATTTTTTTATGTTTTTACATTATGTGATACCTTTATTAATAAAAATATACCAATTTTGTTTCATTTAAAATGCAATAAAATTTCTATTTTATTATCTGAAACCCTGTGCCGCAAAGAGTTAAAGTTAATTTACATAGGTTATGTTGGGTTAGCTGTTTGATTGAAATGAAATTTTAATTAAACATATATCTTAACAAAATCAAAATTAATTTTCAGTCTTTTGATATCTGTACCACAGAGGAAGGAATTGACTATTAATTAATATAACTTCTGTTCTTGTTATTTTAACGGTATATCGATAAATGTTTTGTTGGTGAAGAAAATCATCGATTCGTTCATCATTAGCACTAAAGGTCGAGTTATACAGACGACTTTGTCGGATCAGACAGAAATATTTACCCAGGTTTAAATGAGAGTGTTCGCAAGCCGATATCGGAGACCGACTTCTCAACGATACTGTTTCTTCGAGTCTGAGAGGTCATACATTTCGAGCGGGTGACGACTCTCTGCTGTGCGTGGCACAACAAAATTTTTCTGTCTGATCCGACAAAGTCGTCTGTATAACTCGACCTTTACACGGTGACCTCCTTCGGAACGGATCCAGTCGAGGAACGTTATTCCAATCTCCCGTCCACCACATCTCATACGTTTATCGTTTCGATCTGGCACGTCTCTTCGATTGTCGAAGTCACCCTGGCCCGGCGAGGGCGAACCCCTGGCTGCGACGCGGAACAAAGGAAACAAATGAGGGCGTGGTGTGTGCGTGACATTGTTATATATGTTCCTATACACAGGTGAGTGTAAACAATGACGCGACGAGTTTCCCCCGGCTGAAAGGAGAAAAGGACGAGGGAATCCCGAAAATCCTGGCACGCGTGGGGGGGGAACCAGGTCGATGACGTCGAGGACAACCACGACGACGTACCCAAAACAAAATCACCGACTTCCACGAGAAGACCGTTCCCTTCTTGCCCTGTCGACAGCCGCCGTATCCTTTCGACAAATCGTGCCACTGCGTCCGCTTCACCCTCCTTCTCGTTCTCGCGATTACACGCCCCTCTCTTACGAAATCGAATCCAATTTGTTCTTGGAGACGTCATTGCGCCGGCGGACCATCAATCATACCGGACGCTTTACATGCGCGGAAAGAATGATTTTCCGCGTTTCTTCCTGCGATCATTTACTACAACGGTTTCCCGTCTGACGAATCTCGAAGAGACTCGCGAAGATACAGTTACGCGTTGTGATGTTTAATGTGTACTAATAATATTTATGCTAGCAACATATTTTCATTCCTCGGTTGGACGACCAACCATCTAGAGCCGTTTCATTGTTCACAATGATTTAATTGTTTTGGCGAGTCTGGGCACCAAGATGGAATGTCGGATTAACCCTTAGCACTCGAATGGCGACTCTGAGGCGCCACTACAAATTGCTACACCATTATTCAGAATATTGTTTACATGATTAAAGGGTCTAGCAGGGTAAACATAGACCTCGTCAATGGCCTCCTCGATCCCCCGATCTAACACCATTAAATTTTTTCTTATGGGGATATGTAAAGGACAAAGTTATGTTTCAACCACCGACGACAAAAGAGGATATGAAACAAAGAATACGTGACGCTTGCGCTTCAGTGACTCCCGAAATGTTAAAAAATGTTAGAACAACTTTGATGTTTCGAGTAAATAAATGTTTACAAGGCCGTGGTGGACATTTCGAACATTTAATTTAAAGTACATTTTATTTCTTCACGAATAAGCAATGGACTCAAGCGCGTATAATTCCATAACGCTATTTCCGAGAGCTTTAAGTACCTACAACTCGAAACTTCAAACTGTTATATCTCATCACGGAAGTATCTGACAAAAAAATGTTTCAGACAAAATTTACTTGTTTTTTTCCGGTAGAATCTAAATATGTAACATTTTATAGGGGGTTCCATTTAAAATTACAAAGGCACCTCCCCTCCACCGTTAAAGGGGAAGGGAGGCCACTTCACGTTTATGTAGTCAGAAAGGCCCTTCAGTTCCATGCAATTTAAGACTAAGAACTTTAAAATCGATGGCATAGTTTTCGAGATATTGAGCTGTTCAGAGTTATGTGGGCCACCCTGTATTTTTCATTATATGCGTACGAAACTGATATAGTACCTCATACAATGTTTAAATGTTTAGTAATTTATTACATATTGTAGGACGTGGGACACGGCTTGACTTAATCAACGCGCTGGTAAAAGTAAAAAGATATATTATATAATGCTACAACGGCGTTTCGACTGGCACTGACTTGAACTCTTTTGGACTTGTGATTTTCCTTCGCACAAGTCCCTTAGCACCTCACCAAAGTCACACAGTCTTGCAATTAGTTCACTTATCACCAGTCAAGCCCTTTCCCACGTCCTACAATATGAACAAAGGGTCTAGCAGGGTAAGCATAGGAAAACGGCCCCAGCACCGATTTTAGTTTTTAAACTCTCGAAATGAGGCTGTTTGCTTGAAGAACCACTGTGAGTAATTTCAGACCCCTACCCCCTTCCTTAAGGGTGATATGGGGATAACAACCCTAAAGTTTATATTTTTTTTTTCTCAAAAACTACTTGAGATATTCGAATGCTTTAAAATGGAAATTGTACGAACCTTTAAGCTGTATTAAATATATTTTTTCCAAAATTGTAGCTCGATCATGGACGGTAGAAATAAAGGAATTAATTTTTTGGGGGTGGTTTTGGAAAACAACCCCTCGAGTGACACCTCTGAAAAAAAATCAGGAGTAAAGCTTCATTGTTGGGCTATAAGTTGCATAAGTTACATGGGGGTCGGATTGGGGGAACAGACTTAAAAAACAATAAAAGTAGTGTATAGCCTCCTTGCGGAGTATACTGAATTGGTCGCATGGCCGATCGAAGGGTCAAAAGAAACGTTCATGTTGGAGAATTTTTTATGAAAAAACTTAAGAAATTGTATTTATGAATGTTATTACCTTGCAAAAATTACGTAATCAATATTTTTTATCCGACAATAACAAAACTCATGAAACCTATTTTACATGAATCGCTGCTTAAAAATATGGATTATCTGAAATAAAAAATTCGAAAATATTTAGATAGTATATCGGATTATTTAGGAGAATAATGTGTTACAGTATTTTCAACCAATGCAGAATAAATCATTTTCGTAGCCTCAGCAGCGTTTTTCTTCAATTCGAATGCAAAAATAATACAGTGCATAATATGCTCTTTCCTAAACGCTATGGTGCAAAGTATTTTTTGAGGTTATGTAATTACTAGTGTAAAGTTATATAGTGCATTTTGTAGGATGAGGTTAGTACAGTATTTCATCGGTAATTGTCCCAAATGTCTCGCACATAATTGTCCCTGAGATATCCCCATTACTGCGGGTTGTAACCCCTTGAGGGGCCACGAAGCTCGAGAGGCCTCGGTCGCCGAGAAATATGACACCATGCGGCTCGGGTATATGCTATACAATCAAATTACCACACAAATTAATATGTGGGCATATTTGTAGCGCAGAAATGTGTACCCGTGTACACGTAATCACAAACTTGTGATCTCTAGTTCAGTCAACAGTCAAGCGAACGAACGGACAGAAGAATAGACGAAGGATTATCCAGCCCGCGACAGGAGGAAGATGAGTACACGAAGAGATTGGAAAACCGAACGAGGCGTCGCGCGTCGTCGGGCAAATTAATTAACGCACCGGGCACACCGGATACTTCTCTTTCTCTTGATCGAACGCTCCGGGTCATTAGGAATGGGTTATATATCAATCGGTACGGGAACGTGGCAAGGCGTAATATACGCGGCCGTAGGTTAAAACGAATGGGGGTCCTCGAGGATGGCGCGAACCCCGATACGTTATCTGGCTTGAGAGGGGCTGACCGTTCTCCGTGGACCCAGGTCAACGCTAGTGGGATGTCCAGGGGGGGACGAGGGACACATAAATTTCGGCCCGGATTAGGTGCCCGTCACTTTCATATTCATCGAAATACTTCACCCAAACGACCAGCCGTATTTTTCTATCGGGAACTGGGGACTTTTGCTCTCTCTCCTGTCTTCTTCTACCTCGTTTGCTTTTTCTTCCTTTCGACGAACACGGGTCCGCGATAACGGGGGACGCGCTAGATGCGACCGATTCCATCGAAAGATATTTGTCGGGCTGACACCGAGGATTCGAAGCGAAGAGCGGTGGTCCTGGTAGGAGTGTTCAGAGTATCGGATGAGGGGATGTTGCAAGGACGAGTCGGCGATACCGTTCGCGAGTGTACATCGGGCCTTTCTTTTTTATTGTTTATAGTGCAGGGAGGTTAAACGCATTTACGCACAAACCTCCGGACGTATTGCAATCCGCAGACCGTGAGAGACTCCTAGGTTGAGAACCTAGACTAACCTCTAAACTTCCTCCCTGCACTGGACTCCTTTCCCAATGGGCGGGTGGATTTTCTTTACTTCGCCGGAACTCCTGTGACGGTGTACTTCGGCGCCACCCGATTTACCCTTGATTGATTGAGAGTGTTTACTTCTGTTGCTTTTATTTCGTATTTTATGTTATGCTGTATTTGCCGGTGTGGAACACACCTCTTGTGATTTGTATGCCGTGTCCCCTTAACGCCTTGTCTCTTGTTTGTATGCGTATGCTTTGTGTCTATCGTACCGGACCTATGTGTTTATGGTTAAGTGTACATCGGGCCTGTGCACTTCGGAAATCACATTATTTTAAATATTAGACCAAGTAACATGTTATTTTATTAGGTGGTTTGGAACCCACCTTAAGAAACAGTAACCCCCCCCATGAAAACTAGGCTGAAATAGGCTGAAAAAAGTAGGCAATAGTGAGAGTGGAATAAGGGGAGTTACCTTCTTAAAATTCGTTTACAAAAATTGCTAACTGTATGTGACCATCCGCAGTTTAGTAATAATATTACTGCATTTGTTTAAAAGAAAAGGGCCGTGGAAGATTGTTCAATAAAAACGAAGTTCATATGCAACAATTGGGAGAAAATTCAGGGGATAATACAAGAAAACAAAAGTTGTGAATTAAGTTTTGATTCAGTCCGGTGTTAGGGAAACTACCCCTATTACTTGGATATTTTTACTTGGCATTAGGGTGGGGTCCGGCTAAGGGTGAAATGGGTAACGAATCCCGACACGAAAATCTTCATACAACAAATCGATTGAATATTGTTTTGTACTGTTTAGTCTATCGTTTCCGGCATTCGTGCGACTCGCAGTGGCTCACAACACCGTTTGAGTTGTCCGGAAGTTTCATTTGCGCGCAGAAACGAATTAAATGGAACTAATTTAAGAGCCAAATAAAGATATCAATGTCCGACTACATCACTTATTAGTAGACTGAGGATTATACAGGATGGTCCTTTTAAACAAAACCACTTAACACTAGAAAGACTGAAACTTAGTATATACCTATATTGCCCAAAAGCAGTCAAAATGACTGCATTGTGAAAGAATAACTAATGTGTAAAGAAAGTTTAAAATTAATTTTTAATATTTTTTATATTATTTACAGTTATATAACAAGTTATTAGTAAATATTAACAATAAAAAAAATTTACTTTTCCTGATCATATTGATGACACTTTCATTTTCATCATTGGTGATCGACTCTTCTTCTAGTTGAAATTAAAAAGCAGTCAAAATGACTTCCTTGGGAAATCTAGTGTTAAATATCTCTTCAGCTTATTGTGATGCGAAAGATATTTTTTACGTAATGTGCATGGTGTCAAAGGACCAATATCTGGCAAGAATATTTTTCCTCCAGAATGTCTTTTTCATTATACATAATTACAGTTTTTTAAAAATACATTCAAATATGTATAGTAACATGACCTTCAAATGACCTTGACCTCCGAAAATTAAAATTTTAGGTAAAATTTATGTCGAATATCTTTGGCCCAGGCTCCTGAACCTGTGAATGCGAAGATCGTACGATAAGCGAAAAAAGGTGGTCATTTTGGCACGTTTTCCTCAAATTCAGTGAGACGTTAAGGGGTGAAATGTTCAAACTTAAACGAATTTATAATGATAAATGCCGTTTACGTAGTTTCACTATTAGTTTTTTTAATATCTATTCCATTTAATGTCAACTTTTAGTTGAGATGCTATGCAATCGGTTCGGAATGAAACGCCAGTAGACGACCATTAAGCTGTCTTTATATGCCTACAGCATCCTGCAATGATACGTGTCCTGTTTTCCTATGGCGGGCCAAAGTATCCCCGCAGAAGCGTCTGTTTATCCCGCTATTAAACCGCCGGAGGAGTTGTTGCAGGATGGCTGCGACGATGTTTGCGCAGGACGATCCTCGATGCCGCTGGCGATGGTCCTTAAATATCCATTACAATTTTTTTGTTTACAGGAAGTCAGCTTCGGCGAATCCGAAACGTCGACAATACGACAAAAGGGTCTGTGTAAAGAGGAATCGATCTTCTCGAGTTTCTGTTAAAAATTACAATGTATTTATTCCCAACGTTGGCCACCGATCAATCGTTCCTGGGGCGTTCTTCTCTTCAGCTTTTGCCATGATATAAATAAAGCAAAGACGAGTGGAGACGTTTCAAATACAGTGGCTCACGAAAGTATTCAAACGCCCTTTAAATCGGAAGTTTCTTTTTAAAATTGGACCGAACTATTTAATTTTTTAAGAATAAAATGAAAATGGCAATTTTGAAGACTGTTTCACTTCAATCGACAATGGAAATTTAAAACACGTGTTTTGTAGATTTATGTTAGTCATGGTTGATAGGTTGACGCAGGAAAAAGCAATACGCATCGAAAGGTGTAAGGGCTGAACTTCCGAAGACGTCCATGTTCAGAATTGGATGAAATTTTGGAAATAGGTTCCTTTTCGACTAAAATAATGATTGTCAGAAGGATTTTTAGCGACTGGAAAAAATTCTTTTTACCATTTTAGTGTCACTTTCTATCTTACCGACAACATTTTTTACCATTTTAATGTCACTCTGTACCTTTTTTAGAGTTGTTGGACCTCTTCAACTAGGTTTTAAAAAAGAGTAAGTTTGTGCCCGATCACTTCGCCCCGGAATCCAACAACGCAACAAGATCTATCTTGGCGAAATGTCCTCGGCTCGTGCAACGGTGGTCCTCTCTCGTATCCATTTGAGCCCGACCTGGCCGCCGGGGGTTGTTTCATCGAACCGTGACAAATGCTTGTACAAACTCGGGGCAAACGGTGCGTGGCCCGATCATGCTACATGTCGCCACGATGAATCGACGATCCCTGTATTGTAGCGGGGGTCACGTGGCCTTGAAAAACGGGCGAATTGTGTTTTTCTCGGTGGCGCGCGCGGTGGCTCACGGTCAGAGGATGCGGCACGGGGGGCTTTCGATCCCCTTCCCCCCCGGTTTTAGACGGGGCGCGTTCAACGAGAAAATGCACACCCTCTGAGACGAGCGGGATCGGTTTTTTTTTTTCTCGGTGAGACACTCGATGGCGAGGACAGCCGACCGCCGTCCCGCGCAAAAACGTCAGTCAGGCTTAGGACGAGCAGGATCTAGATGTTATCTTCGATGCGGGACAGTGCACGGACCGATGCGACTTCGTTCCGTATACCGTTAACTAATCAGTCCGGAGACCCTCGCCACGATGATGGGCCGAACCATCATGCTGCTCCTGACTTTTAACCGGCCCTGAATCGAGGTCGATGAGAACCATAGAGAATGCACGGGACGACTCCCGCAGTCGCCACGTCGCTGCGGGTTTAGCTCCCCGAAAACGGCGGGACGCCTAATTTCCATACGTGAGATCGCTCACGGGGGGCGAACTTCTGTTTGATGGTGTTGCGCGGTAATGGAATCGGGAGACCCGGAATTTCGTAGACATTTTTGGGTGAAGTGCCCTCGGGATTGGCTGCCACTAATCGTAGCGGCGCGGCGGCGTCTGACCTTTCACGGGGCTGGCGTACTATTTGATTAGATTCAGCTCCGTCGCGTCGTGCAATGTTTGGTCGGTTTTCAAAATTTTAGGGATTCTCGTGTCAGCGAGTATAGGGTACGGGTAGAGGAACAGTTGGTGATGTGGCCCCTAGTAATTATTGATATTACAACAGTGATATTTTGCAGAAAATAGTGCAATACAGTCACCCCCACTAATACTCAGCCACTTTATTGAAAAAACGATAACTTTCTTAAAATTGCAAAAAATGCAATTACACGGAATTGCAGAGTTTTCATTGTGGGCCTGTGTTGAAAATTTAAAAGTACAGTATTTCATCGATAATTGTCCACAACACGGGTCTACGGAGGCAGAATTATGCGCGAGGGATATCATTGGTGTAATACAGTCACCCACACTAATACTCAGCCACTTTATAAAAAAAAACGATAACCTTTTTAAAATTGCAAAAAATGCAACGGAATTGCAGAGTTTTCACTGTGGGCCTGTGTTGAAAATTTAAAAATACAGTATTTCATCGATAATTGTCCACAATACGGGTCTGCGGAGGGACAATTATGCGCGAGGGATATCATTGGTGTAATACAGTCATCCACACTAATACTCAGCCACTTTATAAAAAAAACGATAACCTTCTTAAAATTGCAAAAAATGCAACGGAATTGCAGAGTATTCACTGTGGGCCTGTCTCACCGATATACCCGAGCCGCATGCAGTGATGGTACATGGTCTCGGTTTTCTCGCGCATGCGCGACTAAATGCAGGAACGTACCGTACGTCTTATGTTTGTGGGGAAAGTAGGGGAGAACTGTTATTGGCGGGAAACCGGATAGAAGAGTTCAAGACGACACAGCGAGACCTTCACTGGCCGCATGGTGTCATATTTCTCGGCGACCGAGGCCTCTCGAGCTTCACGGCCCCTCAAGGGGGTACACCCCGCACTAGTGGGGATATCTCAGGGACAATTATGTCGGAGACATTTGGGACAATTACCGATGAAATACTGTATTATTCTACTCGAAGGAAGTGCTTGACGCAAAATGAACAGCTTTTTCAGAATGGCGACAGGTGATGTCAAACGATTGATTACATTAAAATGGAGTAATAATTTCTGGAGATGAGGTACTCGGATGCACTGTCGCCGTGTTAATTGACGTTGAACAATGATTTTTGCATCATCTTCTTCAGCAGTGTTGTGTATTTCCCCACGCAATTCTGTGTAATGTTCGGCGATATTGGGATTAATAATTGTTTAATATGCGCGAGTGTCAGCGACTCAGCATCAGAAAGTAACACAGTGTAACGAGATTATTTGTCGATCAATGACCGCGAAATCATGTCGGCTTGTATACCAGCGACGCGAGGTAATTGAAATTCTCATGTTTGGTATAAACAGTACTGCATGTATAGTGTTCGACGATGAATTTAGCATCGACGCGCTATGCAGTTTGCGCACGGCAGCCTCCCAACGCATCACGGAAGTCCCTGGAGACCGATTAATGACCTTGTTCCACTTAATGAACCGGCACAGCTAATTAGCTACCGTATTTTCCACGATGTAAGTCCAATTCCAAGATCATAACGTCTTTTCGACGTGCTACCAAATTTCATTTCTATTACGTACTTGAATAAGTTTCTGTCATTCTTTCGGCAAAGTCCCTTGTCTAGATAGAAAAATGGAGAATATTGTATTTAACACTAGGACTACCGAGCGCTAAACGCGACTGGTGTATATTGCATTCTAATAACGACGAGAATGCATTTATTTAACTTCCGTACAACTTTTGTTTAAATATGTATTCTAATAGAGAATTTGATTAAAACATTACCCTGGAAAACATTTTTATAATTTCAATATTTGTAAAAGAAAAATTTAGAAACCAGTCATTTTGATTTGTCCGGTAGTTCTAGTGTTAAAGTATCTCTCATCATTAACTGTAACCTCACTCACTATCCACGTAATAGGATTAACCTAGGCAACACTTCAGACTTTCGCTGAACTTTCGTTCCGCGGACAACAAATTTTTAACTTTTCTAAGTAAAATGTTACACAATATCGCCAGAAACTTATAAAACTTTCAGTTCTGATGCGCGGAATCGAAATTGCACGTGAATAATCTGAGGTTCAACTGTACTGGCATTCGAATAAGCTCTTCAAACAATTATATATTCTAATCAGAAAAATGAGAAATCAGAAATCGGAATCATTCAAAACAAGGAAATGTTAGGATAAATAATCGTTCAGTGGACAAAAAATTGTTAATTTTTCTGAATAAAATGTTACACAACATCACCAAAACAATGATAATACTATAAGTTCTGATGCGCGGAATCGAAATTGCACTGTGCGCCGGTCATTCCTTAAGAGGACTTTATTTCACTGTTTTGTCCTCTGGATTTATTTTTTTTCTAAAATGGCTATTTTGTCCCTTATTTTAAAAATTGAAACTTAACAATATTATCGATATCTACGGTGGCCAAGTGTCCTTTATTCAAGAGGACAGTCCTCTATTTCTCTGTTTTGTCCTTTGGATTAATTTTTTTTCTAAAATGGCTATTTTCTCCCTTATTTTAAAAATTAAAATTTAACAATATTATCGATATCTACGGTGGCCAGGTGTCCTTTATTCATGAGGACAGTCCTCTATTTCTCTGTTTTGTCCTTTGGATTAATTTTTTTTCTAAAATGGCTATTTTGTCGCTTATTTTAAAAATTGAAATTTAACAATATTATCGATATCAACGATGACCAGGTGTCCTTTATTCAAGAGGACAGTCCTCTATTTCACTGTTTTGTCCTTTGGATTTATTTTTTTTTTAAAATGGCTAATTTGTCTCTTATTTTAAAAATTGAAATTTAACAATATTATCGATATCAACGATGACCAGGTGTCCTTTATTCATGAGGACAGTCCTCTATTTCTCTGGTTTGTCCTTTGGATTTATTATTTTTCTAAAATGGCTATTTTCTCCCTTATTTTAAAAATTGAAATTTAACAGAGATTGTTATGATTCTGTTTGAATATTTATCATATAAAGACTTACCTTTTAAAAACATTTTAAAAAGTATTGAATTTTGCTTTTATGTCTACCTGGTTTTAATGCCCCCACTCAACGACTATTTTCATTAATTAACAATACATGGGCCAGTGAAGAAATCCAGTTAAGAATCGAAACTATTGAATTAGACACAAGTTGTCCACAGTTTCATGAATTTTCAAAACACAAAGCTGATTGGTTAAAAAAAGTTCATTTTTGTGGAAAGTAATAACAATTGTTGTGTACACTAAACCTACCTAACGCGGACCATTAAAGCTGACTAGCATGTGTGACCTCATAAAAATGGCACGACTGAATTTTTTTAGATTTCGTTCGACTTTTATTACAATGTATACTTTATAACAAAGCATATAATCATTCCCGGTGGAAGCATCCTGATAACTTCAATAATTGCGAGATCAAATCTGTGAAACGAGTGATTTGTTAATATCAATAAACAATATTTCGTTAATATCAATAAACACACGGATAAGATGTCGATAATCGACTATCGAGTCACACCTCTAAATACGAGGCTCGCGAGTCAGTGAATCGTTACACTCTACCGATTACCATCAAACCGCAGCGCGTTCACCGACGCCGGACTGTCAAAAAATCCGTGAAACACGTCCAAGAAATGGTATCGCCGATGTCAAAGTGCAGGCAGGTAGACGAAACCGAATCGTCGTTACATACCAGCCTCGATATTGACATTCGCCGTTGGGATTGATACGGGGGTTGTCGGCGTAAGACAGAGAGGACCACTGAGCAACAGAACGAGCTGGAGCGTGAGAGAGAGAGAGAGAGAGAGAGAGGGGGCGGGGGAACGCAGAGCGAGAGGCACAGAGTGGTATGCGAACTGCTCGTTCCATGGAATCCGCCGATATTCGCCATATTGGCAGTATTCCTCTCCGCTTTACTCCCGTTCCTCGGTTCGCCTCCCTTTGGCAACCCTCCGTCTCTCGATCTGTACGGGCACATGAGAGCAGGGCTGCGGCTGACGCCGGGCATCGGGAGAGCTCCCGGGTATCTATCGGATAATTAGCCGGTGATTACGTGGCAGTCATTCGGGCGGATATCAGTGCCCTCGACCCTCGGCCTCGCCCTCGCCCAAGTCCTCGCCCTCGGGCAAGAGGGTACCTACCATACAGCCCTGCTTGCAACCTGCATTTCTCCCTTCCTCTCGCCCTGTATGCATCTCTCTTTCTCTCTCTCTCTTCCTGTTTCTCTCTATCCCAGCTTGATCCCCCGCCTCCCTATTCCTCACGCTATCTCGCTTCGTCCGTCTATCTGCCTATCCGTCTATCCATCTGTCCATCCGTCCATCCATCTTCCTCACTTCCCTCCGCACAGTCTCCCTTCGCACCCTCCTTCATCCTCTTACCTAATTCTCTCTATTTCTCGCTACGACTCCCTGTTCTCCTTCGGGCTTCCATGCTCTCGGTCTCTCTGTCCCACGTTACCAGCGTGGCGTAGTGGCGCGGGCGAACGTCCATGGACCACTCGCCAGCTCCCCAGAGAACCTCACCCGTACTTCCTGCATCTCGTTACTGACGCCCAATGCACTGCTCGCTCGCATTATAGACCCCTGGATACCATAGTTTCAGGTGCGGTATATGCGGCTAGCCCCTTCGCCTCATCTCGTCGCCGACGCGGCTCGCCTCGCCTCGCCTCGCCTCGTGCTTGCAGCTACCATACCGGCGAGTATGTGTTCACGGTGAATACCTGCGCATATATCTAGCGGCCTGCGGAGAATGGCCACCGGCGGTGACCATCCAGGACCATCTACCGACGCCGTCAAACAATCTCATTATCATTCGATTCACGGTAACAGAGAAGCCCGGCGTTCCATGGGCCAAAGGGAATGCAACCCTTATGCGTCGCGGTGAAACCGGATCGACCTCTTTGTCGCGTTGCATCAGCAACGGCTTACCGTGAAATTGACCATCTCGGAGAATTGTTTTACATCTGATGGACGTTGATTTCCCCACCACTCCTCCTCCTCCTCCCCTCCCACGTCTAAAAGAAGAAGAAGGTGCAACGAGTTCAGTGTGGACAAATATGTATATATACAGGGTGTCCCACATAAATGGGAACACCCAAATATCTTTCATAATTACAGTTCTATCAGAAAACTTCAGAGGACAAAGTGACACTATTGCAGGGGGCAAATATAATGGTAAAGAAAAAAATTTTTTATGTCGTGTTTTTTAATGAAATTTCAAGGTCACCGATGTTTTTTTAAATGGAATAGTATATTTTTTTACGATAGCATGTTAGACAATAAAAAACTGAATTTTCTCCGTATAAATTTGGTCTTTTGTGAGTTAAGTTCTGGAGCAATGTTTGCGTTCATTTGTTTACCTCTAAATGCGAGGCGTTGCTATTACGTACCGTCGAAATATTTCAAATATTCTGGCAATTGATTCATGGCGATATTATCTTTCAAGGTCATCTGAAAGTCATTGTATAGCAGGTCGTTGAATACGTTTCGACGTTGCCTACAGTATTATGAAGTTAAAAATACCCAGTTCCATTAAAAGATATGACAGCGACCTTGATTTCTTTGTTGAAAATCGATTTTTTTTAAATTTTGAAAATTGCAATTTCTTGTCGGTTAAATACTCATTAACTTTGGTAGGAAACATTTTTCTGTCCGACCATCCGAACGGGCTGATAAAACGTGGGGACTAATTGGCGCCGCACCCTGTAGAATGGAAATATTCTTGATCGAAAAAAAAGTTTGGTTATGGAGTTAAAATACTTCCGAGCGCAAGGGGTTAAACCACAAATACATCTTAATTATCCCCGTTATGTTGAGTTGACTACAAGCTGAACAGTTTCAAAATATAATATTACGTCGTTTAAGTAATTAACTTAAAACATGGTATCCCGAAAGTAGTATAACCTACAAATTGAAGAACGGGCGAATCTGCGTGAACGGGATTTAGTCAAGTATTTACAAGGTTGACTGTATCTTGAACAGATTTGAGTATGCACTATGTTCGCATGAGCTTGTTTCATTGTGTTTAAATACTGAATTCATCCCTAAAGTGGACCTCACCCTACCCGTCCTCCACTCGAACACCATCTGGAGCACCCTCCTTCCATTTCTTCAATTGATCAGTTAAAAGCCGTGGTTACTGTTTGGTAATGTAGATCTTGATCAATAATTGACAATAAAATGACAGGGGCATGAATAAAATGTGTATACATTAACCTAGCTATGTATACGACTTCGCATAAAAGAAACATCTTAGATTTTTGTAGACAACAGCGCTCGATAAACAAATGTCCAACAAATCGTTCAAAATTATTTAGAATATTATACTGCATTCGACTTCTAAGTACATACAAATTGTGTCAATTGCTAGTAACCGAGGAACACTCTTCATAGCGAATCATCTGAAATGGGACCGAACCACTTGGGACATATGGTGGCACTTAAAATCAATAAAAACATCTCTCGCCGGCATGGCTTATTTGTATTCATGCTCGGTAATGTCTACTCTGTATTTTACGAGTATTCTAGCATATTCTAGTATAATCTAGTACACTATAGTATATTGTAGTATATTCTATTATATTCTAGTACATTCTGGTATATTCAAGTATATTCTAGTATATTCTAGTATATTCTACCATATTCTAGTATATTCTAGTATATTCTAGTATATTCTGGTATATTCTAGTATATTCTAGTATATTCTAGTATATTCTGGTATATTCTAGTATATTCTAGTACATTCTGGTATATTCAAGTATATTCTAGTATATTCTAGTATATTCTACCATATTCTAGTATATTCTAGTATATTCTAGTATATTCTGGTATATTCTAGTATATTCTAGTATATTCTAGTATATTCTAGTATATTCTAGTATATTCTAGTATATTCTAGTATATTCCAGTATATTCTACCATATTCCAGTATATTCCAGTATATTCTAGTATATTCGAATATATTGTAGTACATTCTAGTATATTCTGGTATATTCCAGTATATTCTACCATATTCCAGTATATTGTAGTATATTCTAGTATATTCTGGTTTATTATAGTATATTCTAGTATATTCTGGTGTATTCCAGTATATTATACCATATTCTAGTATAATCTAGTACATTATAGAATATTGTAGTATATTCTAGTACATTCTGGTATATTCAAGTATATTCTAGTATATTCTTGTACATTCTAGTATATTCTAGTATATTCTGGTATATTCTAGTATATTCTAGTATATTCTGGTATATTCTAGTATATTCTAGTATATTCTATTATATTCTAGTATATTCTAGTATATTCTAGTATATTCTAGTATATTCCAGTATATTCTACCATATTCCAGTATATTCCAGTATATTCTAGTATATTCGAATATATTGTAGTACATTCTAGTATATTCTGGTATATTCCAGTATATTCTACCATATTCCAGTATATTGTAGTATATTCTAGTATATTCTGGTTTATTATAGTATATTCTAGTATATTCTGGTGTATTCCAGTATATTATACCATATTCTAGTATAATCTAGTACATTATAGTATATTGTAGTATATTCTAGTACATTCTGGTATATTCAAGTATATTCTAGTATATTCTTGTACATTCTAGTATATTCTAGTACATTCTGGTATATTCTAGTATATTCTAGTATATTCTTGTACATTCTAGTATATTCTAGTACATTCTGGTATATTCTAGTATATTCTAGTATATTCTTGTACATTCTAGTATATTCTAGCATATTCCAGTATATTCTACCATATTCCAGTATATTCTAGTATATTCTAGTATATTCTAGTATATTCAAGTATATTCTAGTATATTCTATAGTGTAAGTGGTCAACTACTAACGAACAGAAGGTCAATTACTAGGTTTTTCATTTTTAAGAGTGATCAACTTCTGAAGCAATTACTGAATTTTTAAATATGCTTTTCTAAAAAACTAAATTTGTGTAACTAAACTTTTTTTAAAAAGTGGTCCTGTTACATAATTTAGAAGACTTAAAGAGTGTCTTCAGGTATCGACTCTCGCTATTTGATGACAGAGCAAGTCGTCGGGTTACTGCCAAAACAAGGTAACTCCATAATTTTCACTTTTGAGAAATCGTCGTTTGATAATTTAAATTGAAATGGAAAAATCGTCACAGCTTCAAAATGATTTATTAATTGAAAAAACATCAAAGTAAGTAACAAAACAAAAGAAAAATTCTAGTTTTGTCCGTATGTTTTTCGAACATTTTTTAATCTAATGGAGTACTTAACTCCGAATCGAGTAAAAGTGGAGTTAGCTTGTTTTGGCAGTAACCCGACGAAGTGGTTACTATTGTTCGCGTGGAAAACTTCTTTTAACTGGTCAACTACTGGTGTCTTTACCTTAAAGCCATTATACACACAGCTAGTCGCAAAATTGAGTGTACTCTCATGTACTCTCTTCTCTATCCTACAACGTCCGTCGGAAATGTTGTTTCTTATTGCCTATAATTTTCGAGTATAGTGCAATGTTGTCCAGAAAACAGGCTCCGCAACGCACTGTGCGGGATAGTGAGTGTAAGTCAATTAAAACCGAGGGGTGGATAACGCGATATGTTTAATTGAAATAAATGTGGGCGTAATACCAAGAGTCTTTTTATTCGAAGCAACTGTACAAGACGACAGTCAGAACAAGAATGTCCTGCTGTCCCAAAAATCCTAAGCCGTGAGAACGCCTTCGACAGTATACCTCTTTATTTATGACACCCCCAACCTAAAGGACTTTCCCTTAGGGGGGGACAACGCACTGACAAGAGCCACATGGCCTGCCTCGACCATTTGCTTAATTTTCGACTTTTCTAACACGAGGTGCAGAAAGAGTCGATGGTGCCACAAAACGGACCTGACCCACTGCGGTCTATTATTCGAAAGTTTCCTGGTTCCAGCCACGCGAAGAAGACCGTCGGCGTCGCGTCGGCGAAATCCAAGTGTTCGTGTTGGAGGGTCCGATAGCCGGAGCAACGAAAGAGCCGAAGAGAAGTAGAAAAGGGAACAAGGTAATGCGAGACGCAATTAAACAATTTGAACGGCGGTCGGCGCACGCGACGCAGGAGACTTCAAAAGTGCCAGCACATGTGGGCACGAGATGTAATCAGGGGAGTTAATTGAAGGCGCCTCCCCTTTTGGCCGCGTTTCTTTCTCTGTTCGGTGCGTCGCGGCCTCGAGTGTTCCCATTGGGGCCCGCGTGTACTTATCCCGCGGATGCAAAGCCGAAGCGATTGACTCATTCAACGGGAATAAAAACACAACAAACTTCTGACGGCGGAGAAACGAGCAGGAAAGAGAACGAGAACAGAGAGAGAGAGAGAGAGAGAAAAAGTTAGCTGGGATGAGAGAGGAACAGAGAGAGAGAGAGGGAGAAGTCAGAGTGGGAGAAATTGTGAGAGGGTGGTGAGTAAGGTAACGAAGAAAGAGAAAAGCCGCGGTTTCGCGTGACGTCACGAGCAGAAGGCATTCAGATTGAAGAGCGCTCGATGACTCTCGAGATTTGTATTGCCATTAATAACGAGGCGGGGGTGCGCCACGCTCCCTCCTACGTTAGCAATTGCTCGACGGTAGGCGCTCACAATGTCTACAACTTGTACGAGCTGTGTACGTACGCCTGCTAGGCGGCACTTAGGTTCGTCGTACACGCACGCGACGATGTCGATACCTCGCCGCAAGGCTTTGACGAATGCTCGCTGCATACGCGGCGAGTATACTTGGCCGAGGACGCGCGAGTTGCGTCTGCTCGGCCGTGCATCAACCCAGCAAAGATGTCGCCCTTTTTTTGTAGGGATTCGTGGCTTCACGATGGGACGATGACTCTTTGTTTAGCTGAGGTGGCTCTTCGGTTTTTCGTTCGCCTCGACGCAGGCCGATGTTCCTTTCGAGGGCGGCCGGGAAGCCGATGCTTCAGCTTACGGTTTTGATCTCGAAGCAGTTTCGTCTTTTGGCACCTTGTCTTATTTATTTTGTTATTTAACGTCGTTTCAACTGCCAGGGCCATTAGCGACGGAACAATGAGATTTGGTACTGTAATCGGTGAGTATATGATGGGTGTGTGTGCGTGTATATCGGCCGGGAAGCCGATGCTTCAGCTTACGGTTTTGATGTCGAAGCAGTTTTGTCTTTTGGCACCTTGTCTTATTTATTTATTTTGTTATTTAACGTCGCTTCAACTGCCAGGGCCATTAGCGACGGAACAATGAGATTTGGTACTGTAATCGGCAAGTGTACGATGGGTGTGTGTGTGTGTATATCGGCCGGGAAGCCGATGCTTCTTCTTACGGTTTCGATCTCGAAGTAGTTTTGACTTTTGGCACCTTGTCTTATTTATTTTGTTATTTAACGTCGTTTCAACTGCCAGGGCCATTAGCGACGGAACAATGAGATTTGGTACTGTAATCGGTGAGTGTACGATGGGTGTGTGTGTGTGTGTATATCGGCCGGGAAGCCGATGCTTCAGCTTACGGTTTTGATCTCGAAGCAGTTTTGTCTTTTGGCACCTTGTCTTATTTATTTATTTTGTTATTTAACGTCGCTTCAACTGCCAGGCTCATTAGCGACGGAACAATGAGATTTGGTACTGTAATCGGTGAATGTACGATGGGTGTGTGTGTGTATGGACGAGTGCGTGAAGGACCTTCAGCAGTGGTGGGCACGGGTGGAGCCCCTCAAACGCCTGCTTCTCCCACCAACCTCTGTTTCATGCTGCGCGCACGTTCGTTGCGTACGCTGATGTCTCGTGTCTTCGTTGCCCCTTTGTACTGCGCTTGCTGGAAGGGGACAGAGGGCGCGGGTTACCCTGGGATTTTTTTTTTTTTATTGTACAGTTGTAACCTCCGATAGGAGATTATTCTGCAGTCTGTATTACATACATAATATTACAATAATAAGCTTATACTAATGTGAAGGTAACATAATAAGTACAAATCAGTTGGACTCTCTTAATTGGTAATGGACGTGATAATGACATTATATACACAATCCACAATCTTTGAGGAAGGAACATAAGATCTTACATATAGTGTTTGTAGGTCTGTGAAGTAGCACATTACACGACATGGGAAGAAAAAGGCCCATTAATCTCAGGTTATATATAAATTTCAATCTATTCGTGTTATATAGAGGACATTGCCATAAGACGTGATCAATATCCTGTGTCGCATGACCACATAAACAACCAGAGTTACCCTGGGATCGTCGACAACTCATTTCATCGACACTGCTTTTATCGACACGATTTAACCGGCATTAACTTTTGTCGACACTATGTTTTCATCGGCAGGGTCAGATCGTCGACAAATGTTTTCATCGACAGTCTACATTTAGCGACACGGTTAAGTTCATTCGTTTCACTGACATAATCCGTTGTATTTCAAATTACATAAGTCTTGGCTTAAAAAATGTCTAACTTATAATCCTCAAGCAGGGTGTGGGCACGGTGTCGACAAACGGTGGGCAGGGTGTCGACAAAAGTTAACGTCGGTCAAATCGTGTCGATGAAAATATTTGTCGACGATTTAACCCTGCCGATGTAAACATAGTGTCGACAAAAGTTAACGTCGGTCAAATCGTGTCGATGAAAATATTTGTCGACGATCTGACCCTGCCGATGTAAACATAGTGTCGACAAAAGTTAACGTCGGTCAAATCGTGTCGATGAAAATATTTGACGATGAAACGAGTTGTCGACGATCCCAGGGTAACCCAGAGGGCGCTACGGTGTGGACGGTTTTGCCTCAATTGAGGCAACATTGCCCATCGCTGACTTACAGTTTGTAAAGGTGGGCTCCGAACCACCTTGGGCAACGCAGTATAATATCACATAGAAGAATTTCCAGAGGTGACGGCGGTGGGATTCGAACTCACGATTTGAAGGCACCTTGTCTTGGCGCCTTCGACGATTGTTGATTTCTATACAGCGGACCTTTATGCCAAATGAAAACTTTTGAACAGAATTGCAACAAAGTGGCATCCGTCACGGGCATTCTAGAATTAGACTAGATTGTTTTAAACGTACACCGGTCTCGGTACTAGCAAACACAACCAGCGTATTAATGATTCTGATATTAAATTGGAATTAATCTGATCCCGTGATTACGTATGTAATACTGTATGAATTACTATACCGGCAATCATTTCCTCCAGCTAGTCAAACATGCACAGCTCCTGACTGTGCAATAAACCATTTAATCAACTCCCGCGCAACTTCCATACCGCAGCAACGATTTAACACTAACAGTACCGACCAAAATTTCAAAGACATACATTGTTTCATAAAAATTACAGAATAACTAAATTTATTTATATTTCATACGACTATTATAAGAATATGTGCTCGATTGAAGAGATTTCTTCAATCATTTCTAATTATATACATGCATATTATAAATCTTAGCAAAGTATAGCATAATATCTTATATCTAAATAAAAACATTCGTAATAATTATACAGAAGAAGGTACACCTCGCCGATTTTAATGACCTTGAAATATGTCGTCAAGGTTAGATTTCCGAACAACTTCTCCCTGTACATGTTACTGCCGCACGGCCTTAGATTTTTAGAAATTCTCAAAAAAAAACTGTTAGGATGACTATAGCAAACTCCCCCTTCTCCCAAAATGACTGAATTCATCCTTCAGGGCATGGGAGAGGCTTCACTCGTCCCTCTTCACCACCGCCGCAAGAAATTTAACCCACACCTAACCTAAGCCTGACCAAAATTCGTTTCAAGACTGTACAAACCTAACCTTCCGTGCGGTAACAATGTAGAAACGGGATTCTTTGCCGATTTTGCTGAGCTGTACATATATTATCTGCAGCATGATTCTGAGCAATTTTTTCCTATACATGTTACCACTATTCGAGCTTAGTTTCCGAGATATTTTGAAAAAACTGTTAGGTTCACTATAGCGAACCCCGCCATTTTAAACGTAGTTAGGTTTGGGGCGGGGGTGCAGTGGAGGGAACCCTTCAAAATGGGCGAGGCTCACCAAACACGCGTTCGGGCAAATAACGGTAGAATTCGCTACGGTGGGTGTCCGTAGATTCTTGTAAATGTCTACAAAACGAAGTTCGAGCGGCGGTAACATGTATAGGAAAAAGTGGTTCAGAATGGTGACCTTGATAACATATTTCAAGGTCATTGAAATCCATGGCACTTTCACTGTAAAATTAACCGGAACTTCCTCGTTCTTACACACTGCTATTTTGTGCAAGATATCTTATTTCTAAAAAGAAACGTGAAACGATTTTACAGTCTACTCCTATGTGCTTGTGCTGCCACCTAGCGGATCTGCTCACTAAACCATACCCGCTCCTATGTCCGAAAACCAATATGGCAGGTTTTTAACCTGTCAAACAGGCTTGAAATCGAACAACTTTATTGAGTTTTGAACGAGTGACCTCAGCGCATTGAAATTTCAATTCCGCGCATCAGAACTTAGAGTTCTAAAGATTTCTGATGAAATTGTATAATTCTACATTCAGAAAAGTTAAACATTTTTGGTCCGTAGAGTGAAAGTTTAGCCAGAATACCATTTATATCATATTATGTAGTTTCTTAAACCCTATAATTTCTGTACGGAACATTTTCTCGTATTTTTTGAAATAACCAAGAAGAATAACCTGTCTACTTGTCTCAAGTAGACAGCGTTCGTGAGATACGCTGTATATGACCTTGCCAACATATTTCAAGGTCATTAAAACTGGAGATGAATACACTTCAAAATTGCACAATTATTCCCATCTAATACACCTAATGAGAAAAAATGTATAGATATTAGCGCGGCATGCTTGCTGCTGCGAACCCTGCGTATATCGTTTAAGGGTTAACGGCAGTCAAAGCCTCACTGTTTTCACACGTCAACGATGACGTATTTGTTCGTACTGCATGACGCTGCGTTT
The DNA here is from genome assembly GCA_913789915.3 of Sphecodes monilicornis. NCBI lineage: Eukaryota > Metazoa > Arthropoda > Insecta > Hymenoptera > Halictidae > Sphecodes > Sphecodes monilicornis. Next base: position 2,950,749 of record OU565300.1, read on the forward strand.
CTTTCGGCCACCCCATAGCCAACCATGGGATTGATCCGCGTCCGCCTGGGCTTGCGAAATGACACGCGATATTCAAGCGTGCGTTCGCGGTCCGTGGCCCGGGAACGTGAGAAATGACGGCTGCGAATTTCCACGAAAACAATTTGCGGCCCAAGACGTGCTCCCCCCTCTCTTTTTAACGCGGGAACCGCGCGAACTTCGTAATGGAATCCCGTAGTCGATATAAGGACGATTCGTTCCGGGGGTGATTCCGTGCTTTGACTTTCCAGACGAGGGAAAATTGTTGGAATAACGCAGCTTTCCAGACAGCGGGACGCATTCTGGAACACGACATTTCTTATCGGGAACTCTGCGCACCCGGAAATGTATGCTGAATTGAAAGGCCTGAAATTTGGCGGGCTATTGAAGTACGGGAAACTTTAACACTCATACGGCCCTCCAGCGACAGAGAGGACATAGGCCAATTTTTAGGGTCTATATAGGGTCTATAAAAAATGTCGCGGGACACTGCGGGATCCCACTTTGCAGGAATGCAAGCCCCAAAGCAATAAACCACTACTAATAGAACTGGGAACATTAGTGTACGGAACTTTGCGCGCGTCTTCTTATTGATTGCACGCATAGACCCACAAAATTTATGGGATCACCTATTGAAGAAATGAAGGACCAAAAAATGACGCGGGACCCTGCGGTATCCCGCTTTGCAGGATTGCAACCCCCAAAGCAATAAACCACTACTAATAGAACTGGGAACATTAGTGTACGGAACTTTGCGCGCGTCTTCTTTTTGATTGCACGCATAGACCCACAAAATTTGTGGGATCACCTATTGAAGCAATGCAGGACCAAAAAATGACGCGGGACACTGCGGGTTCCCACTTTGCAGGATTGCAAGCCCCAAAGCAATAAACCACTACTAATAGAACTGGGAACATTAGTGTACGGAACTTTGCGCGCATCCTCTGTTTGATTGCACGCATAGACCCACAAAATTTGCGGGATCACCTATTGAAGAAATGCAGGACCAAAAAATGACGCGGGACACTGCGGGTTCCCACTTTGCAGGATTGCAAGCCCCAAAGCAATAAACCACTACTAATAAAACTGGGAACATTAGTGTACGGAACTTTGCGCGCATCCTCTTTTTGATTGCACGCATAGACCCACAAAATTTGCGGGATCACCTATTGATGAAATGCAGGACCAAAAAATGACGCGGGACACTGCGGGTTCCCACTTTGCAGGATTGCAAGCCCCAAAGCAATAAACCACTACTAATAGAACTGGGAACATTACTGTACGGAACTTTGCGAGCATCCTCTTTTTGATTGCACGCATAGACCCACAAAATTTGCGGGATCACCTATTGAAGAAATGCAGAACCAAAAAATGACGCGGGATCCCACTTTGCAGGATTGCAAGACCCAAAGCAATAAACCACTACTAATAGAACTGGGAACATTAGTGTACGGAACTTTGCGCGCGTCTTCTTATTGATTGCACGCATAGACCCTCAAAATTTGTGGGATCACCAATTGAAGAAATGCAGGACCAAAAAATGACGCGGGACCCTGCGGGATCCCGCTTTGCAGGATTGCAAGCCCCAAAGCAATAAACCACTACTAATAGAACTGGGAACATTAGTGTACGGAAGTTACACTAATCCATAACGAAAATATTGAAATCTTCTGTCCGATTACAGTCGATTATGGTTATGTAAAGATAACCGATTCTCGAGAAGAGTGAAACGAGGAATAGTTATCATTTAAAGAACCATTTCATCCCCTCTGGATGAGAGGCAACTCGCGAGAAGCTGAGAGGCGTTAAAAGCAGATTAAACGTCCGGAAATCGCATGATGCCTTGCAAGCTTTGATCCGTTGGCGATCGAAGAAAGGCCGAATGTGAGAACAAGCCGTGGGTTCCTGACGGCATCAATTTCAACTCGATGAAACGTTGCACGTGGCCAGAAGTGGCCAAGAACCCCTTCGGCCTTGTCCTGCAGCCTCCCCCGTTCCGTTCCTCTTCGGATTTTCGTAGGTCCTACGGCTGCTGTGCACGCCGTTCGCCAAGTCAAGCGTTCCACGCACAATAGAACCGGCTTAAACGCCAGTAATTATATTTGCGGCTGAGTGTCAGCTGGGTGGTGAGTCCCTGCAACACGCTATATAGCGTAGAGAGGGTTTCAACTGCCGCGTGTGGATACCAGCAGAATTCTAGACCACCGAGCGTACACTGCACACTGGACTGGAGTCCCGCTTTTTCGTGGGCATAATCAAATTTTTGAAGTTTCATTTTTTTTAACAAAGTTTTGTATACATCAGTGGATAACCCTCCGAAGCTACAAAGTCCAACATATCTGCCATTGTAGATCATTATGTGTGCGGGAACATCACTCTGAAGACAAAATTCAAACTTTCAATGTGGAACCAATTGTTCTACGAACTCATTATAAACCATGAAATAACGAAGGAGTTTTATTTTCTTTATTTATAAATTTATTTAATTCATCTTCATTCAATCAGTTCCTTATTTAATTCATGTACAAATGCCGCAATATTTAACACGCTGATCGCCCACTCAACAAACACAAAAATTACACAATCGACGCAATTTGTTTAAGGAAACAAAAACCGAGAGTTTTCGGATATTAATTACTGTACAGCAGGGATGGGCAATTTTGCCTCAATTGAGGCAAAACCGTCCACACCATAGCGCCCTCTGTCCCCTTCCAGCAAGCGCGGTACAATGGGGCAACGAAGACACGAGACATCAGCGTACGCAACGAACGTGCACGCTGCATGAAAGAGAAGTTGGTGGGAGAAGCAGGCGTTTGAGGGGCTCCACCGGTGCCCACCACTGCTGTACAGGCACACTCGACCTACCAATGTAAAAATTAATTTTCAATTCTGTGTAAACAATTCCGTCGCCCATATATGGGCGACATCTTGATTAAAGTGTTAATCTTTGGGAAAGGTTTTAAAAAAATGTTTCAAAGTGTTACACATGGGACTTGTTTCATATGAAAGCTTAGACAATTATGAAGAGGAACGCGCAAAATTTCAAGTGCCGAATTTTAAGACACAGATGCACCAACTACTGGTGCTGTAATTCGATCATTTTCAATTATTGTTTTCGTTGAATGTGATAACGGCGAGTCTGTCGGTAAGTTAGAAATCGATAATATCTACAGAACAGATCTTTCTGTGCGACACCTATGTGTACAGGGTGTCCCAAAAATGTCGTTCTTCCTTGAAAGGGGTGGTTCCTGAGACCATTTGAAGCGACATTTTCCTTTGCAAAAATCCCCGTATCGGCATTGTTAAGGAGTTATTAACGAAAAACACGGACCAATCAGAGCGCGACTTAGACGCGTATTGGCAAAGACGGCCGCGCGCGACAGCAGTCGAGCGATGGTGATACACCGCAGACGAAGTAACGAACAAGAGAAGAAAATTTTTTCAAGTACTATTTCGGATAGTTCAAATTGGAATATGTTGTAGTCTTTTGTAACCTATGAACGAATCTCGAAGGATTTTTCGAAATCTTCAAAAATATTGGTTTTACAGTCGTGCAAAGAAAAGTGTCAACATTTTTTCATTAAATTATAAGTCTAGAACTAACATACCGAGGAAAATGAGTTTTTACGAGCTTATAGTGAACACATAAGAGTATCTATTGAAAATACTTAGATTTGGCAAAAATGGTTTTTTCATCATTTATTTTGCTAGTGTTTTAAATAAATGCAATTTTCTTATAGCTGCGAATTTTTTAAAAATTCGAAAACATATATAAGGTGATAGCTCCAAGCCTCCTCTTTAGGGACCTAGTTTTGAAAAGGCAGACGCTTTAAAATTGACGGAATTAAAATTATTTGAAGCGAACGCTGCTCCGCGATATTACAGTCGCGAACGGCCCCGAAGGCGCGCGGCACGAACAGCTGGTAGATACACGACCACCGCACACTCTAACACCGTCAATACTGAGAAAGCCTTGCTTACCTTGGTTCTCATGTAGAGCCCTAGCGAGGTGAAAATGATTCCTGTATTCACAAATTATGGTGGTACTTCGTTCGGACCAAACGTGAACAACGCGAGCCTGGCTCGTGGTACTTCATTCGCGACAAACGTAAACGACACTAACACGAAGATTACTAATTTTCTACGAGTTTTCTCAAAACATTATTAATTTAAATGAAGTATTAATTTACAAATTGTTACTGATACATTATCCACTTTCAAATTGTAAATCATTTTTGTTCACCAATGAATTGATCATAATTACTTCCCAGACATCTGAAAAGTATTAGTTGTGCCCAAACGTGTCTATTATTTCACAATTCCTTTCGTTGCGCCGAAATGTACATGTCATAAGAGGCATACATTTCGCGCAAGTTCGAGCACACGGCTAAACAGCTAAATGGCTCGAGTTAGCGAGTACGATAAGGGGTTAAATAATATAATAATAATAATTGCAAGGAATTTCTCTATTTTTGGGACACCTTATTTCGTTGTGGACAGCTCCTCTTCAGCAAACTATTTCTGAAATATCTTGCGTATTTACATATTGATCGAATAAAGAGAGAAACGAATGGTGGATGCAGTTTTAAGTAAGTCTCCGGTTCGATTCGACCATAGTACTCGGTATCGAGCCGTGAAAAGAAAGTTTCAGCCTCGTATTGAAAACAAAGGGACAAAGGGTAGAGAACGGGGAAAGAGGACGAGAATGGCAATAAGGCGGATGAGAAAACGGGAAACAGAAACAGATGCCAGAATTCTTCTTGCCTGGTTTCACTCCCATCGACTCAACCTCGACAATGGCTCGGGACCAAGAGACTTCTCTCGAAAGATTTTCCCTTCGCTGGCTAATCTTCTTCAGCTGACACTCGATTGGACCCTACAGCAACGCAAGAAAAATTCGAGAATGCAGAATTGTTCGAGTGTGGCGAGATCCTGATCGCGGAACGCTTTTATGACGCTTGCGTGCAAGGATCAAGATAAAGTATCCTTCACATCGAAATAAGAACAGACTATTGCGAATGTATTTGATGATAAGTGACTGTCTCGAGATGTTGTCACGCGGGTGGATTGTCACAAATTCAATAATACAGAAATAGTAGACGGTCAAAGTGTATTAACACTAAACCTACCACCGTCGGTCAAATGACCGTCACCAGATTTTTTATTTTACAATTCTTGAAGTTACAAGGATGCTTCCACTGCAAATTGCATACTTTTTTATTCCAGTATACATTACAGTAAAAATGGCACAGAATCTAAATAAATTCAATTGTGCCATTTTCATAAGGAAGCAGTGACGTATTACCCTATGGGCAACTTGGGCAAATGCCCGGGGCCCTAAGCAAAAGGGGGGCTCGAACACAAACCAAATATTTTGTATTTTTATGTAAAAGGTTTTCATGAATGAAGGAGAATTTATTTCACTTTTTATGCAATAATAAATATGTAGATGTTTTTACAATTGTTTTATTTTTTCCAACGTGAAAGTTATTTAGTTGGAGTTAGGGGCCCCGAAATTCTACTTTGCCAGAGGCCCCAAATAGTCATAACGCGCCAATGTAAGGGAGCACATGCTAGCAGTGATGAGAACTCCGTGGGCGCTGGGCGAAAATACTACCACCACTCTGACGTACCGTCTTCTATTCTACGCGGGCAGAGTAGAGGTACGCTTGTGTGTAGCGCGTGCGCGGCACTGATGTATATATATATATATATATATATATATATATATATATATATATATACTATATATATATATATACTATGGATACGGATTGCCATAAGCCAGCTACACAGAATTTTTGTCCCGAATTGAACAGTAGATTTGGATGTCAGCACCGCTATCGTTCGACTGGTGTACTGTACCCCTCGTACTCCTCTTCACCCCGTGATCCTCTATACTTCGCTATGTGTTTGCGCCCCTCTAGACGGCGCTGCTTTCAATCGAGTTGATTGGAAGTCATTGACACGCTACGAAATAAAAAGTGTCGATGACGTCCAATCAACTCGATTGAAAGCAGCGCCATCTAGAGGGACGCAAACACATGGCGAAGTATAGAGGATCACGGGGTGAAGAGGAGTACGAGGGGTACAGTACACCGGTCGAACGATAGCGACGCTGGCATCCAAATCTACTGTTCAATTCGGGACATTTCCAGAATCCGAGTACCGTATCCATAGTATATATATCAGTGGTGCGCGGTAGAAGCAAAGTAGGGGAAGACGGTACGTCAGAGTGGTGGTAGTATTTTCGCCCAGCGCCCACGGAGTTCCCATCACTGCATGCTAGTGCCGTTTGATGGTCGGTAGGTTTAGTGTTAATAACTCAGGATCATGTCCAGATATACTGCCTTCTTCCCTCAACAGTCACAGTTCGGTACGATGTTGTATCAAGGTGATTCTGTGCGTTCGAAGTCAATTTTACTTTCTGTCAATCGTATGAAGTGGGTGCATTTGGAATGTTGGATTTTCTCTTGAAACAGCAACTACACCATTTCGTTTACTAGAAGAAATATTCTTCAGTCAAAATATATTCGATCAGCTTGAGGGTGGATGAAGAAAGTGGATGGCAGGAGATGGTGAGGGAGGAATTAGATGATGAGGAGGTAGCGGAAGAGTGATTGAGGAAGGTAGATCAATGAAGTTGAGGAAGGATGAGGAGGGAAGGAAAGTGAAGGGATGAATGAGAGGGAGTGACTTAGTAAAGATTGAAGGAAATGATGAGCGACCGGAAGGGGGGTCCATGGCTAGGGAAGGGGGTGTGGTGGGGGGGGGGGGCAAAGAAAGTGAGCATAGGCACAGTTTAGGTTTAAGTGTAATGTTAAGTTTAGAATACGACATAGTTTGTAAAGTGTTAGCATATTAAGTTAGTTTTAAGCTAAGTTAAGGTTAGGTTAGGGACAAAGAAAGTGAGCATAGGCACAGTTTAGGTTTACGTGTAATTTTAAGTTTAGGATACGACATAGTTTGTAAAGGGTTAGCATATTAAGTTAGTTTTAAGCTAAGTTAAGGTTAGGTTAGGGACAAAGAAAGTGAGCATAGGCACAGTTTAGGTTTACGTGTAATTTTAAGTTTAGGATACGACATAGTTTGTAAAGGGTTAGCATATTAAGTTAGTTTTAAGCTAAGTTAAGGTTAGGTTAGGTAAGGTTAGGTGAAGGGTGACGGAGGCGAGGAGACGGATTAGGAGGAGCGGGAATTGTAATCTCAATTGTAACCCCGAGGGGAACTATATATATATATATATATATATATATATATATATATATACATATATATATATATATTTATTTATTTATTTCTAATAGATTTTTAGACCATTTCTATAAAAATCTGGTAGTTATTGTGTGTAGAAAAAATATGACAATCATATCCGGTCTCCCCTAAGTTTACCGTAGAGAAATACATGTTCGAGCGTATGGCGTCAAATGAAAATTCTCAAGCAAGGTTTAACGCGTCTCAAAAGAGAGAATAAACCCGCTGGGAAATTCAGCGTTGTTCCGGAGTTTTCAAAAGTTTTAATGCTTGCAAGATACTCGAGGCTTTCAAGGTATTTAGGAGCTTCAAAATTTTTAAGTGCACTTCGGTTTCTACGTCTCGAAAGTGACAAGACTTCTCACATTCTTCTTCGCTTTATACCTTTTTTTTATGACTGCTTGCACAGGCACGTACATCGTAGTTGCGAACGCAGTCGCAGGTGCAACAGTGGTTTTCGGTTATAGAGTGCTTCTGCAATTGCGGTTGCAGGTGAATGTGCAGTTATTTGTTATGTGCAGTGAATACGTAAATAACATGTTACATGTAAACCGTTGTAGTGTCCGAAGAGTGCTTTGAGACACTTTATTTTCTATTGCAGTTGACCTTGCGTGACCTTGGATGACTTTCATAATAGGTCTTTGTATTCGTCTTGAAACACACTATCAGAATGTAAATAAAAAAACGATACCATTCCATTAAAAAAAAAAACAGAGTTCACCTTCATATCTCCTTGACGTCTCCATTAAAGAATTAATGACATCAGATTACGAGCGCCTCGATATCAAGTAAGTTTGGTCTGATGCATTTTCTTCAATCTTCAAAAGCAAGCAAGTTATTCAGGTGACCTGTTCATAGTGACCCACCCAGTATATTCTCCTTTATTGTAGTATATTCTGTTATATTTTGTTATATTCATATATATTCTCGTATATTCTACTATATACTGTTATATTTTGTTATATTCATATATATTCTCGTATATTCTAGTATATTCTAGTATATTTTGGTATATTTTGGTATATTTTCTTATATTCATATATATTCTCGTATATTGTAGTATATTCTGTTATATTTTGTTATATTCATATATATTCTCGTATATTCATATATATTCTAGATTCTAGTAGATTCTAATATATTCTAGTATATTGTAGTATATTTTGGTATATTCTAGTATATTGTAGTATATTTTGGTATATTCTAGTATATTCTAGTATATTCTAGTATATTCTAGGTTATTCAAGTATATTCTAGAATTCTAAATTTCTTTTGAATCGATTTATGTCGCTGCGATTTGGAATCGATTCAAGAATCGTCCATCCCTAGCTGGTACTATAAGATGTGCATTAATCAATTTTAAATAAACAATATTTTCACGCTCCTCTCATTCTATACATACAATTTCTTTTTAACTCTTTTCACGTATTTAACCCTTAGCGGGCGGGAAGTATTTTTAGCATACTTCTTGATGGGTCTGGATTAAATTTTACTTGTGAAACACAATTGCATATTGAAGAATTAAGTGTATGAATTAAATGATGAGAAATGGGTTGTGATCAGTAAAAATGTGTTTGATATTTCTTGAGAGTAATAATTTCTTTAAAAATTATTAGCAGTCACAGAAGGGCACAATTGGACGACTATCAAAAGGGTTAACATTTGGAAATCATTAATATACAGGGTGTCCCACATAAATGGGTACACCTAAATGTCTGTCCTATTTACAGTCCTATCAGAAAACTTCAGAGGACAAAGTGTCACTATTGCAGGGGGCAAATATAATGGTAAAGAAAAAAATGTTTATGTAGTGTTTTTTAATGAAATTTCAAGGTCACCGATGTTTTTTGAAATGGAATAGTATATTTTTTTACGATAGAATGATAGACAATAAAAAACTGAATTTAGTGGATACCACCTATTTGACCTTGAGATGACCTTGAGCAAGAATAATCATGTTGGAGCGGATAAAATGTAGAAGTTTAAAATTTACGTGTTTCATCAAAGATTACGCGTTGTTTACGTTGGGTTGACCTTTACATATGATAATAAATGTTCGATCATGCTATCGTAAAAAAATATACTATTCCATTTAAAAAAACATCGGTGACCTTGAAATTTCATTAAAAAACACGACATAAAAATTGTTTTTCTTTACCATTATATTTGCCCCCTGCAATAGTGTCACTTTGTCCTCTGAAGTTTTCTGATAGGACTGTAAATACGACAGATATTTAGGTGTTCCCATTTATGTGAGACACCCTGTATACATATTCAAACCTCTTGAAAATTTTGGTGGTGGTTATGCTGCATAGTGGACTTCAAAGGAGCGTGTAAGGGTTACAAGAACCATACTTTTGTCCGAAGTATTAAATTTATGTATTCAAGCATTCGATTCTGTAGCGAATGGGTAGGTTATCTCCGCAACGGGATAGGTCCAATTAGTTCGGCATTTGATTACGCCCCGATCATTTAATCGGCATTCTCGCATTGTAATTTGACGCGGCAGAGACGCGTGCGGTGCATCCGCTGAACTTCCTCCGCTATTTCTCGTGTAATTTGAGGGAAATTAATTACTGTGGCACCGCGCCACGGTATTTCGGAGGCGACACGCGCTTTCATCGGTTAGCGGAAATGCATGGGCGTTTCAAAGCTGCAGAGATGTGCAACGGTATGCAACCCTCGCGTGGTTTCAAGAAAATATCCTGCAAATCGTTACGGTGAAATTCCTTCATCATCGTTTGCACTTATGTGGTAGTTTTTCAGTCCCATCAAAGAACGAACATGTTTAACTCTCTGCTCTTTAACCCCTTGCCATGCTACATCGAGTCAGCACTCGTGATAGCACTCGTGATTGCGATTTCAAACTGTTGAATACGTATATATTATTCATTTCTATAAAAACGAATTAAAATTCTGTTTTTCCGATATTAATATACTCAATCGTTCAACTAAACGTAAACACGCGATAATTAATCAATTAATGTAAATATGATCCGAATTATATCTCATTTGGTATAATTTTCATTAGAAAAATTCCAAGAATATGTTGGTGAAATTTCCATAAAAAAATAATAAAAAATAAAGAAGTTTTATCATTGGATTAGTAGTGGTCTCACCGATATACCCGACCCGTATGACGTCATACTTCTCGGCGAGAGAGGCCTCTCGAGCCTCAGGACCCCTCACGGGGTACACTCCGCAGGAGTGGGGATAGTTCTGGGACAATTATGTCGGAGACATTTGGGACAATTACCGATGAAATACTGTACATATAATATTGATAGACGACTTTGTATGTCTAAACAAACTTCCATTTTTACACGTAATCCTTATGGAAGTGAAATTAAATGGAACTTCAATGTCTGTAGCAATGTACAGTATTTAATCGATAAATGTCACAACCACGGGTCCGGCCAGCGACACTTCCTGTTCAGGTATACTATTCTCTGACTTGTGCCGAATTATATCGTATTTGGTATCATTTTAATCAGAAAAATGCTGCAAATATATTGCTGAAATTTCCATCAAAAAATAATAAAAAATAAAGAAGTTTTATCATTGGATTAGTAGTGGTCTCACCGATATACCCGATCCGTATGACGTCATACTTCTCGGCGAGAGAGGCCTCTCGAGCCTCAGGGCCCCCCACGGGGTACACTCCGCAGGAGTGGGGATAGTTCTGGGACTATCCTTCCTGGGACTAAAGTACATTTTATTTCTTCACGAATAGTGCGTATAATTCCATGACGCTATTTCCGAGAGCTTCAAGTACCTACAACTCGAAACTTCAAACTGTTATATCTCATCATGGAAGTATCTGACGAAAAAACGTTTCAGAGAAAATTGACTTGTTTTTTCCCGGTAGAATCTAAATATGTAACATTTTATAGGGGGTTCCATTTAAAATTACAAAGGTACCCCCCTCCCCCGTTAAAGGGGTAGGGAGGCCACTTCACGTTTATGTAGTCAGAAAGGCCCTCCAGTTCCATGCAATTTAAGACTAAGAACTTTAAAATCGATGGCATAGTTTTCGAGATATTGAGCTGTTCAGAGTTACGTGGGCCACCCTGTATACAAACAGAAGAAGAAGATTCAGGTGGTAGCGGGAAAGGTGTTGTCGTAATGTCCCTCTGTTGACGAGCATAGGAACTAGCCGCCACAATGGTGTTGCGAGGCGCCGATGTTCTAATGTTAAATGCGGTGCAGTCCACACGCACACCCACACTGTCCATACTCTCACACATCCATACGCTCACATCAGCGAAAGCATTTGCAAAATCCACCGAGAAAGTAATTCGCAAAAAACATAGAAAAGACAAACCTGCTATCCTCGCCTGATTGGGTGCTGACGTTGCCTAGAGGGATCTGGCTGGTCTTATCTAGTATTAATAACCGAGCCGTGTCCGTGTCACGAATAGTAGTTCAGCCGAACAACAAGTAGAACAAAGGGAGAAAGTTGTGCACACGGTTATGAAAAAAAAAGAAAAAAAAAACGTCCGTTCATGTTGTTCGGAGTTGTGGGACGGCCACAAGGGTGTGCAGGACGGGTGTTGTGTCGGGGCAGTTGTCGAACGGGGGTCGATTCGGCACGGACGTTCCGATCGAAAAGTCAGGGTGGTCGGTCAGGTGAACGATATCCGTGTATATAGTTATACACAGGAACCCTAGGAAACGAGCTTACTGGTGCATTCCGGGTTCAGCTCACCGGCGAAGGCTCCTCGCGCGCGTGCAGGAGCGCCCGCGCGTTCGTTCGTCTGACGCTTAATACCAGTTTCACGGCTTGATAAGCCGAAGCGTGTAATTTTGCAGCGGCTCCGGAGTCGGATAAGCACCAGGTTTTCTAGTTAAGTGGACCACAAAATTCGGGGAAGCCTATATAAGGCTTTTCGAGGTAGAAGGCGATCAGTCGAGCCGCAGAGCTCCCCGGCATACTATCCGCGTCCGAATTGTTCCCCGGTTTCTCCCAGGTTTGCTTTCGGCCCTACGCCCTCGCAACCCTACGACGTTCGACAAGCATATCGCGTCGTTTGTCCGCACGCGGATCGTCGTCTGCGAATTATTCGCGACGTCGCGCCACCAGGAAACTTCATCGGTTCCGTTGATCGCAAGAAACTTATGCAGTGAGTACACCCCGCGACAGAACTACAAGACATACAGGGTGGGGCAATAACTATGTCCACCATGGATATCTCCGTTATTTGTAATGATATGGAAAAATGTTATGAACACAATTTGCACGGTACAGAGGGGGACATGTTATCGCGCAAACATTTTCTGCGTGGGTGGGGGCATAGAGGAGATTTCAATGTCATTTCTATTTTTTTTTTAAACGGAATGCTATGTTCTCTTTTATCGCGATGTGGCAGCCGGTGTTGAAGCGACCTCAGCAAGCTATCGTTGAAGGTCATGCAAGGTCAAATGTGGTAGTAAAATAAACTTTCTTACATTGCAGGAGTTAATGCAAAGTTGCAATCTTCGTATCGCTGTATCACCTGCATGTCTTATCGTTTCTGAACTTATTCTAGCACATGCTGTATTATTTCATAGAGCCTCACTTTTACATAAACGAATGGTCTTGTAACATTGTTTATGTTGTGGCAATACATCGCGTGTAGCAAGAAATGTAAACATCTCATCAGTTCGTAACATTCGCATGAATCGGTAATCAGTCTCGGTCGATTGCTAAGTCAAGTAGTTGCGCGATCATCAAAATGAAGTGTGGTGTGGAATCGTTGGTGATCAAATAATCGGAGCACATTTTATCGATGGAAATCTTAGTGGCGAACGATATGAACACTTTATACGAAGTAGATTAGGGACTTTATTAGAAAGTGTACCATTAAACGTTCGCCGAATGATGTGGTTACAGCACGACGCGTGTCCAGCACATTATGGTCGGAGAGTAAGAGATGTACTGAACGAACTTTACCCTGTGGTGGCGATATCACCACGTACGCCAATGCATATATTTCTTCTAAGAATTTCTCTTTCCTTTCCAACTCTGTTACGCTATGATTCTCTATTTCCTGTCTGCTAGTCGCACATTTGGTGATCAGCCCTTCACGAATTTCCAAAGCATCCTTGCAAAAAAGAGCTTGCTCTTTGATAGATAAAAATGAAATTTATCAAGCAGTGTCGTCGGTATCGCAACGTTTTAGACTATGTAGCCATGTTCAAGGTCGTCAATTTGAACACTTATACTAGCAATGAGTATGTAAATAACATGTTGCATCTAAATAGTCGAAGTATTCGAACAGTGAATTGAGACAATTTATTTTCTCTAGCAGTTGACCTTGAGTGACCTTGAATGACCTAGATGATAGGTCAATGTATTCGTCTTGAAGCACTCTATCAGAATGTAAGTAGAAAAACATACTGTTCCATTTGAAAAAACAGAGCTGACCTTCATATCTCCTTGACGCCCCCACCTATCAAAAACAACTAGTAGCATCAGCTTAGGAGTCCTTCGATACCAAATAAGTTAGGTCTATATAATTAGCTACTAATATTAGGTGGAGGCGTCAAGGAGATATGAAGGTCAGCTCTGTTTTTTTAAATGGAACAGTACGTTTCTTTACTTACTTTCTGATAGAGTCTTTCAAGACGAATACATTGACCTATTATCTAGGTCATTGAAGGTCACTCAAGGTCAACTGTTAGAAAAAATAAATTGTCTCAAAGCACTGTTCGAACACTTCGACTATTTCACAGATTATGAGTCCTTCGATACCAAATAAGTTAGGTCTGAGGCATTTTCTTAAATCTCCAAAAACAAGCGAGTTATTCAGGTGTCCTGTATTAAATGAGCTAACTTGTACACATACAGGGTGAGGCATTTGAAACAGAACAACTGAATAACTCGCTTGTTTTTGGAGATGGAAGAAGATGCCTCAGACCCAACATTATTTCTTATCGAAGGACTCGTAATCCGATGTTACTAATATTAGGTGGAGGCGTCAAGGAGATATGAAGGTCAGCTCTGTGTTTTTTAAATGGAACAGTATTTTTCTTTACTTACATTCTGATAGAGTATTCCGAGGCGAACACAATGACCTATAATTAAAGTCACTCAAGGTCACTCAAGGTCAACTGCAAGAGAAATTATATTATCTCAAAGCACTCTTCGAATACTTTCGTGTATTTTCTGCTCTTGTAATTGCCGATAAGCGTCACAGAACGTAAACAAACATTCGATCACATTGTATCTTGTCTACGTATACAAATGTTAGTAGTTTCACTGCCGACCAGCCCTTCACGAATTTCCAATGCATCCTTGACAACGTCGCCACAGTTCTGGTTTTCGTTAGTCTCGGTCCTTCGCCTACCTTTTAGCTTTCTCTGTTTATGACTCTTCTCCGCTGTCCCTGTCTTCTCATGTTTTCCTTTTCTATTCGCTTTTCTTTTTCTCTCCTATCTTTTTGCCTTTTCTAACTCCGACGTGTTTAAGAATGCAACGAGAGTCGCCAGTTGATTGTAAGCCTCCGAGACTACAACACCAGCACTGCACTGACATTCGCGCTTACCGATATTGTTAATAAACGAAGCGAGGGCAATCTCTATCATTTTATACCGCCTTATCCACTTCAACTCAAATAAATGGATAGGATGTGGAGGATTAGTTTCTTGGCCAGCTGGCTCTCCAGATTTAACCTCATTAGATATTTTTCTTTGGGGAGCATTGGAAAATACTGTTCATCAAGAAGTACCCACTATACCAGACAATTTGAAACAACGGATAATTGCAGCATGTGCTAGAATAAGTTCAGAAACGATAAGACATGCACGTGATGCAGCGATACGAAGATTGCAGCTTTGCATGGACGCAAACGGTCACCACTTCGAGCATCTCCTGTAATGTAAGAAAGTTAATTTTACTACCACATTTGACTTTGCATGACCTTCAATGATATCTCGCTGAAGTCGTCTCAACATCGGCTATCACATCGCGACAAAAAAACATATCATTCCAATTAAAAAAAGAAAGTTGACCTTCATCTCACCTTGGAGTGTCCGCCGGGATTAATAAAGCGAACAATACAAATAAAGTAGGTGTTTTTAGTTTCATTGTTATCATTTTTATAGATTATAGTTTACCGAAAAATACTTGTGACAAAGTAATCAATAACACGGTATACTTAATTTTAATAATTTTATTCTTTCTGATAACGCAGATTCTCCTGGTTTTTTGCATAGTGTCTTACAGTATTGTCGCGGAGTGTACTATGTTATCTTTTGAATAAGGGAATTAACAATAAAGAGTGTAATTGTGATTTCTATCGATCGAATTTTCAATTATGTTAGAGAAGATGTTATCGGCGCAAGGTTCGATCTTTTCGAAATTCAACAGGAAAGTTCAACATTCAACAGTTACGTTTGGCCACGATGGTAAAATCACGTTGCCATCGCAACTCGTACTCAGTTATACTTAAAAAAAATTCTTTTTTCCGGCATTATTAAAAATAGTGCACAGCAAGTAAGTCTACCTTTCAAAATAAAATTTTTTGTCATTCCATTATTGATTCTCTTCAAGATGGTGATTGAATATTAACATCCCGATGTATTTGCACTAAAATAATATAATTTTTCAGACGCAATATTCCCTTGATAATGATCCACACCTGGATCGAAACGTTGGGTGATTAATTAAATTGCAAATTTGCTGTTGAACTTCAAAAAGATCGAACCTTGCGATAACATCTTCCCTGACACAATAAAAAGTGTTTCGTGTGTCTAATAATGTTGGTCCAGAAATGATTCATTCGATGGGTACTTGATTGAGCAAACAAAAGCATCGGGAAAAGTATTTAACCGCTAAAAGACGGGCAAATTTAGTTGAGGTTTTTTCTGCGTGCTGCCAACGCCGGTGATTTGTTAGCGAGCGATTTTCAGCGGGCCGCGTAGGCCAGTCCAAATATCCTTGTTTACGCACGCTCGACGCGATAATGCTTGTAAATAATGGTGAAAGTTTGTTGATTTGCCATTTGTCGATCGACGCTCGCCGCGTGAATAACTTTGCTTGTCGTTCGTCGACCAACACAATTTCGAGGAGTGAGAATCAAGTCGCTGCTGGTGGAATTGTCCCGCGTAAACGTGAAACAATTCCAACCGGCGCACAGTGGTCGCAGTCGACGAATTAGCTCGGAAAAATTCTAAAATCATTTTTTCTATCCAACACAATACCATTATTTATGTATCTTTTTCCATTGTATATTGAACGAGACCATAATGCAGTCGATCGGAAAAGCAAGTGAGTTATTCAGGTGTCCAGTATTAAAT
Organism: Sphecodes monilicornis; assembly: GCA_913789915.3. Taxonomy (NCBI): domain Eukaryota; kingdom Metazoa; phylum Arthropoda; class Insecta; order Hymenoptera; family Halictidae; genus Sphecodes; species Sphecodes monilicornis. The sequence continues at coordinate 2,967,300 of OU565300.1, forward strand.
GCGCTAACTTGTACACATACAGGGTGAGGCAATTGAAACAGGACAGCTGAATAACTCGCTTGTTTTTGGAGATAGAAGAAGATGCCTCAGACTCAACATTATTTACTAATATTAGGTGGAGGCGTCAAGGAGATATGAAGGTTAGCTCTGTTTTTTTAAATGGAACAGTACGTTTTTTTACTTACATTCTGATAGAGTATTTCAAGACGAATACATTGCCCTATTATTTAGGTCATTCAAGGTCACTCAAGGTCAACTGCTAGAGAAAATAAATTGTCGCAAAGCACTGTTCGAATACTTCGACTATTTTACAGATTATGAGTCCTTCGATACCAAATAAGTTTAGATGTGAGGCATTTTCTTAAATCTCCAAAAACAAGCGAGTTATTCAGGTGTCCAGTATTAAATGCGCTAAATTGTACACATACAGGGTGAGGCATTTGAAACAGGATAACTGAATAACTCGCTTGTTTTTGGAGATAGAAGAAGATGCCTCAGACCCAACATTATTTACTAATATTAGGTGGAGGCGTCAAGGAGATATGAAGGTCAGCTCTGTTTTTTTAAATGGAACAGTACGTTTTTTTACTTACATTCTGATAGAGTATTTCAAGACGAATACATTGACCTATTATCTAGGTCATTCAAGGTCACTCAAGGTCAACTGCTAGAGACAATAAATTGTCTCAAAGCACTGTTCGAACACTTCGACTATTTCACAGATTATGAGTCCTTCGATACCAAATAAGTTAGGTCTGAGGCATTTTCATAAATCTCCAAAAACAAGCGAGTTATTCAGGTAACCTGTTTTGAATGCGCTAGCTCGTATACATACAGGGTGAGGCAATTGAAACAGGACAGCTGAATAACTCGCTTGTTTTTGGAGATAGAAGAAGATGCCTCAGACCCAACATTATTTACTAATATTAGGTGGAGGCGTCAAGGAGATATGAAGGTCAGCTCTGTTTTTTTAAAATGGAACAGTATGTTTTTTTACTTACATTCTGATACAGTATTTCCAGACTAACACAATGACCTATAATCAAGGTCACTCAAGGTCAACTGCAAGAGAAATTAAATTGTCTCAAAGCACTCTTGGAATACTTTTGTGTATTCTCTGCTCTTGTAATTGCCGATAAGGGTCACAGAACGTAAACATACATTCAATCACATTGTATCTTGTCTACGTACACAAATATTAGTAGTTTGACTGCGAGATTAGAGTATATTGCGGAAAACCAACAACCAAAGTTGACATGCAAGAACGAATAAAAAGAGCTTGCTGTTTAATAGATAAAAATGAAATTTATCAGGCAGTGTCATCGGTATTGCAACGTTTTAGACTATGTAGCCATGTTCAAGGTCGCCAATTTGAACACTTATGCTAGCAATGAGTATGTAAATAATACGTTGCATCTAAATAGTCCAAGTATTCGAACAGTGCTTTGAGACAATTTATTTTCTCTAGCAGTTGACCTTGAGTGACCTTGAATGGCCTAGATGATAGGTCAATGTATTCGTCTTGACACACTCTATCAGAATGTAAGTAGAAAAACATACTGTTCCTTTTGAAACAACAGTGCTGACCTTCATATCTCCTTGACGCCTCCACCTATCAAAAGAAACTAGTAGCATCAGATTATGAGTCCTTCGATACCAAATAAGTTAGGTCTGCGGCATTTTCTTAAAACTAGATTTACGGGGCCCGTCAAAATGACGGATTCAAAAATTATTAATTTTCGATTATTAAGAGTGTAAGCAGGCATTCGTAAGGAATTATTAAATAGATCTATTCTTTTGTGTACCTATTACAATAAAAATCGCTGAAGATCTAAGTAAATACAATTTTATTATTTTTATAAAGCAATGTAAAATAATCAATTTTAGTGCTCCGTAAACCTAGTGTTAAATCACCAAAAACAGGCGAGTTATTCAGGTGTCCTGTTTTAAATGTCTCACCCTGTATATTTGAAAAATTGTTGACCTCCTGTACTTTCTAGCTTATTCTCCAATTAATTGACGAGAACACGACGATTTTTGACTGCACCACACCTTATTCCTTCAGTTGAATAACCATGTCTCGCCGTTAAAAAATAAAATATTATTCCCAAAATAGCAGCTAAAGGCAAAACACTTTTCTATCAAGTACAGGAGGATGCACAATTATATTTGCACCGAAGTGCGAATATTACTAACAAAATCATTCTGGATAGCTGAAACATCGGCGGTGCAGCCAACGCTCATCAATGGTGGCGCCCAATCGCCGGTATCGCGAAAGAGGATTTGGAAAAATCGCAACAGAGATCCGTCTGCCTCGCGTTCCACCCGAACCAGCGACTCCATCGGTGAACTCATTTGGTATTTGGGGCTCGCGCGGCAGCCTCGCGCTGCCAAACAGAAAATTACATCGAATCTCTGAAGAGTTCAAATCCACTCGCGTCACTCCAGAAACTGCAGGGTCTCAAAGGTCCACGTGAGCGATGAAACTGAAGTTCCCCGGGACGGAGATTCACAAAACGGCAAAAGACACACGGAACGATAACGTGCACGAGCTGCAAAGGGAGAGCGCGTTGTAGAGGCGAAGGGTATTCTCCTCCGAAGGAGCGAGTGGGAGAGAAAGATGCGACAACATGAAAAACGAGATGCAAAGAGAGATAGAGAGAGAGAGAGATAGAGAGGTGAGTAAGATCGTAGTACGGGAAGAAGCTACGTAGCCGAATCGAGGATGTAGACAGGAAGGATGTTCGTCGAGTGCCATCAACTTAACTTGTACCATGGCACAGCGAGCACGAGCCCATCCTCTTCGGGCTGAAGAGAGCCAAGCCGGCATAATAAGCTTTGTGCACCGACTGTCGACGGGATCCCTCTCACGGAACGCTGAAGAGCCAGCAGCAGCAGAAGCAGCAGCATCGGCAGCAGTAGCGACAACGCAGCAGGAGGAGCAGAGCAACAGAGAAGCCTTTGCCTCGCGAGGCTGACTATACGCGAGCACCCAAAGAATCGAGCATGTCCTCGTGAAACCAGTCCACCCTCGGAACGGACGCTTCCCGTTCGACCGCCGTGCGCCGTCGAAAAATCTAGAAAAGCTAATTACGCTCCCTCTTCTGCCCCGACGATCTTACGTTTCCAAGCTTTCCTCCGCCGCAGCTGCTTCTCGCTCCTCAAGACGACTCTGCCAACTCTGCCAACATAGTTTTCCCTCAATGATCCCCGTCGCTCTCTGACGGCTCTAGCGATTAGGACAGTCCCGGCGAATTTATTCTTGTCGTCGATGTTCCGTTTGCAGCTGTTCCCTAAGTGAATGGGGATGATCATTGTAATACACTTTATACACCTCTTTTTATATTAAAAGCATCATTAACATTTTTATCTCATACGCAATCGTTGGAGGATGTTTGAGAGGAATGTGGTTTGAAGGACACTTTACTGACGTTACAGGGTAATGTCACGGGGTATACCCCGCGGTAGTGGGGATAGTTCAGCGACACTTACGAGCCAGATCTTTTGGACAATTATCGAGAATTCCCATTTCTATTTAATTTGTATCAATTAAATCTATCAAGACTGTGTGAACATTTTTGAATATTATTAGGTCGTCCCATTAGTTCGTACCGTTTACTGTTTTACTATTTAAATTAATATTTGAAACGTACTTTCAAAGTCAACGAAAAAATATAACCACCTTCTCTACAACGTCTTCCCACTTTTTTTGGTAAAGATATTATACCGTCACTATAAAATTTCTGTGGCTTTTCATTAAAATACTTTTCAATCCGCGGCACGAACTTATGGGACAACCTAACACATGAGTTATATATTATACAGGGTGAGTCCGAAGAAACAGAACATCTAAATATCTCCGTTACTTTTCGTTGTACAAAACAACTTCTTAGGATAAAGTTACACTGTTCGAAGGGCCGCATGTAACGGTGTAAGGGAAAAAATTTTTAAGGTCATTTTTTTATGAGATTTGAAGGTCATCGATGTTTTTTTTTAAATGGAATGATATATCCTCGTTAACGTAATGTTGTAGCTGACAAAATAACGAATTTATCCATGTAACACAATATGACCTACAAATGACCTTCAACCCAGAAAAATGGAATAAATAAAATTCAACGTGTAAGATTCATTTGCTTTATTTCTTTTAATCAAAATGTCCAAAAATATTCCCGCGAGCTGCTATACATTCATTTAGCCGTGAAGTTACAGAACGTACTGCTGTGGAATTCATTTCTGAGGGAATCGACGCACAAGCCTTGACGATTCTTTCTTTCATGTCGTCTACAGTGGTTGGTGGTTCATGATAAACACTCGTGTATGTGCGTCGCGGCGTCGGCAATTAGGTTAACGACGATCGAACAACGCGGAGGAACTTCACCGAATATGAAGTCCTGTCGAGATGTATGATTGTATAAGTGGACTGTAATAGGTTGGTAGAAAACGCGGACAACTACGTGGATTAAGAATGTGTATATTTACAATATGCTTTACACGAGTCGGACTTTATGAATCACACTGTGGATAAGTCTGTCGCGCTTATATGTGCCCATAATTATGAAAGTGGTCTAAGTCAAAATTTCAAAAAAATGAGTTTATCACTTATTTCGCATCCGCATTATCTTAAACTATATGTATTTAATGTAATGCAGTCGCGTTTAGTGCGCCGGTAGTTCTAGTGTCAACGGGACAATTTCCTGTAGACAGATTAAAACATCAATTTGTTTATTGTATTAGGTCGTCCCATAAGTTCGTGCTGTTTACTGTTTTACTATTTTTTTTGTGGGTTAGTTACCAGCCATCTTCATTAAAACATCGAATTAATTGAATCCTACGTTTCAAAGCAGCGAAAAAAACACCACGTATTGAGAAAGTCAAGTATTTTCAGTTATGGGAACGAAGTTGGACCCGAAGAACCCTCGATGCTCTTTTCGGAGCTCCCCCGCGATTGGTACGCAGCGGCGTCGTTGCACTCAATCATCGGAGCAGGCCAGGCCATGGAATCGAGGGAAAGAGAGACCGAATGAGTCAACTGTTAACGATTCCACCGGAACGTGTTTTCTTTAGTCCCCCGACCCCTTTACATATCTCGTTCCCGTGGCCTCCGTCGGCAAACACACTTCGTTAGACGATCCACTCACCGTTGTTTCGAAGCGCGAGCAAACTATGTACTGCACCCCGATTCCCATCTCCCCACCCCTACACCAAGCAACTACTACCTTTAACCCACTTACAAGTCTAACGTGCCGTGGAGACATATTCAAGGCCAAACTAACCGATCACCATCGGCATTGTTTGCGCCAAAAGCCGGATCGGCATCCGGCAATTCAATTTTTACAATTGAACGTTTTGACGCTAAACGTTTACCCAGTTTGCAAAAATGTTCCGGCCGGATATTTGTATTTTACGATATTTTGTAAACGTTTTAACGCTGCGCGCGCGCGTACACGCGTTACCTTTCAATTCCCTTTAACCGTTTAACCGCGGACAAATGAGCGAGATCGCACTACTCGCTTGATCGTAACCCACGCTGCACACGCGTTTCAAATAACCATACGTTTACGTAAACGTCTCCGAGTTGCCAACGCCAAAATCAATCCCCTTCTGACCGTAATCCGCAACCGTAAAATCCAACGAGCGGCCACTTCTTCCCTTAACATTGGAACATATGTGGCGGCTACTTCCTATGCTCGTCAACAGAGGGACATTACGACAACACCTTTCCCGCTACTACCTCAATCTTCCTCTGTTTTTATATATACCGCCCTAAACTGTCCCTACGACATCCCGCGTCTAAGACACGGGTCCGTTAGATGGCCTTACTGATGAGTCCTCTAGCGGGCCTAGGAAGAAACGCTTCCTTCTCCTTTTTCCTCCTCTCACACACTTTTCAAGTCGCTATAAATTAATCAACACACCTATCCCAAGGCAGCGGCGATTTGTGTCCAGATATCGTTGACCACTGGCAAGGGGGTAATGTGGCGGCTACTTCCTATGCTCGTCAACAAAGGGACACTACGACAACACCTTTCCCGCTACTACCTAAATCTTCCTCTGTTTTTATATATACCGTCCTAAACTGTCCCTATGACATCCCGCGTCTAAGACACGGGTCCGTTAGATGGCCTTACTGACGAGTCCTCTAGCGGGCCTAGGACGAAACGCTTCCTTCTCCTTTTTCCTCCTCTCACACAGATTTCAGCCGCCATAATTGGTGACCCCGACAAACGAACAACAACGCTACCTTCTGAGCAGAGGAGACGACAACATCAACAAACCACGGACAACATCAGGAGGACTGGAAGGTGACTACTCTGTCACTGCATTGCCTGAACTACTGCCCGACCCTCAGCGAGGACTTCTCCCTACTATGCGCTTCTGACGTCATCTTCGCTGCATTATATGGTTTAACGTTTCCGCACCTAAATTGGTGCAGCGTTTTCGTATCTACATTTGCGCGGAGTTTATCCATTGTTTGTGCGACTATATGAGTCCTACAAGTGGCTTAGGGAGCTACTCAACTTCGTCAATTCGGCAGCATCACTGGCGGGCACACCGATAGCACACATTCCAGCGACCTCCTTGGATTCCGGCGGAGATCAGCGTAAAGAGGGAAAATTTGTCCAGATATCGTTGACCACTGGCAAGGGGGTAATGTGGCGGCTACTTCTTATGCTCGTCAATAGAGGGACATTACGACAACACCTTTCCCGCTACTGCCTGAATCTTCCCCTGTTTGTATATATACCGTCCTAAACTGTCCTTACGACATCCCGCGTCTAAGGCACGGGTGAGCTAGATAGCCTTACCGATGAGTCCTCTAGCGGGCCTAGGACGAAACGCTTCCTTCTCCTTTTTCCTCCTCTTTCACACTTTTCAGCCGCCATACACTGTACCAGGATCTAAATAGAAAACCACACCGTTCCATTAAAAAAAAACAAACAACAGAGTTGACCTTCATATGTCTTTGACGTCTCAATTTATAAACAAGTTAGTAACATCAGATTATGAGCCCCTCGATACCAAGTACAGTATTTCATCGATAATTGTCCATAACACGGGTCTGCGGAGGGACAATTATGCCGGAGGGATGTCATTGTTTGAGGTTTGTCGAACGTGGAGGAGAACAGCCGAGCTCGAGAGGCCTCGGTCACCGAGAAATGTAAACACACCTAATTCGAATGTCCTACTTCTTTATTAATCATTATTTTTTTATAGGACTTCGATGACCATATTTGTGGCATTTTTTCGGAATCGAAATTCGGATTAGTGTGGTCTCACCGATATACCCGAGCGCCGCATGGTGTCATATTTCTCGGCGACCGAGGCCTCTCGAGGTTCACGGCCCCTCAAGGGGGTACACCCCACACTAGTGGGGATATCTCAGGGACAATTCTGTCGGAGACATTTGGGACAATTACCTGTGAAATACTGTAAGTTAAATTTGATACATTTTCTTCTATCTCCAAAAGTGAGCGAGTTATTCAGATGGCCTGTTTTAAGTGCCCCACCCTGTATAAGACAGATATGCAGTGTGTCTCGCGAGCTCTGTGCACTTAAATATCTTGGTTATTTCAAACAATACGAGGAAATGTTACTTATAAAAGTTGTACGGTTTGTTGATTGAACTTTTTGGTTAATTTTTGTTTACCCTAGTATCTCGTGATTTGCCCAGGAAACCCGGGTATCTCATAAGTCACAGCTTTTCTCTCCAGGTAAACGTACGTATATCGAGACATTACAGAATATTTTCGAATCCGTCACTCGCCCGCGAACAGGAGGGACTACCACGTTGCGGATCAGTACTCCGCGCGGCAACGATGAGACAATACGCGCGAAGGATCAACCGAAACGCAACGGTGAAACAACAAAAAGTCAGTCGGCTTGGATGGCGGAGAGATCGGTGTACAGTGTACAGGGTTCCCGTGATCCGGGTTAACCGGGAAAACCGACGCGTCTGCCCGGTAATCTGGCGTGCACCGATTAAGCGACATCCGTTGTCGGATATCGTTGCGTCGGTTTTCCGCGGAGCCCGATGGCTCGGGTACGATATCATTTTTTCCCTCTCGTTCCGTCCCGTTCCTTCCTCGTGTCTCTATCTCTTTGACTCGATTCGGTAAAGCGCTGGGACCCGTGGAAATCCCGCCTCGGGTCTGCTGCTCGCCGGTGTAGTTGGACGATGCAACCTCGTTGGAGGAAGAACGAGAATGCGGAAGGAAAGAAGGGGCGGAGGGAGCAGAGGATACATACCGAAACGATAGAGATGGTCGAAGCGGGAGTGGAACGAGCAGAAAGAGAAACAGAGAGAGAGAGAAAGAGAGAGGAAGGGAATGGGCCGCGGTGGGGGTAGGGGGAGGCGCTCGTTGATTTCCCGTTTTCATATTCAATATGATCTGCCCCGGCATTGTATTCATTGAAAACGAGTCAACCGCATGCAAGATCAAGAGCCGGGCGCCAGAAACGAGAGTGGATCATGGAAGGCCTGGCCTCGTTGGTGATGACGGGAGCGATGGTGGTAGTGGGTAGGTCGTTGCGGTGGTTGGATGGATGGTTAGTTGGTAGGTAGGTGGGTTGGTTGCCTGACTGGCTGGTTTCCTACTCCAACTAATGAAAGGAGACTCTACGCCAGGGTCTGGAGGTTGCCGGTCTGCCTGAGGTTTAAAGCCGATGTGTCCTCTTCACCGTGAATCACGACGAGAGCATGCCGGACTAGTTTACCCCGGGGGTGGGCGCACCACGGGGACCCGAGGATGGGGGATGCTGCTACTAGATCATTCATCGAGGGATCATTTATCTTTTAAGACTCGCCTTGCCCGGTGAATGCCGGAACCTCTATTAGATGTCCGGTCGTTTGACAAGTTTCAACGTTCGCGTCGCTTCTTTCTGGACATTCTCGACACGCAACCTTTCCGGACCAGTTTCGCGGGAACGTTGGATCTTGCCCGGGTCTTTCGTAACTTTCCTACGAACCGTGTTATCCTTCACCGCACCGAGTCTCCGCGACTCCATTCCGAAGCGTTGGGACATTTGATGATGAAGGCTTCAAGCATATTACGGAGTTGTTGACGAATTTTAGGGGGTCCGATCAAAGACACGTCGCTTTTCGCTGTATGCACAGTTGGGGACAAAATTAAGTGGACAACCATTAAAAACTATTAGCGTTTGAAAAATTGGGCAAAAATGTATTTCTGAATTATGTTAGAGAAGATGTTATTGGCGCAAGGTTCGATCTTTTTGAAATTCAACGACAAATTTGCAATTTAATTAATGCCCAACGTTTTGATACAGTTGCGGATCATTGTCAAGGGAATATTTGCTGTGCACTGTTTTTAATAAAGCCGGGAAAAAGAATTATTTTTAAATACAACTGAGTAAGAGTTACGTTGGCAACGTGATTGTGTCATCGTCATCATTACGCGTTGTTTACGGCGGGTGGACATTTACATATCATAATAAATGTTCGAAATGTTGACCATCCTCATTTATGCAATATTGCAATCTTGCATTAAATGATCTGTAGGCATTGTCGATTTCCTGAGACGTAATTGAAGCACATGCTGCAGTAATTATTACGATTTTTAGAATTTACACTACCGGTATTTTTAAATTGTTTTACCACAACGGAAAATCCGTGTAACGAAGGACAAATACGATTCACAAATTTTTCACGATACAAATGTACTGGTTGCCTCAAAGATTGGTGGCTTTCGCCATAAGCGAAAACCATATCGATACGCTGTTTACTATGAAAAATATTTCAAACATTTATTGTGGTTTGTAAAGGTCAACCCGACGTAAACAACGCGTAATCTTTGCTGAAACACGTAAATTTTAAACTTCCACATTTTATCCGCTCCAACATGATTATTTTTGCTCAAGGTCATTTCAAGGTCAAAAAGGTAGAATCCACTAAATTCAGTTTTTTATTGTCTATCATGCTGTCGTAAAAAAAAATATACTATTCTATTTGAAAAAACATCGGTGAATTTCATTAAAAAACACGACATAAAAAATTTTTTTCTTCACCATTATATTTGCCCCCTGCAATAGTGTCATTCTGTCCTCTGAAGTCTTCTGATAGGACTGTAAATACGACAGATATTTAGGTGTTCCCATTTATGTGGGACACCCTGTATTAGCAATTAATGGTTTCTTCACCAGGAATATAGCGCGGAGCTCAAAGTGCAAAAATCTGCCTCAGTGATATTCAAATTAACGATTCGCCAGCGTTTTTCGTTCATTTCGGCATTTGGCCCACTGAAACGACTTTTTATTTATTCTTCAATAGACCGAGCACTCGAACCGCACCTACCGTATACGGTAGTATTCATAAAAATGTAAATTGCTAGCATTCAAACTGATTGTGTTCTCAACGAACAATCTATATAAATTCGATTCAATTTTTCTTACTTTTAATAAAGGTTCAGCTTATATCATTAAAACGATCATGCACTATAAATGATATTCTTCTAGCACAGGAAAAGTTCTAACCCCTTCGCTTACAATATCGTCTGAGAGACGCGATGAAGATTCTGAACAGAGTTTAATAAAGATGTATATTATTAATTTCCTTTAAACCGAAATATAATTCTATTTTGTTGTTGTTAATGTACAGCCACTGGATAACATATAGACATGCAATAGATATACATTTTCTCCTTTTCCTAAGAAATTATGAACTACAAAGGAGCTATTTCAACTAAAAAATCAAACATTTCTTCTAACCTAAAATATTTCCATCGTACAAAAGTTTTTTTCATTATATGCGTACGAAACTGATATAGTATCTCATACAATATTGAAATGTTTAGTAATTTATTACATATGAACAAATTTAATCGTGTATACAATATTCTGAATAATGGTGTTGCAATTTGTAGTGGCGCCTCAGAGTCGCCATTCGAGTGCTAAGGGTTAATATCACAAAACTAAACTTCTTAGTTTTTGTTTTATTAAATATATTGCTTTGATTTTGTGTAATTGATTTAACACGTTCAGCGCCATGTCAACCATATATGGGTGACAGAATAATTTATACAGAATTGAAAATTAATTTTTACGTTGGTAGATTGAGTGTACAAAATTTCCTTACGATCTGGGGAATAGAAGAGGTTAGAAACAGTAATTAACCCTTTGCACTCGGAACTATTTCAACTAAAGAATCAAACATTTCTTCTAACCTAAAATATTTCCATCGTACAAAAGTTTATAGTATCTCATACAATATTGAAATGTATAGTAATTTATTACATATGAACAAATTTCATCATGTAAACAATATTCTGAATAATGGTGTAGCAATTTGTAGTGGCGCCTCAGAGTCGCCATTCGAGTGCTAAGGGTTAATATCACAAAACTAAACTTCTTAGTTTTTGTTTTATTAAATATATTGCTTTGATTTCGTGTAATTGATTTAACACGTTCAGCGCCATGTCAACCATATATGGGTGACAGAATTATTTATACAGAATTGAAAATTAATTTTCACGTTGGTAGATTGAGTGTACAAAATTTCCTTACGATCTGGGGAATAGAAGAGGTTAGAAACAGTAATTAACCCTTTGCACTCGGAACTATTTCAACTAAAGAATCAAACATTTCTTCTAACCTAAAATATTTCCATCGTACAAAAGTTTATAGTATCTCATACAATATTGAAATGTATAGTAATTTATTACATATGAACAAATTTAATCATGTAAACAATATTCTGAATAATGGTGTAGCAATTTGTAGTGGCGCCTCAGAGTCGCCATTCGAGTGCTAAGGGTTAATATCACAAAACTAAACTTCTTAGTTTTTGTTTTATTAAATATATTGCTTTGATTTTGTGTAATTGATTTAACACGTTCAGCGCCATGTCAACCATATATGGGTGACAGAATTATTTATACAGAATTGAAAATTAATTTTTACGTTGGTAGATTGAGTGTACAAAATTTCCTTACGATCTGGGGAATAGAAGAGGTTAGAAACAGTAATTAACCCTTTGCACTCGGAGCTATTTCAACTAAAAAATCAAACATTTCTTCTAACCTAAAATATTTCCATCGTACAAAAGTTTTTTTCATTATATGCGTACGAAACTGATATAGTATCTCATACAATATTGAAATGTATAGGAATTTATTACATATGAACAAATTTAATCATATAAACAATATTCTGAATAATGGTGTAGCAATTTGTAGTGGCGCCTCAGAGTCGCCATTCGAGTGCTAAGGGTTAATATCACAAAACTAAACTTCTTAGTTTTTGTTTTATTAAATACAATTGCTTTGATTTCGTGTAATTGATTTAACACGTTCAGCGCCATGTCAACCATATATGGGTGACAGAATTATTTATACAGAATTGAAAATTAATTTTTACGTTGGTAGATTGAGTGTACAAAATTTCCTTACGATCTGAGGAATAGAAGAGGTTAGAAACAGTAATTAACCCTTTGCACTCGGAACTATTTCAACTAAAGAATCAAACATTTCTTCTAACCTAATATATTTCCATCGTACAAAAGTTTTTTTCATTATATGCGTACGAAACTGATATAGTATCTCATACAATATTGAAATGTATAGTAATTTATTACATATGAACAAATTTAATCATGTAAACAATATTCTGAATAATGGTGTAGCAATTTGTAGTGGCGCCTCAGAGTCGCCATTCGAGTGCTAAGGGTTAATATCGCAAAACTAAACTTCTTAGTTTTTGTTTTATTAAATATATTGCTTTGATTTTGTGTAATTGATTGAACACGTTCAGCGCCATGTCAACCATATATGGGTGACAGAATTATTTATACAGAATTGAAAATTAATTTTTACGTTGGTAGATTGAGTGTACAAAATTTCCTTACGATCTGAGGAATAGAAGAGGTTAGAAACAGTAATTAACCCTTTGCACTCGGAACTATTTCAACTAAAGAATCAAACATTTCTTCTAACCTAAAATATTTCCATCGTACAAAAGTTTTTTTCATTATATGCATACGAAACTGATATAGTATCTCATAAAATATTGAAATGTTTAGTAATTTATTACATATGAACAAATTTCATCATGTAAATAATATTCTGAATAATGGTGTAGCAATTTGTAGGGGCGCCTCAGAGTCGCCATTCGAGTGCTAAGGGTTAATGCTATGGTTTTTGGGGTATTTCATTTCAAAATTTGAAATGCGTCAAATTGACGGGTCCCGTAAACCTAGTGTTAAAAAAATGCATAAAATCCGCAGTATAATTACAATATAATGCAGTATTAGACCTGTCGGATAAGCTTCTCTTCCCGCAAGAGATTGGAATAATTAAATTGTAGAATTTGGTACTGTCACAATCAATTACATTACATAAATACACTTGTAACAAATGAAGGCATGATTTTCGGCGCGGTTGTACGTCACTGACAAGGGAACATATTCAGATGCGAAAATCCGATTTTGATGAAACTTATGGGAGCTTATAGTGCTTTGAAAAATATATGACACTTGTGTTTTTTTTATCGGCAACCATCCACTTTGAAGGGGTGAAAACAGCCCTCAAAGTTGGGGGTCAAAACCATATTTTTTGAGATATCTCGGAAACCAGTGGTTGAAAAAATTTGAATTTTTTTTTCAATTGTGTGTTTTTCAATGGGAAATGTAGTCGCGCATGAAAATTTTAACAAAAGTTTAACCTGATTTACAGGTACAGAGAAGAAGGGTACATGAATTTCGAAACGTTTTTTTATTAACTCCCTCAAACTCTACAATTTGTCCCAGTGGACATTCGGTAGATTGTTTTAACAAGATAAGTAGATTTAGCCCGTTGATATTTTCCCAGTAAAAAATATCTTTTTAGAGAACACAACTTTAAGCCTTGTGTAGAAGATCAGTTGGGTGATTCCTGCGTAGTCTTCTAGGCAGGTTTTCTGTATAGAACTTCTTTGCTGCTTCGTTTGGATGATTTTCCAGTCTGAGTTGGTATCTGTTGCATAGACGGTTTATCTCCTCTTCCACGGAATTGACCTTGAGGTCCTTGCGAATTTGCTCATTTCTCACGTACCACGGTGCATTTACAATGGTTCTAAGGATAATGGATTGTAGTGCTTCAAGTTTGGATATGTGGCTTTTTGCAGCAGTCCTCCACATTTCTATGCCATAAGTCCATATTAGTTTAATTATAGATTTATATATTAATAGTTCATTGTTCATATTTAATCTTGAATTTTTACATGTAACCCAGTACATGGTGCGTCTTTTTAAGCGGATTTGCTCTATTTTGGTTTTTATATGATGCTTCCAGGTCATTCTTGCCTCTAGATGCGTGCCTAAGTATTTCACAGTTTCAGTTTGAGGAATAATGGTTCCATTTAGGGTGATAGGTGGGACACTGCCTTTTCTTAGAGTGAGCGTGATGTGTTTGCACTTGTCAGAATTTACTTTTATTTCCCATCTATTTAACCACTGCTCAATTTTTAGAGAGTGTTGCTTGAGTATAGAGTGAGCTTTTGTGGGATCAGAGTGTGAGGCTAAAATAGCAGTGTCGTCCGCGAAGGTAAATATCATTGATTCTAACGTAGTAGGGATATCTGCAGTGAATAGCGTGTACAAAACAGGACCTAAAACACTGCCCTGCGGTACTCTTGCTTCAATGCTGTGGACTTCCGAGTATGACTCCTGCACCTTCACGAAAAACGCTCTGTCTTCAAGATAAGATAGCCACGCTGCTTCTTTAGCTACTAATAAAACAATAAACGACACATAACCCAGTGGTATTGTTTAAAATACTATACACGTCTATACTAAATGCTTATATTTCGATAAAACAGAAATAAAACAAGATAAAACAGAATTCCTTCCTACGCACATCAGCTGCAAGACTATCTTCCATTATGCATAATTATTGTTAAATTGGAAAAAAGAAGAAAATCCTGAAACATGTATCCCCTATTTTGGATCAAAGATCGCACACCCAAGTGTACATTAAAATGAACTAACAATAAATAAGAGAAACTGCAAAAACAAATCAAATTTTTAATATATTGTTTATAAAAAAAACTTTTGTTCAAATTTTCACGCGCGACTACATTTCCTATTGAAAAACACACAATTGAAAAAAAAATTCAAATTTTTTCGACCTCTGGTTTCCGAGATATCTCAAAAAATATGGTTTTGACCCCCAACTTTGAGGGCTGTTTTCACCCCTTCAAAGTGGATGGTTGCCGATAAAAAAAAACACGTGTCAAATATTTTTCAAAGCACTATAAGCTCCCATAAGTTTCATCAAAATCGGATTTTCGCAATCTGAATATGTTCCTTTGTGAGCCCGGGTTTCTTTTGAGAACTCCAAGAAAATCGCAATACAATTCGCCGCAGAGTGGAGAGGGGATGGGTGGGCGACAATCCTTCTCGCCGCATCGGCGAAAATGCGTCCAATTATCAGGGTCCCATTAAAATCATGTTCGGAGATGCAATAACAAAAACCTCACCACCGGTCAAAGAGAAAGAGAGAGAGAGAGAGTAGTCCTCGGTGATTAAAGATCCTCGGGTAGGGTCGAGACTTTTAATCACGATAAGCGCGAGCGTTCGCTACCTCTTGGCGGATCGAGAGAGAGTGGCATAATAACGAAGGGCCGTCCGAGAAGAATCTTGTCCCGTCGTTTGGTCCTCCGGGTGTGTCATCTTCAGCTTTCGTCGCTTCCACCTATACTGAGCGGAGGAATGGGTGGGTGGGGTGGTACGAGGGTGGTAAGGGGATGAGCGAGAACGCGCGCGGCGCGGCGGTGTGTGCGGGGGGCGTCGCGACGTCACGTTCGCGCCGCAAAAGAGGACGGGGCTGCAAAGAAACGAGTATCGCCATTGTGGCAGAAAAATGGGAGAGTCCCTAATAGTGATACAAACGCGGGCGAGCGTGTATGGTTGCGCGCATGGTGTATGTGTGTGTGTGTGAGCGCGCGCGGCAGAAGCGAGAGAGGATGTGGCCGGAGGGAAAAGAAAAAACGAAGGGTGAGAGTAACCCGCGTTGCCTTGTATACATCGGGACGAAAGAAACCCGGAGGGTAGCCGGGGGGTTGGGAACGGGGGAGGGGTGGAAGGCGAGTCTCGCGAGGGGTGGTCCGAGAAAGGGGGTCACCGCACCGGTTGAAAAGAGAAAATATCCGCGAGAAGTTAACAGCAACGATATCCGAGTCGAGTCCGCAGCTGGCGAGCACACCGCGGATGAGATGGATGGTGCAGAATGTAGATCGTTGGGAGGGATGCAGATGGACGGAAGGACGGATGGGACCGGTGAAGGGTTGCAAGTGAAAAGGGACGCGCGGCGTGGCAGCAGCGTTGCAGCGCGGCGCTCGGTGCAACCCTATAGGCGAGTGTACGCGGCTCACCTCTATCGGGGTGCAGCCAGAGTGGTGGCACGGGGCGGAGCGATGGCAATAGGAGGGTTACAACCGGCCTCTCGCGGGGTGCTTTTTCGGAGGGTTGGATCAGCGCGGCGCTCGATGCGCGACGCTCGAACACCGGCCGACACCGAGAGAGCGGCCCGCGCGCACCGCGCCGGGATTTTTCATCCCGCGATTCGATCGCGATAACAGCCGACGACTTAAGGCTATTTTTTCGTAGCCTTCGTGCCCCCGGACTACCCTCAACAATTGAATTTGTTTATTCTCTCCTCGAGGAGATCGCTCGACTGTGCGAATCCCAATTTTTCTATCAAACCGACTCGCGGGGAAAATATTTTTTAAGCTCGCAACCTCCTGCATTTTACAACACAATAGGGACGTAGATCTATAAACCTGTTGATGCATTATGCGTTTGAATCCGTTTGACCCACTCGCATAATTGTTTTTTCTGTTTTACTACAAAGCGAAGTATTTTTTAAACTTCGAACGCAATATTGTTGAATTATGCAACATACTGGGGACGTACATCTACAAACCTATTGATGCATTATGCGTTTGAGCCCGTTTGACCCAGTCGCATAATTATTTTTTCATTTTTACTACAAAGCAAAGTATTTTTTAAACTTCGAACGCAATATTGTTGAATTTTGCAACATACTGGGGACGTACATCTACAAACCTGCTGATGCATTATGCGTTTGAATCCGTTTGACCCACTCGCATAATTATTATTTCTGTTTTACTACAAAGCAAAGTATTTTTTAAACTTCGAACGCAATATTGTTGAATTATACAACATACTGGGGACGTACATCTACAAACCTATTGATGCATTATGCGTTTGAGCCCGTTTGACCCAGTCGCATAATTATTTTTTCTGTTTTACTACAAAGCGAAGTATTTTTTAAACTTCGAACGCAATATTGTTGAATTATGCAACATACCGGGGACGTACATCTACAAACCTGTTGATGCATTATGCGTTTGAATCCGTTTGACCCACTCGCATAATTATTATTTCTGTTTTACTACAAAGCGAAGTACTTTTTAAACTTCGAACGCAATGTTCTTGAATTTTGAGTGTTTGTAACGATATAACGATGCTGTGTTCTTCAAGGCTGTTTGATCCACTTATGCTTTTTACTTCAGATGAATTCGCAGAGGAAATATTTTTTAAACTTCGACCATAAGATTTTTAGATTTTTGAAGACAATGGGGGTGTCGATCTATGAACCTGTTACTGTACTAGGTGTTCGAGACCTTTTAACGCTGTTTTGTGTTTTTCGGCACTGTTTGACCAATGCATATGTTATTTCTGTAATGCTACTTCCTTAATGTCTTTATATTTTAAAATATAAGGTGATTGTAGGTAAACTATCTTTCCTCAACAATATTTTCAGCGTAACGCGTAATCGAGATTAACAAATTTGAAAAGTAATTGTTTTGTATTAACTCATAATGATTGCAGAATTTAATATATTTAGATTTCAGGCGATTTTCATTATATCTTCCTGAATAAAGACTAAAGAATAAATTAGAATAATTTATTTAAAATTGCACCAAATCACTTGACTTTTTTGTGAGTGGTTATTGATTTTCTAAATAACGTGCAAAGAAGATTTCGAAAAAATTGCAATTAATAAGAGTTACATGAGAAAATAAGAAAGGCACTTTCTAAAACTTTTTTATTTCAGTTTGTAATTCAAATTGAAACTAATTACTCGAACTTCTCAACAAAATTCAAACAATATAAAGACCAATATTTAAGATATAATTGTCTTTTTAAAAGTGTACGAATATTTATCCGATCAACTGTTTACTATCGATCACAAGGAAGTCGAATTATAGGAAATTATAGAAATTATAAGAATTAGGAGTACAAATAAAACGATCACAACTTTTCTGCATTTTCCTGCAAGTTTGACCTTGAATGACCTTGAGCCGTAGGTAATTGAACTCATCTTAAAACGCACTATTTGATGGCGAATAAAAAAACATATCATTCCATTTAGAAAAAGAAAGTTGACCTTCACCTGACCTTGGAGTGTCCACCGGGAAAAGTAATATTCATCTGAGACTTTTCACTGTTTTATTTATCAATTCTTGGAAACATATTTTTCAATGCATTTCTTGTAGACACATTAGTGTTCTTCTAATGCAACAGCTGTCAATTTGATTTAACCGACAGAAAATATGTAATTAACACTAGAAAGACTGAAACTTAGTATATACCTATATTGCCCAAAAGCAGTGAAAATGACTGCATCGTGAAAGAATAACTAATGTGTAAAGAGATTTGTTTAAAATTAATTTTTAATATTTTTTATATTGATGACACTTTCATTTTCATCATTCAGTGTCAGATGTTTCACTTTGAATATAATCCGCTTCATCTTCAGATGATAGTCCAGAATTTGTTGCATCTGATTCTATATCGGAGCACTCTTCGCTTATGTTCGTTAGCTTTTCCAATAACTCGCTTCTATTCAACATTTCTTTCATAAGAATTTAGGGCGCAAAAGAAATAAAATAAACAACTTGTTAGAACAAGTATCACTGCATAAAGATTCGAATAACAAGTACTACTAGTATGTAGATACTGCGGTTATTTAAACTTTTAAAATTCTTGGGATCTTGTCGTTGCATGTACTTTGTTACTTTTCTTATTTTTTATTATTTAAAGCTGAAAGTTTTTTTTTTATATTTACTACGTTTTGTGGTATAAATTTTCTATCGCAAAATGAAAGTTTTTTTTACGGTAGACAGAGGGTTAATAATCGTAAATTAATCATTTTTGTATCCGCCATTTTGACGGGCCCCGTACATCTAGTGTTAAAGAGCGAGTGAAGAAGTTGTTAGAAGGAATCGATGTCGTTTCTGCTAATCAGTTCTACCGGAAATATGCACTCGCCCGCAAATTGACCGATCGATGGAATAATCGCCGAAAGGAATTTAATTACGCCGAGGCCTGGCAGAGAGTCGACGAACGACGACGACGGCCGCTTACTTTTCGGTGGGTTTGTACACAAACAGGGTTATAGGTGCACGCACACGTTAATGAGAAAAGGGGGTGCGCGTAATTTACTGGCGCGGAGAACAGCCAAAGAGGGAGGACAGAGGAAAGACGTGTAATAGGCATATTACTCTCGATATAGCCTAGCGTAACTTAACGTGGGTTAATTCGGTATTTAAGTGCGTGGTATCGCATTACACCTCGTAGTAATTATTATTATTATTCCACGCCGCGAATGCGAGATTGTCAAGTAGCAGGGAGGACCCAGGTCCCGAGGGTTTCAATAAGTATACATATATATATACAGGGTGTCCCGTAACTGATGGTACAACCGAGCAGGGGGTGATTCTACATGAAAAACTGAGTCGAAAATATAGAATAAAATATTTTGATACAAGGCTTTGTTTTCGAGCAAAATGTGAAAGGTTATCGAAATAAACTCATCAACTTGCTGGAGTTTAAACTGTAGTTGATATAGAATCTTCGCACGGAGCATATACGCATCATTCATTAATTAGTGAATAAAAAGCTAAACTAAATAGACAGAAAGACTAGCAACAATAAATACGATTACAACCATTGCAACTGATTAAAAGTGGAGTAAAATGTACTTTTTTACATGTGCACTTATACTAATACTTACTCTACTTGTACTGTGTAGTATTTAATGTATCTTACCACGTTGTTTACCACGTTGCAGCCTAACCTCACTTTTCCTACTCTCGGAGCCACTGATATACAGGGTGCCCCGTAACTGGTGGTTCAACCGAGCAGGGGGTGATTCTACATGAAAAACTGAGTCGAAAATATAGAATAAAATATTTTGATACAAGACTTTGTTTTCGAGAAAAATGTGAAAGGTTATCGAAATAAACTCATCAACTTGCTGGAGTTTAAACTGTAGTTCCTCTGTTCACTATAGCGCAGTGCACTAAACTAAACAATAGTTGATATAGAATCTTCGCACGGAGCATATACACATCATTCATTAATTAGTCAGTAAAAAGCTAAACTAAATAGACAGAAAGACTAGCAACAAGAAATACGATTACAACCATTGCAACTAATTAAAAGTGGAGTAAAATGTACTTTTTTACATGTGCACTTATACTAATACTTACTCTACTTGTACTGTGTATTATTTAACCTATCTTACCACGTTGTTTACCACGTTGCAGCCTAACCTCACTTTTCCTACTCTCGGAGCCACTGATATACAGGGTGCCCCGTAACTGGTGGTTCAACCGAGCAGGGGGTGATTCTACATGAAAAACCGAGTCGAAAATATAGAATAAAATATTTTGATACAAGGCTTTGTTTTCGAGAAAAATGTGAAAGGTTATCGAAATAAACTTATCAACTTGGTGGAGTTTAAACATAGTTCCTCTGTTCACTATAGCGCAGTGCACTAAACTAAACAATAGTTGATATAGAATCTTCGCACGGAGCATATACACATCATTCATTAATTAGTCAGTAAAAAGCTAAACTAAATAGACAGAAAGACTAGCAACAAGAAATACGATTACAACCATTGCAACTGATTAAAAGTGGAGTAGAAAAATGTACTTTTTTACATGTGCACTTATACTAATACTTACTCTACTTGTACTGTGTAGTATTTAACCTATCTTACCACGTTGTTTACCACGTTGCAGCCTAACCTCACTTTTCCTACTCTCGGAGCCACTGATATACAGGGTGCCCCGTAACTGGTGGTACAACCGAGCAGGGGGTGATTCTACATGAAAACCTGAGTCGAAAATATAGAATAAAATATTTTGATACAAGGCTTTGTTTTCGAGAAAAATGAGTTCGAAAATTTGTCTAGTGCGCGTGCACTCGGCTTACGACGAGTACTCGAAAATTTCGGAACTCTCGATTATGTCGAGATTCTCGAAAGTTTCAGGATTCGAGAAAATTTTAGGGTGTTCAGTACCCGATTACATTGATACTACAAAAACATTGATTATACGCAAAAATGTTTCAGATGAAAATTGTTCGGTACCAACAGGGGACATGGTGGGACTTTTATTTTTCCCAGTGGACACTCCAAGGTGAGGTGAAGGTCAACTTTCTTTTAATGGAATGTCTTTAATGACATGTTTTTATATCCACCATCAAATGTCAATGACTCAATGTCATTCAAGGTCAAACTTGCAGGGAAATGCAGAAAAAGTGTGATCGTTTTATTTATATTTGCCCCCTGCAATAGTGTCACTTTGTCCTCTGAAGTTTTCTGATAGGACTGTAAATACGACAGATATTTAGGTATTCCCATTTATGTGGGACACCCTGTATAGTACCCTATTATCCAGGATACTTCGGGTACTTCCGATTCAGAATTTATCGGCGTTTGACAATTACTGTTTACGCAATATATAAGACAAAATTTATCATCGAGATGATGGCATCGACATACAAATAATGAAAAGGGTATTCTCCGAAATTGATGTAGCGATTTCATTATTAACACTTTTGTCGCCATCTTCTGGTATATTCTACTATATTCTGGTATATTCTACTATATACTAGGACATTCTAGTATCTTCTGGTATATTCTGGTATATTCTAGTATATTCTAGTACATTCTGGTATATTCTAGTATATTCTAGTATATTCTAGTATATCCTAGTATATTCTAGTATATTCTAGAATATTCTAGTATATTCTAGTATATTCTAGTATATTCTGGTGTATTCTGGTGTATTCTAGTATATTCTACTATATTCTAGTATAATGTAGTATATTCTAGTATATTCTGGAATATTCTAGTATATTTTGGTATATTCTAGTATATTATTTATACAGTCTACTTATAATAAGAATCCCGTAATTTTGTGTAATAAATTTCTCTAATCTCAGTTAGGAGTGAAACACGTTCCCGGAGGGAGACTTGTTTCGACACCGATGAAATTTGTAGCCTCCGTCCCCATTCTTCGTGCGTTTTCACGGCTCCTACGGTTAAATCGTGTTTCAATTTTAAATGGTATAGTTTGCAGTCCGGCCGTGTGGCCGACACGTGCGAATCTAGCCAGCCAGAAGAGATTCGATTCGACGCAAGAACGTTTTTTTGGATTAGCCGATACCAGACGATCCGGCCTGGAGAATTGCAATTTTAAACATCTGACATCGCCATGCGTGTCAAATCACAATGCCGCCATTCCGGATGGTTGCGTTGATTCGCGTTCCCGTTCTCGTAATCGTGTACGTGACATCGAGAAATGCTTAATCGCGAAAAGCCTGAAACAAGCCTCGAAATAAACAGGTACCTACAATTTAAAAAAAAAAAAATTCTGTTTCAACTTATACGTTTCGTTCAACAAAACATCCGTTCCTGTGGAATTTTTACGAAAATAATTCTTCGAAACTTTTACAGAAAGTATTCTCGTGGAACAGATTCTGTACATTAAAAGTTTTATGGAGACAAATTTGTTGGCAACGTTTATTAAAAAAGTTCCTATAAAATAAATAAAACTCCGAATTATTGTGTGCTAGATTGACTTAACAATATTTTGTAATATTATTTGCAAATTAAAGAAACTGTACCGAAATCGAAACACATGTACCGTATTTATGTATAGTATAGTAAGGTATGTTTTGGCAACATTTGTTAAGAAAGTTCCTATAAAATAAATGAGACACCGAATTATTATATGCTAGATTTACTTAACAATATTTTGTAATATTATTATGAATTAAAGAAACGGTACCGAACACAAAACACAAGTACTGTATTTATGTATAGTATAGTAAGGTATGTTTTGGCAACATTTGTTAACAAAGTTCCCATAAAATAAATGAGACACCGAATTATTATATGCTAGATTTACTTAACAATATTTTGTAATATTATTATGAATTAAAGAAACGGTACCGAACACAAAACACAAGTACTGTATTTATGTATAGTATAGTAAGGTATGTTTTGGCAACATTTGTTAACAAAGTTCCTATAAAATAAATGAGACACCGAATTATTGTGTGCTAGATTTACTTAACAATATTATGTAATATTATTTGCAAATTAGAGAAACGGTACCGAACACAAAACACAAGTACTGTATTTATGTATAGTATAGTAAGGTATGTTTTGGCAACATTTGTTAAGAAAGTTCCTATAAAATAAATGAGACACCGAATTATTGTGTGCTAGATTTACTTAACAATATTTTGTAATATTATTTGCGAATTAAAGAAACGGTACCGAACACAAAACACAAGTACTGTATTCATGTATAGTATAGTAAGGTATGTTTTGGCAACATTTGTTAAGAAAGTTCCTATAAAATAAATGAGACACCGAATTATTGTGTGCTAGATTTACTTAACAATATTTTGTAATATTATTTGCGAATTAAAGAAACGGTACCGAACACAAAACACAAGTACTGTATTTATGTATAGTATAGTAAGGTATGTTTTGGCAACATTTGTTAACAAAGTTCCTATAAAATAAATGAGACACCGAATTATTGTGTGCTAGATTTACTTAACAATATTTTGTAATATTATTTGCGAATTAGAGAAACGGTACCGAACACAAAACACATGTACTGTATTTATGTATAGTATAGTAAGGTATGTTTTGGCAACATTTGTTAAGAAAGTTCCTATAAAATGAATAAAACGCCGAATTATTATGGGCTAAACAATAATTTAATTCCTATCACAAAGAAATTTTCCAGAGGTGACGGCGGGATTTGAAACTCACGACCACAGCGTTTGCAGTCACGACCTCTATCCACTGAGCCACTGCGCGGCCCTTTAAATCGATTTTATTCGAAATTTTCTCCTCTGCTATATCCGCACGCAGGTATTTTGTTCTTGTAGCATATTGTTTAGGTTAGGTATTCCATATTGTGTTTTTAACCCTATATAACTAAGCTTTCTTAACACTAGGTTTACGGAGCACTAAAATTGATTATTTTACATTGCTTTATAAAAATAATAAAATTGTATTTACTTAGATCTTCAGCGATTTTTATTGTAATATATACACAAAAAAATATATCTATTTAATAATTCCTCTCGAATGCCTCCTTACACTCTTATATAATCGTAAATTAAAAATTTTTGAATCCGTCATTTTGACGGGCCCCGTAAATCTAGTGTTAAACATGGCGATCAGAACATTTTCTAGCATTAGATGCTCTACCAAAAGCTTTACTTAATAAATTCAATACCAAATCTAACTTTCACTTATTCTCTTGCCTGATGAGGTAAAGCATTTTTGTTGCTAGAAAAAAAAATGTTAATTATACGCGTATTTCTAATAGAAGTCAGCCATGGGAATGTTGGCGCTTTTCACGCGCATGCGCGAGTTTCGGCAGCACCGAAGCTACGTCCGAAGTTTGTGGGATACTACTGGGGCGAAATTAGTGCGTTTGTTATTATATATTTCGTTTAAAGTTATTTTAGTACCCTTCCCTTCCTTATTCCCAAGATGATGAAGAAGAGTAAGTTATATTATATTGTACATAGATACATAAATATTATATATTTATATATATATTATATATATTTATTAAAATGTAATATATACATACGTACCTAGAATTTTGGTACCCTTCCCTTCCTTATTCCCAAGATGATGAAGAAGAGTAAGTTATATTATATTGTACATAGATACATAAATATTATATATTTATATATATATTATATATATTTATTAAAATGTAATATATACATACGTACCTAGAATATATAATATTTATGTATCTATGTACAATATAATATAGCTTACTCTTCTTCATCATCTTGGGAATAAGGAAGGGAAGGGTACTAAAATAACTTTAAACGAAATATATAATAACAAACCCACTACTTTATATATATATATATATATATATGTTGTACATTCATTCTTCAAAATCAAATCATAACAAATTTTGCGAAATTAGCGGGGCGACCAAGGTACCCGATTTTCGTGCTTGACTGAGACTAAAATCGCCGCGCATGCGCGTGAAAAGCTAAAACATTCCCATCCCTGATAGAAGTCATTATTTCCGCGCATCATAGTTGAGTTATTTACGGTTAACGACGTATCTTTTCGTTGTCCCCAAGAAACTAGGCATTCCGTTCTCCTCAGTGTCGTCGTAATTGCAAGAAAGCTCGGCAAGCTCGTTCTTGTAAATGAAGTACAGCTAAACAGAGTACAACTATAATCTGGAGATCACGAGGATCCCATTTCAATAACCGTTTGAATCCTCGACTTCCGATCTTCCGGAATCGAAATAGAAAAAGAAAGCGCACGCGGTGCACGGAGCCGAGCGAAATCTCGGTGCATCAAACGCAGCCTCATCATCCACCTGAAAAAAAGTCCACAGCCGACGTGTCAGAAACATTAACACCATCCGTGAATACGTCGCACTTTCCCCTCGCTCTAATCACTCGATGCGTGATGCACACCGGAGAGAGGCCCGAGTAGGCCGTGGGTTCCATTATCTCTGTGTTCTTCTCATCGCTGGTAAGTGTGCGCCGTCCCCTTAATCTCGATACTCGAGGAATCCGTTCTCGGGCGTCAGGGGTTGCGTCTCGCGGTGCAACGGGGCCGGAAGGAGAAGTGATTTTCGGTAAAAATCAGCGCGCCGCGGCTCGCTCCGAAAGAGAACGGTCTCGCCTCGCACGGAGCGGCGCGGCGGCGCGGCGTGTCTGGGCGGTTGGTTACCGCGTGTACGCATGTGAATGACAAGGGGAAGGGTCTGCGAATCGCGGGGGTGGTGATGGGATGGTTACCGAGGGTGTGTATGTGCACGTCGAACGAACGAACTAGAGAGAGAGAGAGAGAGGGGGAACCGGGAACGGCGGACGCGCGGATCCGCTTGTAGAATAACGCTGGATGAAAAAGGAGGCCGAACGAATGATAGATGAAGGGTGGCGGGGGAGAGAGACGGGGGGAATGGAAAAACAAAGAGAGAAACTAAAACAGAGAGGGTGCAGAACGAGGGACGAAGAGGGGAAATGTCCCGTGTCGGTGGGACGAAGACGCGAGCGCGGTAGGCAGTAGTCGCGTTACTTCCGGTCGAGCGGGCGCTGTGCCTGGCAGCTGTGGAGTTTGCAGGACGGGGGTTGTTGTTGCACATCCATGCGCCCCCTTTTGCGTATCCATCCAGCCACCCCCCTGTCCAACTTTCCACCCCCGCGCAGCCCTGCCGCGCGTCGGCTTCCTCCCCTTCTCGCCGCCTCTTCACCCGAACCGTCACCCCCTTCCCCACCCTTTTATCGTTCCGTATCGTCACATTGATTCATTCTCTAATTCGATTAGTTTAAATGGCATTAAAACAATCCTATTGCGAGCGCGGCCAGCCCGCGATCCGATCCGCTCCCGTTTCCGCAGCTGCTCGCTCTCTTACCGCGCCGGCCCTCTAGCCGCGGTGAGATTCTGGTTCTGGGTTTTCGCGGTTCCGCCAAATGGATTTTCCTCGGGTCTGGGTCAGCTGGACGATGCACGCTTGCCAACACACCGATATTCCTCTCCCTCTCGTTGCGAACCGGCACCCGGATTATCGTGCGAGCTCACGACTCCGATCCCGCGCGTCCGTTCGAGGTAAACGGTCGAAATCGAGCAGAATCGTTTACGCTTGTTTACGGCCGCGTAATATCGCGGTGTGAAACCACGGGGGTAGAAATGAACTGTAATCTTTCATTTTTAATACGGTGATATCTGTAGGCTTAACAATTCGTTTCTACGGCGATAGTGTGCTCAATTTGCTTGGACAGGGTGGTCCGCCCATCTGGAACAAGCTGTAACTCCTAAACGGTTTGGAAATGGAAGAAACTGTCATAGATCAAAGTGAAATGTTTGCACTCGAAGCGTTTACCAAGGATCGGCACACTTACCGTGAGGACGAATTTCGCTAGCGCTCTCCTTGACAAAACCGGGACACCCCCGTCTGGACGCTATCCGATTGAACGCGTCCCGATTGGACGCGTTCCTTTTGGACTCCGTACCGGTTGGACATAACCCAGACCTAGTTAGTTAGTTAGTTAGTTAGTTAGTTAGTTAGTATCTTAGACTCTCGGACATCCGGGCGGTCCCAAGATGCAAGGCTGCATTAAGCCCAGTGAAACCTTTTCTGCCTCATATAGAGCGGCGCATTACCGAAAGAGTTTAACCTCTACCCGACTGTTAGACGGTTTGCAGACCGCGTTGCCAATATCCGTCGGTCGTCCAGCCGAATAGAGGGCAACACCAATCACCGAGCCATGCTACCTATTTTTCCTATAGCTATGTGGTTGGACGTTGGGCAATTCGGTGATGGTCGTGCCGCAGACCCCGTCTGCGGCAAAATCTCCTCCTCCTGGCAGAATGTCGTAGATTCTCTGCTGGGGGAAGAGGAGAGGCCGAGTCGTGGACGAGGTATGCGGATCTGGCCGTTCTCCGGATCGTTCGACCTTTCCATACTCTCGTGTTTCGGTTGAGACATCGAGTGTATGGTCTTGTTGAGCATCTTGCCGATTGGACTCCGTACCGGTTGGACCTAACCCAGACCTAATCCGCCTTATGGATTAGAGGCGAGAGGGTTATGTTGGGCTCTCCCGACCTAAAGGTCAGGCCTACCAACTAAACCCCACATTCTGCCGTGCCCTGGGCTTTTAAGGTCCATTCCGGGATCTGCAATGGCATTACTAACGGAATGGACCGCCCTATCATGCACACAGGGGAGGGGAGAGTAGCTCTCTTCCGGCCAACCTATTTGGGACTCGGTGACGAAAGATACCGTGTCCCCCCTCATGGATAACAGGATCCTCTCCCCCCCTCAGGGACATTTGGGTAACAGGCCCTCCTGTCCTACGACTCCCGGATACATCTTTCCCCCCCAGGACCTAACCCAGACCTAACCCAAACTAACCATATATTTTACAATAAAATATCACTGTATGTAGAATTCGAAAAACAATGATTATAAAATTTACGGCACCCAAATGTCACGAATCCAAACGGCACGGCGTCCAAATGTCACAAATCCAAACGGCATGGCGTCCAAATGAGGAGTCCAATCGGCACAGCGTCCAAAAGGAACGCGTCCAATCGGATGGCGTCCAAGTGGAATACCCCCAGAAAACCGACCTCACGAATAAGGATGTATTGAGTTCCGGATACGTCTCCCCCCCCCCCAGGACCTAACTCAGACCTAACCCAGAACTAACCATATATTTTACAATAATCACTATATCACTATATATAGAATTCGAAAAGCAATGATTATAAAATTTATGGCACCCAAATGTCACGAATCCAAACGGCACGGCGTCCAAATGGCATGGCGTCCAAACGAGGAGTCTGATCGGCACGGCGTCCAAAAGGAACGCGTCCAATCGGATGACGTCCAAGTGGGATACCCCCAGAAAACCGACCTCACGAATAAGGAAGTATTGAGTTCCGGATACGTCTTCCCCCCCCCCCCCCCAGGACCTAACCCAGACCTAACCCAGAACTAACCATATATTTTACAATAATCAGTATATGTAGAATTCGAAAAGCAATGATTATAAAATTTACGGCACCCAAATGTCACGAATTCAAACGGCACGGCGTCCAAATGTCACAAATCCAAATGGCATGGCGTCCAAACGAGGAGTCCAATCGGCACGGCGTCCAAAAGGAACGCGTCCAATCGGATGACGTCCAAGTGGGATACTCCCAGAAAACCGACCTCACGAATAAGGAAGTATTGACGCGTTTCACCTTGGCGAGATCCACGTCGCATGACATTGTACTTACGCCCTACACTTATTCGTTAGGAAGTCAACACGCTCGCAACTTATTTTTTAGCCGTTCCCTCCGGCTCGAAAATTGGGAGGGAAAGAAAAAATACGATCCATCTCTGTGAGCCATGAAACGCACAATATATCGTGGACCGCGTCAACGGCAATACGGAACGTAGCTCAGTATATCGCCATTCCGGCCAGGTCAAAGGCCATTAGGCACGTGAGTTATGAGACAAGTTCTAATACTCTAATAATCTGGCTGTTGATCGGCTAGCCGGCCAGGCGAGTAGCACGGTAGCATTGGGAAGAGCGCTTAGAGCCGTGCTTAGGACGCGAGACTTTATTCTGGCCGATCAGCCGCACGCCTCCCTTCCCATTTCGTTGTCCCCCCGATTCTTCTTCCCTTATTTTGCCCGCTCGTGCAACATCCTCACCCCTTCCGCACCCTCTGCGTGCCGGCGATCCAGCCTCCGTGGATCCTGACTCCCTTTCTGGCTCCGTGGCGAGCCAAGTCAGTGTGAAATTCGGCAGCCCTTATTAAAGCTTACACCCCTGCGATGCCATCGCTCCTCCACACTGACATCCGGGCCGCGAGACGCGCGGCAGCGTCTCTCAAACAACGGCCGAATCGCTCTCCTCGTATCGAGGATCGCGCCACCAACCCTCGCAGAAAACGTTTCATCAAAATCGGGGCCGTTGATGGAAAAAAGGCCGCGCAGGCTCTTGTGTCCTTTTCCTTAACTTTAGATAACTATTAAAACTAGGCTCGGGAAGCGTTAAAAGTGACTGTTCTACGTCGCTTTAGAAAAATAACGAGAATGTATCTATCGAAATTTTTAGCCATTCTTTAACACTAGAAAGACTGAAACGTAGTATATACCTGTATTGCCCAAAAGCAGTCAAAATGACTGCATTGTGAAAGAATAACTAATGTGTAAAGAAAGTTTAAAATTAATTTTTAATATTTTTTATATTATTTACAGTTATATAACAAGTTATTAGTAAATATTAACAAGAAAACAAAATTTACTTTTCCTGGGCATATTGATGACACTTTCATTTTCATCATTGGTGATCGACTCTTCTTCTAATTGAAATTAAAAAGCAGTCAAAGTGACTTCCTTGGGCAATCTAGTGTTAAATAGTATATATTACCCAAAGAAATAAATTTGTTGAACAATTCGAATGAGTTACATAGATTACGATCAGAATGATAAACACAGATCACGTAAGTTATTTATTTGCATGTGAATCTGCACATGGCACGCAAGTAGTGAAGGGTGGAACAGAAATACAGAAAAAAAATTAGTCAAAGATTGACTAACTGAATATTCCGTATTGTCAATCGCACGAACTCCTCGTGGATGCATTGTTACAATGTCAATAATCGTAAATTAAAAATATTAGAACCAGTCATTTTGACGGGTCCCGAACTTCTTGTATGCTTGCGATGCGTTCCTTTTCGGAAATAATACCAAATTCAGATAAAAACAAAACTATATAACTAACCGATACAAATTTTTTACTAATTAAATGTGGAAGACCAAACAACAAGAAAACAATATAGGTTAGGTGCTTCGAACACGTTGCCAAAACGAAATAATATGCTAGAACCATCTATCGACAAAGTCCGCAATCATTTAAATCAGTGGTGGGCAATTTTGCCTCAATTGAGGCAAAACCGTCCACACCGTAGCGCCCTCTGTCCCCTTCCATCAAGCCCGGTACAATGAGGCAACGAAGACACGAGACATCAGCGTACGCAACGAACATGCGCGCTGCATG
Source organism: Sphecodes monilicornis (assembly GCA_913789915.3). Lineage (NCBI taxonomy): Eukaryota > Metazoa > Arthropoda > Insecta > Hymenoptera > Halictidae > Sphecodes > Sphecodes monilicornis. Next base: position 2,998,189 of record OU565300.1, read on the forward strand.
AAAGAGAGGTTGGTGGGAGAAGCAGGCGTTTGAGGGGCTCCACCCGTGCCCACCACTGATTTAAATAGTTTCCAACACAATAGTAAGAATTTTCTTTTTCCTTCGTTCTTCATGTATTTGTTTACATCTTACAGCAACACTCTACACAGTTGTACGCCGTACTTAACCCGGGAGTACGCGCGCCACCAGCACTTACGTTAGTAGGCGCGTCGGTCATTTCGACCGATGCTAATATAAGAGAAATAATTGAATAAAATGACTAATATAGTATAAATAATGTGTAACATTGTATTTTAATTGTTTCAGAATTGTTTTACATAAACAATAACAATTTTTTATTATAACATAAATGGTCACCTGGTAACCAAAGTAAATTATAATAAGTTATAAAGTAAATTACTGGTAACGAAATAACTAAAATATGAAATAGATAAATTAAATAAAATATTAAGTAACCACATAATATAAAATTTAAAATAAATGAATAAAATTAACTGTTGAAATAAAAAAGTAATAATTATTCGACGCTTGATTATCTAGATTCGCTCGCATTATTACAACACTCGTGACAGAAGTAAACTGTATGTTCATTACAAACGAATGCGGTACATTTGGAACATTGTTTTCCTGTTTTACTATTTTTTTTAGTAGAGCAAAAATAACATTTTCCAGTATGTACTAATCCTCGTTCATTGTTTGGTTGTTTTATAATATTTTCTATTTCACATTTTACATTACGAGGTAATGATGTGATTTTTGATCTAGCATGTATATGTTTTTGGATTAAATTAAAGGCAAGTTCTTTTAAAAATTTACGTCGCACAAAACTATTTTTATTATAAGTGCTAACAATTATTTGTGCGTTTATCCCAGCCATATTCAGAACTGAAAAGAATAATCTTAGAGATCATCTGTTACTTTTTCTCGCAACAAGAGAACACCTTTCATCTCGTCTACAACATCAACCCCCGCCTTCGTTGAATTGTAATAACAAATAATTTCTGGTTTATTATTATTTTGTGGTATAATTGTATTGTTATGAAATTAGCCGTCGTTGCTACACAGTATGCGTCAAACTCGATGGACGAAAGCAGACTGACGTTAGTAGGCGCGCGACGGTCGAATAGACCGACGCGTAGCGATAGTATATTTTAAAACCAACACGACTGCACTAAGTATCGCAACATAAGATAAACAAGTCGAGACCCCCTTCAAACGAGAATAGCTGGACGGAAAAAATCAACGGTCGAAGACTTAGATCGTATTTCAATATATAAGAAATCGTCGGTCAAAAAGACCAACGCGCGCGTACTCCCGGGTTAATTCACTAGTTTTGGAATGCTACTGTAATTTATGCTTGCACGGATCGAATTATACATAAGGTGGTTAATAATCTTTTTATGGGGAATAATATGTTACATCGAAAGAATTGAAAGTGACCTTCATATGCACTTTACTCCTCCACCTACAGGAAAACCATTGAAAACTATGAAACTTTCGTTGAACATGCTGATCGCCCACTGACCAATCACAAAAATGATACAAAAATTCAAACCAATTTATTGAGGTTTTCCCCACGAGAACCAGAAATGAGACACCCCGTATAATAAACGGAACGCGTAAATTTGTCAGAAATTCGTTGGAAGCGTTTAAGGCAACGTCGTTTTTGGGAAACGATTCTGGCCGAAATCGGATCGAGAACAAGATCCGGTGCAGACAAATCGCAATAAATTTATGCGAGTTCGGTGGCGAGTCGCATAAATCGTGGCGAGCCACTCAAGCATTCCGGCGCTCTTTAATATTCACATTCCGGAATGTCCCGGGCGCAACATTACGTCGCGGTGCCTTGACTTATTATTATTTTGTGGTATAATTGTATTGTTATGAAATTAGCCGTCGTTGCTACACAGTATGCGTCAAACTCGATGGACGAAAGCAGACTGACGTTAGTAGGCGCGCGACGGTCGAATAGACCGACGCGTAGCGATAGTATGTTTTAAAACCAACACGACTGCACTAAATATCGCAACATAAGTTAAACAAGTCGAGACCCCCTTCAAACGAGAATAGCTGGACGGAAAAAATCAACAGTCGAAGATTTAGATCGTATTTCAATATATAAGAAATCGTCGGTCAAAAAGACCAACGGGCGCGTACTCCCGGGTGAAAGCTACGGTTCCAAGAATATTAATAAGAAATCTTTTATAATCCGTTTCTTATAGAATTCTCGAATGCTTATTCTCCGCAGTGTTAACCACGTGATTTCTATAGGACAGTATAAGAGGTTATACGCGGAGAAAGCGGGATAATTTAAATTTAAGGATTTCTGCGGTCGTGCGTTTATGGCCGTGCATATTGCAGTCGGCCGGAGGATGGACGATGAACGAGCCGGGCTACTCGCGTCTAATTCCACTTGCACCATGGTTGCTTGTTGCCTCGGACTCTGAAACGCTCGATCTAATTGGGTGAAATTTCGCCCCGAGGGAGACGCAAATTTTCCGACGCGTGTGTGTGTGTCGGGGGTCTTGCAAACTTGCTCGTGTACCTGCCCGATGGAAATTTCGGGGAAACACAAATTTGCGATTTCACCGCTATATTAGGAAGAATAGGTATTGCAAACTTTGTTAAGTTAACAGTCGACGTGATAACAGATTTAGCCTTCCATTTTGTTAGGACTAAATGAAATGATCGAACCGAATTAACCCTTTAAGGATAATTCACTTCTGACGTATTTTTATTGGTGTCGATTTACAGTCACTCACGCGTAATTGTTCGCGCACCCTTTAAATCAGAATAATTTTGTTAATTGTGCATAAAAGGTCCAACATCACCGATTTCGATGATTTTTTAATATGTTGTCAGGGTGAAGATTCTGAACAACTTTTTCCTATACATATAACCGTCGCTCAGCCTTAGTTTTTGAGATATTTGCGAAAAACTGCAGCTACTACTACATTGAATTTTGCCTATACGTGCACGTCCGCGTCGTGCGCATGCGTCAGCATGATGCTTGTCAACTTTTTCTACAAACATAGCACGCGATCGTCGAACGATCTATATACCGCGGGAACTTTTCAAAACATATAATGTTGAAGAATGAGTATGTTACGGTAAATGTGATTAATCCGGTGATTATGTATAACTGCCGGTTATTATATATAATCACCGCTAAGTTTAGTCTGGGTTAGGGCTGGGTTAGGTCTGGGTTAGGTCCTAAATATTCAATAATTCATCACATTTATCAATTCTTGAATATTTCGAATATTTCGAAGATATTTTGCGAGATATTCGCAAAAGACTATTGTTATTGTTAAATTATTTGTGAACGGACTTTATATTTTCCACATGCTATTTAATGGAATTATGAACTTATTTGGGAACACATAAATGGGAACACCTAAATATCTGTCGTATTTACAGTCCTATCAGAAAACTTCAGAGGACAAAGTGACACTATTGCAGGGGGGAAATATAATGGTAAACAAAAAAATTTTTTTTATGTCGTGTTTTTTAATGAAATTTCAAGGTCACCGATGTTTTTTTTAAATGGAATAGTATATTTTTTTACGATAGCATGATAGACAATAAAAAACTGAATTTAGTGGATACCACCTTTTTGACCTTGAAATGACCTTGAGCAAGAATAATCATGTTGGAGCGGATAAAATGCGGAAGTTTAAAATTTACGTGTTTCAGCAAAGATTACGCGTTGTTTACGGCGGATTGACCTTTACATATCATAATAAATGTTTGAAATGTTGACCATCCTCATTTACGCAATATTGCAATCTTGCATTAAATGATCTGTAGGCATTGTCGATTTCCGGAGACGTAATTGAACGTCGAACGAATTTATACAAGGAACTCTTACTGGTATAAAGTATGCTGCATTTTTACGCCAGGATTTGTCGGGACTTTTAGAAGAAATTTCGTTATTCCATCGGGAGCGCATGAGGTTTCAACATGATGGTTGTTCAGCGCATTATTCTAAAGTTGCTAGAACGGTGCTAAATACGAAATATCCTGGACGCTGGATTGGACGACGAGGAACAATTCCATGGCCAGCCCGTTCTCCTGATTTGACACCATTGGACTTTTATCTATGGGACAAGATAAAATGTATTGTGTACAAAAATAAACCCACAACGCCAGAGGATATGCGGCAAAGGATTACTGCAGCATGTGCTTCAATTACGTCTCAGGAAATCGACAATGCCTACAGACCATTTAATGCAAGATTGCAATATTGCATAAATGAGGATGGTCAACATTTCGAACATTTATTATGATATGTAAAGGTCCACCCGCCGTAAACAACGCGTAATCTTCGCTGAAACACGTAAATTTTAAACTTCCACATTTTATCCGCTCCAACATGATTATTCTTGCTCAAGGTCATTTCAAGGTCAAAAAAGTGGTATCCACTAAATTCATTTTTTTATTGTCTATCATGCTATCGTAAAAAAAATATACTATTCCATTTAAAAAAAGCATCGGTGACCTTCAAATTTCATTAAAAAACACGACATAAAAAATTATTTTGTTTACCATGATATTTGCCCCCCTGCAATAGTGTCACTTTGTCCTCTGAAGTTTTCTGATAGGACTGTAAATACGACAGATATTTAGGTGTTCCCATTTATGTGGGACACCCTGTATACGTGAAGCTCCAGGTTTACAATTGGTAAAGATTCATGAAATACATTAATACTTCTATGTACTATATTGATATACTAATATTAGAATTGTAGGATCTTAGGAAAAATGAGGAATTCCGCGCCGGGAATCGAACCCGGGATCCTCGCGGTTGTAGCTGATCAACTCTTACACATACCCACGGAATCCCGTGGAATAATAGTAATAATAATAGAAATTAATAAGAATAATGATAATAGAATACCCTCCCACTCTTCCTAATCTCCATACAGTATTTGGTCTAGGAGGTCCTGATCCCACACTCGGCCATCCTACTCCGGCATTCGCCCTCGAATGTCCGTCGCAGCGCCATCGTCTTTTTGGCCTCAGCGCCATCAACGCAACTCGTCATCAACTCCGTCACTTTTCGGGTACACCATCCTACTGCCCTCTCTAGCAGTTTTCCCTAGATGTGTCCCTTACTTCGCTTCGTCGTCCTTTCGCTCACGTGCGACCGTCTTCGCAACGCTTGCTTACCGCGTTCGTCGTCTGTAACCATGCAGGCATCGGTGTTCCCCCCATCCCGGACGAGCCCCCAAATGTAGGATCTTAGGAAAAATGAGGAATTCCGCGCCGGGAATCGAACCCAGGGTCCTCGCGGTTGTAGCTGATCAACTCTTACAATTTTCCTAATCTCCATACAGTATTTGGTCTACGAGGTCCTGATCCCACACTCGGCCATCCTGCTCCGGCATTCGCCCTCGAATGTCCGTCGCAGCGCCATCGTCTTTTTGGCCTCAGCGCCATCAACGCAACTCGTCACCAACTTCGTCACTTTTCGGGTACACCATCCTACTGCCCTCTCTAGCAGTTTTCCCTGGATGTGTCCCTTACATCGCTTCGTCGTCCTTTCGCTCACGTGCGACCGTCTTCGCAACGCTTGCTTACTGCGTTCGTCGTCTGTAACCATGCAGGCATCGGTTCCCCCCATCCCGGACGAGCCCCCAAATGTAGGATCTTAGGAAAAATGAGGAATTCCGCGCCGGGAATCGAACCCGGGATCCTCGCGGTTGTAGCTGATCAACTCTTACAATCTTCCTAATCTCCATACAGTATTTGGTCTAGGAGGTCCTGACCCCACAGAATAATAATAGAATAGAATATAATATACTAATTCTTTCACATGTTCACACTTGAAGCTGTTCGTTTAGCGGGTACCATAGAATAAGAGCCGCGCACTGGCTACTCTCTCAGCGCGGCAGGCAGCCATGAATTATCACGGGAATTCAGTTTCCGAAGGATCCCGGGGTTGTTCAGCGGATTTCTCCACTCGGAACGGAACCAGATAAACTGAGAAGAAACTCCGGCCGATAACGGGGCTCGGGGAAAAATCGAAAAGTGCATTTGCCCGCGGGCTTTTTGCTCAGACATCGCGAAACAATGGCGGCCGACTTACGGGAGTGCATCCCCACGGCCCGTTTACCTGCAAATGCACTGCTCGCGAAACCGCTGACCCGCGCGGCAATTTCTCATTTTTGCCGGGACAAAAGCGCGCTAAATCTTATTGTTCTTATGCCGGTAATTAAGGCGGCTGAATTAGTTCGCGATTGTTCTCCGGCCGCTCCCGCCAGACCCGCGGGGATAATAAATAAGATTCTCGAGAAGTTTCTGACCGTGTTACGCCACAATCCTGTTTATGCTCAACGTGCCACGCCCTCCACCCGCCCCCCACTCCCATCCCCGCTGCATCATCATATTCGAGGAGAGATTAACGACAAAGAAACACCGGTCGCTGGCACCGCATTAATTGCAATCGTAACAAAACTCTTGGACGCGTAACAAAAATCTTCTCTTCCCGTTCCAGACATCTCGCGAATTCTTTGCTCGTTACAAAACCGGCACGTGCGTATGTACCCTTGTAACTTTATTGTTTAAATTCACGCACTCGCGAACCTCTTTATTATCTTTTTAAACGGGTTTGTTCGGGTACACGGAGGTTCCCTGATATCTGATTACGTGATTAGAGTGTATGAAATTCTTTGTAGTTTCCACCTCTTCTAAACTTTTCATATGTGCCTGCGAATTCTTACAATCGTAATATATGTTACGATTCAATTGCAAGTTTATTTTTACATGGTTCCGATGCAGGATGAAGATTGGGTTGCGATCAATTTAAACGCCATTTTCCAATTGACGCAGCGGCGTATTACACTATGGGCAACTTGGGCAAATGCCCGGGGTCTCAAGCAAAACGGGGCCCCGAACGCCAACCAAATATTTTGTATTTTTATATAAAAGGTTTTCATGGATGAAGGAGAATTTATTTCACTTTTTATGCAATTATAAATATGTAGATGTTTTTACAATTGTTTTATTTTTTCCAACGTGAAAGTTATTTACTTTGCTCAGGGGCTACAAGTAGTCATAACGCGCCACTGAGTCGACGCCATGTTTTGATGTAGCTGCTTTAACCCGGGAGTACGCGCGCCACCAGCACTTACGTTAGTAGGCGCGTCGGTCATTTCGACCGATGCTAATATAAGAGAAAAAATTGAATAAAATGACTAATATAGTATAAATAATGTGTAACATTGTATTTTAATTGTTTCAGAATTGTTTTACATAAACAATAACAATTTTTTATTATAACATAAATGGTCACCTGGTAACCAAAGTAAATTATAATAAATTATAAAGTAAATTACTGGTAACGAAATAACTAAAATATGAAATAGATAAATTAAATAAAATATTAAGTAACCACATAATATAAAATTTAAAATAAATGAATAAAATTAACTGTTGAAATAAAAAAGTAATAATTATTCGTCGCTTGATTATCTAGATTCGCTCGCATTATTACAACACTCGTGACAGAAGTAAACTGTATGTTCATTACAAATGAATGCGGTACAATTGGAACATTGTTTTCCTGTTTTTCTATTTTTTTTAGTAGAGCAAAAATAACATTTTCCAGTATGTACTAATCCTCGTTCATTATTTGGTTGTTTTATAATATTTTCTATTTCCCATTTTACATTACGAGGTAATGATGTGATTTTTGATCTAGCATGTATATGTTTTTGGATTAAATTAAAGGCAAGTTCTTTTAAAAATTTACGTCGCACAAAACTGTTTTTATTATTAGTGCTAACAATTATTTGTGTGTTTATCCCAGCCATATTCAGAACTGAAAAGAATAATCTTAGAGATCATCTGTTACTTTTTCTCGCAACAAGAGAACACCTTTCATCTCGTCTACAACATCAACCCCTGCCTTCGTTGAATTGTAATAACAAATAATTTCTGGTTTATTATTATTTTGTGGTATAATTGTATTGTTATGAAATTAGCCATCGTTGCTACACAGTATGCGTCAAACTCGATGGACGAAAGCAGACTGACGTTAGTAGGCGCGCGACGGTCGAATAGACCGACGCGTAGCGATACTATGTTTTAAAACCAACACGACTGCACTAAGTATCGCAACATAAGTTAAACAAGTCGAGACCCCCTTCAAACGAGAATAGCTGGACGGAAAAAATCAACAGTCGAAGACTTAGATCGTATTTCAATATATAAGAAATCGTCGGTCAAAAAGACCAACGCGCGCGTACTCCCGGGTTAATTCACTAGTTTTGGAATGCTACTGTAATTTATGCTTGCACGGATCGAATTATACATAAGGTGGTTAATAATCTTTTTATGGGGAATAATATGTTACATCGAAAGAATTGAAAGTGACCTTCCTATACACTTTACTCCTCCACCTACAGGAAAACCATTGAAAACTATGAAACTTTCGTTGAACAAGTTGATCGCCCACTGACCAATCACAAAAATGATACAAAAATTCAAACCAATTTATTGAGGTTTTCCCCACGAGAACCAGAAATGAGACACCCCGTATAATAAACGGAACGCGTAAATTTGTCAGAAATTCGTTGGAAGCGTTTAAGGCAACGTCGTTTTTGGGAAACGATTCTGGCCGAAATCGGATCGAGCGCAAGATCCGAGCAGACAAATCGCAATAAATTTATGCGAGTTCGGTGGCGAGTCGCATAAATCGTGGCGAGCCACTTAAGCATTCCGGCGCTCTTTAATATTCACATTCCGGAATGTCCCGGGCGCAACATTACGTCGCGGTGCCTTGACTCCGGGACCGCAGTATTTCACTTCTCCCAGGAAATGTCGACGTCGTTCGGTATCTCGTTTCGCCCAGGGGGCGAGCGTAGAAAACTTGCAATTGCAAAAACTTGTCTGGTCCTCGAGACAAAAGGACAAAGTTTCCTACTTCGTAAGAGTTGCCGGCGACTTCGACCGTCCTCTTCCAGCCTCGACCTTTTCAATTTCGCTCCTCTTCTCGGTCCTGCAACCGCCCCCGGCCGCACCCGTCCGACGAACTTTCGTTGACAAGGGCTACCGGAAGTGTATTCCTGCTCCCCGCAAAAACGCATTTCCGTGCAACTCCAGCCGAACTTCGTTCGAGCACCATCGATCTAGTAATATTCACTTATCCCTTCAATGCCGATTTCTTTCTCCGTCGTTCCTTCGGGACAATTTTAAGACACACGCGGACAATCTTTTTAGAGATTGAAATGCGCTGTTACCTTTAAATCAATGATTTCACCGACCCTCGCAACGGAAGGACACGACCCGGCCATCTCCGCATGTTTCTAATGATACACAGTCACTCCCTCATTAATAACTTTGTAACTCTTCGCACTCGGAACTATGTCAACTCGCAAACCAAACTGTTCTTCCGACCTAGAATATTTCCATTCTATAGAATCTTTTGATTTTTCATATGAAACTGATGCAATTTACTCGTAAAGGGTGTCCAAAATGACATTTTCAATTGCGCGCCATTTTTTTTGTGACGAACATAGGGTACTAATCTTTGATAACTGCAATTCGGAAGTATCGTTTTTCTAAATTGTATTTCTAATGATACACAGTCACTCCCCCATTAATAACTTTTTAACTCTTCGCACTCGGAACTATGTCAACTCGCAAACCAAACTGTTCTTCCGACCTAAAATATTTCCATTCTATAGAATTTTTTCATTTTTCATATGAAATTGATGCAATTTACTCATAAAGGGTGTCCAAAATGACATTTTCAATTGCGCGCCATTTTTTTTTGTGTTTGAACATAGGGTACTAATCTTTGATAAATGGCATTCGGAAGTATTGTTTTTCTAAATTGTATTTCTAATGATACACAGTCACTCCCCCCACTTTGTAACTTTTCGCACTCGGAACTATGTCAACTCGCAAACCAAACTGTTCTTCCAACCTAGAATATTTCCATTCTATAGAATTTTTTGATTTTTCATATGAAATTGATGCAATTTACTCGTAAAGGGTGTCCAAAATGACATTTTCAATTGCGCGCCACTTTTTTTGTGTTTGAACATAGGGTACTAATCTTTGATAACTGGCATTCGGAAGTATTGTTTTTCTAAATTGTGTTTCTAATGATACACAGTCACTCCCCCCACTTTGTAACTCTTCGCACTCGGAACTATGTCAACTCGCAAACCAAACTGTTCTTCCGACCTAAAATATTTACATTCTATAGAATTTTTTGCTTTTTCATATGAAATTGATGCAATTTACTCGTAAAGGGTGTCCAAAATAACATTTTCAATTGCGCGCCATTTTTTTTGTGACGTACATAGGTTACTAATCTTTGATGACTGACATTCGGAAGTATTGTTTTTCTAAATTGTATTTCTAATGATACACAGTCACTCCCCCCACTTTGTAACTCTTCGCACTCGGAACTATGTCAGCTCGCAAACCAAACTGTTCTTCCGACCTAGAATATTTCCATTCTATAGAATTTTTTGATTTTTCATATGAAACTGATGCAATTTACTCGTAAAGGGTGTCCAAAATGACATTTTCAATTGCGCGCCACTTTTTTTGTGTTTGAACATAGGGTACTAATCTTTGATAACTGGCATTCGGAAGTATTGTTTTTCTAAATTGTATTTCTAATGATACACAGTCACTTCCCCCACTTTTTAACTCTTCGCACTCGGAACAATGTCAACTCGCAAACCAAACTGTACCACATCTTTACTTGACAAATGCAAAATACATCAGCTTGCCCTATGACGTGGTATTCGTTCAGCCAAAATTTTGTAATGAAACTCGCAGTATTTACAGACTATAAACAATAATAATCATGCCAGCACCAGCGTTGTACAGAATTTCACGAGCGTCCGATCGAAGATCACATGATTTCCCAATAAAAATGCTGGAATTCGTTTACAGGAGTGGTCCGTTCACGCCGATATAACTGATGATTAAATAACAAATAACGAACGAAGCGGCGTTCGATCGTCTCCGGCTTCCGGGATAGAAACAAAGGGTTCCGCACGGAAATAGTGTCGCAGCGCGTGGAAAATGAGAGGCAGCAATTGTGCGTTGTGCTTCACTGGACACGACGCAATGGAATTTAATACCCTTTGTAGCGCATGAAGTAGCAAAATGAAATTAAATTCGAACAAAACGCGCGGCGCGTTCGACGGCCGCCGAGCCGCGGCAGGGGGCCAGGGGGGGGGGGCAGGGGAACGAGACGAAGTCAACCGTCATGTTACCCGCGTTTGTGCGGAAATATACAACAAATGTAATGTAAGCGTCGCAGATGAATGACGCGTATTTTCGCTAGAGCGACACGCGATACGCGTGAATGATTGAAAGCCGAAAAACTAGCGGAAATTACGTCGACAAACGTGACCGTGCCGAATATGAAAAAATTGCGGAAACACCTCTCGGCAATTTGGACTACTATGTTTGCAATATATACATATTATTTTTTTTCAAGCACATCGATGTAGACGGAAATTATTTTTAATTAGGTTCTATTACGCAGGCGACATTTTCGTCTTCTAATCAAAGTATTAGGGTGTCCCATAAGTTTCTTCCCATTTTTTGATGCGAAATGAATACACGATATTTGTTGTTTAAGGTTGATTTATTAAGTTATATATGAACCGTTCTGTTCTATAAACTTCTTCCATCTCTCAGGAAGCCTCATTATGCCCTCTTTCCAAAATTGTTGAAGCTTACTTGCAAAATATTCATCTAGGTGCGTTTTTATTTCGCTTATGGATTTCAAAGATTTATCACGGAGAGAATTTTTTAAGGAGAGGAACATGTAATAATTATATCCGTGGGACACCCCTCGGACATCCCATGGACATCCGTTTTTACGTCCGTGTGTTGGAACTTGGATCAAAATTTCGGACGTCCCATGGACATCCGTTTTTACGTCCATGGGAGGTCCCTTGGATCAAAATTTCGGACGTCCCATGGACATCCGTTTTTACGTCCATGGGAGGTCCCTTGGATCAAAATTTCGGACGTCCCATGGACATCCGTTTTTACGTCTGTGTGATGGTCCTTGGATTAAAATTTCGAACGTCCCACGGACATCCGTTTTTACGTCCGTGGGACATCCCTCGGACATAAATTTCGAACGTCCCACGGACATCCGTTTTTACGTCCGTGGGACATCCCTCGGACATAAATTTCGAACGTCCCACGGACATCCGTTTTTTACGTCCGATTAGATATTTTTGACTCCCCACAGCGAGTACTTTAAGGCCTATAATTATCGAAACTTTTGTCCATCGCTCTGCACGCATACATATACCGTTATTTCAGATTACTGTACACTGTATTGAAGCTGCCATTTTGAATTCGGTGTTTTCGATGTCAAATATGTTATCTCAGCGACCCGAAAACCCGATAACTACAAACCTTCAGAAAGCTGCGATGAAAACTTTGGCCACGTTTCCGCGGTTTCTGGACCACTGGTGCGACGGCGCGGCGTTTAATGTTAACGAAGTAGACTCGAAAATATATCAGAGAAAATTTGTCATTCTCCGATTCAAGTTCATTCGGTTCCAGGAAACAGTCGGCAAACACGACGGACGTGGTTTCAATCAGCGCAGACAATGAATCGTGGGCGAGAAAGAAAAGTTTGTGTCGAAACGTGAGAAGACAACGGGACGGCTGTTGAAGAAGCAAGGTGTCGGGAGGAGAGTGTATCAACTGGCAAATTGGCAGCGGCGGTTTTCCCATGGCTCAGCGAAAACACGTCCATGTCCACGGGTCTCCTCGTGGAAAATTGAGCGGACATGCTCCCGTTTCTAACAACAGAAGCCGCACGAAACGGACCCCCCTGTTGGCGGCGCGGACCATCGGCCGTTTATCAAATATCCGCAGTTAATCCAGTTACGAGCAATCCGTGAGACGACGCTCGCAGTTTGCAATGAGGATGACGGTGAAAAGGGAGGTCGCCCGGATGAGGGCGTCGGTGTGGATAGCGAGCCGCTGATTGCAGCGGGTAATGACGGGGGCCAGGGGTGAGCAGCAGCCTGGAAGTAAGTAAAAATTTCAAATTTAGTTATTGCTCGCGTGCGTCCGACGGTTTTGCGAGCGCCGCGGATATGTGTGGCAGGATGAGTCAGCACGGATAACTAGCAGTTAGCGGGACGAAAGGGGGAACGTTGCCACGTTGCTGCAACCATAACGCCGCGCAGTTTCTCATACTTTTTTTTTCGTATAAGTAGCGTGTTGCGTCCTCGAATACAGTATTTCATCGATAATTGTCCACAACACGGGTCTGCGGAGGGACAATTATGCGCGAGGGATATCATTGTTTGAGGTTTGCCGAACAGTAGAGAAGGACAGCCGAGCTCGAGAGGCCTCGGTCACAGAGAAATGTAAACATACCTAATCGAATTACAACGCGTAATCTTTGCTGAAACACGTGAGTTTTAAACTTCCACATTTTTTTCCGCTCCAACATGATTATTCTTGCTCAAGGTCATTTCAAGGTCGAAAAGGTGGTATCCACTAATTTCAGGATTTGTCGGGACTTTTAGAAGAAATTTCGTTATTCCATCGGGAGCGCATGAGGTTTCAACATGATGGTTGTCCAGCGCATTATTCTAAAGTTGCTAGAACGGTGCTAAATACGAAATATCCTCGGCGCTGGATTGGACGACGAGGAACAATTCCATGGCCAGCCCGTTCTCCTGATTTGACACCATTGGACTTTTATCTATGGGACAAGATAAAATGTATCGTGTACAAAGATAAACCCACAACGCCAGAGTATATGCGGCAAAGGATCACTGCAGCATGTGCTTCAATTACGTCTCAGGAAATCGACAATGCCTACAGACCATTTAATACAAGATTGCAATATTGCATAAATGAGGATGGTCAACATTTCGAACATTTATTATGATATGTAAAGGTCCACCCGCCGTAAACAACGCGTAATCTTCGCTGAAACACGTAAATTTTAAACTTCCACATTTTTTTCCGCTCCAACATGATTATTCTTGCTCAAGGTCATTTCAAGGTCGAAAAGGTGGTATCCACTAATTTCTGTTTTTTATTGTCTATCATGCTATCGTAAAAAAATATACTATTCCATTTAAAAAAACATCGTTGACCTTGAAATTTCATTAAAAAACACGACATACAAATTTTTTTTCTTTAACAATATATTTCCCCCCTGCAATAGTGTCACTTTGTCCTCTGAAGTTTTCTGACAGGACTGTAAATACGACAGATATTCTTTAGGTGTTCCCATTTATGTGGGACACCCTGTATATCCGTAACGCTTTATAATTTCCATCCTGTTTATAGTAATAGTTCAAGTATATTTCCTTAAAAAATAAAATATTAACAGCAGATGAAAGAGTTCAGATCGATGCACGTTGCAATTCAGACTTACCTATCCGAGCTATTATTGTAAAAACTATCATAAAAAAATATCATATATATTTATAGTATATTAATTCTAGAAGCGCCATACAATCAAAATGATCTATTTTTAATTGTTTATAAAAACTAGAAAAATACACTTATCGAGAATACATTGGTTCACTAATTTTTTATGTACTAATCCTCGTAATTTCAATGATGGTGAAATAAAAGAAACTGAAATGAATCTGCAATGGCTGTTGCACTCTCTAATATTTTAACAGCGATCCGCCTATAAATGGATATTTTAATTATAGAAATAACATAATAAAGGACAGATAAATTAAGTAATTACTCTATGCTTTTTGTTCAGTGAAGAGTCGTGTCTGGCTTTTAATTAATTATCTTGCTTATGTATAGGTAGGTCCTTCATGAAGTTACGAGTTAATTAGAATAGCTTTTTATCCTCTTTTGAATCATTTCCAATTGAGTCGCAGAATACTCTCCCTTCGGAGGTAGAAACTGCGTTAAATATAGTGGAAAAAAAGAAAAAAAAATAATTTTCCTATTAAATTATTTCGATTCCCGGCCGAAACGGTGATGGTTATTTCAGGAAGCTGTTGAAGCACACCGAACACGAACTCATCGAAAGAAGGAAGATCCCACAACAGCGTGTGCGCTCGCTCTTTTGTAGGAGCCAGTTTTACCGCAAAATCTTCGACGTCCCGATAAGCCCATGATTCGTTTCGTTGGACGTCGAGCTGGCGATTTTCCAGACTGCTGCGATTGAACATGTCAATAATACGAAAGATGAAGTACGTTCACCGCATTTCAGACAGACTGCGTAGAATGACTGCAAACCGTTAAGATGAATGACACTCGCGAACGCTAGCTGACCCTTATTATTTCCATAACGTGAACGATCGGTTGAAGAAAATTGTCGAGTTGGTAAAATACGTTCTGGCGTGTACTAATGGATGTCGAAACTAACAGTAGTTGTATGTAATATCAGGTGGTGTAGCATGCACGCGACACTACAGTATTTAATCGATAAATGTCGCAGCCACGGGTCCGGCCAGTGACACTTCGCGTTCAGGTATACTATTCTTTGAGTTGTGCCGAACGCACAAAGTGGTATTTGGGCTGTAAAGCTGGCCAAAAATCAAAATTGTAAATATTTACATATAGGGTTGTGTTTGCGTCCCAGAATAGATACATAAACATGCAATCACGTGGTGCACCCCTTATCATTGATTACCCATACAGTCATCCGTGCCTGTGGTTAGAACATAGCATTTGTTCGATAGGCATCTGTTTATTCGCAGCATTCCGTTCGTACGCATCTGTTTCTCGTGATAATATTTATTTCGTAAGTGATCTTTGTGGCGAAATTTGTGATGGATATTGTTACGCAAGGTATGTACATTATATTAATCATATTTTTGTCAATATTAACACTAGATTGCCCAAGGAAGTCATTTTGACTGCTTTTTAATTTCAATTAGAAGAAGAGTCGATCACCAATGATGAAAATAAAAGTGTCATCAATATGCCCAGGAAAAGTAAATTTTGTTTTCTCGTTAATATTTACTAACAACTTGTTATATAACTGTAAATAGTATAAAACATATTAAAAATTAATTTTAAACTTTCTTTACACATTAGTCATTCTTTCACAATGCAGTCATTTTGACTGCTTTTTAATTTCAATTAGAAGAAGAGTCGATCACCAATGATGAAAATGAAAGTGTCATCAATATGCCCAGGAAAAGTAAATTTTGTTTTCTCGTTAATATTTACTAATAACTTGTTATATAACTGTAAATAATATAAAAAATATTAAAAATTAATTTTAAACTTTCTTTACACATTAGTCATTCTTTCACAATGCAGCCATTTTGACTGCTTTTGGGCAATATAGGTATATACTAAGTTTCCGTCTTTCTAGTGTTACAATTTTTTTGTACGTGTTTCTACCGATCTGCAAGCTTGACTAAAAGTACTTGGATTTTCATGACTTTTTTTTGCATATATTAGTGTTTTTAAACATATACCACTCATCGCCACAGCATAAATGTTACGTGTTGTTAAACTTCAGGATATCTAGAATTAGTATACCGCAAAAAAGTTTTCACAAGTCTTCACATTACAAAAAAATAATGCTCCAAATATAACCTCTTTTGGCTGAACTGGACTTAAGAGGACTAAAAATTTTCAAGTTTTCCGTACGCGATGCTATACGAATCAGGTTTTGGTTACCGGAGTTCACTGGTTGAGAAGTTATACACGTGTAAACATGAGCAATTTTAAGCGTTTTTTACAGGTTAGAGCGTTGCCAGATTGGATATTTGTAGGGTCTACTGTTGAGCGCATGCGCAGGATAGATGGTGGGTGTTCAGCGCATATGATAAACATCCAATAGGCGGCGAGGTGTTCTAACCTGACATGAATTTAGAAGAAGAGAACACCGCGCCACCTATTGGATGTTTGTTTAGCATATGAGCTGAACACCCACCATCTATCCTGCGCATGCGCTCAACAGTAGACCCTACAAATAAATAATGATAATGATGCTAAACAAACATCCAATAGGCGGCGCGGTGTTCTAACCTGGCAAGAATTTAGAAGACGTTAGAACACCGCGCCGCCTATTGGATGTTTGTTTAGCATATGCGCTGAACACCCACCATCTATCCTGCGCATGCGCTCAACAGTAGACCCTACAAATAAATAATGATAATGATGCTAAACAAACATCCAATAGGCGGCGCGGTGTCCTAACCTGGCAAGAATTTAGAAGACGTTAGAACACCGCGCCGCCTATTGGATGTTTCTTTAGCATATGCGCTGAACACCCACCATCTATCCTGCGCATGCGCTCAACAGTAGACCCTACAAATAAATAATGATAATGATGCTAAACAAACATCCAATAGGCGGCGCGGTGTCCTAACCTGGCAAGAATTTAGAAGACGTTAGAACACCGCGCCGCCTATTGGATGTTTCTTTAGCATATGCGCTGAACACCCACCATCTGTCCTGCGCATGCGCTGAACAGTAGACCCTACAAATATCCAATTGGGCAACGCTCTAACCTGTAAAAAACGCTTAAAATTGCTCATGTTTACACGTGTATAACTTTTCAACCAGTGAACTCCGTGTAAGGAGTAAGTGTAAGGAAATTATTAAATAGATTTATTTTTTTGTGTACATATTTCAATAAAAATCACTGAAGATCTAAGTAAATTTTATTATTTTTATAAAGCAATGTAAAATAATCAATTTTAGTGCTCCGTAAACCTAGTGTTAATATAATATGAGTCGGGTATGTTTATTTATTTTTTATTATTTTTTTATTATTCTTTGTCATTGGATTAGTAGTGGCCGATATATCAGACCCGTATGATGTCATACTTCTCGGCGAGCGAGGTCTCTGCAGCTTCACGGGGTATACACCGCAGGAGTGGGGATAGTTCTGAGACACTTCTTGTTCAGAATTTTGTGACATTTATTGATTAAGTATTATAAACAAGCTTCAAGAAAAATTCTATCGCAGTGCAATTAAGAAACTTGTTTATTGATAGAATGCGTCGATCACGGTAGTGCTTGCTGTGGTTGGCAAGATTTATTTAGGAGAAAGTTATATCTGCCAAAAATTGGACATTTCATATCCAGCAAGCAAATATTGTGCAATACATGTGAAACCTGTGCGAAGAATAAATAATTAAATTATCAACGATATAAATATTCAGCGTGTACCGTGTCTGTAGTTCAATCGACGTCGAAGTTTCGAATTTCGTGTTTCGCGCGACCTAATTTCCCGCGGAATTTCCTGTCAAAGGAAGAACTCGTGCAATGAATTCGTTCGAGCCGCTTCGCCGCGCTGTCGAAAGATCAAAGATTGAATGCCAGGCCGAGTGACAAGTGATACGCAGGCCGTTTTTAACGAAGATAGAAGTAAAAGAATGATTTGGGTAGGGTCGGCGGGGATAAAAGTGATCGAAACTTCCGGCCCGACTCATCAGCACGCGTCACCCCATATTACGGGTAACTATTCTTTCCGCTCGTTGCGAGCCCCCATTGTGAGGGGCGCCCCTCGCGTAAGCGATACAGTTTGGGGATCCCCAATTTTCTCTCCAGCCCCTCTGCCGCTATTTTATAGAGGCAACTCTCACTGTGACTCCCCCTCGGTCTTCTTCGTTCCTGTTCGTCCCTCTCCTCGCCCCTTATTTTCGATCTTCACGGTGCCCTTCGTTTCTTGCCCATCGTCGTGGGAGTAATTTAAATCTTTCGATACATGGCTAGACGGAAGAAAAAGGGAGAAAACACTGCGCCGCCGCAGAGATGAATGGAGACGCGAGGGGTTCTGGAAACAGAAAATTAAGAAACAGGTCCAAGTGAGCTTGAGAACCGTGCACGCATGATGACAATAACAGCAGCGAGATTGGTATTGCACGCAACTGTAAGGGTCTCTGCACACTCATCCGGGACGGGCCCCGGAGAGTTTTGTTACATAACTTTGGTATAGGCAGGGCTCTCCGGGATGTCTGATCCGGTGTGGTGCCGATTCTTCCCTCACGCGACCGAAGGGCCATAATTCTTGCACTTTCGAGCGCGCGTCGACAGTTCCCTCTGTGCATAGCACAAGATCAATGATTCCAGGGACTCCACACCTCCTTAAAGTAAACTACCTAAACTAACAAGCTAAATCCCGGTCCGGCCCGTCCCGGATGGGTGTGCAAAGACCCTAACACGGTCGTGTACTAATAAGTGCTATAAGGGTCTCTGCACACCCATTCGGGACGGGCCCCGGAGAGTTTAGTTACATAGCTTTGGTATAGGCAGGGCTCTCCGAGATGTCTGATCCGGTGTGGTGCCGATTCTTCCCTCGCGCGACCAAAGGCCCATAATTTTTGCACTTTCGAGCGCGCGTTGACTGTTCTGGAAACAGAAAATTAAGAAACAAGTCCAAGTGAGCTTGAGAACCGTGCACGCATGATGACAATAACAGCAGCGAGATTGTTATTGCACGCAACTGTAAGGGTGCCTGCACACCCATCCGGGACGGGCCCCGGAGTTTTTTTACATAGCTTTGGTATAGGCAGGGGTCTCCGGGATGTCTGATCCGGTGTGGTACCGATTCTTCCCTCGCGCGACCGAAGGCCCATAATTCTTGCACTTTCGAGCGCGCGTTGACAGTTCCCTCTGTGCATAGCACAAAATCAATGTTTCCAGGGACTCCACACCTCCTTAAAGTAAACTATCTAAACTAACTAGCTAAATCCCGGTCCGGCCCATTCCGGATGGGTGTGCAGAGAACCTAACACTGTCGTGTACTAATAAGTTCTATAAGGGTGCCTGCACACCCATCCGGGACGGGCCCCGGAGTTTTTTTACATAGCTTTGGTATAGGCAGTGGTCTCCGGGATGTCTGATCCGGTGTGGTACCGATTCTTCCCTCGCGCGACCGAAGGCCCATAATTCTTGCACTTTCGAGCGCGCGTTGACAGTTCCCTCTGTGCATAGCACAAAAACAATGTTTCCAGGGACTCCACACCTCCTTAAAGTAAACTATCTAAACTAACTAGCTAAATCCCGGTCCGGCCCATCCGGGATGGGTGTGCAGAGACCCTAACACGGTCGTGTAGTAATAAGTTCTATAAGGGTGCCTGCACACCCATCCGGGACGGGCCCCGGAGTTTTTTTACATAGCTTTGGTATAGGCAGTGGTCTCCGGGATGTCTGATCCGGTGTGGTACCGATTCTTCCCTCGCGCGACCGAAGGCCCATAATTCTTGCACTTTCGAGCGCGCGTTGACAGTTCCCTCTGTGCATAGCACAAAATCAATGTTTCCAGGGACTCCACACCTCCTTAAAGTAAACTATCTAGACTAACTAGCTAAATACCGGTCCGGCCCGTCCCGGATGGGTGTGCAGAGACCCTAACACGGTGGTGTAGTAATAAGTTCTATAATATGGCGCGTGGCCCGTGTATGCTTGCTTTTGTCCTGAGCTTAATGTCCGCACTAATTTAAGCATTGTGAAAAATGCTGCATATTACACGGCTGAATACTGTCCTTGACATTGCGTTGGCGTATCGGTATTGTTATTAATCCCAGGTGTAAGTGTAATTATGAATATGAAACGCTTAACCATGTCCTTTGCCAGTGTAATTTGTATGGCAAAGCAATTATCATCTTCATTGTTTCAAGGTTATTTCAAGGTCACTTCGTGTTTTTTAAATGGAACACCATATTTTTGTTTTGATAGTATGGAAAGTGCAGAACCAAAAACAGGTTCAATATATGTCTTTGAAATGACCTTGACGTAATCCAAGGTCGTGTAAAAATGGGCAATTTTTAAAACAGACAGGTATAGATATCTTACCAGCGCCGCGGTAGCAAATGAAGCGTGGTGTTGCCATTGGTCGAGCCGGAATTCGTCTTCTGCAACCGCGCTCTGATTGGTCCGTGTGTTTCGTTAATAACCTCTTAACAAAGCCGAGGCTGTTCTTTTTCCGGCACGATTACGATTTCCGTGGCCCCTACTTTGAAGGTTAAATTTGTGTTCTTGGGGTCATTTTAAGAAAAAAACTGTATATGTTATAGGTGGCAAATCGGCCTGGTTTAGCCGGTAAAGTAGATTTCCTGTTGTTTATAAACCTGCAAATATCTCGGAAATTATGCGAGATATAGCCAAATATATAGAGACCTTTTTTGTAAGAAATTGAATTTCAATTCATTCATTCATTCATTCATTCATTCAAAACATTAAAATTATAACCTAACCTAACCTAAGCTAATCTAACCTAACCTAACTTAATGCGTCAATAATTTTCACTGCTAATAGAGTTTTAATACATAGACATTTCTTGAGTCTCGTACAAGCAGTTGTGAACGGAGCCTTTACGTTCCCCCGACCATCATATCGAGAGGGAGGCAGTGTTCTGCAACTTCACCGAAATATAAATATACTCGGAAACTGCGCAGCTGATAAAAAAATGTCATACGACATAAATTGTTGGAAATTTAATTTTGTACGAAGGTCTCTTGATATTTTGCCATATTTCGCATAGTTACCGAGACATTTGCAGATTTATAAAAAACACGAAATCTACTTTACCGGCTAAACCAGGCCCATACGATACCTGTGACATGTACAATCTTTTCTTAAGATGACCCCAAGAACACAAATTTAACCTCTAAACAACGTTTCCAAAGAGAAACGTGAATTTAAATAATCTTAGGAGTCGCGCAATTCAAGGATTCACTTTTAGGCCGCCCTGTATATTGCCTTGTAATATTGTCGCGGGGCTTATGAAGGTTAAGAGTTCCTCCTCTGCACGGAATCACTGAATTTCTGTTTCGTTCTATTCTTCACTTGACTCAGTTCCTTTGAAATCTGCCTCTGTGAAATCTCGGAGCAACGTTGAGTAACCGCAGAGATCATCGTAACAAACATTCACACGCAACTCTTTTCTAATAAGCCCTGAACGTATTGAATGACCCGATAGAATGAAAGAGAAGAATATGGAGACGAGTTGACAAAAGAAACAGTAAGGTGGAAGAGGATAAGGTTGAAAGAGGGTGAAACAAAGGGACAAGAGACAGGACGGAAGAAAAAAAGCGGGGGGTAAGAGTGAAAGGGGGACGAGGGTGGGGTAGCAAGGCAGGAAAGGTGGACGAAGGGGCTGCTTCTCTCGATCCTGGTTCCGGATTAAACTTTAATTGATTCAACTCCGTGGTCTGTAGTCAGCGAGGCGCATAGGAGAAGAGGGCACTCGCTCCCTTACCAGTGAACCTGGCTAAGGTTGAAGGCCCTCCTCCTTTTCCTTTCAATCTCCTGCAGCAGGATGCGCCTATTATTCTGTTCCGTGGTAGGCCGATAAGTCGAGACGGATCGACCTGGACGGGAAGAAGAATGTAATAATTGCTAAGAAAAGAAAAGAAACCGCCGCAGTTATCGTCGCTGCGATTGTCGTGTACCGGTACCGCCGCCCTCGACAACGGGTAATTATTTTTAATGACGCAAATTCAACTCGAAGCTTTCATCCCACCTTGCTCTATGAATCAATTACCGTGCATATAATATACGCGATCTTGAAACTACCACTTCCGGTGCATCGCCCGCAATAAATTCTATCAAATAAACGCGCCGATGCACCTCAAATAAGTCGAAGAAACATTTCAGAAACAGCTTCGATCCTTGCCCAGTACCCAAACGCTCTCGTACTTCTTCCGAACTTGAATACAGTATTTCATCGGTAATTGTCCCAAATGTCTCGCACATAATTGTCCCTCAGATATCCCCACTACTGCGGGGTGTAGGCTCGAGAGGCCTCGGTCGCCGAGAAATATATAATTGTCTATTACACAAGTAAATATCATCGGAATTATATCATATTTGGTATGATTTTTATTAGAAAAATGCCACAAATATGGCCATCGAAGTCCCATAAAAAAATAATGAATAATAAAGAAGTTGGAAATTCGGATTAGGTATGTTTACATTTCTCGGTGACCGAGGCCTCTCGAGCTCGGCTGTCCTTTTCTACGTTCGGCAAACCTCAAACAATGATATCCCTCGCGCATAATTGTCCCTGTGCAGACCCGTATTGTGGACAATTATCGATGAAATACTGTATTTGGAATATTAAATCTTTAGACTACTTTTTACGTTATTTACTGGAAACAGTGATAGAAGCAACTATTTACTTCACACAAGCAATATTCTTTAGAAATGCTTCAGGAGTATTTCTTTTTTATTTTAAAGTTCCATCAACCTCACAAGGATCAATAGCAACTACGAGTCTACAAGTAAGTGGTCACTTTATTTTAGATTTGTTTGATTAATTTTGTGTGCTTCAAGAAGTTTATTAGGTTTTCGCAGGAGTCCTTGGAGTCGGTGGTGTCTTTGATGTTTCTTGGGATTTTGTATCTTCTTCTTTCTTGTTGGTATAGGGGGCAAGATGTAATTATGTGTTCGATTGAGTTTGTTGTGTTGCATCCATTGCATCAGAGTTTGCCTTGATTTTTTATTATGTAAGAGTGGGTGAGGTTTGTATGTCCCAATCTCACTCTGTTGATTATTACATGTTCTTTCCTGTTAAATGCGCATGCGGGGTTGTAGTCATAAATGTCGTTTCTTGTACGGTGAATCTGAGTTTGGCGGGAGTTTTTTCCATATGGTGTTCCATTGGTCCTGTGGGGCTTTGGTGAAGTTTTTTGTGACCTCCTTATAGTAGACAGGCACATCTAATTATTTATTGTATGACTCTGATGCTTGTTTTGTTGTTTGGGATATTTTGAATTAGTTTGTTGCATTTTTCAATCATTTGGCGATTTATAGGGTGAGTATAGTTCCCAAGTTCCATTGCAGCCATGACACTCATGGAGTCGGTGTAAATTACGAATTTGTTTGGAGTATTGTGGTTTGTTGCAATATTTCTGTTTTCGATTGTTGTCCCTATGTGCTTTAACCCTTCGAGGATTGTAAAAGGCTCAAGATTAAGATATCAAAGCGGCGAATCGTTTACACGAGTTGAAGAAATATTATAAATGAAAAATGAAGTCAAACTCTGTGGTACAACCCCTAGAGAAATGTAAATGGAAGAAAATACTTATGCGTTGTTTGAACATGATTGGTCAATTAGTAATAGTTTCGAGAAAAACGCGTTGCAAGTTTTGTACCGACACTGCTACCCCGAATCATGGTAACTTTGTCATTTCAATGAATTTCCTGTATAAAATTGTTGGAAATCATTTTTGAGGCTCTGTACTTTCGAAATTCTGATTTTTCAAACAGTTGCATGGGAATCCCCACTTAATGACGTGCGGCGCAGTGAAGGATGGTCGCAACAGGCATCTAGGATGAAGATCGAAAGGAAGCCATTGCGAAAGCGCTTGTTTCGATTTCTGTTTTCGATTGTTGTCCCTATGTGCTTCAACCCTTCGAGAATTGTAAAAAGCTCCACATGAGTAGATGCTAAAGTAGTGTGAAAGTTTGAATTTCGAGTCTCCTTTAGAGGTTATGGTTGCGCATCCAGCGTCGGTTTTATGTTTTGAGCAATCAGTAAATATGGTTGACTGGTCGGGATTCGTGTTTTCGATAAATATTGACTTCAAGGAGGTTGGGAGTTCATATTTTTTACACATAGTGAATTCTAATTGCGTTGGAGTTTTTAATAACCATGGTGGTGTCTTAAATTCTTTGTGCTGGAAGGTTTTCGGAAGCGATAGGTTTAAATCGTTTAGTGCGTCAACGGATATACATTGGTTTGGTGGAGTTGATCTTTTGGTTATATTGGTGCTGTAGTCTTTTGGAGAGTACAGTTCGTTTCATGGGGTTATGTGGCGATGAGACTGCAGGAGCTTTTTCTTGTAGCGTACTTTCTAGGTTAGCTATTCCATATTGTGTTTGATGGATGCTTCAATGTTGCATTTATCACAAATCGTTGGACTTGATGTGGTGATAATATGAGACGGGGTTAGATTGGTGTGACTAAATCTCAGTCTAGTCACAATTACTTTCACACTTCTGTTCATATAAACTGCTGGTCATATTTTATGATAGTAAGACAGAAAATTATTTTAATAAAAAACCACAGAAATTTTATAGTGACGGTATAATATCTTTACCAAAAAAGTGGGAAGAGGTTGTAGAACGAGAAAGTGGTTACATTTTTTCGTTTCTAAAAGTACGGTTCAAATATTAATTTAAATAATAAAACAGTAAACAGCACGAACTTATGGGACGACCTAATACTATCGCGAATTTTGTGTAATGTAGTAGATCTCGAATTTTTCCATTGTCGATTCCCGTTGTGTTGTTAAAGCTTGAGAGAGATGTTTTTGGAGGTCTTCGTGGAATACAGGTGTGTGTTTCCGATGTGCTAGTGCACGTTTCTTGCCCTGCTACGTCTGCGTCTTCGTAGGTTTATTTCAACCGTTAGCACCACGTTTTGCTAATAATTTGAAGCTCTTCCTCGTGACAGACACGACGAGTCTAGATAACGAGGATGTTGGGAAATTTCTCACTGTCAGTGTCGTGGTTCCACGGGACGACTCATGGTGAAACAGTCCTCCCTTTCTTATCTAAGTGACACGGGCCGCGAGTGAACGTAGCAAGGTCTATCAAGCTCCGCCCCTGGTACTTCCCCCGAAGAACAGCGTTTTAATCTTCCAGAAGCCAAGAGGCGAAGGGGCGAAAGTTCGCGGTGCAGGAAAGTAACGGAACGAGAACAGAAGGCGGGCAGAGGAGATAGTAGGGGAGAAGGTCTAACCCCAGCGCGCCCTTTTATTTGGGAATAATTGAGAGGGCCACGTGGAAAACAAAGGGCAGGGCATGTCAGGGCAGTTTGTGGCTGAGGTTGGCTGTCCTGGAGGGTACAGGCGACTCGATCGAGGAGCGGGAGCAACGTTCGAAACGGTCACGGAGATCGTAATAAGCGAGAAGCAAATCCCGACAGCTCGATTCTTCCGTTTCTGCCTCCGATCGAACCAGTTCCTTCCCTTCTTATTCCTCCATTTTCTATTCTCCTCGTAGTCGTTGTCGTCGGTTGCGGTGCGTGTTCCTCGAGCATGATCCCCCGTGAGCAGCGAAAGGGGGACAGTAAAAGGAGAAAGAGAGAAAAGGGGGTGGAGATGAAGACTCGAACGGGGTTGGTCGTGGCGACGCGCGGCTAGGCACCGGCGACGTTGATTCGATTTTACGGCTAACAAGAAAATTATATTCGAGATTGGGTAGGTAATCGTGCGAGGCATCTCACCGGTCGCACACTTGCGCGTCGGTTCTCTTTTTCTTTTTTTTTTGTACGCCCTCCTCTTGCCTACGCTCTCGCCTCTTACGGGAATTTCACCCCCTTGCGCGCGGGAAACGTTACAGAAATAACTCGTCAAGGCGATTACCGGTGAAGATTGCTCGATAGATTCCAGAGGGTCGCGCATAAAAGTGCGGATTGCCAGGCTCGAAAATATCCGCGGCAAACACTGCCCGTGCGGACGTCATACTCACCCTTCTACGTAACCGATTTAACCCTTCGACCGGTGCTCGATGTTCACGCGTGAACTTTCCGCGACCGTTACGGCACACAGTGGTCCCGATCGAGAAATACGGGGACATTTTGGTATAGCTTTGAAAGTATTAAAGATATCGAAGTGAAATTTGGAGTGAAGAATATTAACAAGAATTCATTTTTAATACTGTAAAATGTAATATACTTTATGTTTATTTAATAGCCTTTCTTGCAATTTTTAAATATAAAGTATAACAAATTTTAGCACTTTTTTTTTTAAATAAACAGGTCCAAATTAATTAATTAGTTAATAATACTCTTCCACTTGTTTAACGAATCTCTAGTTGAGTAAACTTGTTTCTGTATTTTCCAGAATCTCCAGGTAAGTTTTTAAAATTCACAAAGTCTATGGTACGTGCATAAAGCACAAATTAAAATATAAGCAATAATAAATACAATAAGTTTAATTCGTGATCAGTTGAGAATTATGCGACACAGAATTAAATTAATTATTCTTACCTTCTCTGTTAAAAGTTTTTATTTAATTATTAGTTCCTCAGCCTCTGAGTCCAGGGTTTTAGGTTTATTATTGTTGGACTTTATACGCAAGGAAGATATATATGGATCAGAAGTTAGTAATAATCTATGAAATATATCTTCATTTGTAGCAGTGCGTGAAAATTATCGGCTTTTATTACTTCTATAATTTTGAAAATCGTTATGTCTCCTCTCTAAGGCCTCTTCAGACAATTGACTTATTTTGTAAATCACCTACGCTTTTTGAAATTCGTTTAGCCGCGTCATCTAGCAAACTTTGTAACTCAACTTTTGCATATTTTTCGGTTACGTCTATAGCTTCCTTTGGTGGATAACAATTTTTTTTTCTTTTAATAATGCCGCATACGACGGCCATTGATTGGTTTTGTACAGTATAGCGTCATTTCTAATGGACGTATACTGAAATTTGGACAGGTCTGCTGTTATAAACGTACAAAGAGCTTTCTCTGCTGATAACATTTCTCTTTTATGCATAGAACTACTTAAATTAGCTTTCATACGTTTATAATTGCATTGAAATTACAATGTAACGCTCAAACAGTTGCACGATTCACTCTCGTATGGCTTTGTATCAACTGAATACAGAATGCCAGTGAATATCATTGTTGAAGGTTTATATATATTATAGCATAAACATTTGAAAGTGTGTATCTTCCGAAGAATTCCCTATGATGTCGCTCTATGTCCTGAAAACCTCACTTCGTGTGGCCAAAGAAATTTTTAGTGTAGCATAGTCTCGACGATGAATGCGCCCATAGCACCTATACGCACAGCGAAGCGCGCAGCTTTAAACAATGTTAATTTGTAAAAATGGAAGAAAGGTGATTCCGATTCTTGCAGGATTATATAAAAGAAAATATGCTGAGAATAGTCCACTTTGTCAAATTCTGGGAATATTCGAGAGTCGAAAGATATTCCATGTGAATTACTAAGAATTTTTAGGATTTTCCTCAATGGAGTCAGCATTAAATTTGTTTTAAATAACAAACAGTAATGTTTAATTGTCAGTGATAATTTGTAATTTAAAGATATACTTTTCATTTAAAAAAGAGTGGTGGAAAAATATTGAAAAAAGTCGTCAGGACATGTTAAAGAAAGGAACCAATTTCTTCCATGAAAAATGCTATCTTCAAAACATCCAACTTTAACTGTCGATAACAGTAACAATTTTTATTGCAGTTTATTACTTTTTTCATTTTCGAGATTGCTTGGAAATTGAGAAAGCAAAACATATTCAACAGACATCTATGCGAGATAGTTGATTTTTTGGCAAAATGTCCCCATATTTCTGGATCGGAACCACTGTGCGGCATCATTGCTCGCTCGACACGCTGAAGAACCACTTCTCATCGACTTCCGAGGGGGTAGAGCGTCTGCTTACGTTGACGGGACGCACAATGGTCCAAAATCGTAAGAACACGGACTAAATTCATAAATCTCTTAAACCCTCTGTGGGCAACCAGGGTCTCAAGGTCCGCAGCACAATTTCATTGTTTCCAGTATTTATTTTTCCCAAGACTGAAAATAAACAGGTACCTCCCGTTTTTCAAACAATTCTGTTCGAATTAATTAATTCGACAAAGTTGTACGAATGCAAAGTGTGTAGTAGGCAAACGAGAGAAAATATTAGGAGGTTGAATAAGTTCTCGCTGTTTTCCGAAAGGTGGTAATACCAGATTATTTTTAGATTACTTCAGATTATATTTTTGATTACTGTGCAGTGAAAGATTGTGATAGTAGAGCGAGCAAAAATTTGTGGCACCGTTTCCAAACTTTAAAATGAAGTATCTGAAGTGAACTGCTTGAAATTTATAAGACCTGCATTTTTAAAATATAAGAAACAATTTAGCAAAGAACAGTCTACTTTAACAGCTAAAATAGCTAAAGCTAGAATGCATATTAAAAGACCGAACCAGCGTATAAAGACTTTCAAAATTCTTGGTGCAGTGATGCCTGCGGCATTGGTGCCTCTAATAAAAGATATTTGTACACTTATTTGTGGAGCAATTAATACGTCCTCACCAATTCTAAGCGATTCGAAATTTATGAAATTATAATTGTAAATTTAGAAGGTACATTAAAAAACAAATTTTTAGTGTAAAATGAATTATTTCTCTTAAACGCGACGTAACAGAATTCTTTTCAAAACGGAAAATAACTGTTTTTCGAGCACCGCCATTTTAAACGAATTTTGATTAGGTCTGGTTTAGGTGTTAGGCACGGACACGAGGGTGATTCTACATAAAAAAGATGAGAAAACAATTTGGTTACTAAAAGTGACCAGGTTGTTGTGCCTTTCTAAATTAACAAGACCCCCACTTATCGAGACAAAGCATGCCTTTTTTTACAAAATACGTTTGAATATTATATCGAGCAAGTGTACACAAAGACATCTTGACGATCTCAATGATAGTAAAACAAAGAATCTGAAATCCGTAATTTCGACGGGTCCGGTAGTCCTGGAATTAATTCCTAAATCATTTCTATTGTATCGATTAGGATTGTAGCCTCGCCCCCGCATTAGAACACGAGTTTGATCATTTAAAAAGGTAGAATTCACTGTAGTGGGTATCCGTAGTTGTTTACAGGTATCCTGAAAACTAAGATCGGGCAACGGTAACATTTATAAGGAAAAATTGTACGCAAACCTATCTCTGTAAATACTTCTTTATAAATATTAGGAGGTTGAATAAGTTCTCGCTGTTTTCCGAAAGGTGGTAATACCAGAACTGCGTGAATTTAGTTTCAGATAGTAACGTATCTATAATGAAGTACTACATATATGCAAGGTTAAAATTCAGTGTATGTCATTCCACTGAAGTATAAACAATTTTTCTTTCATTGTGCTAAAATGTCGAATTTCATGCCAAAGAAAGAGTAATTGCGGGGAATTTTACTACGCTATTTTATTAAAAAAAAATCTGCAGCTGAAGCACACAGAATTCTTGTTGACACCTACGGCGACCATGTTCTGTCGGAAACAATATGCAGAGATTGGTTTAGACGCTTCAAAAATAATGATTTTGATCTTGAAGATAAAGAACGCCCTGGCGCACAACAAAAACTTGAAGACGAAGAATTTGAGGCATTACTTGATGAAGACTCGTGTCAGATACTAGCTGAACTTGCAGAATCATTAGGAGTCGATCACACAACAGATTCGAAACGTTTGAAAGCATTAGGAATGATTCACAGGAAGGACGTTGGGTGCTGTACGAGTTGAAGCGATTTTTCAGCATGACAACGCGCGGCCACGTGTTGCAAAACCGGTGAAAACGGTTTTGAAAACACTTAAATGGGAAGCACAACCCCACCCGCTGTATTCACCAAACATTTCCCGATCAGATTACCATTTGTTCCGATCGATGACACATGGCCTGGCTGAGCAGCGCTTCCAATTTTAGGAAGATATCAAAAAATGGGTCCACTCTTGGATTGCCTCAAAAGACGTGTCGTTTTTCCGACATGGAATTACTATGCTGCCAGAAAGATGGGGAAAAGTAATGGCTAGCGAGAGACAATACTTTCAAGAACATATTTTTTACCAATTTTTTAAAATAAAGCATTCATTCCATAAAACAAAAACAGCGAGAACTTATTCAACCTCCTAATAATAGCACACGCACAAGGTACACGTTTTTCAATTGTGCGTAGGCTACTGAATAACAACCCGACTAGAATTTCAGTTAGGCATGCCTAAGGACGAATGCGGGCCTAATGCGGAAGTCATTAGGGACGCCTAAGTTGGGGATGGGCAAGAACCTACTCGAACAATTCGAAGCAGATTACGTTAAAACGGGGGAAGGGGAATGAACACAGCGGAGGGAGTTGCATCGAACTTCTGGCTACGGGAACGGGAAAAATCCGGTGGATCCGTGTCCGTGGCTCATTGGTTCGGTAATAGCGGTAACCCGCCATCCAGGGCGGAATAGCGTGCTTATTGTGGTAAACCTGGAACTTAATGGTCTGTGACCCGAGCACGCTGAGCAGCTCCGCTGGGTCTACGTGGTTATGCGATCTTGAAGGAGCAGGACCAAAAATTTAGTTATTCGTGCACAGACGGAAGAACTAACGTTCCCGGTACTTCGACGCGCCTGCTAGTCGTCTCCGGTCGCGTGGCTTTACGATCCTGTATAATTTCTCTTCCCCCACCCCTCTACGCCAACTTTCGAACAGCGCTTTCGCAATGGCTTCCTTTCGATCTTCATCCTAGATGCCTGTTGCGACCATCCTTCACTGCGCCGCAAGTCATTAAGGGGGGATTCCCATGTGACTGTTTGAAAAATCAGAATTTCGAAAGTACAGAGCCTCAAAAATGATTTCCAACAATTTTATACAGGTAATTCATTGAAATGACAAAGTTACCATGATTCGGGGTAGCAGTGTCGGTACAAAACTTGCAACGCGTTTTTCTCGAAACTATTACTAATTGACCAATCATGTTCAAACAACGTATAAGTATTTTCTTCCATTTACATTTCTCTAGGGGTTGTACCGCAGAGTTTGACTTCATTTTTCATTTATAATATTTTTTCAACTCGTGTAAACGATTCGCCGCTTTGATATCTTAATCTTGAGCCTTTTACATTAAAAAAATCATTAAAAAAAATTTTATTAGTAATCCACAAAGCGAAATTTGAAAAATAAGCTCGAAAATAATCTCAAAAATAAGTCCACTGAGTGTCGCTCAATTTTGAAAGGTAATTCTAAAATTGATTTGACACTGAGCAAACTTTATTTCTTTCAATATTTTGTGAGCTTATTAATCAAATTTCCAACACAATTTGCAAAGCGTCTTCTATGTAGAAGCAGTATTTTCGAAAATTTTGCAGCACAAGAAATGACAACAATCAACAACAATGCCGAAAATCGAAATAAAATATGAATATTCGTGCAGCGCGCAGCCGTGATTCTGGGCGCATCCTGGCGGTAATAGGTTAGTAACAGTAGCGTCCAATAGCGTTACAGATTGGAACATGAGTCACGTGATGTGCTGTGATGGAATGCAATAGAGGTGCCATCTACATTAGTTCCCTCTGAAAAGGAACTAAAATGTAGAGTGTCCAAGGTCATACATAAGTGTTTACTCCCCCGAATTCGACCGGTGTACCGTACCCCTCGTACTCCTCTTCACCCCGTGATCCTCTATACTTCGCCATGTGTTTGCGTCCATCTAGATGGCGCTGCTTTCAATCGTGTTGATTGGACGTCATCGACACTTTTTATTTCGTAGCGTCAATGACGTCCAATCAACTCGATTGAAAGCAGCGCCATCTAGAGGGACGCAAACGCATGGCGAAGTATAGAGGATTATATATTCGATATTTATTTATAAAAAGAAGGAATGCAGTTTACGTTTCGCAGTAATCACTATTACTTTCTACACACTTCTTCCACTTTTCAAGTAGTTGGCGAATTCCGTTTCTATAAAAGGGTGGTGGTTTCGATTGAATAAAGTCATTAATGCTTTCTCCGACATCTTCGAGAGTTTTGAAGTGGGGAACAACTAAGTGATGTTGCAGCGACTGAAAAAGATGGTAATCTGAGGGAGCTAGATCTGGGAAGTATGCACTGATATATATACTATGGATACGGTATTGCCATAAGCCAGTTACACAGCTTTTTGTCCCGAATTGAACAGTAGATTTGGATGCCAGCGCCGCTATCGTTCGACCGGTGTACCGTACCCATCGTACTCCTCTTCACCCCGTGATCCTCTATACTTAGCCATGTGTTTGCGTCCCTCTAGATGGCGCTGCTTTCAATCGAGTTGATTGGACGTCATTGACGCTACGAAATAAAAAGTGTCGATGACGTCCAATCAACTCGATTGAAAGCAGCTCCATCTAGAGGGACGCAAACACATGGCGAAGTATAGAGGATCACGGGGTGAAGAGGAGTACGAGGGCTACGGTACACCGGTCGAACGATAGCGGCGCTGGCATCCAAATCTACTGTTCAATTCGGGACAAAAAGCTGTGTAGCTGGCTTATGGCAATACCGTATCCATAGTATATATATATATATATATATATATATATATATATATATATATATATATATCAGTGCATACTCCCCAGATCTAGCCCCCTCAGATTACCATCTTCTTCGGTCGCTGCAACATTACTTAGTTGATCCACACTTCAAAACTCTCGAAGATGTCGGAGAAAGCATTAATGACTTTATTCAATCGAAACCACCACCCTTTTATAGAAACGGAATTCGCCAACTACTTGAAAAGTGGAAGAAGTGTGTAGAAAGTAACGGTGATTACTTCGAAACGTAAACTGCATTCCTTCTTTTTATAAATAAATATCGAATATATGATCCTCTATACTTCGCCATGTGTTTGCGTCTCTCTAGATGGCGCTGCTTTCAATCGAGTTGATTGGACGTCATCGACACTTTTTATTTCGTAGCGTCAATGACGTCCAATCAACTCGATTGAAAGCAGCGCCATCTAGAGGGGCGCAAACACATGGCGAAGTATAGAGGATCACGGGGTGAAGAGGAGTACGAGGGGTACGGTAGACCGGTCGAACGATAGCGGCGCTGGCATCCAAATCTACTGTTCAATTCGGGACAAAAAGCTGTGTAACTGGCTTATGGCAATACCGTATCCATAGTATATATATATATATATATATATATATATATATATATATATATATATATATATATATATCAGTGCATACTCCCCAGAGCTAGCCCCCTCAGATTACCATCTTTTTCGGTCGCTGCAACATCACTTAGTTGTTCCCCACTTCAAAACTCTCGAAGACGTCGGAAAAACCATGAATGACTTTATTCAATCGAAACCACCATGTTCTTATAGAAATGGAATTCGCCAACAACCCGAAAAGCGGATGGAGTGTGTAGAAAGTAATGGTGATTACTTGACAATGTCTTGACTTTGGAATGAAAATTGCTTCGGGTGCAAACGGTTAATAATTGTGATTTCTATCGATCGAATTTTGAATTATGTTAGAGAAGATGCTATCGGCGCAAAGGTTCGATCTTCTTGATCGAAGAGATCTTCAAGAAGATCGAACCTTTGCGCCGATAGCATCTTCTCTAGCAAACGGTTAATAATGTCAGAGATGTTCGAGAGGATCGCTTGAAATGGGACAGCCTGTATAGACTCAAGTTTCATTCAGAATAACGAAATCCTCCGACAATTGTTATGATCTGCAACAATTATTAAGTCCGTTTCGTTCGCTATGCGCGTATACGATTCCGGGTGTTGCGTTTAGGAACGTTCTGACAACGAAGTCGGAACTCAATTCCGGTGGGTCGCGGCAGCCAGGTGCATTGAAACGGTCTTCATAGAAACCGCGCCGTGTTGTTCCGGGTCAGTCGTCGTCTTGTCTTTGCGAATCGAGAGAACGAAGACGCAGCGGATCGCCGTGGGTTTTATCGTGTCGCAGATCGAGCCAGGATTCGACGATGAGCCAGACCGCGCGCGGCACGGTCGCCATTCCCGACAATGGAATAGTTCTTGTGTAGGTGGGTCGGGAGGGTTGGGCGGGTTTGGGTCGCGAGGGGGTGGCCCCGAAGTATATTACCAGCGTCACGCTGGTAGCGACCCCGCTGTCGCAATAATCTGTTTATAAAACAATTTGCGGACCAAGTGATGCGTGAGATACAATATATCTACAAACATTGTTAGCATCGGCCCAATGAGGATTCTGCGGCGGGGACGGGGGTGGACGGGGACGGACAGAGGGTTTCAAGGGAGGAGGTGGGTTACCGTGAACTCCGAGGGACAGTTCCCTTCTGTTCCAAGGACGAGGAGAGAACCGCCGCACAGTCCTCCCAGCATTTCGCCGTGATTTAATAATAACGAGGACGAAACCCTGGATGATCGTTTCGAAAATCCACTGAACCACGCCGTTTCATTCGATGAAGCTGCGCGCCGGCATGGCAGCGATTCGACAATTTTTGTTTAACTCTTTGCGACACAGGGTTTCAGATAATAAAATAGACCCATGTTGCATAGAAATTTTATTGCATTTTAAATGAAACAAAATTGGTATATTTTTATTAATAAAGGTATCACATAATGTAAAAAACATAAAAAAATACTAATAGTTTAATTAAATTTGTTGTTACAGGGTGGGACTCAAATAGTCCACCACCACAAATATAAGCTTTAGTTTTCATTATAAAGCTCTTCAGTTGCTTATATGGAACT
Source organism: Sphecodes monilicornis (assembly GCA_913789915.3). Taxonomy (NCBI): domain Eukaryota; kingdom Metazoa; phylum Arthropoda; class Insecta; order Hymenoptera; family Halictidae; genus Sphecodes; species Sphecodes monilicornis. The sequence continues at coordinate 3,033,327 of OU565300.1, forward strand.
AATTTTTATAAAAATTAACTTACTTCTACAATTTTTCACATAAAACCAGGAAAAAAAAGATTGTCGCAATAAATCTTCCGCTTGCAACAATTGATGAACCTGTATTGGCATGTTGAATGTTGCCAACACAAGTGAATACATTTGTAACATTTGTTGAAGATATTACCAACTGCTTTACGTAAACAAAACGAAATATAAACCTGTGCGCAAGCAGCTATTGCAATATTTCGACGGTGGGTCTAAAAATGTCCCAGCATGCATTACGGTGCATCAAAAAGGTGGGACACTTTTAATCCCAGCGTGCCTCAAAGAGTTAACACTTAGCACTCGAGTGGTGACTCTGAGGCACCACTAAAAACTGCTATACCATTATTTAAAATATTGTTTACATTCTTAAATTTATATTCAATAAATCAGTTAACAAACATTTAAGTATTCTATGAGGTATTATATAAGTTTCATTTCTTCAAAAGGAAAAAAATCATATAGTATGGAAATATTCTTGATCGAAAAAAAAAGTTTGGTTATGGAGTTAAAATACTTCCGAGTGCAAAGGGTTAAGCAGGATATACTCGTTCGTACCGTACGAAATATACACAGTATACAGTGGACCATGAAAGTATTCGAACAGTTCCAAGTTAGCCCTTTGCACTCGAGTGGTGACTCTGAGACACCATTAAAAAATGCTATAGACTATCCAAAATATTTTTCACATTGTTAAATTTCTTTGTATATAGTATATTATTAAATATTTAAGTGTTGTACGAGTAAATTATATCAGTTTCATGTTTGGTTTTAGAACTGAAATAGTTCCGAGTGCAAAGGGTTAATTGTTTGAGGCTTTAAAAAATGTACTTACATTACGAATCGCATAATGCTTTTATTCCAGTAGTAACGTGTATGTGTAAGATTTGAAAACGATACACCAATGTCGACAATAGTTACCAAATATTTCTTCGAAACTCTTTGCACTCGAATGATGACAATTAAGAAAATTGAAAAAAGTGAAAAGTGGGGCGGTACTAAAAAATCGTTTTTCTCAATTTTTGGTCTTATTTTTTATATTATTGTTATAATATTCGAGCACAACCTAGCACAACTTAGCACAATTGAGAAAATTGAAAAAAAATGAAAAGTGGGGCGGTACTAAAAAATCGTTTTTCTCAATTTTTATGCTTATTGCTTATAATATTGTTATAATATTCGAAAACAATGTAGCACAAACTTAGCACAACTCAGCACAACTGTTGAAATTATTTATTTCAACATGTGGGGGGCAATCTTCTAGGAGGCAAATATGATTGATAATCCTTCGGCACAGTTCTGGATGAACATTCTTTGCAAACATATCGGCAATCATTCCAGCCACTTTTGGAGCAGAAATAGCCTAATGTAAACGGGGCTCGAAAATACTAGAATATACTAGAATATACTGGACTGTACCAGCATATACTTTAATATACTAGAATATAATAGAATATGGTCGAATATACTAGAATATATGGTCGAGAATACTAGAATATGCTAGAATATGCTAGAATATGATAGAATATGCTAGAATATACTAGAGTATACTATAATATACTATAACCTACTCGAATATACTAGAATATACTATAACATACTATAATATACTCGAATATAGTCAAATATACTAGAATATACTAGAATATACTCGAATATAGTAGAATATGCTCGAATATAGTAGAATATACTCGAATATAGTAGAATATACTATAATATACTCGAATATAGTAGAATATACTATAATATACTCGAATATTGTCAAATATACTATAATATACTCGAGTATAGTAGAATATACTATAACATACTATAATATACTCGAATATAGTCAAATATACTAGAATATACTCGAATATAGTAGAATATGCTCGAATATAGTAGAATATACTCGAATATAGTAGAATATACTATAATATACTCGAATATAGTAGAATATACTATAATATACTCGAATATTGTCAAATATACTATAATATACTCGAGTATAGTAGAATATACTATAACATACTATAATATACTCAAATATAGTCAAATATACTAGAATATACTCGAATATAGTAGAATATGCTCGAATATAGTAGAATATACTCGAATATAGTAGAATATACTATAATATACTCGAATATAGTAGAATATACTATAATATACTCGAATATAGTAGAATATACTATAATATACTCGAATATAGTAGAATATACTATAATATACTCGAATATAGTAGAATATACTATAATATACTCGAATATAGTAGAATATACTATAATATACTCGAATATAGTAGAATATACTATAATATACTCGAATATTGTCAAATATACTATAATATACTCGAGTATAGTAGAATATACTATAACATACTATAATATACTCAAATATAGTCAAATATACTAGAATATACTCGAATATAGTAGAATATGCTCGAATATTGTCAAATATACTATAATATACTCGAGTATAGTGGAATATACTATAACATACTATAATATACTCGAATATAGTCAAATATACTAGAATATAATAGAATATACTCGAATATAGTAGAATATGCTCGAATATAGTAGAATATACTATAATATACTCGAGTATAGTAGAATATACTATAATATACTCGAGTATAGTAGAATATAGTCAAATATAGTAGAATATACTAGAATATACTCGAATATAGTTGAATATGCTCGAATATAATAGAATATACTCGAACATACTACAATATGCGAGAGGATCAAAATACATAATGCCACCATAACTTCGTAGAAGGGGTTACAAGTATGACTGTAAAAAAATCAGACTGACACCTTTTCGAACATGTCATGCAAATACGCATACGAGTATTGTTTGTTAAGTACGAAATTACATTGACTTAATCGGCATCGCTATTATGGCCTTCATAGAAATGCAATCGTTAACTTTTATAAACTGGTACGGTGCAATACGAGCCGTTGGCAAATGTGTCATTTTTCGAAAATTTCCTCCCTGATTCACAGATAGCGATTATTACACGTTCATTATATACAGTTTAGTACGACCGGCGACGCGACAGTAATTATTTGGCTTTACGTCCGTTCATTTACGATAAACCCTAGAAAGCTTTAGGTTCGCCCCCCACCACTCGGAACCGTTTTCACATTTCTTCAGGTGGTGGGGCATGACATCATTGTGTTTACGGCACTGCTAGACAGCCTTACCAACGAGTCCTCTAGAGGACCCAGAACGAAACACTCCCTTTCCTTTTCCTCCTCTCTAACAGAATTCCATCAGGCGCCAAAGAATGACGCGCGAGTTAGAAAATATTTTCGAATATGCAATATTAACTAATCCCGAAACATACTTTGGTTTCTCGAAATTTCCAAGAATCCCAGTATTTTGGGATCCCCGAAACTTTTACACTTCCGGACATTCAGTCCTGATCCCGAAAAAAATGTCTCGTTCCGTCCAGAATACCGATATTTTTAGGATCTCGCACACCCTTGATAATTATCAAGGATAGATATGAATTTTGTCGACATTGTTGGGCAAATAGTCCGCAGTGTGACGGCCTCGACCAAATTATCGACGAACTCTAAAAGACCGGGGCTCGAATCATCGAGAAACGGTTCCGCGATCGACACGCGCACATTTAAAAGAACTGGAAGAGCTGGTTTTCTCGAGCGGTGCCGCGCTCGTTCACCGTTTTAATTAATCGGATCCGAGATTTCGTTATTACCGCCGATTAGCTCACGTACCAATGCGCATATTTTTTCGAACGTAAAACGCGAGTAGAGAGACTAAAACATCAACGCCCCGACGCTGCTAGCTGATGACGGACAAAACGTGCGCGTCACGCTGCCACCCCCCTCGGCCCCCCTTGCCTGCTCTACAATCCCCCTGCACCCCTTCGGACACCCCTTTTCGGGACGAGCCGGTCTTCGTGTGACTGGACCCAACCCACCGTCCGCTGGACGCTCGTCAACCTTTCGCGCGGTGCATCGTTGCATCAGTGTCCTGCGTGACGCTACACTTCACGCAACAGTAATTTCATCGTTATTTTTATAAATTGGGTGGCCAGGGTTAACGCTCCAGCTGGCCTGCCCGTCGGATTACAGCTTTTTGTAATATTAAAGTTCAACGCCGCTCTACGTGTCCTGCTGCCGTTATACAGATTCTCTGCACCCGTGCACCCCCACCTCTCTCCCACCCACCCAGAGACCCCTTTCTTCCGCTAGCTCGCTTGTTCGCGCAACGGAAAACGACGAAATTATAGCCTCGATGGTGGCAAACGAGCGCGAGTCTCGAGAATCCACTCCTGTTTTCCCTCGCTTGTCTCGCGAGATGGTTTCCAATCCAGAGACGCCGCGACGTTTTTCTAATTTTAGAATCTAACTCCAGGGGCGTCTGAAATTCCTGGCACTGGATTCGCCGGATCTGAGAATTTGGCGTTTCTTGTGTTTCACAATACGAAGGCACAGTGGGACCCCATTTATCCGAACCATCATACCTAGAGTACCCAATTCTAGAGGTCATGTGGCCCCCTGCTTGTAATAAGGCCCCCTCGTAATTTCTGACATTCCAACAAAAACATTCAGCGGAGAACGGTATATTGTGTCTATTCGGGACTTGGCTAGAGGGCGCGCGGTGGGGAATGTTGGGGAATGTGTGAGGATAGAATTCATCAGTGCCGTAACGAGGCCATGAAGCGCCAGTGTCTAACTTACGCCTAAATAAGAACAAGTTTTTATTCATTTTAAAAAACGCGCGCAACAAGACGTGTCTCTGTCTAATTGGTCAGGAGACGAAAGACGGCCAGTGACAGTCGGTGTTGATTCGTGTAGAGTAGAATGGTCAAGTAAAATAAAAACCACGTACAACTCTCAACCAGGTCGGTATCCTATGTTTTGCGCCCCGAACCCAGTCGCGCCTTTTTTGCCACGCCCTCGTTACGGCACTGGAATTCATAGCCAAATAAAGGTAATAAATAGGAGTAAATAATTAAGGTACAGCAAAGTGAGAACACAAGTGGATGGAATGTTGGAGTAGGGGCAAGAAGAAGAAATAGATAAAAGAGAAGGACAGAAGGCTGATAGCTCGGAGAGTAGTAAAAGTGAGGTTAGGTGACAACGTGGTAAGATAGGTCAGATAATACACAAGGTATCCGTAAGAGAGATTACCACTACGAAACAAACAAAAAAGGTCAGATAATACACAGTTGGTGGTCCTAATAATAAATAAACTTGTTAACAAACATGATAAGTAAAACTTTTAGGAACAAGTATAATATGCATCTTACTATATTCGGATAAAACAGACATAGTTCACAAGCCGTACAATTAGATGCTGCACAAAACAAGTAACACCTACTCTTATCGAACGAACCACAGTTCATCTACTACGTTTTTGTGCGTATTTTAATAAATAAATATTAGTTCTTTGTATTATACAGGGTGGCCCACATAACTCCGAACAGCTCAATATCTCGAAAACCATGCCATCGATTTTAAAGTTCTTAGTCTTAAATTGCATGGAACTGAAGGGCCTTTCTGACTACATAAACGTGAAGTGGCCTCCCTTCCCCTTTAACGGGGGAGGGGAGGTACCTTTGTAATTTTAAATGGAACCCCCTATAAAATGTTGGAAGTATTTGACAAAAAAATGTTTCAGACAAAATTGACTTGTTTTTTCCGGTAGAATCTAAATATGTAACATTTTATAGGGGGTTCCATTTAAAATTACAAAGGTACCTCCCCCGTTAAAGGGGAAGGGAGGCCACTTCTCGTTTATGTAGTCAGAAAGGCCCTTCAGTTCCATGCAATTTAAGACTAAGAACTTTAAAATCGATAACATAGTTTTCGAGATATTGAGCTGTTCAAAGTTATGTGGGCCACCCTGTATAAATACTCTTCTCACTTCGTTGTACGGATCATCAAGATCCTCTTGTTCCTCATTTCCTCGACAAGTCTCGATCACGGAACCCGCCACCCTGTCGAACCAGCGTTAATCGTCCTTTATCAGTCGGCAATAATTCCATCCCTCGGTGGCGTGGACGGCACGAGAGGCGTTGGCGTTCTTGTTGACAGCGTCCAAAAAGTAAGTAGCTTCTTATTAAAGCGGCGAACGGTGGATCGCGTGCGCGAGCAAGGGACGAGAGAATTGGTGTCGAGGGAGAGAGAGAGATGGGGGGAGAAAGAGAAAAAGAAAGGAAGAACAGAGGGAGACGTTGAAAGTGGGGGGAAACTGAAAGCGGGTGAGCTCGTTGCGGAGGTGACGAGGGTAGGTCGTGCCAGGACTGTTCTTTCTTTCTTTCATTCTTTCCTCCCGTTCTCTCCTTCCCTCTCAGGGGCGTCTAAAGTGGGCGGCTTGGTGACAAAGGGGGGGATTGAGGGTCGATGTAGGCCGTTTGAGGGGGGCGCCACGGACACGTGACTGCTCGTGCCGCTGCAGGAGGGCAACCCATAAAACGAACGAGCATACACGGACACGCAGAATTGGGCGGACGTGTGGACGGACAATTGTCGAATGATCGTCCGAAGGATCGACGCTCGCTGGCGCGAAATGCATTATAGCTTCTCCGAAGGGGGTGGGGCGGTCAGGAGGGGTTACGCGTGCATCCCGTTAGGTACGCCGAACTGAGGGTGGGCCACGCCGGGTGCGGGATGATTGATACGCGATTTAGACGAGTGTAAATTCTGATTGCGTTGTCCGTGTATTATGACCGAAGGAACTCGGAGAGCGTACCAGCACGCCGCGCCGTCCGATCAATGGAGTACATTGGCCATGAAAGAAATACTAGGCCGAAGTTCCTGGTAAGATAGCGGAGAGGTTGATGCGCGCCTTAACCCCCAAACAGGAACAGAAAGGAACGTTACGTAAACGAGCAGAAGTGTCCATTCATTGGACAGATGTAAGAAAATAATTGAAATATTATACTTTATGTCCAGGCCTGGGCAACTGACTCCTCAAGAGCTGTCGACGCTTGAGCAGCTACCCCCACTACCGCGCTCCGACTCGCACGAACAGTAGAGGGAATGGGAGCTTACCTTTTTTATTAGCGGATCTTTATGCAAAATAAAAATTATCTGTATAGATTGCAAGATTATTTCCTTCTTTAATCATTCTAACCAGTCAGAAATAGTGCAACAATATTTTGAATTCAACAATTCGTGATATTAGCGATATTTATAAATACAAGCATTGGCAGCAATACAGTTTACTATGTGATACGATTGTCAAAAGAAATGTATAAGTTTGCACAACTGTATAGGTTCGAAAAACGATATACTACATGATAAATGGAGAGATAAATGAAGTCATCATTTCGTGTATAAGCAGAGAACGTGTTTATGATTATTACAAGCTTACGTTGAATGTATTCTGAGAAAGATAAATTATTGTTATGTACCCGTAATGTATAGATTGGAGATTGGTTTTGACAGTAATGAAGGCGGGTATTCAAAGCTAATAGTTTCAGTTGCGAGCAGGGGTGAACAGACTCGAAATCTCTTTCTGGAGGGCTTTGGACTTTATGTTTGTTCAAGTTGTGTACCCAAAGGGATGCATATGGATTCAGTAGTCCTTTTCGAGGAGCTCCCTCGTGTTGTTCGATGAAGTCATCCTTCGACGTTTATAAATTCGGGAAGCATATGCAACAAGTTTAGCTAGTACCGAAGAATTGAAAACAGGAAGTCGTGTGTACATAGGTATTTTTCATAAGTATCTTAAAATCCATCAGTTTATTTCAAACATTTCTACGTGGGTTAAATAATATTTGGAGTAATGCGCATCCTTATGCAAAATAAATTTTGGATTGTAATGAAGTGAATGTGATACATTGATATTCTTATATTCTTTGAATCTTCCAGCCGCTTTAAATTTCAGCCACTCAATTTTGTCATAAATACGTCAAATGCGTAATTTATTGATCGCCATGATGCAGATCTCCTGGCGTCTCCGTTTTCTCAATATTTAAAAATCAAACTATAATATTACAATAGATTTGATAGAATGTTATTTTATTTCAAATTTGGGTAAATACATTCTTGTTGTTTTTATAAAATAATGTAAAAGAGGCAGTTTTAATGCTCCGCAAACCTGGTGCATAATTAAAAAAAAATTTTGTAACATAACCTCTTTTCTGGTACGATTCCATCTATTCTGGGACTCGGCAAAATTACGGGTGCTAATATTTTTGATTTATTAAACAAATTTATTCCTTTGGGTACGTATTCTAAATAGAATGACTCTAAATTTTGGTAAATACATTATTATTGTTTTTATAAAATAATGTAAAAGAGGCAGCTTTAATGCTCCACAAACCTGGTACATAATTAAAAAGACTTTTGTAACATAACCTCTTTTCTGGTACGATTCCATCTATTCTGGGACTCGGCAAAATTACGGGTACTAATATTTTTGATTTATTAAACAAATTTATTCCTTTGGGTACGTATTCTAAATAGAATGACTCTAAATTTTGGTAAATACATTATTATTGTTTTTATAAAATAATGTAAAAGAGGCAGCTTTAATGCTCCACAAACCTGGTACATAATTAAAAAGACTTTTGTAACATAACCTCTTTTCTGGTACGATTCCATCTATTCTGGGACTCGGCAAAATTACGGGTACTAATATTTTTGATTTATTAAACAAATTTATTCCTTTGGGTACGTATTCTAAATAGAATTACTCAAAATTTGGGTAAATACATCCTTATTGTTTTTATTAAGTAATGTAAAAAAGGCAGTTTTAATACTCCGCAAACCTATAGTACACAATTAAAAAGACTTTTGTAACATAACCTCTTTTCTGCTACAATTCCATCTATTCTGGGACTCCGCAAAATTACGGGTACTAATATTTTTGATTTATTAAACAAATTTATTTCTATGGGTACGTATTCTAAATAGAATGGCTCAAAATTTGGGTAAATACATTATTATTGTTTTTTATTAAGTAATGTAAAAGAGGCTGTTTTAATATTCCGAAAACCTGGTACACAATTAAAAGACTTTTGTAACATAACCTCTTTTCTGGTACGATTGCATCTATTCTGGGACTCGGCAAAATTACGAGTACTAATATCTTTGATTTATTAAACAAATTTATTTCTTTGAGTACGTATTCTAAATAAAATGTCTCAAAATTTTGATAAATACATTATTATTGTTTTTATTAAGTATTGTAAAAGAGGCTGTTTTAATGCTCCGGAAACCTGGTACACAATTAAAAAGACTTTTGTAACATAACCTCTTTTCTGGTACAATACCATCTTTTCTGGAATTGTTTCATATCGGTATATGAAAGCTTATTATATTTGCGGAAGCGTTGCTCGTTCCTCGCACGGAAAATATTGCTCTCTATCAAACAAGTGTCAGACATCAAGCACATCCTGTTACCACGGTCTAATAACCGGTATATTTGCTCAGACGCAGTCACCCTTCTAGATCGTGCACTCGTTCGTCGAGCGTCTCCCATAACAATCGCCGTGTAATTCGATTCGATATCGAGAATTAGAGTTATGATTCCATAGGAATAATATACGAGCAGGTCTTACTGTGAATCGAACGGCGACCCAGCGCCGGCACGTGCTGCGCGTACGTACACGTCGACGTTCCAATTATAATGCGCGATTTGATACGCGCCTCTGTGACACACGACGACGACTCAATCCGCTTCGATTTTCTCGCTGAGAAATTCCCTTTTATCATCCTCGTGGGCCCCAGTTGACTTCGGAAATGGCGTTTGAACTAACTTGAAACATAGAGTATTAAATATCGCAAATAACATCATACATTTTAACCAGGTGTACTAAGGTGCTTGAGGTGGTTCTTGCACGAATTTTCAAGAATTTTTCTCAGAGAAACTACCGAACCTATTGCATTCAGATTTTTCACACATATCTATTGATATTTGATATACGCGTGTGATTTTCTTAAAGTAGAAGTAACCAAAATTTCATGAATTATGTACATTTTGATGGAGTATGTTTTAGAAGACATGGGCCATCGGTTGCCGTGATTCTGATCCGAAAAATTAGTTTTTTTCAAACACCGGCGCCGCGAACTTAAAAATCTGAAAAAATTCATAAACTATATTTTGAGTGTAATAATAGAAACACAATATAGCATCCGAAAACGTACGAAATAATCTAAGTCCCACGTCCCTGGCAAGTACGAAATAATCTAAGTCCCACGTTCATGGTACGTCCGAAATTTACGTCCGAGGGATGTCCCACGGACGTAAAAAACGGATGTCCATGGGACGTCCGAAATTTATGTCCGAGGGATGTCCCACAGATGTAAGAAACGGATGTTCATGGGACGTCAGAAATTTATGCCCGAGGGATGTCCCACGGACGTAAAAAACGGATGTCCATGGGACGTCCGAAATTTATGTCCGAGGGATGTCCCACAGATGTAAGAAACGGATGTTTATGGGACGTCAGAAATTTATGTCCGAGGGATGTCCCACGGACGTAAAAACGGATGTCCATGGGACGTCCAAAATTTATGTCCGAGGGATGTCCAACGGACGTAAAAACGGATGTCCATGGGACGTCCGAAATTTATGTCCGAGGAACGTCCCACGGACGTACAAAACGGATGTCCATGGGACGTCCGAAATTTATGTCCGAGGGATGTCCCACGGACGTAACAACGGATGTCCATGGGACGTCCGAAATTTCTGTCCGAGGGATGTCCCACGCACGTAAAAACGGATGTCCATGGGACGTCCGAAATTTACGCCCGAGGGACGTCCTACGGACGTACACAACGGACATTGGACGTATCGGACGTAAAATGGACGTCCTATGGACGTACGGTGCTATCTGAGAAAGGTGGGTCAAAGTGATCTAAAATAATGGAGACTATTTCGCAGAATAACAGATGTAATTATAATTTCTATCGATTGAAAAATGTGTTAATCTCATAAGATGCTATTGGCGCAAGGTTCGATCTAATTGAATCAATTAGATCGAACCTTGCGCCAATACCATCTTATCAGATTAACACATTTTTCGATCGATAGAAATTATAATTATATCATGGATGGCGAAACAATTACAAACAACCAAACCTTTTTTTCATCAGTGTCAAGGATGTTTGGATTGGAAACAGTTAGGATTCTCAAGGACTGGTCATGCACGAATTTCAATTAGATCGAACCTTGCGCCAATACCATCTTATCAGATTAATAACAGATGTATCATAACTTTGTAAATAAATACTAAATTTTGTTTTAGAACGGCACCGAATTAATTTCTTCGTCGAATAAATATATTCACAGCACTGTAGATCAAGTAGCATTTTATAATTGCAAATTCATTTCCCCTTCTCACGAGCAATCTGTCGGAGCAAATAGCCCTTGTCGTCGAGCAGGGCAGGGGCGGAGGTGGCGTCCGACGAAATTGAGATATCAAGAGGGCCGCGTGTGACTTTTTCGATCCGTAACGACGCTGATAAGCCCCGGTGACGCCCACGTGGATCGACAGAGGAGTGAGCAAGCGGGGGACGAGGTTATTAAAATTCGACGAGCAGGAAAAAAACTGATCGTCGTGCAACGAGGCGCGTGTCGAGCTGTGCGACGGCCGAGTCTCACCCCGTTAACGTTCCCGAACCCCTAAACGGTTAAACAGCGTTACGCACGCTGCTTGCTTGCTTGTCCGCTCAGCTCCGCTCAGCTCTGCTCCGCTCCGTTCCGCTCCAATCTGCTCTGTTCGCTCGCACCCGCGGTACATCGTGCATACTCATCGATCCAAGTTTCGCTACGATTTGCATTTAGTAATGACCCGGCATGTCGGTGACTGGTCGTTGCCAGCGACGATATTGAAAATGCACCGATCGATGCATCGAATGGGTACTCGACCCGCGGGGGTAAATCTATGAAAATCTTGTTCACTCGACGCCAGTAAGATTACGGGAAGCCCTCGTGTCGAACCCGTTGTCGATCGACAGATATCCTGCTGGGACGACGATGAGCAACGATTTCGCAACAGAAAGTTATTTGCTTTTTGAGAGGTGTGCGATTACTTTTTTCTTTAAACCGAAATAAAATTGTATTTTGTTGTTGTTAATGCACAACCATTAGAGGACATATAGGAACACAAAAGATATAAATTTTCTCCTTTCTCTAGAACATTATGAACTCCGAAGGAGTTCTAATCATTGCGACTGTAAAATAAATCGTAGGGCGAGGGTGTTTGACTGACCTTCGTAGAAGCGACTCGTCACTTGCCAGGAAACTATAATACTATCGCACCCTGGTTGCTGTATTTGAAGGACCCGAGGGTCAAGGAGATACTATAATACTGTCTCACTTGTGGGGCACACAATGAGGAGGGGTACACACCTAATAATTCTGCGAGCAAGCGCGGTAACACTATCCGCGAAACTCCTGGTTGCTGAATTCGAAGGATCCGAGGGTCAAGGCGATACTATAATACTGTCTCACCTGTGGGGCACACAATGAGAAGGGGTACACACCTAATAATTCTGCGAGCAACCGCGGTAACACTATCCACGAAAATCCTGGTTGCTGCATTCGAAGGATCCGAGGGTCAAGGCGATACTATAATACTGTCTCACCTGTGGGGCACACAATCAGGAGGGGTACACACATAATAATTCTGCGAGCAACCGCGGTAACACTATCCGCGAAAATCCTGGTTGCTGAATTTGAAGGACCCGAGGGTCAAGGAGACACTATAATACTGTCTCACTTGTGGGGCACACAATGAGAAGGGGTACACACCTGGTAATTCTGCGAGCAAGCGCGGTAACACTATCCGCGAAAATTCTGGTTGCTGAATTTGAAGGACCCGAGGGTCAAGAAGATACAATAATACTGTCTCATCTGTGGGGCACACAATGAGAAGGGGTACACACCTACTAATTCTGCGAGCAAGCGCGGCAACACTATCCGCGAAAATCCTGGTTGCTGAATTCGAAGGATCCCAGGGTCATGGCGATACTATAATACTGTCTCACCTGTGGGGCACACAATAAGAAGGGGTACACATCTGGTAATTCTGCGAGCAAGCGCGGTAACACTATCCGCGAAAATCCTGGTTGCTGAATTCGAAGGATCCGAGGGTCAAGGCGATACTGTAATACTGTCTCACCTGTGGGGCACACAATGAGAAAGGGTACACACCTAATAATTCTGCAAGCAAGGGCGGTAACACTATCCGCGAAAATCCTGGTTGCTGAATTTGAAGGACCCGAGGGTCAAGGAGATACGGGGGGCGACTTGTTTCGTAATTTTAAAAATATCCGCACGGAAATGGTCTGAAGCTGGAGGAGCGGGAGCAAAAAGGCGGCTGGGTTTCGGACTGTGAAAAGGGGGTCGGTGCGGGGGGCGGGTGGTCGGACAGAGGGACACCGGGTCCGCGTAATATAATTCAGTAAGTTTATGACTGGCCCGGGGGAACGGTGGCGGTTTGCATATAACCAGGAGTAAGTTCGCAGCGAGCTTTCGGAAGGGGGGGGGGGGGGGTAGGTGGGGAGGACAGAGAGAAAGATGAAAACAGATAGAGAGGCGACGAAAGCGTAGAACGAAACGGGGAGGGTAGTCGGTTGGCCGTATTTCTTGTCTGGTGAGCTTTACGGTGCCGCGTTGCGTTATGACCGTCCAATGGATTATCATTTCTCTCTCTTTCCGTTCCGTTCACCCCTCGCACAGCTGCCCCCCGTCCCACCCTCTTTCGGGCTGTCTCCTTTTCGCCGGTTCTCCTCCCTTTCGTCCTTTCTTCGATGGCCTCCGCTTCTTTCCGCTGTATCCTGTAAGAAAGCTCATCCCGCGGCCCTTCACCGACTCGCCCCCTCCTGCCATTCCGCAGAGACATGCAAAGCAGAAGGGTCGGCAGGAGTTAGGAGTGGGGCCACGCAAAAAGAGTGGCCGAGAGGAACGTTTAAAGGAAGACAGCGTAGTCCGAGGGGAGACCGATAGCCGCCGCCGCCGCCACCGCCGCAGTGAAGAAGGGAGAAAGACAGCCGCACGAAATGTCCGTGAAATGTTCCTTTTTCCGAAGCTCCTTTCCGAGCGTTGTTACCAACACGCTCGAGTTTTCTCCTGGCGCACGAGGCAGCGAGAGACGGCTCGAAGGATACGGGGAAAAAGGAGGATCATCGAGGTGGGGGGTGGGGGGAGAGGCAGGAGACCGATGCCTCCGTGGAAAGGGGTTAGGGGGTGGTCTTCGACATGTACCTTACGGATAAGTAGACCGATAGGTACATGAACGCTCGCGAGCGGGGGTGACTGGTGTGCATAAAAACGTGACTGCATAAGCGTGCCGCTCGGCTGTGTAAAGGGTGTCTCTGAAGACGGCGATTTCTTCACGCCTTGCGAAGACAAGACGCGGCAGAGCATGTCCCCCGTGACAAAATCGAGTGGAAAATGATGCATTTTGAAATATTTAAAAGTACCAAGATGAGACAGAGCTCCATCTTGTCTTCGCGATGCGAGGAACGTGTAAGCGGTGTCCATATTGAACGTCTCCCCTAGTTCCTCGCGCGACGATTATTCTGTCGTTACGCTGCGTTAATGCGTTAGGCCCGTTTAAATATAAACGTATTAAGATAGTGATTTTTATCAGAGTTCAACTATGCTACAAGTCTGGAGCCAAGAAGAAACGCCTTTCTTTCGTTAACCCCTTGACTTGCAATTTCATTCCACGCTGTCAGACTAAAACGTACCATTCCATTTCGTCTAAAATATAATAAAATATTTTCTGTTGCTCCACAATCGATCTAAAATGTTTATGTTGCTATTACATACAGGGTGAGTCACCTAACGTTTGTACCTCAAATATCTTTGTTGTTTCTAAAGATACGTAAAATATGGTAAGGACAAAGTTGAATGGTACAATGGGGCTGACACGATGCAAAAAAAAATTTTGTTTTTTTTGTCATTTTTTTTTAGAGATATCAAGGTCACCTTGACTTTTTTAAATGGAACCACCCTTTTTTAAACACCTACAATGATAGTCCCTTTCATTACGAATTCAGTGACTATAATTACACAAGGTCATTCAAGGTTGCGGACAGAGATAACGTATAAGATTTAACATCGATACATGCCTGTAAACGGGCTTTGAAGGAATGTTGCACTCTGTCCGTGACCTTGAATGACCTTGAGTAATTATAGTCACTGAATTCCTAATGAAAGGGACTATCATTTTAGATGTTTAAAAAAGGGTGGTTCCATTTTAAAAAAGTCGAGGTGACCTTGAAAATCTCTAAAAAATGACATAAAAACAAATATTTTTTTGGTGTCGTGTGAGTCCCACTGAACCATTCAACTTTGTCCTTCAGACATTTGACGTATCTTTAAAGACAACAAAGATATTTGAGGTGGCAATAGTTACTGCCTCACCCTATAATGAGAGCCCCTTTCATTACGAATTCAGTGACTATAATCACTCAAGGTCATTCAAGGTCGCGGACAGAGTGCAACATTCCTTCAAAGCCCGTTTACAAGCATGCATCGATGTTAAATCTTATACGTTTTCTCTGTCCTTGACCTTGAATGACATTGGACTAATTATTGTCACTGAATTCCCAATGAAAGGGACTATCATTGTGGGTGTTTAATAAAGGGTGGTTCCATTTAAAAAAGTCAAGGTGACCTTGAAAATCTCTAAAAAATGACATAAAAACAAATCTTTTTTTGGGATCGTGTGAGTCCCACTGAACCATTCAACTTTGTCCTTCAGACATTTGACGTATCTTTAAAGACAACAAAGATATTTGAGGTGACAATAGTTACTGCCTCACCCTACAATGAGAGACCCTTTCTACTATGACTATAATTATTCAAGGTCATTCAAGGTCGCGGACAGAGTGCAACATTCCTTCAAAGCCCGTTTACAAGCATGCATCGATGTTAAATCTTATACGTTTTCTCTGTCCTTGACCTTGAATGACCTTGAGTAATTATAGTCACTGAATTCCCAATGAAAGGGACTCGTAAACGATGTGCGCTTTGTAGTCCAAAAAAAAGAAAGTTCGAACACTACGGTCTTGTACTATGTGCAAAGTGCGTCTGTGCTTAGGGAAAAGAATGTGCTTTAATATGTACCATTCATGAACCTATGTGGCATAGTGAGACTATTTGAGTCCCACCCTACAACAACAAATTTAATTAAACTATTACTATTTTTTCATGTTTTTACATTATGTGATACCTTTATTAATAAAAATATACCAATTTTGTTTCATTTAAAACGCAATCAAATTTCTATGCAACATGGGTCTATTTTATTATCTGAAATCCTGTGCCGCAAAGAGTTAAGACAGAGAACCGATGTGACGTTGTAGTATTAATTTTTGCCCTTATATCAATAGCGACAACACCTGATCCTTCCTTTGTTTGTATATGTACCGTCCCAAGCTGTCCTTATGACATCACGCGTCTAAGGCACGCCCCCCTCCCTCCAAGATAGCCTCACTGACGAGTCCCCTAGCGGGCCTAGGAAGAAACGCTCCCTACTCCTAAACTTGCCGCTCAAAAACCACTAACATAGAATCAAATTCCCTTTGAAACCGTATAACTATTGTTCAAAACATTTTTTCGACATTATTAATCGGATAAATTCGAGTGGCTCGCTTCAAATGTGGCACCCTGTATATCCGTGTCTGCACGTTCGCGTATTTAGATTCGTACGTTTCTGTATGCACGTATTTATGAGTCGATAGACTCGCGTGCACGTGTACTATGTATTCCTGGATGAGCACGCGGGGCCAGAGGGCTCATCTTATGTTGCACAACATTGGCCGCCATCATTGAAGCAACCCGGCTGGAATTAATTTGAATGTTTTTTGAACGGCACAGCCAGGGGGTCCTCGTCTCGCAAGAAACGCCAGAAACCTCCACCCCCTAACTACCCACCGCCATCCTCGATCCTCGTCTCAGCTACCCCACGATCGTGTCCCTTCTGTCTCTCTTGCCTGCCTCATCCCACAGCCTCGTAAATATACACCGATATTGCGCCCGCGGTACCTAAGAATACAGCAATTTATCTTTTCCTGCGCCGATACGGAGGAATCTTGTTTTATTGGCCAGCCATGCTGCCTGGAATCTGAGGAATCGTTGTGGAGTACACGGCGATAGATGGACGTTAGATTTTAATTCGTCAAAAGTCATCTGATAACCCTCTAACAGCGAGCCTGGGTCTATTTGACCCAGAATATCAAATTCCAGATATAATTACACAGTTTCTGGGGATTATATTAAACAAAAAGCTGTTACACTAAAAATAAAAGGAAAACATAAAATACATTTCAAAATATGTTTCGAAAAATTGATAAATAAAACAGTGAATAGTCATAAACATTGTTAATAATATAGATGTCAGAATGGTCCGCTGTCCGAGGGTTAACATAAATGTTCTAGAATAACCAGTTTCCACAGAACTTTCGATTTAATGATTTAAAAATTTTCCATAAGAATACTTTTCAAAAATGTTGCTATGGTTGACATTTTTTCCATAAAAATGTCATAGTTACAGATGTTTTCTTAAACGCGATGTAAAAGAATTCTTTTCAAAACGGAAAATAACTGTTTTTCGATATCTCTTACAAGAACTACTGTTATATACTTACACTATTAGGATCTGACATTTTGAGTGGCGCCATCTGTTGCCGAAAAGTAGAAATACTCTAAGCTTGGCTTGGCTTGCCTTATAGTAGCTTACAGTGTTAACAGGTGTTAATTACAGTGTTAAAACGGGTGTTAATTAAAAATAACGTTATGGAAGTTCCAATTTTTCCACCGCGTCGCAAAAAAAAATTTTGATTACTGTGCAGTGAAAGATTGTGATAGTAGAGCGAGCAAAAATTTGTGGCACCGTTTCCAAACTTTAAAATGAAGTATCTGAAGTGAACTGCTTGAAATTTATAAGACCTGCATTTTTAAAATATAAGAAACAATTTAGAAAAGAACAGTCTATTTTAACAGCTAAAATAGCTAAAGCTAGAATGCATATTGAAAGACCTAACCAGCGTATAAAGACTTTCAAAATTCTTGGTGCAGTGATGCCTGCGGCATTGGTGCCTCTAATAGAAGATATTTGTACACTTATTTGTGGAGCAATTAATATGTCCTCACCAATTCTAAGCGATTCGAAATTTATGAAATTATAGTTGTAAATTTAGAAGGTACATTAAAAAACAAATTTTTAGTGTAAAATGAATTATTTGACATTTTTTTCTATGTTTTAAGCACCGCCATTTTAAACGAATTTTGATTAGGTCTGGTTTAGGTGTTAGGCACGGGCACGAGGGTGATTCTACATAAAAAAGATGAGAAAACAATTTGGTTACTAAAAGTGACTAGGTTGTTGTGCCTTTCTAAATTAACAAGACCCCACTTATCGAGACAAAGCATGCCTTTTTTTACAAAATACGTTTGAATATTATATCGAGCAAGTGTACACAAAGACATCTTGACGATCTCAATGATAGTAAAACAAAGAATCGGAAATCCGTAATTTCGACGGGTCCGGTAGTCCTGGAATTAATTCCTAAATCATTTCTATTGTATCGATTAGGATTGTAGCCTCACCCCCGCATTAGAACACGAGTTTGATCATTTAAAAAGGTAGAACTCACTGTAGTGGGTATCCGTAGTTGTTTGCAGGTATCCTGAAAACTAAGATCGGGCAACGGTAACATTTATAGGGAAAAATTGTACGGAAACCTATCTCTGTAAATACTTCTTTATAAATATTAGGAGGTTGAATAAGTTCTCGCTGTTTTCCGAAAGGTGGTAATACCAGAGCTGCGTGAATTTAGTTTCAGATAGTAACGTATCTATAATGAAGTACTATATATATACAAGGTTAAAATTCAGTGTATGTCATTCCACTGAAGTATAAACAATTTTTCTTTCATTGTGCTAAATGTCGAATTTCATGCCAAAGAAAGAGTAATTGCGGGGAATTTTACTACGCTATTTTATTAAAAAAAAATCTGCAGCTGAAGCACACAGAATTCTTGTTGACACCTACGGCGACCATGTTCTGTCGGAAACAATATGCAGAGATTGGTTTAGACGCTCCAAAAATAATGATTTTGATCTTGAAGATAAAGAACGTCCTGGCGCACAACAAAAACTTGAAGACGAAGAATTTGAGGCATTACTTGATGAAGACTCGTGTCAGATACTAGCTGAACTTGCAGAATCATTAGGAGTCGATCACACAACAGATTCGAAACGTTTGAAAGCATTAGGAATGATTCACAGGAAGGACGTTGGGTGCTGTACGAGTTGAAGCGATTTTTCAACATGACAACGCGCGGCGACACGTTGCAAAACCGGTGAAAACGTTTTTGAAAACACTTAAATGGGAAGTACAACCCCACCCGCTGTATTCACCAAACATTTCCCGATCAGATTACCATTTGTTCCGATCGATGACACATGGCCTGGCTGAGCAGCGCTTCCAATTTTATGAAGATATCAAAAAATGGGTCCACTCTTGGATTGCCTCAAAAGACGTGTCGTTTTTCCGACATGGAATTACTATGCTGCCAGAAAGATGGGGGAAAGTAATGGCTAGCGAGAGACAATACTTTCAAGAACATATTTTTTACCAATTTTTTAAAATAAAGCATTCATTTCATAAAAAAAAAACAGTGAGAACTTATTCAACCTCCTAATAATAACCGAAACTTGTTCTCCCGAGTTTTACTTTTCATTCTCTGTATTCCGTTCCGTCGTGATCCTGTATTTCGTTGGGCGATATACGGGCACAAAAGATAGAAACGCCCACGCTTCTAGTATTAGATCGTCGCCAGCGAACAAGCGTCGATCTGAAACTGCGAAAGAGAAGCTTGTATCGACGACCGCGCGCAGGAGGATTGATTGTTTCCAGCGATCGGTCGGATGGCATTTTACCGAATCTTCCTGTCTCCCGTGGCTGTAATCATCAACGTGTGTCGGTGGCTTCGCTCACGACCACTACCACCGTCATCGGCGTCGCCGGTGGCCGGAGAAACGGTCGCATAGGGAGTAGGAGAACGAGGACGAGGACGAGGAGGAGGGCAGGGGTTTGCACACGGGTGCAGGGGTTTATGTACCAGAAGTGATGGGTACATTTGTTCGTTATTTCGTTGTGTTTTTGTTTTCGGAGGGACTTTATTTACGACCGGATAGCGGAGCCACAAATATGCGACGAGATCGGCTGACGCGTTTTGTTCGGCCGCACGTACGTTTGCACTTACGTGAGCGCGGGCCCGTACGCTCGCTCGGTTATTCGTTCGTTCGTTCGTTCGTTCGTACATTCGTTCGGCGGCGTTATTTCGCTTTTATATCCACAATAATTTGCGGGATGGGGAGAGAGAGAGAGAGAGAGAGAGAGAGAGAGAGAGAGAGAGAGAGAGTCGGCGACTGGGCACACCAACGTGATCCGCCACCGCTATGTTTGCCGTGGCGTGTCACGTGAACCGCGAGTAATGATAATGAACCGCGGCCCACTGGGCGATAGGTGATTTATACGCATCTGTCTCTATCTTGCTCTGTGCCCCCTCCACCCCGGAACTTTTTACTGCTATTCCTGTTTTTTATGTCGTGAGATTTTTATTTTGCACCTTTTTTTTTGCCGCGACCCATCGCACACCCGCTCCCCCTCCTTTACCACGCGGTTTCTGTTGTCTATTCCGGACAGAAAAGCGGGGGATTGTTCGGCTCGATGACCGGAGCTCATCGATCGGAAATCGAATGTCCTGTTGGCGATTTGAGGTTGGTAACCGCATCACGCTAATCGACGAGTTTTGAAACAATTTATCTAGCCAGACGATGATCGAGCATCTTTGGTGACGCGATTTTACATTACCAGTTCTATCGAAATGTAAAGTACAATTTTGATTAAACCAAAGAAACTCGACTGTGCATGGTATTTCGCAATTTTAGGAATCTGAGACATTCATCGGTTACGAAATGTATACAGGAAAGCGTCGGGGTTAAAGGTCAATGTATACGCCGACATATAAATCACTTCCGAATCGAAACAATTGAAATTATTTAGTAATTAACTGTAAGACTATCAGACCCGTCAAAATTACGGATTTCAGATTCTTTGTTTTACTATCATTGAGATCGTCAAGATGTCTTTGTGTACACTTGCTTAAACGTGTTTTGTAAAAAAGAAGCATGCCATGTCTCGATAAATGTGGTCTTTTTATTTTAAAAAGGCACAACAACCTAGTCACTTTTAGTAACCAAATTGTTTTCTCATCTTTTCATGTAGAATCACACTCGTGCCCGTGCCTAATACCTAATCCCGACCTAATCAAAAGTCGTTTAAAATGGCGGTATTCGTTGTATTGGACCGAGCAGTATTTTACAAATATCTCGGAACATGAGGTCGAGCAGCGGGAACAATGTATAGGGGAATGTATAGGGGAAAGTTGTTCAGAATCATACTTCAGATAACATATTTGAAACTCATCAAGGATTTTGATGAGCTTCTCTTTTCGAGATTGTTCCCTCACGGAGGGTTACGTTTTTACAGCTTTTAAATGAACTTTGGTCAGTTTTGGGTTAAATTTCTTGGAAAGGGGATGCTAATTCCCCTAGACACTTTTTATTTCGTAGCGTCAATGACGTCCAATCAACTCGATTGAAAGCAGCGCCATCTAGAGGGGCGCAAACACATGGCGAAGTATAGAGGATCACGGGGCGAAGAGGAGTACGAGGGGTACAGTACACCGGTCGAACGATAGCGGCGCTGGCATCCGAATCTACTGTTCAATTCGGGACAAAAAGCTGTGTAACTGGCTTATGGCAATACCGTATCCATAGTATATATAAATATCAGTGACGAGAACCCTTTCCCGCTACTACATACCTGAATCTTCCTCTATTTGTATATATACCGTCCTAAACTGTATTTACGATATCCCGCGTCTAAGGCACGCACTGATATATGTATATACTATGGATACGGTATTCGGATTCTGGAAATGTCCCGAATTGAACAGTAGATTTGGATGCCAGCGCCGCTATCGTTCGACCGGCGTACCGTACCCCTCGTACTCCTCTTCACCCCGTCATCCTCTATACTTCGCCATGTGTTTGCGTCCCTCTAGATGGCGCTGCTTTGAATCGAGTTGATTGATATATATATATATATATATATATATATATATATATATATATATATATATATCAATGTTCCCACTACTATACATTATAACGATGAAGACTAAGAGTGGGAAAAGAACCTAAGCGGTAAAAGTGCCTCGAATAGCTCCGAAGCTACTGGCTGGAACTGCCTGATCTAAACGCTTGGAACGTAGGCCATACATTGTATACATACCTTCCTTACTTATACATACAACCAAAAAAGTTGCTGTTTGGACTAAACTGACCATGAGCTAAATTAATCGCAATGCTTAGGACTCCTATCAAAGACCTCTCTATCAGTATACAGTATTTCATCGGTAAATGTCCCAAATGTCTCCGACATAATTGTCCCTGAGATATCCCCACTAGTGCGGGGTGTACCCCCTGAGGGGTAATGTAAATATGACACCATGCGGCTCGGGTATATCGGTGAGATCACACTAATTCGAATTTCCAACTTCTTTATTATTCATTATCTTTTTATGAGACTTCGATGACCATATTTGTGGCATTTTTCTAATAAAAATTATACTAAAAATGATACTATTAATTAAAAAAATAGATATGTATGTATAATCAGAAAAATTTTGATCAGAGAAATATTACAAATATGATGGTAAAAGTCTCCTAAAAGATTAATTAAAAATTAAAAAGTGTCGTCATTGCATTACTGTTGCCTCACCGATGTTATGCACCTGACCTATACATAATGACCATACACCTGTATATGATCCGAATTATATCGTGTTTGGTATCATTTTAATCAGAACAATATCACAAATCTATTAGAAAAAGTCTCATAAAAAAATAAGTAATAATAAAAATGTTATTCCTTGGTAATACATTGTGAGGACGCGCGAGCCTTTGAACTGTGCCGCCGACTGCGGCTCCCCGCGTCTCTTTCTTTCCCATACGCTATCCTTCCTCGCGCCCGAAACTTTAATCGTCGATTACACAAGTAAATATCATCGGAATTATATCATATTTGGTATCATTTTTATTAGAAAAATGCCACAAATATTGTCATCGAAGTCCCATAAAAAAATAATGATTAATAAATAAGTTGGAAATTCGGATTAGGTATGTTTATTACATTTCTCGGTGACCAAGGCCTCACGATCTCGGCTGTCCTTCCCTACGTTCGGCAAACCTCAAACAATGATATCCCTCGCGCATAATTGTCCCTCCGCAGACCAGTGTTGTGGACAATTATCGATGAAATACTGTAATTTTTGTTGTTACATTATCACTAAACCTACCGAACGTTAAGAATGACTAGTACGTGCTCTCTTATCAAAATGGCACGATTGAATTTATTTAGATTTATTGCCATTTTTATTATAATATATATATTTGAATAAAGTAACTCGACAACGTCAATAATTGTGAATTAAAAAATTTGAAACGGGTGATTTGACCGGCTCTGGTAGGTTTAGTGTTATAGTAATTGTATAAGCCGCTGTCTGAAAGGAATATTTCAGAGGCTCACTTATAACGCCGTCCTGAGGGAACGCGACCAATGACGCCAGTCATCGACGTTGAAATAATTCTACGCCGTGTTGTTGCTGAAGAGACATTCAATTAGAGTGCCGGAGTGTAATTAGCAAGGAATGGACAAGCTTAAAGACGAGGCCGTAATGAATCTGAAACTAGAAAGAAAAACCCGAGGAAGTTTCTGTTCGCGGCGTTTCCGTTTTCATTCTACTTAATACAGCATAAGACGTTGATCTTGAAATCAAACTTATTAAAAGGGCTCGTCCCGGTTTCAACGGATCGGGAGGAGTGCTTTTCTTCGTTCATGTCTTCTCCCGTCGGCCCGCACGGCTGCGCATTAAAGAACGCCAATTTTTTGCTCTCGAAACTTTCAGGAACGTAGTCGTCGTCGCCGCCGCCGCCGCCGCCGCCGCTGCCGCGTCGTTGCCGCGTGGCGAAGCCGGGGCAGTTTCGCATAATAAATCTGAGAGATATTTGTTGGGGTGGGTAGGAAGCATTTGTCTATGTTAAGGGGGTAGAAAGGGCGCCGACAACGCGGGCGCCTCCATCTATCAACGGCTCCAGCAAACACATCAATCCACGACTCACGCCACGATGGACAATTTTAAGGATGGGAAAAAAATAAATGTTGATCGGCAGCACGTCAGGAACGGCAGCGAACTCTCCCTCCCCCCAAACCAGAGAAATTTTCCACCATGACGGAACACGAATGCCAATGCGTCCCAATCGACAGAAACAACCACAGCTATTTGCACATCAGTGTTCAGCATTATTCCAGTAAAATTTTATTTCAATGAGACTCAGGAATAAAGAATTATTCGTTATTCGATTATATTTATTGTTCGAGATATTCATTTGCGAGAGCATTTAGTCGTTATTTGTCATTCATCAGTTGCAATTACATCTAATGCGGTCTACAGGGTGTCTAAATATGTTGCAAACCTTGAAGTGATTTCTGACAATGAGGTTAGAAAAGTGCCATTTTTGTATTTTCATGTAATTCTTTCTAATTTCAATTAGAAATTGCAATTGAAATCATTCATTTCTTATTTGCAATAAATCTGGGCTAATGTGGTCTACAGAGTGTCTAAATATGTTGCAAACCTTGAAGTGATTTCTGACAATGAGGTTAGAAAAGTGCCATTTTTGTATTTTCATGTAATTCTTTCTAATTTCAATTAGAAATTGCAATTGAAATTATTAATTTCTTATTTGCAATAAATCTGGGCTAATGTGGTCTACAGAGTGTCTAAAAAATGTTAAAAACCTTGAAGTGATTTCTGACAATGAGGTTAAAAAAAATTCCATTTTTATATTTTCATGTAATTCTTTCTAACTGCAATTGGAAATTGCAATTGAAATCATTCATTGCTTATTTGCAATAAATCTAGGCTAATGTGGTCTACAGAGTGTCTAAAAAATGTTGCAAACCTTGAAGTGATTTCTGACAATGAGGTTAGAAAAGTGCCATTTTTGTATTTTCATGTAATTCTTTTAATTTCAATTAGAAATTGCAATTGAAATCATTCATTTCTTATTTGCAATTACATCTGGGCTAATGTGTTTTACAGGGTGTCTAAAAAATGTTGCAAACCTTGAAGTGATTTCTGACAATGAGGTTAGAAAAGTGCCATTTTTGTATTTTCATGTAATTCTTTTAATTTCAATTAGAAATTGCAATTGAAATCATTCATTTCTTATTTGCAATAAATCTAGGCTAATGTGGTCTACAGAGTGTCTAAAAAATGTTGCAAACCTTGAAGTGATTTCTGACAATGAGGTTAGAAAAGTGCCATTTTTGTATTTTCATGTAATACTTTCCAATTTCAATTAGAAATTGCAATTGATATCATTCATTTCTTATTTGCACTAAATCTGGGCTAATGTGGTCTACAGGGTGTCTAAAAAATGTTGCAAACCTTGAAGTGATTTCTGACAATGAGGTTAGAAAAAGTGCCATTTTTATATTTTTATGTAATCCTTTCCAACTGCAATTTTGTTCGAAATCTTTTTTGCACGCCAGTTAGTAAATCAATGTCAAGTTGTTTGGTGTAATGTTAAACAAACTATTCTGATTTAAAGGGCGTTCGAATACTTTCGTGAAACTCTGTATATTGATTGGACATTTTATAAGGCCTATACAAGTATCGTGTCCTTTTTTATCACCCTGTATATTATATCCACTATCTTCTCTATGACAACCACAAATTAAAAAAAAAGTTAGTTTTGTTGAGAAATAGTTATGCTATTGTAGTATAAATATAAATAGTGTCCGGACACTTACCGGAGACAGGTCTTTTGACACTGAACCTACCACTGTGAGTTATGTCACCCATTTCAGATTATTGATTTCACAAATATTGAAGTTGTCAAGATGGAAATGATTACAAACGCAGCTTTATTAAAGTATACATTAATACAGGGTGTTCATTTGAAAACTTGGCAGCCGAGTATCTCGAAAAGTATGAAAGATATTAAAAAAGTATAAAACAATTGTCCAATGATTTGGAAGTTTTTTATTTGAGTGGCGTTTTCAATGTCAGTTGAAGGTCAACTTTGTTTTTTCAAATGGAAACCTATATTTTTCATTATGGGGTCTTATTGTACGTAAAAAGACCAGCAATTTTCGTAAGATACTTTTTTTTATCTGCGCACTAATCCCCCCCCCCCCGGCCTTAAATGGCTACAGGGATCGAAGAGGGGATAACCGGTGTTATTTAAGGAAACATCAGGGCGAAACTAATACGCTGTCAATTGCGAAATCGGCCCTGGTAATACCAGCAAGTTGTGCAAAATGCCTTGTGCCTGTAACACCCGTAAATGACGTGGGTGAGGATCGAGGCACGTTCAGTGGCAAGGCCCCTTGATGAATTGTCCGCACGTGCCTGGCCACGTACCGCACCTAATTACATGCTGATCGCAGAGAGTACCTATATTGTCCTTTGAAATGCGAAATTGCCTATTGTCAACGTTTTCGCGGTCGAAACAGCCGGCAGCCTGTAATCGAAATTTACCTCCTGATACATTTTCAATGGGGTGCGTGCTGCTTCTTTCGCGCTGCAGTGATCAACATATTTTAATTCGTTCGCCTTATAAAATGCAGATAGCTTCACTTTTCTCGTTCTCTCTTTAATTTGCCAGTAATTAGACTTTATTTGTCAATAAAACTATTTTCTTTCCTCAAGCTGTAGTAAATCATCGATTATCCGAATCGACCGAGAGGACACATACCTACGAATAATGAAACATGTACAGTGGGTGTAAAAAGTTTTCGTACACCTTTCAAAAATAAATAACTTCTTTAAAATTCGAGCAAACGGCTCAAATTTTCATTACGGACTGAAATAAAAAAGTTTTAAAAAGTGCCATTTTTATTTTTTCGCGTAGTTTCCACCAATTGATTAAGCAAAGGGCGTTTTGATACTTTCGTGGGCCAGTGTATGTACGATTTTGTCCGGAGCAGTCTTCCCGTAAAATTATTAATAACAAAGATATGTGGGTGTTACCATTTAATGGCACTTTCCCATAAAATCATTTAAAATAAAGATGGTATATAGAAATTTTTTTCTTGAAATGTACAACGTTTTATGAGAGAAACTTTTGTCCTCAGCCTGTACACTCTTTTACTATACAAAAGAATTTTTTTGTTGCAGTTTATTTTCTGGTGCCATTTATAAATGGTGGTCATTGAACTGCTTACAAAATATGGGGTGAAATTTCCAGCTAGTGTATAACTAACATAGATCTACAAAACACATTTTTTATTTCCATTACGAGCTCAAATGAAAAGTTTCGAAAAGTACCATTTTTATTTTTTCGCGTAGTTTCTACCAATTGGTCGATCAAAGTTAAAGGTCGTTCTAATACTTTTGTAGGGCAGTATATGTACAATTTTGTCCGGAGCACTTTTTCCGTAAAATCATTAATAACAAAGATATGTGGGTGTTACCATTTAATGGCACTTTCCCATAGAATCATTTAAAATAAAGATGTTATGTAGAAATTTTTTTCTTGAAATGTACAACGTTTTATGAGAGAAACTTTTGTCCTCTGCCTGTACACTCTTTTACTATACAAAAGAATTTTTTTGTTGCAGTTTATTATCTGGTTCCATTTATAAATGGTGGTCATTGAACTGCTTACAAAATATGGGGTGAAATTTCCAGCTAGTGTATAACTAACATAGATCTACAAAACACATTTTTTATTTTCATTACGAGCTCAAATAAAAAGTTTCAAAAAGTGCCATTTTTATTTTTTCGCGTAATTTTTACCAATTATAATATTTCCAAAATTTTCACGTCATTTAGTAAATCAATGCTTCTAATGAGTGAGACAAATAAAAAGTCGTTCGGTGTAATTTTAAACAAATTACTCTGATCTAACGGGTGTTCGAATACTTTCGTATGCCACTGTAAATAATGACGCTCGTATTCGCAGGATTTTCAATTTACTCGAAAACAATGCATGAAAGTAAAAATTGTTTCTCCATGTAAACTGACCACACGGCTGCTTGTGCCACAATTTCGTAACCACCCCGTAGACTCGCAGATTCTGACTGAAACTCGAACCACGCCATTGTGCATAATTTCTATTGCCTAAACTGCGGATCTTTATGCAAAATAAGAATTGTTTATATTAATTGCAAGACGTGCGAACCAAATAGGAATTTATTTCTGTCTTTAATGGTTTCATTAATTTGGTATCCTTAACCCCTTGCCTTACGATTTATTTTACGGTTTTCGTGATTAGAATTTCTTTGTAGTTCATAATTTCTTAGGAAAAGGAGAAAATGTATGTCTATTGCATGTCTATATGTTCTCCAATGGCTATACATTAACAACAACAAAATAGAATTATATTTCGGTTTAAAGGAAATTAATAACATACATCTTTATTAAACTCTGTTCAGAATCTTCATCGCGTCTCTCAGACGATATTGTAAGCGAAGAGGTTAAACTCGTTTAACACGTTCAGCGCCATGTCACCCATATCTGGGTGACGGAATTATTTATACAAAATTGAAAATTAATTTTTACGTTGGTAGATTGAGTGTACAAAATTTCCTTACGATCTGAGGAATAGAAGAGGTTTGAAACAGTAATTAATATCACAAAACTAAACTTCTTTGTTTTTGTTTTATTAAATGTATATTGCTTTGTGTGTTTTGTGTAATTTTTATGATTGTGGACTGGGCGCTGAACGTGTTAATGATTCCACTATTTGAAATTATACTTATACTGAAAAAATCCGCAGTCTATTAACACAACATTGTGCAACATCAACCGACACCGTTGCACCGGTTCCGAGAAGTGGTGGGAATTGCGATGATGCAACAGAGGTTCGGATAATTAACGCTTTACTGTAATTGAATTGCAACAGTAGTAATCTCATTTGCTACGAGTGTCTGAAAATATGCCTGCACGCACCTGTTAACATAAAAAAAGCTCCACTCTCAACAAAGAATTAGAGATCTCGAGTGTTCCGTCATTTAGCGGAACAGCAATTAGACACTCCCAACGCAACACACTTGTTATCTCCGATTGGTCTGCACAAACAAAAGCTCGCGAACGAAAAGGGGGATAAAAAGTGTTGATATAATACAACGCCGATGGAATTCATCTTGGACAAAGAGCAGACGTAATTGTAGTCTGTCGTCCGTTCTACTTTTTATCGCAATTCCTCCGGGGGGGGGCAGAGGGGGGGGGGGACACGCGCGGGCGCGAAATTCGATTAGGAGTTACGGAGAAACGCGTGACGTCCAATATTTTCTGAAACACAGTTTTTAAGCTGAGCTCTGTGCCAGGCTGTCGGTGTCCCTCGCGCGCCGAACGGAGTTCAGAAAAACAAGGAGAGAGAAAAAAGGGGGTAAGAAAAATATTTCGCGCGACACTTCGCGAGTAATCCACTTACTTCCTCCCCGCTAAGTACTCAACCTAATTAACCGAGCTCGCCGACGTTCCTTCTTATCGGCGAAAAATACCGACCCCGCTTTCTCATTCCCCGGCCGCCCGACCAACCCCCACCACTCTCCCGGTATCTCATTTTCTTTCGCTGTTCTCCTGTTTTCTTTTTTTCGTGCGACGATTTCTTCGTTTTTTTGAAAATGGGTCACTCGGTACGCGATGCCCAGCACGTGAGCGCACGCATGCTCCTGCTACCCCCTCGATGGGGTGGGTGTGTACGTAGGTAGCCGGCGTTCTCCTGTCTGCCCTCGGTGGCGGGTTGCTATAGAGACGCGTAACCATCCAGCAAAAGGAACATAATGGCGGTGGGAGAGAAAGAGACTGAAAGAGGAATGGACAGAAAGAGGGGGGGGGTGAGTTTCGGTGGTAAGAAAGAGGGATATTCTCTCCCTGGACGCGACGAGAGGGTAGCGGTACCGGCAAATGGGATTAGAGTCGATGCCACTACCGACATTTCGACACAGACTCTTCCTCGGTTTCGATCGGTTTCTTAACATTCAGTTTCGCTGTTGAGCTTTGCCGCCATAACAGCTACAAGAAGTTTCATGAGAGATTGTCTTTAATTGTTTAGCGAGATAAGACAGCCTGGACAATCAACATTCGCCGTAATGGCAATTCTTTCGGATAAATATATATATAGTATTCGATCGATAAATGTCGCAACTACGGATCCGGCCGGTGACACTTCGTGTTCAGGTATACTATTCTTTGACTTGTGCCGAGCGTAGAAAAGGACAGCGAAGCTGGAGAGACCTCGGTCGCCGAGAAATGTAACAGAATACGGGTCGGATATATCGGTGTGAGACCACCCCTAATCTAATGACAAAACGGTTGGTGAAAGTTCCATAAAAAAATAATAAAAAATAAAGTAGTTTTGTCAAGAACCAACTTCATTATCTGCAGATTCAGTTTTAACAAAAATAAACACATAAGATAAACACCAACACAACGAAATAAACACATTCATATAAACACATAACATAAACACCAACACAACAAAATAAACACATAACATAAACACGAACACAACAAAATAAACACATTCATATAAACACATAACATAAACACCAACACAACAAAATAAACACATCATAACAAAGAGGCATCAAAACATGAAGACCAACAAAATCGATTGTTGATATAGTAATAATTTTTATTGCCATACCACGATATAAATTTTTATTTGTAAATGTCTGATTAGAATAGATCAGTGATGGGCAATTTTGCCTCAATTGAGGCAAAACCGTCCACACCGTAGCGCCCTCTGTCCCCTTCCATCAAGCGCGGTACAATGGGGCAACGAAGACACGAGACATCAGCATACGAAACGAACGTGCGCACTGCATAAAAGAGACGTGGTGGGAGAAGCAGGCGTTTGAGGGGCTCCACCCGTGCCCACCACTGCATTAAGTAAACGAAACGTCATATCTGTTATAAGTCGACTAAAGATTTTATGCATTTATAACAAAAATAAGTATTACTTAACAATTTCAGCGGTAGAAAGAATTGGAAGATTCGAAGGTGCTGTTGCGTTATCGTCAACTGGTTAAAATTATCAACGCAAGAGGTGAAAGTTTGTCTAGGTTCCGTGTCTTGCAATGAGTGCAAACAATTTCTATTTTGCATAAAACTTCGTACTAGGAACGAATAACTCGGGGCATGGGAGCGTTCGTTAGTGAATTAACATCCCGGTGCTAGTTGGCGATAGGTGTTACGTAACGCGAGTCTGCGTCTAATGTACCTATCTCCATGTATACAAGTAGCACAAGTAAACATTTGGAACAAATGTGACGTGTGTGTGCTACAAGTGTCCTGCGTGTCTGAGCGTTGACTGTTTGATTGTTGCTTGTGTTCCATTTCACTGTGTGCATGAGCTGCAGGCATGTTGCCTGTGTGCCTATGGTTGTTTGTATGCAGCACGGTGGCGGAAGTGTAGGTTGCAACGAGAGTCTCTTCAGCATTTTCATCCACAATATTATTGTTGTGTCGCGAAATTCTTGGCACAGGAGCTTCGATGAATCGCGAATTACGATACCGGAACCAACCGGAATTAACTTTGGGTGAAGCGTTAGGATGAGTGGATTGTATGAAGATTTAAGAAAACTGCGTGGATCGGTGGATTAATGCGTATATGTCGAAGTGTACTATATGATCGGACAGAGTGAAATCACGCTTTGTAGACAGATGTCTCGCTTATATACAAAACTATTCTGCTGGGAGGATTTGCAATTAGCCAATTGGCTTTAAGTTGAATTTGGGCAATGCTCTTTTCGATCTACGAGTCACCGCCCACTACTCGGCTTGTGGGGGTAGAAGATGGCCTGCTACGCACGGGCCCCAAGAGAGTGGAAAATGTCGGGGTTTTTCCAGAGGCCTTAGGTCTCTTGTAAATGTACACGACCAGGTACTGCTGGCGGTCTGAAGCGCAATATGATTCGGTTTATGACTACGGTAGCTTTCTTTTCTTTTTACATGAGGGTAATCTCTTTTGCGGATACCCCACTCCGAGGGGAGACAGGTGGGGTTATGTGGGATTCACCGGCTAAGTGCAATCCAGTCATACCCACTAATTCCCTCATGACAACGGTCCCAATGGTTGATAGGGGATGGGCCAGGACCCGTCGCGCGATTTCAAACCAGCGTCTTCTCCATATGACTACGGTAGCTAGGGCCCTGTTAACCCCTTAACCTACAACTACGGGCATAGCCCGTAGTACGATGATCGGGCCAAAAGTGAATATTACGGGCATAGCCCTTAATATTTACGATTGGCCCGATCAGCGTATTACACAAGTCGTGCGAATGGCTCGAAGGCTGCGCGAGCTTGTTTACGTTTTCGACACAAAATTCTCGAACGTAAATCGTAGGTTAAGGAGAATATGCAACTAGAATATGCAAAGAAGAAAAATAACCCAGACCTAACCAGGAAACTAACCAGAAACCTAACCCACACCTAACCAGGAAACTAGCCAGAAACCTAACCCAGACCATAACTCTATCATTTGAACGGGTTCCAATATAAAATTTTGGGAAAGCATTTTTAAGGTTCTACACTCTTAAAAGAAATTTTTTAAAAATTGATTTTGTCCACGCAGCTCTTCATCTCCAAGCATATATTGTACATACTTGTGAAACGCGCGGTACCTGCGTAGCCGATGAATAATTATAACGCGATTTAAATTCTATTCAAATTATCACGCGCAATTAACGATCGAAGGGTTAAAGGTGTCCTATATAAATACGTTAATGCGTGGCGAGCTATTTAAAATCGCGGGTGGGTATACTTTCTTCCTGAGGAGGATCAAGTTGTATTTATGGAACCCTGAGCGAGGGAACGAATGAAACCCTCCCTCTACACAGCGATCTTCGTACGGTCTTCGAGCGGATCCATAATGCAGATATCCTTAGTACTCCATATTGCGGACCTTTTAAACAGCTCAGTACACATTCGTTTCAAATCCGCACAAAGCGCAAGGACGTTGCTTATTTTTCTATTTTTACCAACATTTTCTACTTCTTCTTTCGATCGCATTTCGAAGAACATTCCAGTTTTCTGCTGCAGGGAATACAAGAAATAACGGAGGGGGGATGAAAGAAAAATAACCTCACTGTCATTAATGCTGTTAATTGATTATGGATTTGGTTGTGTATTTCTTTGCACATGTTGCTTATACAGTCACCCCCATTAATATTCGGACACTAAAAGACGATAACTTTGTTAAAATTGGACCACATGACTTGGATTTCTTTTTAAAAATTCGTACAATTAGTTTACTACATGACGCAAAAAATATATCGTATTTTGTAAACATTTTTCTAAAAGGTAAGTATTTTTTAAATTTTAAATAGATTCTTCCTGCTAGGACCCCCCCCCCCCCTATCACATGGAGCCACCCCCCCCCCCCGGTTCCAGGGACGTGCAAGCATGTATTGTCACAACATAAACAATGTTACAAGACCATTCGTTTATGTAAAAGTGAGGGTCTATGAAATAATACAGCATGTGCTAGAATAACATAACATTCCATTAAAAAAATAGAGATGACCTTGAAATCTCCTCTATACCACCACCCACGCAGAAAATGTTTGTGTCACATGTCCCCCTCTGTACCGTGAAAATTTTGTTTATAACATTTTCCCATATTATTACAAATAACGGAGATATTCAAGGTGGACATAGTTATTGCTCCACCCTGTATTGTAACCCATAATTCCCGAACAATCAATTTCTAGGCGAATGTTTCTGTATCAGATCTCGTATGCAGCCAAGCTCAAAGCCGAGCACTCGAAACTGCTATCGTTGAAGTTTGCTGAACACGCTGCTCACATTATCCCCGTAAATGAATCATCTCGGCTGGCGCGTCGCAATCTTCGCCGATTTCTTCGGGGCTGTGTCGCGGCGGTCAATTCGCAGCACTTCTGGTTTCGTTCCACGTAATTTGTAGTTCCGAGGGTGGCGAAAACTCCGCGCCTCGTCCAATTACCGTATCCATTTCTTAAAAGCGTATTTCAGCGACGAGAGATCATTGCTCGAGATTGAAACGTTAATTACTCCTTTGATCCTGGGCCCCTCCGGCGCCCTCCTCCGCAACAGCATCGACCGCAAGCGGTGGCAAGTGCCAGTGACATGCAGAACCGTAGGTATACACGTATAAGCAACCTCTCTCTGGCTGGTTGTGCACCCTGAGCGAGAGCGCGGCCACCTCGGCCGACCCTCTTCAACCTTAGTCACGTGGG
Source organism: Sphecodes monilicornis (assembly GCA_913789915.3). Taxonomy (NCBI): domain Eukaryota; kingdom Metazoa; phylum Arthropoda; class Insecta; order Hymenoptera; family Halictidae; genus Sphecodes; species Sphecodes monilicornis. Next base: position 3,067,652 of record OU565300.1, read on the forward strand.
GACGGAATACCTGCCTGTCACTTATCGGTGGCCTCGTTACGAGCTCTCCCGGTAACCAGTCATTAGACAGCTGACTGCTCCGACTCTCCCACTGTTTTCACCCTCCGCCACCCACCCCTGCGTCCACCTTTCGACCCGTCCCCGTACCCGAAGTGTCGGCGCACCTACCTCTCACCCCTCTATCGACGGCAGCGATACGTTTCGGATCGGCTCCTAACCCCTCGAACCGTCCACCTGCAACGTCCTGCACCATATAATCGAAACACCTCGAATGCCAAGACAATTCTTATACAGGGGTATAAGAGGTATGGTCTGAGTTAGGTGAGATTATGTATGCGGAGGTATATTTTAATCATGCAACCTCACCATACATAACCTCACCTACCTCAGACATATTGCGGTTAGGTGAGGTAAAAACTGTACCACGGTATACTCAGCTTTTTATATGTGGTCCGAGTTAGGTGAAGTTATGTATGGTGAGGAATACATGATTAAAATATACCTCACCATACATAACCTCACCTAACTCGGACCATATATAAAAAGCTGAGTATACCATGGGACAGTTTTTACCTCACCTAACCGTAATATGTCTGAGGTAGGTGATGTTATGTATGGTGAGGGATACATGATTAAAATATACCTCACCATGCATAACCTCACCTAACTCGGACCATATACAAAAGGCTGAGTATACCATGGGACAGTTTTTACCTCACCTAACCGTAATATGTCTGAGGTAGGTGATGTTATGTATGGTGAGGGATACATGATTAAAATATACCTCACCATACATAACCTCACCTAACTCGGACCATATACAAAAGGCTGAGTATACCATGGGACAGTTTTTACCTCACCTAACCGCAATATGTCTGAGGTAGGTGAGGTTACGTATGGTGAGGAATACATGATTAAAATATACCTCACCATGCATAACCTCACCTAACTGGGACCATATATAAAAAGCTGAGTATACCATGGGACAGTTTTTACCTCACCTAACCGCAATATGTCTGAGGTAGGTGAGGTTATGTATGGTGAGGAATACATGATTAAAATATACCTCACCATACATAACCTCACCTAACTCAAACCATACATAAAGAGCTGAGCATACGGTGCAACAGTTTTTAACTAACCTAACCTCAAAGAGTTAAATACCTCGGCACAGAAAAGAAGGGATTCCGGTATCCATTTGTTAATTACTGGCACGAAAGTGGTGGAAACAGAATTTAACCACCGTTCTGTACATTTTAACTATCGCATAATCTGCGAGCAGGTGCGGGCACGCAAGATACAGAGGGGTCAGGCGGGGCAGCTGTTGGTTAAACCGACAGTTTTATCCTCGCGTGTCTCGCGTAAATGCTATTAAGTTTTTCCATTCTCGGTACGACCACTTACCGCGCGATTTTCATTAGAAGAAGACAGGGTACGCGTGCAACGACGTAATCACACGGTTACCGAGTGCCGGGGAATTCTGCTTGCCGCAAGCCGGTGTTCTAAGAAGATTTCGAGGCTGCACACTTCCCACAAGGATTTTACGGAGGCATTGAGCTCCCCTCCGTTTGCACGGTGGAAAACCAAAATAACTCAATTAAAGAAGTTCCGCGAATCCAGCTGGTTACCACCAGGATACATATTTATGATCTGATCATTCCCGCCCCGGATATTCGAGACGGCCCGCGAAGCGGAAGCCACTTCTCTACGATTCTCTTCGTCGTCCTTTCACTATGGAGATTTATTGGCACGACCGCGGAACGGTTTAAAATAATTTTTCATTTTCCATTGGTCGAACGACTTTTCAGGGCAATCGAATTAGAAAGTTCAAGATTACTACAATGGGCCCGAATCGCAGAAAGCTAGAGAAGATTCATGTTTCTGTGAATCATACATTATTAATTAGAAACAGAACGATTTCAGTGTTGTTTAGTAATTGTTTGCTTGAATGAGAATGACTCTTTATACAACTATTGTTAGCAAGGTGCACGGACTGTTCAGAGGTTATGTGAAATAATTATATTTGAAGACGGTGGAAGAAATATATTTGAATAGAAGAAGTCATTGTCGGAAGTGCTTACAAGACGGGCGCACAATTAGAACTACAGTATTTCATCGGTAATTGTCCCAAATGTCTCTGACATAATTGTCCCTGAGATATCCCCACTAGTGCGGGGTGCACCCCTTTGAGGGGCCGTGAAGGTCGAGAGGCCTCGGTCGCCGAGAAATATGACACTGTAGCGGCTAACGGTACCGCCAATAAAACATTTGGCGTGCAAATGCTTAGCGAAGTTTGGGACACGTGCGCTAGTAGGCTATTCGTGAGGAAACTGTCTTTTCGTATTTTCGGCCATCTGGCAGTAAAGATTGTGTTTTAAAATTTTCGTTTCGACAGTCTCAATAGCGCCCGCGGGTGTCATAAACTTCGGGTCTCCGAGGGGCCTCGGCACTAGGGCCGCGCGGTCGGTCCGGCCGATGGGCCCGCGAAGCTTCCCGACGCTGGCTCCTGGGAACTCCCGCTACGTTGCCAATTTTCACGACGACACGACGTTTCGCGAAAGATTCTCGGAAAAACGTTTGAGAAAGAGGGGGGCGAGGATCTACGCGTAGGCGGCGCGTTGTTTCGTTTAAGCCACCTATCGGCTAATTCGGAAAGGGCCTTAGCCGATAAGAAGAAATGACCACTTGTACACCGACTCTCAGACAAGACACTTCGTCTCCTGAGAAGGAAATAAAAAGTCTTGTGTAAAGAAGAACACATAGTGATTTCGCAATCATATATCCCTTCAACACCATGCGGCTCGGGTATATCGGTGAGACCACACTAATCCAAATTTCCAACTTCAAAAATGCCACAAATATGGTCATCGAAGTCCCATAAAAAAATAATGAATAATAAAAAAGTTGGAAATTCGGATTAGGTATGTTTACATTTCTCGGTGACCGAGGCCTCTCGAGCTCGGCTGTCCTCTACGTTCGACAAACCTCAAACAATGATATCTCTCGCGCATAATTGTCCCTCCGCAGACCCGTGTTGTGGACAATTATCGATGAAATACTGTAATGCCCAAACGCGGCGGCGCGGCGGTATGTACCTTCATGCCTGAAGGAAAACGGCATAAAAGAGTCGGGGGATGGGACTCAGGTATCCAATATTTCACAAAGTACAGCAAACCTAATGTTTTACGCGGGCGCGCAGTGGCTCAGTGGATAGAGCGCGCGACTACAAACACTGTGGTCGTGAGTTCGAATCCCACCGTCGTCACCTCTGGAAATTCTTCTGTGTGATATTATACTGCGTTGCCCAAGGTGGTTCGGAGCCCACCTTTATAAACTGTAGGTCCTTCACGCACACGTCCATACACACACACCCATCGTACACTCACCGATTACAGTACCAAATCTCATTGTTCCACCCCCGTCGCTAATGACCCTGGCAGTTGAAGCGACGTTAAATAATAAAAAATAATGTTTTGCTTTGACACGGACGAACCTGATACAAAATCAGAGAGCCGCTAGGATTTGTGAGAGACTTCGTGGACGAAGTGTTCGCTGCGTTTAATGTTAAATGCAGCACTTGATCAGAGCCCATTCAGGGATTCTCTACGTGGTCCCCCAGCAAACGACTAATAACCCTAGTTAGGCAATAAGGTATCATTAAATAACAATAGATAAGAGTCCGGGAAGAATTCGCCGCGCGTCGCGTCATAAATTTTACCCGTCTGGGACATAACAATACGTCGATCGCGGCGAAGGGTGGCGGTTTGAAACGTTATAGGAGTCGGGATTCCTCGGGCAGGACCCCTGGGAGAAGGATCCATTGATATTAAAAATATAGGCAACCTAGCGGAAAGGCAGGAAGAAACGCCGCGGAGGGACGATAAATGCAAATGCGACAAAATAGAAAGCCGAGGAAGGTGGTAAATGTGGTAACGAGCATGAGGTTATAGTCATCGGCGAAGAAAAGAGACTCCAGGGACGAAGTGCGTGTCGTCGTTCCTCGCCCTAACAAGGATCCCCGTCGCGCGTGGAACCGGCCACGCTTCAACCAAGCCGAACCCTATGTACCCGCAACTCCCTCGTACACCCTCCAACCCCACGTAACCCCTTAACAGCGAGCAACCCCCTGCCACCGTGGCCATATCGACGCTCCTAGAAAACGCTCTCACCTCCGTACTAATAACGCGGCCAATGATAGCGCAGACCGCAAGCGGTTGCTCCCACGCGGACCCTGTGAATTGAATGGAATGCTAGGGTATTTCAGGGTGCCAGCATCCCCCTAGCTCGCCGTTTGCCACAAACGGCCCGTCCCTCTTCGTGACTGGCCGAGGAACAATAAGTTCGTCAAGTTAAAACGCCTCGAATATGCTACTCGAAAATATTCGAGAATCGTTAAACTACAGGCTGGACCATTTAACCCTTATATCAATAGTCGGGTACCCGGTTACGTGTTCTCGATTTGTCTTTAGCCCTTCACGCTCGGAACTATTTCAACTCTAGTACCAAACATTTCCTCCCACCTACTCTACAAACTGTCCCACGCATAATGAAAACCCGTGAAATCGGCGGTTACTGAGGATATTTAAAGTAACTCTTTCTTCGGCTTTTTTGAGGTCTGAGTTTGGTCTGGCTAGGAATTTGTGTGCGAAATTGAATTAGTAATAGAGGTGTGAAACCATGTGAGCCGTTTACGACTTTGTCGGTAAGATAGAGAGTGACATGTAAGAGTGAGGAGAGTAGCATTACGTCTCTACGTCACTCGTCAGTCGTCCGATCGTCTTATGTTTTAGACTATAAGGTTCGGATCAGGGGGTGTAAGCTGGAATGGGAATATTTCAAGCACTATAATTCTGGCCCGAGACGGAGGTGGCGTTGTTGTTCCCTATCACGTGATGGGGGCGCATGCACACTGATGCGCACATAAGGAACAAAGTGAAGCCAAGCCAAGCCAAGCTCATGCCGGTACGCGGTACGCAGCAACCTCCTCGTGGTGAGATCTGGGCAATCGATATTATCCACAATTTGCAAGATATTATAACTTAAAAATTATAGTATCTTGCATGTAGTGGATAATATCAAGCTATTAGCTGCACATATAGAATTTGCGTTAATACGTATTGTATCGTAGAGTGTAAGACTTAACACTTTCGTTGTTTTTCTTTGTCCCAGCTGCAAAATTGAAATACATTTTTCACAAGATTTTTCATTATATTTTAAGTATGTACATAAAATATGTAAACGAAAATAGGTTTATAATAAACATTTAATTTTATTTGAAGCTGTAGAAATTTCTACCCTTTTCATTGGAAACATTAATTGTACGCGTGTACATTAAAGTACATATAGCTAAGGTAGATAGAGTTGTGTGAGTCACGCGAGTATCTATGTATAAGTGAGTAGCGTTTATATCTATATATACTGTGATTAGTTCCGGCCCGAGACACAGAGAGCGCTGCAATACTGTACAAATTTTTAACACGCCAGCTTACTTCCCCTGGTTCGGATGCGGCTCCGCTGGAGTCAGTGCCAGTCGAAACGCCGTTATAGCATTATATAATATATCTTTTTACTTTTACCAGCGCGTCGATTAAGTCAAGCCCTTTCCCACGTCCTACAGACATTTAAATTGTTAAAAAATTGTTTTCGAGTCGCCAAAAATCCTTCTTACAATCATCATTTTAGTCGAAAAGGTACCTAACCTCAAAATTTTATTCAATACTGAGCATGGACATCTTCGGAAGTTTAGCCCTTTCTTCCATTGCTGGACCCAATAGAATCGTTCAAACTGGCGCGTTTCCGATAAAATTGTGCTCACAATTGGGGCTGCAAGATACCGGCGGCACGTGCGCTTAAACACGCGTGCCCATCGTCCGCGTGCGATGCCCCGTTTTGCATAACTTCCCCCCGGCGCCCATTTTTACGACGCCTCCTCGCCAAGGCATGACTTATGTTCGTAGACACTGTCGTTCCGCGGCATAATTGCGCTCGTGTTAAAACGCCTGGCCCCCTTTCCCGCGTAATAGCTACGAACGACGCCGGCCTACCGACGATCGTCGACAACGAGGTGCCAAGGGGACGCCGCACAAAAGGGACCACTTAATCTTCGCGAGCACAATGCGGATGTACCCTTTTCCGCAAACGACGTTCTACGCGAGGGAGCTCGATCGTTACCAAGTAATAAAGTTCGGTAATGGTGCTGTTTTCAAAATAAGCCGAAAAAATGGTTTTTAAGGGAAAGACTCATGCCCTCTAATTATGAGTACCTTTTACTTCAGACATTTATCTAAGCGGGTAAGAGTATTCCAATCAACTTTCTACAATAGTGAGGCATTTATTTGGAAAAATTATTTAAATAAAAATAAATTTTTAAAAATACCACGTTTTTAAAACGGTCTAAAAAGTATAAAATAATTTGAAAATAAAAACAAAAATTTGAAATTGTGAATTTTGTATAGCTGTGAAAATACTTGTAAGATATAAAACGAAAAACGTGGGCGCAAGATAATGGTAAGGAGTGTAGGGAGTAGCAGCCGTTGAGAATACTCACACAACAGTTTATATCATTTGCGGAGCAATAACATTTTTAGTGATTTAGGTGAACTATTCATGCATCAATTATCTATTGCACGCGCCCCACGTTTTTCGTTTTAAATCTTACAAGTATTTTCACAGCTATTCAAAATTCACAATTCCAAATTTTTGTTTTTATTTTCAAATTATTTTATACTTTTTAGTTCGTTTTTTAAATATTATTTTATACTTTTTAGTCCATTTTATTTTTATTTTTTTCAAATTATTTTATACTTTTTAGCACGTTTTTTAAAAATTATTTTATACTTCTTAGTCCATTTTATTTTTATTTTTTTCAAATTATTTTATACTTTTTAGTCCGTTTTTTGTTTATTATTATTTTATACTTTTTAGTCCGTTTTTTGTTTATTATTATTTTATACTTTTTAGACCGTTGTAAAAACGTGGTATTTTAAAAAATTTATTTTTATTTAAATAATTATATTCTGCTTTTTAATCTTGTGTGTGTGAAATTTTTCAATCGATTTTTTTTGTAGACATTATTTCTGACACTCAAATACAGATTTTTGTTAATTTCTAATCTCGTACACGATATTATTATTATATCATACATGCTCCCCAACGTCAAAAGGCTTCCTCTCCTACTTCTTGCACGTATATTTCAATCGATTTTAAACATTGCGATGAAATTGTAACAGAAAGGTGTAACGGTTCTTTCACTTGGTAAACAAAAAACGATGATGTCCTACCGATCATCTATCATATACTGAGCTCCGTCGGGGCGAAGTGGGTTCGTGGAGTGGGGACGAGTCAGAGTGCGTACGCATAGTAAAGTAGAGAGCGTTGTGACGCGGAGTGGGGATCGCTGAACGCGATGACCGCGGTGTAACGGTAATAACGATAAAAATATTTAATTGTTATTTCTCTTAAACGGATATACTTTCTAAAAAAATTTTTTTTGAATACTGCATTGTCATCCAGTTCTGAGCTACGTTTCCAATTTCAAGTCTCTAGCTCATCGGGAAGTTAGTTTAAAATCAATTGCGAGATTTGTACCGAACAAACAAACAAACAAGAAAGCGAGCTAATAAAAACGTGGTAAATGCACATTCTTAGTCCACGTAGTTGTCCGCGTTTTCTATCCAACCTATTACAGTCCACTTATACAATCATACTTCTCGACAGGACTTCGTATTCGGTGAAGTTCCTCCGCGTAGTTCGATCGTCGCTAACCTAATTGCCGACGCCGCGACGCACACACAGATTCGCATGAAACTAACATCGACACAAAGTCGCAGACAAGTTGTTTAGGTGCTTTTCGCGTCAAATGAAAACTAACTCACAGGGTCCTCAATTTATTCAAACTATTCTCTTCCACAAACGATGACGTGAATGTGTTCACCGAAACTTTTCAACTGGTCCCACGAGCGGCCACTTAGGCGCTACCCAAATGAAGACGACGGCGACGTTGCAGCTCGAAGGATCCAGCTCAATGTACGGAATTATATGAAAAGGCTTGATAACGTTGCCACTACGTTCGCGACAGCGAGAAAAAGAACAGGAGAAAAAGCAGACACGGATCTTGGACGGGGGTTGGTGAAAGCCATTGGCACGTCGGACCCTCGCAGGCGGAGCCTTGCAAATGTCACACGTGTCCCCGGGGCGGCGGGCACAAAGCAATTACTCGGGCCGGTTCTTAAAAATTGCGTTTAACACCGACGTGCAAAGGGCCGAGCGGGACGCCGCGGGAATTGCGGAAGCAACAGTAGTACGCTCAAGCCGAGCCGGGTGAAGGGTTCGCGTGCCCTCTTCCACGATTCCATCCCTCTTTGTCCCCTGTGTTTTCCTCCGGTTTGCTCAGAGGAAAGCGATCCTCGAAGCTAGAGGGAAAGAGAGAAAAAATTAGGAGAAGACAAGCAAGAAGGAAACAAAGAGAGAGAGAGGGAGATACGAAGCGGATGTGGAGTACCGAAGACTGTAGGAAAGGCAAAGAGGAGAAAAAAAAGTGGCGCAGACAGCGTGGCAGGAAGTCGGGGCTAAGAAAGGAGAGTGGATAAAGGAACGCGGTGAGGTTCGGAGTGGTGTGAGAGGGGGTTGGTTACGGGGGAAGGTTGAAGAGAGGAGAGAAGAGAGTCTCGAGGCGGGGTGGCGACGGGCAGCGGTTGGATTTCATTTCGTCTTGTCTCTTTGATGTCCGTGATGCGTGCTGCTGGCCCGCTTCTGCCTTTTTAACAAACTCATCTCCTCGGCGACCCTTAATCTCCGCCCTTTGGCCCGTTCTATCCACCTTTCTTTCCTTTCCGCGCGACTCTCTAAGAGAACATGCTCGTGCGCGCGTGGGCACTCGTGCACCCCCGGCGTGCACGTGCACACTCTCGTCCGCTTGTGTGCGCTGGAGAACGGTGTACATATAGAACGCGAGTTGCTACCGAGAGATAGGAGAGAGTACATACGAGCGAGCGAGTGAGAACCACCGTCGTCGCTATGTCCTCGGTCTTTATATAACTGCAAATGCCTGAACGGAGGCGCGCATTACGCCATTTATGCGGTACCGGGCTCCGGTAAAGATCACTATCTTCCGCATGAATCGACAACGCAGACGCTATCCTGGTTCCCGGAGATTATTTCCGCGCTAGGCAATACGACATTTTATCGACGAGGGGGGGGGGGGGGAACGAGATAAAGTTTCTAGCCAATTTCTTCGACCGATTCCCAACGGCGCGGCGGGCGAATCGATCCGAGGGGTGGCCGCCGGGACGGCGTACCCGCCAACCTTTGAATACCTTCACGATTATCGCGCTCCGCCTCCCCCCCCTCCTCCCCATTCCCCGGACTTACCATCCCGAACGTGTTCGCGACGCTCGATGCTCCTCGTAACTTCGTCGGGCTGTTTGCCTTTCGAATTTGCGCACCACAATGAGCGAGACCCGCGGAATTTTGCCGGGTGACGGCTGGTGGCAAGTTTAAACGTTCCTCGAGCTAATGTCTTTCTCTATGTTTTTGAAAATATAAGTACAGTATTTCATCGATAATTGTCCACAACACGGGTCTGCGGAGGAACAATTATGCGCGAGGGATATCATTGTTTGTGGTTTGCCGAACGTAGAGAAGGACAGCCGAGCTCGAGAGGCCTCGGTCACCGAGAAATGTAGACATACCTAATCCGAATTTACTTGTGTAATCGACAATTAAAATTTCGGACGCGAGGAAGGACAGCGTATGGGAAAGAAAGAGACGCGGAGAGTCGCAGTCGGCGGCCTTCCTCGCGCCCGAAACTTTAATTGTCTATTACACAAGTAAATATCATCGGAATTATATCGTATTTGGTATCATTTTTATTAGAAAAATGCCACAAGTATTGTCATCGAAATCCCATAAAAAAAAATAATGAATAATAAAGAAGTTGGAAATTCGGATTAGTATGGTCTCACCGATATACCCGAGCCGCATGGTGTCATATTCCTCGGCGACCAAGGCCTCTCGATATTCACGGCCCCTCAAGGGGGTACACCCCGCACTAGTGGGGATATCTCAGGGACAATTATGTCGGAGACATTTGGGACAATTACCGATGAAATACTGTATAATGCCTCCAAAATTCACAACCATGTAAAATTTATGAACATCCGCACTGTGGTCTGCAGTCCCATTTTTCGTGGCCAGAATCAAACTTTTATACTTTCCAGAATGTTTTTTTTATTACTATTGTTGGTAACCCTTCATAGCTTCAAAATCCAACATATTTGTATATAACTTGTACTTTTTGAAAATTTTTCTTAAAAGCCCAAGTAAAAGTAGTCGTTTCGTGCATTTCTAAAAATATTATTCTGATTTAAAGTGTGTGCCATGAATTATAAGACTGAATGTGTAAGTAAGTATGCGTAACTAAAAATAGAATACAAACCACGAACAGTTTGAACACATCTCGTACCATCGATTGTAAACAGGATTCGTTTTCACGGTGGTAAACGTGAACGCGTATTACGCTGATCTGTTGCGCGAGGAGGATTCTCGTATGCTTAGGGAACGTAATCGCGGGATAACGTCTGTTTTTAAGCGGTAAATTCGGTACAGGCAGCTAGTGAACGGCATCGGACGCCGGACGGGAGTGATGGGATCGGCTGTCGATCGCGGATTGTGGGACAGGCGTCGTCCTTTAAATAAAAAAAATGCAATTCCCTCGAAAACACGAGTCTGACAATACTGGGGAGGCAGCCGGGCATCCGATATTTCGCGGAGCTCGCATCAATCCGAGTTATACGTGCTCGTAACGTATCTGCACATGGTACGCGTCAACATACAGCCGCCGCGGCCACCGCCCACACACCTCTATCTACTCGATAGCCCAAATAACGAGCTCCCAGGGAACGCCGACAAACTGGTCACGATCCTTTTCAACTCCCTCCACCCCAAATCCTGGTAAATCGAGCTGTCTTAACGGTAGGTGAACGCGTAAGCGTACGATAATGTTCCATAACCGGTGATGATGTTGAAGCGGCAGGTTTTCGAGTTATGAAAAAATGGAAAAGGGGGAAGGAAGCGTTTCGTCCTAGGCCCGCTAGAGAACTCGTCAGTAAGGCTATCTAGCGGACCCGTGCCTTAGACGCGGGATGTCGTAAGAACAGTTTAGGACGGTATATATACAAACAGAGGAAGATTCAGGTAGCAGCGGGAAAGCTGTTCTCGTAATGTCCCTCTGTTGACGAGCATAGGAAGTAGCCGCCACAAGCTAATATCAACAGAGCTAGGCCAAGTATTTATGATGGACCCGAGATTTTCAATTGTGGCGTACAACAATTACTCCCCATGAATTTCCAATCTCCCTCCATCTTGCGAATTGCAGTTTACTTTATTTCTTTTATAAATTCTGCTTTCTACAATGTGTCCTCTTTTAATATATGGCGGCTGAAAAGTGTGTGAGAGGAGGAAAAAGGAGAAGGAGGCGTTTCGTCCTAGGCCCGCTAGAGGACTCGTCAGTAAGGCTATCTAGCGGACCCGTGCCTTAGACGCGGGATGTCGTAAGGACAGTTTAGGGCGGTATATATACAAACAGAGGAAGATTCAGGTAGTAGCGGGAAAGCTGTTCTCGTAATGTCCCTCTGTTGACGAGCATAGGAAGTAGCCGCCACAAGTTAATATCAACAGAGCTAGGCCAAGTATTTATGATGGACCCGAGATTTTCATTTGTGGCGTACAACAATTACTCCCCATGAATTTCCAATCTCCCTCCATCTTGCGAATTGCAGTTTACTTTATTTCTTTTATAAATTCTGCTTTCTACAATGTGTCCTCTTTTAATATATGGCGGCTGAAAAGTGTGTGAGAGGAGGAAAAAGGAGAAGGAGGCGTTTCGTCCTAGGCCCGCTAGAGGACTCGTCAGTAAGGCTATCTAGCGGACCCGTGCCTTAGACGCGGGATGTCGTAAGAACAGTTTAGGACGGTATATATACAAACAGAGGAAGATTCAGGTAGTAGCGGGAAAGGTGTTCTCGTAATGCCCCTCTGTTGACGAGCATAGGACGTAGCCGTCACAAGCTAATATCAACAGAGCTAGGCCAAGTATTTATGATGGACCCGAGATTTTCATTTGTAGCGTACAACAATTACTCCCCATGAATTTCCAATCTCCCTCCATCTTGCTAATTGCAGTTTACTTTATTTCTTTTATAAATTCTGCTTTCTACAATGTGTCCTCTTTTAATATATGGCGGCTGAAAAGTGTGTGAGAGGAGGAAAAAGGAGAAGAAGGCGTTTCGTCCTAGGCCCGCTAGAGGACTCGTCGCTAAGGCTATCTAGCGGACCCGTGCCTTAGACGCGGGATGTCGAAGAACAGTTTAGGACGGTATATATACAAACAGAGGAAGATTCAGGTAGTAGCGGGAAAGGTGTTCTCGTAATGTCCCTCTGTTGACGAGCATAGGAAGTAGCCGCCACATTACCCTCTTACCAGTGGTCAACGATATCTGGACAAATTTCCCTCTAATTACGCTGATCTCCGCCGGAATCCAAGGAGGTCGCTGGAATGTATGCTGTCGGTGTGCCCGCCAGTGATGCTGCCGAATTGACGAAGTTGAGTAGCTCCCGAAGCCGCTTTTTGTAGAACTCATATAGTCGCACAAACAATGGGTGAACGTCGCACAAAAGTAGATACGAAACGTAGCACAAATTTAGGTGCGGAAACGTTAAACCATATTATGCTGTGAAGATGACGTCAGAAGCGCATAGTAGGGAGAAGTCGTCGCTGTTGGTCAGGCAGTAGTTCAGGCAAGGCAGTGACAGAGTAGTCATCTTCCAGTCCTCCTGATGTTGTCCGTGGTTTGTTGATGTTATCGTCTCCTCTGCTCAGAAGGTAGCGTTGTTGTCCGTTTGTCGGGGTCACCAATTATGGCGGCTGAAATGTGTGTGGGAGGAGGAAAAAGGAGAAGGAAGCGTTTCGTCCTAGGCCCGCTAGAGGACTCGTCGCTAAGGCTATCTAGCGGACCCGTGCCTTAGACGCGGGATGTCGTAAGGACAGTTTAGGACGGTATATATACAAACAGAGGAAGATTCAGGCAGTAGCGGGAAAGGTGTTGTCGTAATGTCCCTCTGTTGACGAGCATAGGAAGTAGCCGCCACATATGTTCCAATGTTAACGGAAAAAGTGGCCGCTCGTTGGATTTTACGGTTGCGGATTACGATCAGAAGGGGATTGATTTTGGCGTTGGCAACTCGGAGACGTTTACGTAAACGTATGGTTATTTGAAACGCGTGTGCAGCGTGGGTTACGATCAAGCGAGTAGTGCGATCTCGCTCATTTGTCCGCGGTTAATCGGTTAAACGGAATTGAAAGGTAACGTGTGTCCGCGTGCGCGCAGCGTTAAAACGTTTACAAAACACCGTAAAATACAAATATCCGGCCGGAATATTTTTGCAAACGGGGTAAACGTTTAGCGTCAAAACGTTCAATTGTAAAAATTGAATTGCCGGATGCCGATCTGGCTGTAAATTACGAAAAGATAGAAAAAGGAGAAGGAGGCGTTTCGTCCTAGGCCCGCTAGAGGACTCGTCGGTAAGGCTATCTAGCGGACCCGTGCCTTAGACGCGGGATGTCGTAAGGACAGCTTAGGACGTATATGTATACAAACAGACAGAAATATACAAACACAAGAAGATTCGGGTAGCAGCGGGAAAGGTGTTGTCGCACTTTCCATCTATTGGCGATGCGTTGGAGGTAGCTACCGCAATGTCTTCATTTGTTCAACTTCGTTCCAAAACGAGTTAGAAGGGTTCCACAGCAACAGAGGACGATTAAAAACCTCAACCATGAATTAAATCCATCTGGACAGTCGAGATTAAACTTCTTCTTGTCGGAAGAAATGATCTAGGAAACATTAACCCTTAGCACTCGAATGGCGACTCTGATGCGCCACTACGAATTTCTATGCCATTATTCAGAATTTTGTTTACATGATTAAATTTGTTCATATGTAATAAATTACTAAACATTTAAATATTGTATGAAGTACTATATCAGTTTTCTACGCATATAATGAAAAAAACTTATGTAGGATGGAAATATTTTAGGTTAGAATAAACGTTTGGTTTTTTAGTTGAAATAGCTCCGAGTGCAAAGGGTTAACACGTTGATCGGTTACTCAACAATCACAAAAATTACACAAAATCACAGCAATTTATTTAACAAAGCAAAAATTGAGGAGTTGAGTTTTTTGATATTAATTACTGCATCCAACCTCTTGCATTTCGCATTTAATTTCAACAAATCACACTTAACAAGCAAGAAACGTTCGATTCTTTTTTATATCTAGAATAGGAAGGTATAGAAGAGAAATGTAGAAATGATGCAAAAAAAAAGCACTGGCTTATTAGAATGTTGTTTGCCGAATCACGACCCCAAAAGGTCACACACAATCAAAACAATTAGTTTAGTTAAAATGAAACAGGAACACTAACCAGTTTTCTGAATTGGCGTCGGGAATAATTCAAAAACTATTTGACCGATCAACTTCAAATTTCTGCACAGTTTTTGTTTCTCTGACATGAATCGAAAGGTTCAACCACTCTCTTTAACACTTTGACTGCCAAAGCAGCGACCTCAAAAATTTCATAAAATCGAAACAATATATTTAATAAAATAATGATTACAGAATTAAAATGTGTGACACTGAGTAACGTTTTAACCTTCTTGCATTTTCCAGATATTAACCAAATTTGATACAATGATTACATTAGCGTAATAATTAATTTTTAAATATGGACAAATAATTTCGTCACCCATATATTGGTGACACGGCAGTCAACGTGTTAAACAAATGCAGCATACATTTCTTGCGAAAATCACACTGAATTGTTTAAATCGCCGCCATTTTCAAAATATGCAATTTCTTGACACCAAACAAATTGAAAACAAATTGCACCTCGAAACAACACCTATTTACGATACCGCTATATTTCTTTTGCATGTGTCATATTTTTATTGTCATATCATTCTTAAAGTTCCGAAACGATTGGCGCATTGATCTCTTTGCAACAAGTTTCTAAAAAATTGTCAAAAAGAAAAACCGTTCATAGGGACCTCCCTCCTTAAACATCATTGATATCGAACGAAATGAAAAATTCGTTGTTGTCCCGCGTCTCGACGTTTTCAGAGCGCTCCTCGTGTGACGTCGCTAAACTATTCGATCCGGATCGTTGCGCGGCATCTTGGTTCGCCTCTGCAAATTGGCTCTTGAACGGTAGTTTCCAGCTGTTTAGGGCGCGAGGCTCGCGGATGCTGCGCATTTGACGCATTAACACGATCGGAACGGCGAAAGGGGACTCGATGTTCGGTGGAAAACAGGGACGCCGGGGAATTTCGGCTGAAAGGAAGCAAATATGAGAGAATAAGACAGAACGCTGGACAAGGAGGGATCGAAGGGCCGAGGGGACGGGGCGAAGGGCCAGGAGGGCGAGAACCGAGAGGGGCGCGGGAAGGAGAGAGAGAGGGGGTCCAGATAGAACGAGACGGAGAGAGAGTGACTGGGTTTCGTTTCGGGCTGAGTCGGTGGGGCAGGGGGGGGGAGAGAGAGGGCAGAGGGGGAGCACAGGATTTCACGGGAGGCTGATCACGAATGGACGCGTCTCCCGCAGCTCTGCCGCTGACAGCCAGGAATTGGAATTGCATCGGCGTCGCTCGATAGCCAACCATCCCGCCAGTCAGCCAGTCAGGTAGCCAAACGGCCTAACATAGCACGCCTACCCTGCTTGGGTGCCTGCTCTGCTGCCCGTCTATTCCCGCTCGTACCTGCATACACGTCCGACCACGCACCGACCGAATCTACTCACGCTTTCCTCGTCCGAGGCCCTCGAGAGACCGATGCGATCTACGTCTACTACGTGTGTACGGTACGGCCAAGACGGATAGATGGACCAGGTGTCGATCCAACGTCCCATAAAGGTAGACACACACGCTCCAGGCCACCGAGACACATATAGACCAGCTGTGTTCGCGATTCGTCGATCCGGGCCTCGACATTATGCCGTTCGGAGGATGGAAGGAGACGGCACTGGTTTCTATGGTAAATTTATCGAGGATGTTTGGACTCGAGGGCGATTCTGCGGCATTTGCGAGTTAATTGGCGGAGGGTGTTTTGAGTCCGCGGTGGAAGTTAACTATTATCATTTGAGTAAACGGCTACTCGCTATGTTAACACCTTACGGGACGGTCATAAGTATACAATATATGTAAGCTTTGTGTATGTGTCTGTGAGTCATGTAGTTGTAGATATGCTCGAGAGAGGTCGGCGCTTCAGAGGTGAGAAAAAGTAAACGAATAGATAGACAGAGTGACGGTTAAACCCACAGTTAATTAAATTGATAATTTGTGAGTGAATTAATAAATAAGAACTTTTAATACAGAAATCTACAATTACAAGTTTCTATAAGAATCTTGTGTTGAGACAATATAGGGAAGCACAAACATTTATTTGTTGATTCTCTATATTTTTAGGTTAGTACAACACGTGGGAAGTATGCAATCAATATTTATTGTACATGTTATGTAATTAGTAATGAAAAAAAACCGCTATATTTTTAGACGAATCAACCTTGTGTTTTTGCTTGAGAAAGAACTTAATATGCAGGTTATTGGTGGATAATAAGCAGAATCGTTTCTCTGTAATAGCAAAGTTTTTATTATTTTGAACAAAATGATAATATAATAACTTAGACTAATTATTAATCCTACCTGTAATAGCAAAGAAACAACATTCAATGCTGTTTTTCACACCGTTGTTTCTTAATTAATATTCTTATATTTAATTTTATAATTCTAGTTCAGTCTTTATGATTGCACTTCGTGGCTTACATTGTCGTTCTGACGCCACATGTCTATTCATTAGGTTGTCTTGATACAGTTGGAGATCTGACTTATCGACCTATTTACGCGCTAAATTCAATATAACTAAGGATGCTTTCCTTACATATATATATATATATATATATATATATATATATATATATATATATGTATGTAATCTTTTCGAAATGTTAATAGCACTGCGTGAAAAAAGTTCAAACGGAATGATACAGTCGGGAGCAAAATTAAGTGGACACTTTCAGATCAAATTTCAATTTTTGAAGTCAGAGTTCACTTCAAGTTCGCGTTATTAATACCCCTGAATGCGTTTTAACGTCAACTAGAATATGCAAGGGGAAAAAATACATGTTTATAAGAAAAAAATAACAATGACCTTGAAAACTCCGGAAGAAATGACCTTGAGAAAAAAGTAAAATCTGCAAAGCATTCACCTTGTGATTCCATTGACCACCCTGTATA
This sequence comes from Sphecodes monilicornis, assembly GCA_913789915.3. Classification (NCBI taxonomy): domain Eukaryota; kingdom Metazoa; phylum Arthropoda; class Insecta; order Hymenoptera; family Halictidae; genus Sphecodes; species Sphecodes monilicornis. Next base: position 3,084,996 of record OU565300.1, read on the forward strand.
TAAAAGTTTCGTATGAAACATTTTTCAAATAACGGATAGCTCTGGAAATAATCGCATATATTAATTAAAATGGGGCACCTAGTATAGTACTCAATTCCTCTGTCCTTTGTGACGGTTAAAACACCTCGAAACACAAAAAACATAAAAAGCTGAAAATAATCGCACATATTAATTAAAATGGGACACCTAGTATAATACTCAATTCCTCTGTCCTCTGTCACGGTCAAAACACGTCGAAACACAGATAACATAGAGCCAAACCCAATATAAGGGCTTGTCATTACATGTTATCAAAGTCGTCTGTATAACTCGACCTTAAAGGTCGGGTTATACATGTCCAAAGTTCGGATCAGACCGAATATTGTTACCCAGGTTTAAATGAGAGTGTTCGCAATCGGAAATCGGCGTCCGACTTCTCAACGATTCTTTTTTCTTCGAGTCTGGGAGGCCATATGTACTCCACAACTCCTCTAGCTAAACTATCGATAGCTCTTCTTTACAACATCTCGAACGCATCACAAGTTACGTCAAAGTTCGGAGCGAAATGTATAAACACCCTAAAAACGCGTCCGATATCGGACGGATGTGTATAACCCGACCTTTACAGTTCTTCATCGTGGTACAGCCAGCAATTGAGCCGTTGTTTTTGAAAGTGGTACTACTAAATTACCGAAACTACTAAAAAATAATATCCTCATAAATTAGTCAAAAGAAGTTGAACTGTCAAATGTAATCACGGGAATGTTTTTGTTGAAAGTGGGGAAGCCTTGGAAAAAACGCGTCCGATATCGGACGGATGTGTATAACCCGACCTTTACAGTTCTTTATCGTGGTACAGCCAGCAATTGAGCAGTTGTTTTTTAAAGTGGTACTACTAAATTACCGAAACTACTAAAAATTAATATCCCCATAAATTAATCAAAAGAAGTTGAACTGTCAAATGTAATCACGGGAATATTTTTGTTGAAAGTGGGGAAGCCTTGGAAAAAACGCGTCCGATATCGGACGGATGTGTATAACCCGACCTTAAGTGTCACCACATTCATCGGTGTAAACAAACACGACCCGCTCCCGCCCCTCGCCTCCCACCGGCAGGGCAGAACAACGCAGGGATGCAGCGGTCCGCGTAAAAGCAACGATTAACAGGAACGAAGATACGTACAGCGTGTAACGAGGAGTCCGGGACACCGGAAGCTATCAGCGAATCCGATAAGGGTCTACCCTTGCAGGAGCAGGCTCTGGCTCTCAACAGATGGAGGGCAGGGAAGAAAAAGGAGGAGCGAGCGGAGAGATAAACGTCGTCTTGCACACACTGCCCGATACATACGTATTGTCAGGTGGGGTATATATCTGGCTCTCCCTCGGCATCGGGTTCCGTGCATCGTATCTTGGGCTATCTAGAGCTCGCGACGACGACGACGACGACGACGAAGAGGAAGACGACGATGATGTTCCGGGTTCTTTCACAGGGGCGTTCGACGACACGATGAGGAAAAACCGGGGACACCGTGGCCGACGTGGAGGCAGAGAAGAGGCAGAACTAGACACGATAGGCTGCTGCGAGGGTAGGATATACCACGCTGCGGAGGCAGCGGTGGCGAGATTGCCTTAACACACAACACAATCCGGCGGCTTCGTCTGCTTCGATGGATTTTAAAAGATCCCCGAGATTATTACTTTTTCCTTTTCTTTCATTTTCATTCTTCTATTATTATTTCAGAGGAGCAAGGGACGGATGGTTGCGCGCGGGCGCAACCGCCCTTCTCTCTCTCCCCCCTCACTCTCTCACTCTCTCTCTCTCTCTTTCTCTTCACCAACTCCCTCCAACCCCTCCCCCTGGACCCCTTTCCACCCTTGTCGACCCACCAAACCCTGCCGCGTTCCGCAACGTGTGTTTATACCTACACACCGTTACCCGTTGCGTCTGTACCCGGTATCTACGTTTTCGATGTGCGGCCGAGTCTCTCGCGTGTGTATACGTGTCGGTCGCGTTCCAGGTTGAGCTAGGCTTGGGTTTGGGTTGGGTTGGATGCGTGGAAACCATGGACGACTTTGGGTAGGCTCGTTGGTTTCCCGCCGCGACTATCGGCGCGTATTGAAGCTCATCGTCACGGAAGTAACGTCGGGACAACGGCAGCGGCCTGAACGCCAGCGAGGACAGGGTGAGCGGCAGAGAAAGAGGGACGCGCGCGGATACCAACAGCGACAGAGAATGACAGAGAGGGAGAGAGATAAACAGGGAACGAGAGAGACAGACGGAGAGAAGAAAGACGGGACGATACGCCGGACAGGGATAGAAACCGGCGCGCGGAACGGCGGTAAGAGATGAACAGTGAATAAGGAAAGAGGAAGCGGAGGATAGGGTGGCACCAGATGCTGCCGCTCTACGCCAACGAGGAACCCCACTCATGCCTTTACTTCCATTTCGTGTCGATGCTCCTCGCCGCTTTTTCTGCCATCCCGCCAGGAAAAAGGGATGCACGGGATGCAGGTGAAGGACTGCGGCTGATAATAGTCCACGGACTCGCGACCACCTCGAGATTCATGGGATGAACACGATCAGCTGTGAAATACATCTATGGCACACCCTAAGGCTCACTACGGCTGATCTGTCCTCGGGATGACTGAACACAAGACCGCCACAGGCGGTTCTACGCAATGTAACCGATTCTTTATTATTCTGCCACAATAATGGAGTATAATAGAGGAAGGGGTGGTATGTGCCCCTGCCCCCCGTTCCACCAGTTTTATATTCCTTCGTAAAATCTTATTCATATCAAATTCATTTGAATTCTTGCTTAAAATGTTGGCAAACTGACTTATTAATTAATAAGTTATTGACTAGATTTACAAGTTGTTCTGGTTTCAATGTCCCTGTCGCGTTCGGGACATTTGCGATGTATGTACGTTTGCATGTGTGAGTCTAGCGACGATACTGCGTGTTTCTACCGACTTCTTCTTGTGCAGTTCCTCGTACCGTAATTTCAGTAATGTGAACTATTCGCATACACAGATCAATTATTCAAAGCACATTCCACTCCGACATCGTCCAACACAATCTAATAAGATTTTATGTAATATCATTGAATGTAATATGTATTATGAGCCACTTTTAGACTTTTCACAAAAGTGAGAGTAACATGGCCCTCCAACAGAAATCGTACAAAATTGTTGTTTTTATAACACTTTGATATCAATAGGAAACAAATAAAACAAATTCTTTTCTTTATATTTTGAACTCACTGGTGCCCATCATTTACATACGAGCCATTGCATGCGCATCTCTCCATATTGGTTTATATTGAATAACATGTTCCACAAAATATACATTTATATTGTGAAAATATAAATTATTTCATTCATCCACATCATATTTGATCCCTTTCGTTATGGGAGCCAAAACGTCGACACGCATTGATTCAGAAACTTCAACTTCGCGTTTGCAAATATCTGTGGCGGCTACTTCCTATGCTCGTCAACAGAGGGACATTACGACAACACCTTTCCCGCTACTACTCTGTTCGTATATACACCGTCCTAAACTGCCCTTACCTTAGACCATATATACTTATAGACCCGGCATAGGTATAGTGTGTGCATGGAATGCAATGTTCCAAAATTGAAGAGTATCTGGTGGCCTCTTAGATGATTCAAAATGGTGGATAGCGCATGAGACGATGCACGTACTGCGGTAGAAGCGTCACCAATAACAAAGAGAGAAGAGCAGCTACGCATATAAAAGCGAGATAAACGATTATATTTGTTCAGGTATTTCTTAAAAATTTAGAAAAATGGTGCACACTTGTTGCATAACAAATTATAGAGAACGACGAAAAGTTTTATGAATATAAAAAATTATAGTAACATCAAGCAAGCTCTAACTGTTCCATCTACTGATGTATTTCACATTTGCAAAATAGCGGAGGCAGAAATAAGAATTAAATTAAATCCTCGTACAAGAATTACATTAAATCCTCATTTATCATAGAATTACATTAAATCCCCATTAAAGTATCTGACAAAAAAATGTTTCAGACAAAATTGACTTGTTTTTTCCGGTAGAATCTAAATATGTAACATTTTATAGGTGGTTCCATTTAAAACTACAAAGGTACCTCCCCTCCCCCGTTAAAGGGGAAGGGAGGCCACTTCACGTTTATGTAGTCAGAAAGGCCCTTCAGTTCCATGCAATTTAAGACTAAGAACTTTAAAATCGATGGCATAGTTTTCGAGATATTGAGCTGTTCAGAGTTATGTGGGCCACCCTGTATACATTTAAATATATTATATATATATTTAAATATTAACTGTTTCTTAACTGTATATTATATACCTCTAAATATTTTCGAGGTCTTCTATTTCTATATTATAAAATGGAAATTTGTACTTTATCTGTTGGTCCTTCATTGCACTTAGATGCTCTTGCATCAGATTATTTAATAAAGGGTTATTCTTTAACTGTGTATTATAAAATGTTTTCGCTAGGTAATCTATATAGTCTCCTAAATATTCAATGTCTGCTTCTGAGTGTAAGTCTTTTATTTTAGTATATCTATTTTTGTTTGTAATTAATCTTAGGCATTTGTTGATACGCTACCGTCGTAACTATAGACATTTCGTGGTTGCGTATGCTATGATTTGGGTTACTAGATACGTCGACAAATGTAAATTACAATACATAAAGGGTTTCGTTACGGTATACAAGCACTAAGACCTCCGCATACTGTCGTTCTAAAAGCGAATGCAACACCCGTACCTTCCCCTTGTCAAATGGAGAAACTTAAAGAAATAAATAAACTCCAAGGCTGCACACAATAAAACCTTGGTGCATCAACTATCGCGCAAAAATAACAAATTGTGAGTATATTTAGAAATATGAAAAAAAAATGAATTTGGAATATAACATGTTTTTGGTTGCAGCAACATTACATTTCTGGTGTCTGTTAGACGACATATTTCAATGTTGGCAGATTTTCGTTGGGCCAATGTAGTATCACCGTCGTAAATTTCACGTTATTTAACCGACCATAATATCTGGCAAATTCACATAATTTTTCGTCGTCGGCCCTACGTTGGGGATCTGTAGGCAAAACCACTAACCATATCCCAACTAACTCCCAACCGTTGGCCACCGTTGGCCAACCATAAATGCTACTAGGGGTGTGTCGGAATAGGATATGAACAATTGTCTTTACTTAAAAATCCGCAATCTACCGAGGATATTGAACTGATTATCAACAACGTTCAATCTTGGTTGTTCCAGTGAACGCAGGTTTTTTTTCGAACATACGGGTTATCTGTCTCGGGGCGAGAAGCAATCGCAATCAGCAGACACAGCCAGGCATAGGAATTTTCCAATTTTCCCGGGAGCGATCCCACCGGGCTGCACACCACTTCCTTTAATCCTGACTCGTTGGGCGTGAAAGGCGAAGGAAGCGGCATCCTTTCGGCGAGCGCAAGAGGGCACCGATCCCACCGAATCCGCCGTGATCCCACACGAGCTACGATCGTCCCGGCACAATATGCGTGCTGACCGGCACAAATGCGAAAGCTGAGCGCTATTATTAACTCCGGCCGGATTTCTTACAATGCCGGATTTAGTTAGGGTTGTCCCATTACGTACAGCTGATCACACACGCGCGGCAGGTAAAGTACAGGTGTGGGTATCGGGAAGTTAAATCCGGCGGCGAGCCGTGAACGGGACGTGCTCGCTCGCTAACATCCGACCCCCGAGGAAATAGTGATCACCGTTCCGTCACAAACACGCGCACTCACCACGTAAATGATGACACGTTAACGATTACTTACAGACTTGTTAGACGACGCGGGGGCTGCCAGACAAAAGAAGTTCGTTCGGTTGCTGAGCTTCCTCGACATCATCCATCGATTTTTATGCTCGGTATCTGGGATACTGTGAAATTCAAACACGAATACACAGGGTGAGCCATCTAACATTTTCACCTGAAATATTTCGTTGGCAACTAAGCGATTGCGGATTTTAAATAAAAAGGAAAATTCAACATTTTTACTCGAATATATAACTTTACCAAATTAGGTATTGTCCGCTTTTGTCGATGACCTTTTGCCATCTTTCAGGCAGTGTCATAATTCCATGTTCATAAAACTAAGAAAAAGAAAAGTCCAAACAACAAGAAAACAATATATAGGTTAGGTTAAATTAAGGAAAATGATATTGGCGCAAGGTTCGATCTTCTTTTTTTTTTGTAATTTCAACAACTTGTCATGAGTGAATGGAGACGTAATGATAAAATTGTTTTTCTTCATAACTTTCTTGTAAATGAAATTTGGAATAATGTTACTGGATCTACATTTAAGAAGAAAGAGTTTTTTGTTACTTATCTTAGCTATGGATAAATTCGTGCACGGCCAATCCTTGAGAATCTTAACTGTTTCCAAACCAAACATCCTTGACATTGACGCAAAAAAAGTCTGGTTGTTTGTAAATGTTTCGCCATCCATGATATACTTATGATTTCTATCGATCGAATTTTGAGTTAAATTAAGGAAAATGATCTCGCAAGATCGAACCTTGCGCCAAAATCATTTTCCTTAATTAAACTCAAAATTCGATCGATAGAAATCATAAGTATATAGGTTAGGTGCTTTGAACACGTTGACAAAACAGTTTTCTTTGTTTTTAGCGATACTGGAAAATTATTAGATGTAGAAATTAATTCGGTGACTTGCTATTCAATTATTTATAACTCTCTTTTCAATTTAATTAACCCTTAGCACTCGAATGGCGACTCTGAGGCGCCACTACAAATTGTTATACCATTATTCAGAATATTGTTTACATTATTAAATTCGTTTACATTTAATAAATTACTAAACAATTAAATATTGTATGAGGTAATATATCAGTTTCATACGTATAAAATAAAAAAGATTATTTACAATGAAAGTATTTTAGGTTAGAAGAAATGTTTGGTTTTTTAGTTGAAATAGCCCCGAGTGCAAAGGGTTAATCGCCCGTCATTTTATAATGTTTAAATACCAACACTTACAGTTATGGAACATTCGACAACTAGTTTAAGCAGAAACCATTCGTAAGCAAGATGGCGGCGTCCGACAAGACTCACAGGCGGCACTGTTTGCATTTCAATTCAAGAAAAATCCTTCCGGATCCGCTGATTCGTTAACACGTTCACGTACAGTGGCTCACGAAAGTATTCGAACGCCCTATAAGTCAGAATAATTTGTTTAAAATTGCACCGCTTAACTTGACATTTTCTTCCGCAATTGGAAGTATTGATTTACTAAATGACATGCAAAAAAGACTTTGAAAAAATTTCAATAGGTAGGCATTACGTAAGAAAATAACAATGGCACTTTTTAAAACTTTTTTATTCCAGCCCGTAATGAAAATTTAAAATATACACACGCTGAAAATTTCATTGAAATCGATTAATGTATACACGAGCTACAAGCGGTTCAAACTGATCGAAATCGCAGTTTTTCACGACTTTTGCTCAGATTTTGTTTAAAATCCACAGATTCTTACATCTATCGATGCGTGTCGTCTTTTGCTGTGTCAACCGATTTCGGTGAAATTTTCAGCATGTGCACAACTAACATAGATCTATAAACCGCATATTTTAAATTTTCATTGCGAACTGAAATAAAAAAGTTTTAAAAAGTGCCATTTTCATTTTTTCATGGAATTCCTACCAACTGTAATTTTTTCAAAACTTTTTTTTCCATCCCACTTAGTAAATCAATGCTTGCAATTGATAAAGAAAAAGTCAAATTATTTGGTCCAATTTTAAAAAAGTTATTCCAATTTAAAGTGCGTTCGAATACTTTCGTGAGCCACCGTAGAGTCCGCCGATTTTGACCAAAATTTCTTAACAAAAAGTAATAATTCTGAAAGTACATCGAATTCTTCAAGTATCAAATAATAAAAAAAAAAACAAAAAAAGAGTGCTTTTGTAGTCCATCACCGATTTCAGAGTGAGGGTCAACGTATCTATATAATAAAAATCAAATGCTGTTCGTTGGTCACGACATCACGTGAGAACGGCTGGACCGATTTGGCTAATTTTTTTTTTTAAATGTTCGTTGTAATCCGAATCAGGTTTTTACGCAAAGAAAGTTTGGAAAAGTTGGCCGGAAATGGGAAAATTCGGGAAAAAATGAGACTACCCACACCGCGACCGCCGCCAGAGGGCCACGACGGCGTCACCTACCGCGGCCACCGCCAGATGGCCAACGCGACGTAGCGAGTTTCTCGCAATTAAAGTGTTGTGCGGGCGGTATTAATATGCGTAGCGGACGCGGATACTGATCGCAAAATACAAAGATAACAATCCAGATTTGCAACTAAGCGAGAAAATTCACAACGAGGCGTTGATATTAATTGCTAAAATCCAGTCGTTCAAAAGTTGTGATGTCATTGGTGCGCGCATTGTGCGCCGCTCGCAAGGACAACCCGCCCGGAGGGCCAAGCTGCGACGGCGTGCCGAAGGAACGCCACAAGTAGCTAGTTAACACTAAATTTACCACCAACGGCCAAAATGGCGGCTTATTAAATTGAACGTTTCGGTAACAGAAGATTTTCGAATATCCACGTCCGAAGCACATAAGGCCATCGAACCGTCTTAGCTGAAGGTGTTACATAACTAGATCGAGCCTGCCGGAAATAAGATCACAATGACTCTGGTCGGTTAAGATAGTATTACATAGCCGGGCACAGTGTGACAAGGATAAGCTGCCAAAAGCTGCAGTCTATATTCTCGCGGCCAATCGTTGTGTACATTGATCCCCATTTCGTTTCTCTGTGCTTTATGCTCTGCGGAGCGCACTGACCATGTTTCAAAGGATTTTTGTCGACGACACCTCGGCTGAAACCGTACCTTGTACTTGAAGCCCTTGCCATAATGTCTGTTTTCTGTTTCCGTTTTACTTACATTAGAAAGTATCCACAATTCTTCATATTAGATGTTCCGGTTAGTTTTCAGTTTATTTCAAAATCACGTTGAATTGTATTTCACGGGAAATATTTTTCCAATAAATTGTTCTACTTTCCCGACAATAAATGAATTCCGCAATAAGAAAGAAATAAAACGTAATATCGCGTTCTTTATTTTTTCAAATCAAACTCTGCATTTTTTAAACAAAGATTAAATGACGTTTAATTCTATTTCACGGGAAATATTTTTCCAATAAATTGTTCTACTTTTCTCGACAATAAATGAAATCCGCAATAAGAAAGAAATAAAACGTAATACCGCGTTCTTTATTTTTGCAAATCAAACTCTCCATTTTTTAAACAAAGATTAAATGACGTTGAATTGTATTTCACGGGAAATATTTTTCCAATAAATTGTTCTACTTTCCCGACAATAAATGAATTCCGCAATAAGAAAGAAATAAAACGTAATACCGCGTTCTTTATTTTTTCAAATCAAACTCTGCATTTTTGAAACAAAGATTAAATGACGTTGAATTGTATTTCACGGGAAATATTTTTCCAATAAATTGTTCTACTTTCCCGACAATAAATGAATTCCGCAATAAGAAAGAAATAAAACGTAATACCGCGTTCTTTATTTTTTCAAATCAAACTCTGCATTTTTGAAACAAAGATTAAATGACGTTGAATTGTATTTCACGGGAAATATTTTTCCAATAAATTGTTCTACTTTCCCGACAATAAATGAATTCCGCAATAAGAAAGAAATAAAACGTAATACCGCGTTCTTTATTTTTGCAAATCAAACTCTCCATTTTTTAAACAAAGATTAAATGACGTTGAATTGTATTTCACGGGAAATATTTTTCCAATAAATTGTTCTACTTTCCCGACAATAAATGAATTCCGCAATAAGAAAGAAATAAAACGTAATACCGCGTTCTTTATTTTTGCAAATCAAACTCTCCATTTTTTAAACAAAGATTAAATGACGTTGAATTGTATTTCTCGGGAAATATTTTTCCAATAAATTGTTCTACTTTCCCGAAAATAAATGAATTCCGCAATAAGAAAGAAATAAAACGTAATACCGCGTTCTTTATTTTTTCAAATCAAACTCTCCATTTTTTAAACGAAGAATAAATGATGTTTTTGGCGCAAAGGTTCGATCTAATTTTTTTTAAAGGACCAGTCGTTCAGTAGTTTCGTAGTCTCCATTTTTGAATCTCGACAAAATCAATATTCATACGTTTTGGACGATAGCGCGGACTCAAAATAAGTTTTTTAGTTGAATCGGTAAGCTTTGGCAGCCATTCTTTTTTCGAGCGAAAATAATAAAATAACATGTGACAGGAATGCTATTGTCCGCGTTCCATCTTGAATCATTATAATGTTTATGGCGTAGGTTGAACATTGCTTATTATTGTTGAAGCTTTGAAGTGATACACTAAATTTTCAAGGATTACAACTAGATTTGTAGCCCTCTATAGGGAGTCTTGGGAACTAAAACGATAGCCTAATATTATGTATGAATTTACGAAATGTGACGAGATTTCTTTGTTTGCCAAATAGAAAGCTTGTGTGTGCTAAAACTATCTCTGTCAATGTTGAAAACTTGTAGGGTTGGTAAGCAGCAAAACGTTAGGTTGGCAACAACCCTAGGTAAAATGTATATAGTGTAAATAGTAGTTAGTGAATTGGTAACATGTAAGAAAAGGAAATAATAGATTAAAAAGGGGAACTTCCTGTCTGGGTGTTAAAAGCCGAGATAAAGTGTGTATTTTTTTTCCAAGTTCCTGAGAATAATCTTATTAAATCAGAACAATAAATAGCATAAAAACTAGTTATAACCAACAGTCAATGAAGAAAGTGGAGATAAAGATGCCGGTGATAAATTATATCGCACTTACGTTGATTGCGGTCAAACTTTTGTTATTTCGATCACACCTTTTCTGCATTTTCCTGCAAGTTTGTCCTTGAATGACCTTGAGTCGTAGTTAATTGACCTCACCTTAAAACGCACTATTTGATGGTGGATAAACAAAACATATCGTTCCATTTAAAAAAGAAAGTTGACCTTCACCTGACCTTGGAGTGTCCACCGGGAGAAGTCCCACCACATGATGTGTGAACTGTATTTATTTATTAAAGTACTATTATTACTTATTAAAGTACTTGGAGCCATAGCCTTTTGAGAAAGGTGTAGAACTCTATAGAGTGTTACTATACGATGTAAACAATAACATTAAGAATTAAGAAAGTGGAAAATTCTTACTAGAATACATATTTCGTTCATTTTCTGTCATGTCTTGTAGTTTTGTCGCGGGGTTTACATGAAGTAGATCCAAAAGCCAACTTGTCAAGACCGGCCGAACGAAGGCGGAAGAATCTTTGCGCAAGAAACATATCCAAATGGCTGGCTTGAGTAATGGTGCTCGCCATGACATAGGTTAGCGGGGAGCAATACATCGACAGCACTTTCGTCGGTACCGAGCTGGGGGACACGATTATTGCCTCTGCATGCTCCCCAACTACTTCCACCCCCGCAAGATTCCTCTGGCCACGAGATTTCCCTCCGACCGTCCCGTTCTTCCCTTCTCTTCCTCCTTGTGATCGTAGTATCCCGGCTTCGGCCGAGCTTACCCAACTTAGTCGACGGCGACCCGCGCTACCGCCATTGCCAACCAAGTTTATGGCCCAGACCGACGCCCATAAACTGTACAAATGGTAAATCTACCGTAAGATCATCCCAGCCGAAAATGATGTATCGTAGGTTTCGCGGGACGTACACACGAGAATCGGCAAACCTACCCTGCTTGACCTGCCCTTCCTTCTCCCATGCTTTGCTCTGGCTACCTCCCACCCACTCATCTGGCCAAGATAGTACCCATGTACATGGCAGAAAAGAATTGACGTAGGAACGTGAAAGAAACGATGCTTCGGCAGGTTACTGTGCCCGGCTAACGGTTGCAACAACCGTGATTGTTGCTCGTCTTAATTCTGTCTCTGCAGGAAAAGATCCATCAACTTGCGAGGAATATCGCTCAAACCTCATCGGTTTCTTATTCCGACTTGGTCAACAAGTACTGCACTCCGAAATTCACCTTTACACACACCATATCCACCATGTTACAAAACAACTTCATCATCACACAGAGCAAAGCCACCTGTATTATTAGGTCGTCCCATAAGTTCGTGCCGTTTACTGTTTTACTAATTAAATTAATATTTGAAACGTACTTTCAAAGACAACGAATAAATATAACCACCTTCTTTACAACCTCTTCCCACTTTTTTAGTGAAGATATTATACCGTCACTATAACATTTCTGTGGTTTTTCATTAAAATACTTTTCAATCAGCGGCACGAACTTATGGGATAAAACACAGTGAATTGACACAGTCGTGATTTTATTCTACAGGGTGAGACACTAACTAATGCCACTTACAATAGTGTTTTGAATTATACGAGTTTTTGAATTATACGCGCAAGCTTTTGAATTACAGTATTTCATCGGTAATTGTCCCAAATGTCTCCGACATAATTGTTTGAATTATGACATCATACGGGTCGGGTATATTGGTGAGACCACTACTAATCCAATCACAAAACTTCTTTATTTTTTATTATTTTTTTATGGAATTTTCACAAATCAAATAAGATATAATTCCGATGGTATTTACTTGAGTAATGGACGATGAAAATTTCAGGCGCAAGGAAGGACAGAAGATCGGAAAGAAAGAGACGCGGAGAGTCGCGGTCGCCGGCACATTTCAAAGGCTCGCGTGTTCTCACAATGTAATACCAATAAAAAACTTTTTTATTATTACTTATTTTTTTATCAGACTTTCGTCAATATATTTGTGGCATTTTTCTGATTTAAATGATACCAAACACGATATAATTAGGATCATATCTACATTAATTTTCCGAAACTTTCATCGTCCATTACACAAGTAAATATCATCGCAATTATACCTTATTTGGTATCATTTTCATTAGAAAAACGCCACGAATATGTTCGTGAAAGTTCCATAAAAAAATATTAATAAATAAAGAAGTTTTGTCACTGGGTTAGGTGTTGTTTTGTTACTGGGTTAGGTGTTGTTTTCATACTCGACCCGTATTGTGTTACATTTCTCGGCGACTGAGGTCTCTCAAGCTTCGTCGTCCTTTTCTACGTTCGACACAAGTCAAAGAATAGTATACCTGAACACGAAGTGTCACTGGCCGGACCCGTGGTTGTGACATTTATCGATTAAATACTGTATTCATTCGCGTTACATAAACACAAGTAAAATTGATCTCTTCTCATTTTTCGGATTTGGGTTACCGTCGCTTCCGAAAAAGTTCATAACAATTGTGAAATTTGACTGCCCCTTATTTGTCATCGTCGCTGTGTAACAACAAACACGTGTTTCGAACAGATCTTGCGTGTCGGCGTTCTCTCGCATAATCGATCAGTCGCTGCTGCCGGAGCTTAATAACATCCGGAAAGTGAGCAGGCTGATCGCTATCGTGCGAGTAAACAATGCACCGAAATCGCAATTATCGGAATGTGCTCATTTCCCAGAAGGAGATACGCGGCCGTGTAACGACGCGTGCGAATTCGATTCGTCGTGAGCTTAATACGAATCGAATCATCGCCGATTCATCGTGGAACGCGGCAAATCCTTTTTGCGCGGTGTCATTCATTGAGCACATTCCGATTCGAGGATTTCCTCGACACGAAAGCGGGTGTGTGCCAGTGCCGCCCGCAGAGCTGCGGACACCGTTGAAAATCGTTGGGATCGTCGAATTCCCCTGCTTTTGTTACGTCGGAGAATCGAAAATGGACGTCGAATGGTCCTTTCTTCTACTCAACCGCTGTTCTTACGATGAATCAATATTACAAATTGACAGATTTTCATGAAACGCTCGGTCAAATAACAAAACCGAAGAAAACTTGGTAGTGGAAGGGGTGATAATGTGCCACACCCACCCCCTCTTCCAATTTTATACTCCTTTCTAGAATATGAATCATAACTTAAATTCATTTCAATTTTTTTTCTGAAAATGTAAGTAAACTTGCTCCAGCTTATTGTTTCAGATGAAAGTTTTTCAGTACCGAGGAGGACATCGTGTGGTGGGATCTTTATTTCTGCCGGTGGACACTCCAAGGTGGGGTGAAGATCAACTTTCATTTTTTTAAATGGAATGATATGTTTTTTTATCCACCATCAAATAGCGCGTTTTAAGATGAGTTCAATTACCTATTACTCAAGGTCATTCAAGGTCAAACTTGCAAGGAAATGCAGAAAAGGTGTGATCGTTTTATTTGGTGACTTTGAAATCTTTGGAAAGCTTCCACCCACGGAAGACGCACATACCTTACAATATGTGGGCCCTGATGCTATTTAAAATCCATGTCTCAAAATTGTCATAATGTGTACCGTTAAGTGATTATTCGACGTGAGCAAGTTAGGTGCCTCATGCATATAGCGAATAACAAATATATAACTGTCTTATCACTTCCTAGTACGTTTTTCTTCTTTTCCAATCGTTTGTCATAATTTCCTAAGCATCCATTACTTGCATCTCCAATAAGTATTTCCATTAATGTTACATTACAGCCAATAAAAAGACGAATTCAACCGTATATAATATGTTGACCTTCATGTGACCTCGCGTCAACGTATTGTAGAATGCAGGATTATCACCCGTGTAAATGTTTAGATACTAACGGCGACAATGTTGAATACGTTCGTTAACATTCTACTTTATACATTTAATAAACAATATGAAATAAATGAACAATGCACATCTGTGTAACTTCTCCGACGTGACGGTTTCATTTCAAGCATTATAACATTATACCAATGATATTAATAATGTTCTACCATAATGTTGCACTAATGAAAGCACACAATCTTATCAAAAAGAACGTCGATAATCTTGAAGTATTGGAAAATATTACCATAAAGAAAATCTTCAACCCAATATGTAATCGCCATGCTGAAACGAAAAGGTTTTTCTCACACATTCTCTTGTATCATTGAAAATAACGAAGCTATTCTAAGTTTAAATTTTAAATAACTCGGCGTGTCCATATATTTTTCGAAATATAGCAAGTATTTATTTATAGCGACGGTTAATTCGAATTTTCCATGTTTCACAGGAGTCGTGACCAATCGTGTGAGAAACCAAAGTTCACAACGCCCGCTAATCCCCTAACATTTTGCGTAGAGTTATTTCTTTTAACCCTCCTTAGTGGAATCCTCCGTAGATCCTCCTAGTATTTCTTGCTACTCCTTCCTCTTTGTCCCTGTCCCGCAGCGAGTCTCTTTCTCCATCATTTCCCTCTTCCAAATTTAATAGCATCACGGTATTTGCCGTGTTTCCTCCTCTCTTCCACCCAATCATCCATTCTCGGTGTCCTAAATCTCTTTTGCGTCAATGTTCGCAAATTACTCCCTCATCCTTTCCTTTTAACCCACTTTCATCCTTCCCTCGTCCTCCTCTTTGACAGCTCCGCTACCCTGAACCCTTTTTTTCTGTCGCCTCTCTCCCTCTCTCTTCTTCTCTCTCCCTCTCTCTCACCCTCCCTCCGTCGACCGTTACGCCGATTGATTTGTATTCTTCGATCTGCCACCACAATGAGGAAGTGTGCTAAACTGCGGCATTTTTGTTCTCTCCTAATTGCGTCCGTCCCCACCCTCTCCTGACCGAACCACCCCACGCCCGCGCTGCTTAATCGCCTTCCAGGATCTGTGTGCGCCTCCTGTCCTTCCGCATTTACCTGGTTGCTCTCGCGTTTCATCGGAATCTCGATCGAAAGGAACCGTCATGTCAGGCAAATATATACTCTACCCACGAAAAATCGCGCCGGTCGATCAAGATCGGTCTGTGGCGGCTGAAAAGTGTGTGAGAGGAGGAAAAAGGAGAAGGAGGCGTTTCGTCCTAGGCCCGCTAGAGGACTCATCAGTACGGCTATCTAGCGGACCCGTGCCTTAGACGCGGGATGTCGTAAGGACAGTTTAGGACGGTATATATACAAACAGAGGAAGATTCAGGTACTAGCGGGAAAGGTGTTGTCGTAATGTCCCTCTGTTGACGAGCATAGGAAGTAGCCGCCACAGGTCAAAGGTTAAAGATCCGTTCCAATTACCGACAGATGTCCGGACGTCCATCGTGAAGGTCGGTTTATACATGCCCGAAGTTCGGATCAGACCGAATATTGTTACCCAGGCTTAACCCTTTCGCTTCGAGCGCCGACTATAGTCGGCACCCACGTGACGACCTGTGGGTACGAGCGCCGACTATAGTCGGCACGCAAGGATCTGCGTATACGAGAGCCGACGTGCAATGTGCACACTTTTCGGCGTGGTGCCCCGTTCAGGGGCATTATTGCGGTGGAGCGGACTGCCGTAGCGAAAGGGTTAAATGAGAGTGTTCGCAATCGGAAATCGGCGTCCGACTTCTCAACGATTCTTTTTCTTCGAGTCTGGGAGGCCATATTATCTCCTGCGGCTGACGGCTCCTTTGGTGTGCGTGTCACAAAAAAAGGTTTCTATAGGCTCCACAACCCCTTTAGGTAAACTATCGGTAGCTCTCCTTTACAACATCTCGAACGCATCACAAGTTACCTCAAAGTTCGGACGGAAATGTATAAACACCCTAAAAACGCATCCGATATCGGACGGATGTGTATAACCCGACCTTTAGAGTTCTTTATCGTGGTACACCCAGCAATTGAGCCGTTGTTTTTTTAAAGTGGTACTACTAAATTACCGAAACTACTAAAAAATAATATCCTCATAAATTAATCAAAAGAAGTTGAACTGTGAAATGTAATCGCGGGAATGTTTTTGTTGAAAGTGGGGAAGCCTTGGACGACAGACCATTTTCGTAACTGTACAATTGGTGTTGCTCAAGATGATGCTTTCAGGTACATCTTGTAGACACTCTGTCGTTTCTAATGTAACAACTATTAAAGCAAAAATAAATCGACTCCCGTTTGTACTGTGAGACAAACAAGTACTATATACTTAGGTTCTTCCGCAGAGGTATTTGAAAAATAACGAACATTATTTTTATACATGGAGGATATTTTTAGCTGGTACGCGACGTGTTCACAAAGTCATTGACCCGAGATGCATTGGGGTCCGACGACTCAAACCCCGCGAAACAAACTTCTTAAAGGGGTGGTTGATGGCCCGTCGGGTTTACTATAAATAAAGATCTACGAATTAATTCGCCGTGCGACGCATAAATTACAAGATTGAATTCGCATCGCACGAAATTGTTCGTATCGATACGCATCGGCGAGCAAATGACAGCACATGGTGAGATTCACGTTTGTAACGACGATCGACGTCTGCGTGCGTTTAATTATTAGATTGACAGACTGATTCGATTATCGCATGCTCGATGATTTTCTCCCCTGACACACGATAATCGTTCATGTAATGTAATAACAGGGAAAAAATCAGGGTGAAGCGCGTAAATCAACCCCCGAAGAAATATTACACGCTCTCTCTGGTATTAATAATAGAGTACGTATGATAACGCGTCCGCGTGGCCGTACGTTGAATGAAAATGATTGTCATAGATTCCTCGGACCCTTGTGTCATGCACCCTCTTATCTATACATATACGGGACAATCCTCTACCCTTTCCCTTTCGCTCTACTTATCAACGTTTAACGAATTCATATGATCGGATTTACATAAGTTACATTTAGAGATGCGCATCTATCATTATTTAAAAATGAAAGAAAACAATTGTTAGAAGTGGGTAAATGTAAATAAATGCAGCGAATGAAAGACGCATATATTCTACTCTATAATTCCGAAGGTCTATATCATTCAATAGACATGAAATATTTGCCGTAACGTGAAATTTGTTCTGTATGCACTAACACTAATTAGAGCTAGCACCGTCAACCGAGTATATGAGATACCCGGGTATCCGAGTACAGTATTTCATCGATAATTGTCCACAACACGGGTCTGCGGAGGGACAATTATGCGCGAGGGATATCACTGTTTGAGGTTTGCCGAACGTAGAGAAGGACAGCCGAGCTCGAGATTCCTCGGACCCTTGTGTTATGCACCCTCTTATCTATACATATACGGGACAATCCTCTACCCTTTCCCTTTCGCTCTACTTATCAACGTTTAACGAATTCATATGATCGGATTTACATAAGTTACATTTAGAGATGCGCATCTATCATTATTTAAAAATGAAAGAAAACAATTGTTAGAAGTGGGTAAATGTAAATAAATGCAGCGAATGAAAGACGCATATATTCTACTCTATAATTCCGAAGGTCTATATAATTCAATAGACATCAAACATTTGCCGTAACGTGAAATTTGTTCTGTATGCATTAACACTAATTAGAGCTAGCACCGTCACCCGAGTATATGAGATACCCGGGTGCCCGAGTACAGTATTTCATCGATAATTGTCCACGACACGGGTCTGCGGAGGGACAATTATGCGCGAGGGATATCATTGTTGTTACACAGCGACGATGACAAATAAGGAGTAGTCAAATTTCACAATTGTTATGAACATTTTCGGAAGCGACGGTAACCCAAATTCGAAAAATGAGAAGAGATCAATTTTACTTGTGTTTATGTAACGCGAATGAATACAGTATTTAATCGATAAATGTCACAATCACGGGTCCGGCCAGTGACACTTCGTGTTCAGGTATACTATTCTTTGACTTGTGTCGAACGTAGAAAAGGACGGCGAAGCTCGAGAGACCTCGATCGCCGAGAAATGTAACACAATACGGGTCGATTATGTCGGTGTGAAAACAACACCTAACCCAGTGACAAAACTTCTTTATTTTTTAATATTTTTTTATGGAACTTTCACGAACATATTCGTGGCGTTTTTCTAATGAAAATGATACCAAATAAGATATAATTGCGATGATATTTACTTGTGTAATGGACGATGAAAGTTTCGGAAAATTAATGTAAATATGATCCGAATTATATCGTGTTTGGTATCATTTAAATCAGAAAAATGCCACAAATATATTGGTGAAAGTCTGATAAAAAAATAAGTAATAATAATAAAGTTTTTTATTGGCATTACATTGTGAGGACACGCGAGCCTTTGAACTGTGCCGGCGACCGCGACTCTCCGCGTCTCTTTCTTTCCGATTATCTGTCCTTCCTTGCGCCCGAAACTTTCATTGTCCATTACTCAAGTAAATATCATCGGAATTATATCGTATTTGGTATCATTTTTATTAGAAAAATGCCACAAATCTCGAAGTCCCATAAAAAAATAATGGATAATAAAGAAGTTGGAAATTCGGATTAGTATGGTCTCACCGATATACCCGAGCCGCATGGTGTCATATTCCTCGGCGACCGAGGCCTCTCGAGCTTCACGGCCCCTCAAGGGGGTACACCCCGCACTAGTGGGGAAATCTCAGGGACAATTATGTCGGAGACATTTGGGACAATTACCGATGAAATACAGTACCTGGTATCTCATGAGACAGCGGACTACCCGGGTATCCAAGTATCCCATGCGATCTCAGAACTGGCTCTACTAGAATTATTACTACCCTCCCGAGCCGAGGTTCGGTTCTTCATAACTGTTTCGAGAACCGGAACCGATATCATAACAGTTTTCAATCCCTGGAATCGAGTACTATCTCATGAGATAACCGAGTAGTTGGGTAGCCGACTATCTCATGAGATAGTCGGGTACTTGGATCATTTTCGTTTACCCTAGTATCTCATGGTTAACCCGAGTACATGGGTATCTCATCATAAGTCATAGCTCTAACACTAACCGTCCCAAGCACAAAATGTGACTGGTATACTATAAAAATTACAAGACTGAATCTATTTAGAATTCTCGGCTATTTTTATAACAGTATGTGTTTGAATGAAGATATTTATTTAATAATTCCTAATGGAAACATCTTTGTAATTTCCGTAATTGTGAAATTCGCTAACAATCCTTATATGACTAGTAACGTTTAACTAACAAATAAGATATATCTGGATGACTCGTCGGCAGCTGTTAGCTCCTGTCGCCACAATATTCTGCATTATGGTGGCATCTAGCGAAGTAATGTGAACTGGTTAACGAAAAGCACAGAGTTAAGATACCTACAGACGTTGCATGCAATGCATTTTTCTGTCTACGGTTCTGAATTACCGACTCTGTAGAAAATGTCCTAGTACGATAGCGGACTCTATCGAAATGGAACGGTCAGGTGGTGAACTACATGAGGTTGCAACACATAAAGTGTGTGTCTGAGGAGACTCGATTTTACAGCATTGTCAGCTTTAAAACGCAATTGTATTCGTACAAAAATACTCCACGTATTATTCACTTGTGCCGCCTGTTCTTTTACAGGACTTCGTACCCCCTGGTAAAAATTTGGCGAACATGATAAAGAAGTTTGTATCCGACAAGGACGAACTTATGCACATTTAAGAAGAGAAAGAAAGACAGACACAGAGCTACTGAATACTGTGCACACTCGACAGAAAATTTATTAGTAACACACTTATGAGGAATTGTTTACAAATATTTGCAGTTAGGAAATATAGAATAGACCTTCAGCTACTTTCACATATAGTTTATCGTCACATTTTATTTCTGACTAAATAGTTATAAACAATTATTCTAAGTCTCGTTCTAAAATAAACTCAAATAATTTAACAGTTCTCTGGTAAAAAATAATCTTCCTTGTGATCGGAGGATCTAGAATGATGTCTCAGCTACATTTCTGTTGCAGTTTTATGTAGATTCGACGCCTAGTTAATTAGTTATTTACGATTTCCAGAGAGGTGACACAACGATTTGTGTGTTTACCTTCGACAAATACTCGGACTCTCCTTGTCTTACTCATTGCGGGCATAGAAGATAGAAGTTACCTCCACAAAAATTGTTGATAAATTACTTCAGGTAATTTTTATAAATATTAGCTCTCGAAGAATATAGAATGGACCTTCGGCAACATTCATGTATAGTTTTCAATTCGATTCTAGAAGAGGTTAATTAGTTATAAATAATTTTTGTTACTCTTGTTCTAATGAAACTGTGCATACTAGTGAGAATTGAATATCTGGTATACTCCAAATGTTCATGCATAAAAGTTAATCTGTATCTCGAGTACCATTAGCTATTTTTACTAAAAAATTGGGTGGTGAAGTAACCAAACATATAATCGTTAAACAAACAGAGATAACAAATTCATTAATTACATTTTTTCAATATAATTATGCTTAGTAATATTCATGTATCATAAATTATGCTGGATCTCGAGTTTTATTACTTACTTCTACTAAAAAATTAGATGGCAAGATGGTCAACGGAGTGCTCGTCGACATCATCGACAAAAGGAATTGTTTCAAATATTAACCAGCTAGAGATAATAAATTGATCAGTGAATTGTGTTCGATTTAATGCACGCGAATATTCATGTGTCAGAAGATATTCAACATCTCGAGTTCCATTACATATTTTTACTGAAAAATTAGATGGTTAGATAGTCGAAGGAGTGCTTATCGACATAATTAGCAAAAGGAATTGTTATAAACATTAAACAACCAGAGATAGTAACTTCATTAATTACATTTGCTTGATATAATATTGTTTGGTAATATTCATGTGTTAAAAGTTACTCTGTATATCGAGTACTATTAGCAATTTTTACTTAAAAATAAGATGGTAGATAGTCAAGAGGATGCTTGTCGACATCGTTGGCAAGAGGAATTGTTATAAACATTATACAGCCAGAAATAATACATTTATCAATAATTATTATCACGGCGATCGAGATCTACCAAAATTAGTTGGGGTGGGGAGCGTTGCGCTTCGCTGCGCGCTGCGCATAGCTGCTTACCTAAGCCCGCAGAGCGCGCTCAGTCAGTCAGTCGGGCCGGGGGCTCCGGCAGGAGCGGACGAGCTCCGGGACCAGGAGAGTCTTCGGCTACCTTGGGGCTGACCAGGGGTCCTTCAGAGGTACACTGGCCTCTCCTGCCTACCGTGGGGATGACCAGTGGTCCTCCAGGCCTACCCTTACCTACCTTTAGCGGCTTAGGGTTGACCAAGGGTCCTCCATCAGTGGACCACTCTGGAGTTGACCAGTGGTCATCCACAGTTATTCTGGCCTAGCCCTGCTTATCCTCAGCGGGCTCAGGGTTGACCACAAGGGTCCCTCACCAGTGGCCTAGCTTGGTCTACCCTGACATTGACCAGTGGTCATCTAGAACTTCCCTAGCCTACTCCTGCTTACCTTCAACTGGCTTAGGGTTGACCATGGATCCTTCACTAATGGCCTACCTTGGTTTACCCTTGCCTACACAGAGGTTGACCAGTGGTCATGCAGAGCTACTCGGGCCTTCTCTTGCTTACCCTGAGGCTGACCAGTGGTCCTCTAGGAGTACTCTAGTCTACCTTGCCTACCTTCAGTTGGCTTAGGGTTAACCAAGGGTCCTCCACCAATGGCCTGCCATTGTTTATCATGGCCTACCTTTAGCTAGCTTAGGGTAGTCCAAGGGTTATTTAAAACTTCCTTGGCCTACTTTAAGCTAGCTCG
Source organism: Sphecodes monilicornis (assembly GCA_913789915.3). NCBI lineage: Eukaryota > Metazoa > Arthropoda > Insecta > Hymenoptera > Halictidae > Sphecodes > Sphecodes monilicornis. Next base: position 3,107,505 of record OU565300.1, read on the forward strand.
GGGGGGGCCATGGTCTCTTCAATGCTGTCTTCGTTTACCTTGGGTTCTGAGCCGATCCAGTTTCAGTATCCGGCATGATGTCAGTACCGTGCTGATCAGTTCAGAGAGGGCAATCATTGCAATGGCTTCGCATCTTTGAGTGAGTCATTTCGTCACTACCTTATCACTATATTCGTCTGTAGAAGTAGTAGTATAGAGTAGTAGTAAACTGTAAAAGTAGTTAGTTGCATGCATGGGCAGGCCTCGCCGCCCCAACGATCAGCCGAGATGGGAACGTCCGCGATTTGCACTAGCGTTGCGAGAAAACCACGCGTTGAATTTAGTCGATTTTGAACAGAGATTAAAGCTAACATTACGGTATAGATTGTTTAGAGCGTAGCGTTGCGAATCACGAATAGTCGCGGTTCAAAATTACATTTCAATTTGATAACTGCGCTTTTAAAGTTCATATTGTTGTTTTACATATAATCTAAAGTAATCGTTTTTTGGGTCTCTGTTCGTTGAATTAGCGTTGCGCACCAAAAATTCGCGTTTGCTTTCGAGTCTTTCGACTTTTCAGGCTCCCATGCTCGAGCTGCAACGATCAACTGTGAGGTGGGCACATCCGCGATTTCAAGTAGTGTTGCGAAACAAATTGTTACACGCGTTGTACTAGTATCAATTTTTAAAGTTGATGAAATGTCTAGTTAATGTTGCAAATAAATAGTCGTAATTTAAAATAGTTCTAAAGATACCTGTTTAGAATTTTAGACGTTAGAGTTTTACATTTCTTATTTAAACAGCATTTTTAATTCGATTTGTTGAATTAGCGTTGCGCATCAAAAGAATCGCGTTTGCAATAGAATCTTTCGATATTTCAGGCGCCCATGCTCCAGTTGCAACGATCAACTGTGAGATGGATACTTCCGCGATATCGAGTAGCGGTGCGAAACAAATTTTCGGGATGAGGCCGAAGGAGCAGACGAGGTTTTATGCCAAAGATGCCGGACAAACTGTCATTCAAAAGGACAATCATTGCAACGTCTTCGCATCTTCGAGTGAGTCATTTTATCACTACCTTGTCGTTATACTCGTCTGTAGAAATAGAGTTGTAGTAGAATGTAAAAGTAGTTAGTTGCATGCATGGGCAGGCCTCGCCGCCCCAACGATCAGCCGAGATGGGAACGTCCGCGGTTTGCACTAGCGTTGCGAAAAAAGTACGCGTTGCGTTAGTCGATTTTGAACAGAGATCAAAGTTAGCCTTTCTTCTAAATATAATAGTTGTCTCTATCAGCGATATAGCTTGTTTAAACTATAGCGTTGCGAAACAAATAGTCGCGATTCGTTTTGCAGAAACTGTAGAGTAATCTTTTTTGGATCTCTGCTCATTGAATTAGCGTTGCGTACCAAAAGTTCGCGTTTGCTTTCGAGTCTTTCGACTTTTCAGGCTCCCATGCTCGAGCTGCAACGATCAGCTGTGAGATGGGCACATCCGCGATTTCGAGTAGTGTTGCGAAACAAATTGTCACACGCGTTGTACTACTATCAATTTTAAAACTTGATTAAATGTGTAGTAAATGTTGCGAATAAATAGTTGCGATTTAAAGTAAATCTAGACATACAGATGTACAATTTTAAACGTTGAAATTTTAAATTTCTTATTTAAATAGCAATTTGAATTTCGATTTGTTGAATTAGAGTAATCTTTTTTGGATCTCTGTTCATTGAATTAGCGTTGCGTACCAAAAGTTCGCGTTTGCTTTCGAGTCTTTCGACATTGCAGGCGCCCATGCTCGAGCTGCAACGATCAACTGTGAGATGGGCTCATCCGCGATTTCGAGTAGCGTTGCGAAACAAATTGTCACACGCGTTGTACTAATATCAATTTTTAAAGTTGATCAAACGCCTAGTTAATGTTGCGAATAAATAGTCGCGATTTAAAGTAATTCTAGAGACACCGATATAGAATTTTAGACGTCAGAGTTCTTTTCTTATTTAAATAGTATTTTGAATTTCGATTTGTTGAATTATCGTTGCGCATCAAAAGGATCGCGTTTGTATTAGAATGATTCGATATTTCAGGCGCCCATGCTCCAGTTGCAACGATCAACTGTGAGATAAGAACATTCGCGATTTTAAGTAGCGTTGCGTAACAAATTGTAACACGCGTTGTAATAGTATAAATTTTCAAAGTTGACTTAATGTCTAGTTAATGTTGCGAATAAATAGCCGCGATTTAAAGTAGTTTTACAAGTACCGATCTAGAATTTTAGACCTTAGAGTTTTAAATTTCTTATGTAATTTGTAAGAATGGTAATACATAATTTTGTAAGACTTTCAAAGTTCAACCTTACGAAATTGGTACAATATTTTTATCTAGAAATTGATATTTTTCAGGAAATTGATATTTCTCAGGAAATTGTTCTTTATTTCAGGAAATTGTTATTCATTTCAGGAAATTGTTATTCATTTCAGGAAATTGTTATTCATTTCAGGAAATTGTTATTCATTTCAGGAAATTGTTATTCATTTCAGGAAATTGTTATTCATTTCAGGAAATTGTTATTCATTTCAGGAAATTGTTATTCATTTCAGGAAATTGTTATTCATTTCAGGAAATTGTTATTCATTTCAGGAAATTGTTATTCATTTCAGGAAATTGTTATTCATTTCAGGAAATTGTTATTCATTTCAGGAAATTGATATTTATTTCAGGAAATTGTTATTTATTTCAGGAAATTGATATTTATTTCAGGAAATTGATATTTATTTCAGGAAAATGATATTTTTATCTTAAAATCAATATTACTCGGATCGGAGTTCCCTCAGGGACTCACTGACGGGATGGGGCCCGTGAGTGGGTACGGGGACTCGCGTCCCCGGGGGCACCCGAGTCGCCTATAGGTCGTTGCGTCAACAAATCATTAGATTTGGGCTCGATGTGGTTTCGATTTTGTTTCGACTGGTTTTCGATTTAGAGTCGATTTTGTTTCAACTGGTTTTTGATTCTGTTTCCATTTTGCTTCAACTGGTTTTCGATTCTGTTTCGATTTTCTTTCAATTGGTTTTCGATTCTGTTTCGATTTGGGTCGTTCATCTTGCTCTTGTTAGTCAGAACGAATTCATCGAAAGAAGAAAATTCATCGATCGAAGAGGAATCATCGAACGAAGAGGAATCATCGAACGAAGATTCCAGATTATTTCTAAGTTAGTTTTAGTGCGTGCGATAGTTATTAAGATTGTTAATCGATGTTGTAATTATGTCGAGTAATTATTGCCGTAACTTGACTTTGCCCGCTCCGTTTTCTAACTCCGGCACAGCCTTCTGTTGTGCCGGCCTTGCTTGCAGGTTCTGAGCTGGTCCAGTTTCGGTATCCGGCGTGAAGTCATTGAGAGGGATGTCTAAGAGACTCGTTCACTCGTCTTCTGACGATCCTCTGTGTTAACGTAATCCTGGGCACGCCATGTTCTCATGTCACCCAGTAGCGCCAGAAACCGTTTGAGCGCATCTCTTTGCCATCTTTCTTGGTGATGGAGTGGCGGGTATTGGGCTGGTCGGCTCAGGACTTGTAAGCACTGAACGCGTCGCGTCACCCTTGAACCAGAGCCTTCTGCTCTGATTCGATCTTGTTTGTCTCTTTGAAAGAATCAGAGCCTTCCGCCTGATTCGCCCATGGTCCCTCGTGGATCGGAGACTTCTTCTCCGATTCACTCTTTGCCCCGCAATAATTACTCGACATACGCTAAATGGAAAAGAAGTCTTTTCCGTGAAAAAGGCTATTTTTCCATTTAGCGACCTGCGAAACTTAGTTTCTAAGAATCTTCGTTGTAAGAAAGGGAGACAGAACGAAGGGAGACTTCGTTCTGACTCTCTTTCGGGTCTCTTGTGCAGCAACCTCCTCGTGGTGAGACCTGGGCAATCGGTATTATCCACAATTCGCAAAATGCTATAACATATAAATTATAGCATTTTGCATGTAGTGGATAATATCGAGCTAATAGCTGCACATTTAGAATTTTAGTTAATAAGTATTTAATAGATAAATGTAAAACTTAATACTTCCTTCGTTTCTCCTTGTACCAATTTCAGCATTTCTTTTCAATTAACAATCGAAATACAGAGTTTCTATTTCAGAATACATGTACCATCAACAAACATCTTCAATATTAATTTTTGGATTTGTAGTTGAAATATGCTGTCGAACTTTCAAAGTTCAACTTTTCCAAATTGATATTTTTTTCTTGAAATTGATATTCCTGCGGTCGGTTCTCTCAGGGGCTCACTCACGGGATGGGGCCCGTGAGAGGGTACGGGGACTCGCGTCCCCGAGGCCACCCGAATCGCCTATAGGTCGTTGCGTCCACAAAACATTAGATTTGGGCTCGATGTGGTTTCGATTTGGTTCCGATTTGGTTCTCGTTTGATGTCGATTTTGTTTCGACTGGTTTTCGATTCGGTGTCGATTTTGTTTCGATTTTGGTTTCGATTTGAGTTCTTCATCTCGTACTTGCTTTTGTGAGCGGGTGTTAGGTTTGCACTCGTTCGCGGGTTTTAACTTGGCTCTCATGAGTATAGGTAGGCCGTACTCGTGTACATGTTTTAAAACCGTATTTCATTCTACCTCCATCGTCTTCTCTTGTATGTTGATTGCCGCCTTGTATTGTGTATACCTGTAGTTAGTCTGTTTCAGTTAGAATATAACGGCTCATCATCTTCATCGTCGGACAAAGAAAATTCATCGAACGAAGAAAATTCGTCGAACGAAGAAAATTCATCAAACCAAGAAAATTCATCAAACCAAGAAAATTCATCGAATGGAGACTCCGTATTATTTCTAAGGTAGTTTTAGTGCGTGCGATAGTTATTAAGATTGTTAATCGACGTTGTAATTATGTCGAGTAATTATTGCCGTAACTTGACTTTGCTCGCTCCGTTTTCTGACTCCGACACAGCCTTCTGCTGTGTCGGCCTTGCTTGCAGGTTCTGAGCTGGTCCAGTTTCGGTATCCGGCGTGAAGTCATTGAGAGGGATGTCTAAGAGACTCGTTCACTCGTCTTCTGACGATCCTCTGTGTTAACGTAATCCTGGGCACGCCATGTTCTCATGTCACCCAGTAGCGCCAGAAACCGTTTGAGCGCATCTCTTTGCCATCTTTCTTGGTGATGGAGTGACGGGTATCGGGCTGGTCGGCTCAGGACTTGTAAGCACTGAACGCGTCGCGTCACCCTTGAACCAGAGCCTTCTGCTCTGGTTCGATCTTGTTTGTCTCTTTGAAAGAATCAGAGCCTTCCGCCTGATTCGCCCATGGTCCCTCGTGGATCGGAGACTTCTTCTCCGATTCACTCTTTGCCCCGCAATAATTACTCGACATACGCTAAATGGAAAAGAAGTCTTTTCCATGAAAAAGACTACTTTTCCATTTAGCGATCTGCGAAACTTAGTTTCTAAGAATCTTCGCTGTAAGAAAGGGAGACAGAACGAAGGGAGACTTCGTTCTGACTCTCTTTCGGGTCTCTTGTGCAGCAACCTCCTCGTGGTGAGACCTGGGCAATCGATATTATCCACAATTCGCAAAATGCTATAATTTATAAATTATAGCATTTTGCATGTAGTGGATAATATCGAGCTAATAGCTGCACATTTAGAATTTGCGTAAATATGTATTTCATAGGAGAATGTAAGACTTTTAATACTTTCTTCCTTTTCCTATGTCCCAGCTTCAACAATTATTTTCAATTAATAATCCAAATACAAAGTTTTCGTTTCAGAATGCATTTACCTCTTGCTCTCGTGAGCGAGTGTTAAATAGATTTGCACTCCTGCAGTAGATTGTAGGTTCTGATGTAGTCTAAATATGATGTACGTACTGAGATGTACGTTACATATCGCATATTATTTCGATATTGAAACATTATTTTATATTCAAATTGAATAATTGGTTGAAACTAGTTCTTATCCAGACTAAAAGTTAGTTCTGATTCATGTATTAGAGGGGGTAAAAAAATGAGGCAGGATCTGTTCCAGACTACACAGACTGCCGGTGGTTTCGTGGAATGGATAAAGCAGACCTATGAAGTTCCAGGTGCTAACTGTGCCTCGTCGGTGCCGACGCTATCTGTAGTGGACGTTCACAACATTTTTCTGAAATTCATGATATACCATAATCAGTAAGATCACTCTCTACCTTATCGCATGGAATATTTGATGTCTTCACCGTAAGGGGGCTAAGGTTTCCTGTTTCTTTTAGTTCGCGATACACATCCGGTACGTGTTACGGTGTCAGCGTCTCACATTTATTGTTTAAAATATGTTAAATTAATTGAACCAATATAATAATAATAGTTTTAGAGTATCAATAATTGTTCCGTGATATCACGTAAATATTTTCAATACAGAATTTCCCGTTTTTTTTATTGATCCGAATGGATTACGGGAGACTATGTTTTACACGGCTTTCACAGTATAACAAGAACGTGTATTCTATAACAAATTTCTGATACGACAACTTTATACGTTTCTTGTAAATTAACAAAAGATACTGTACAACAGTCGTTCTAGTTTTATGTCAAAGTGGTACTTTGTTTTGTTTTCTGTTACAATCCGATCACTTTGACATAACCAAAGAACTTTGTCAACTCTTGAATTAGTTCAATAATTTCATCTATAATGTCTTAAGTTTATTGTAATTACTGTGCCTTTGGAACATCCAAAATCCATATATAAAAGGATATGTAGTTCAAAACTAAATTATTTTCCTTTCTTTTCTAGAAATGGCAGACACACCTGCTGAACCAAAGGCGAAAACAAAAACGACCAAGAAGCCCAAGGAGAATCCAGTGGAACCTCCTCCATTAAAGAAAAGGCCCTTCAAAAGGCATGGGCGTCTTTATGCTAAAGCCATTTTCACAGGCTATAAACGAGGTCTTCGCAATCAACATGAACACACAGCACTTCTCAAAGTTGACGGAGCAAAAAGCATACGTGACTCAGATTATTATGTAGGAAAACGATGTGTTTATGTATATAAGGTAATTATTATGTTTTTATATTGCTTTCCCCATCCCCTTTTTTTATAACATTTGCAATAATTCAAATTTTTTAAATAGATCTGCAATTAATAATTATGTTTTTCACTTGTTTTTCTATTGTAGGCAAAGAATAAGACACCTGTTCCTGGCAAGAAAGGCAGAAAAACGAAAGTTAGGGCAATTTGGGGGAAGGTAACTAGACCTCATGGTACCAGTGGTTCGGTACGTGCCAAATTTAAAAGAAATCTGCCAGCTAAAGCTATGGGTCACCGTATCAGGATTGTAAGTTGTTGAACAAGTTGAATAAAATTTACAAAGGCTTATCATACAATTAGTAAACGCAATAATCTTTTTTGTTACAGATGCTGTATCCCAGTCGGATATAAATATTTCTTGTATAAAATAAGCAAATAAATACCATTTTGGTTCTAAATCAAATCTTTTTACTTTTTATCCCACTCATATTTTATGATTGTCGTTTAACGTTCGCACGTGTGCATGCACATACATACTTATCTTCTCTCATATATTTGTATTGGCGGCTATCAATGACTAATAACCTCAAACTTTATCGATGAAACATAACCTCAAATCCATTCATATTCATTAAAATAAACATTTTAATTTGTGTAGATTGCAGAAATGTATATCAAAATACTTAATTTCAATATTAAGTCTGTTGGAAAATGAACTATAAGTGTTTGAAATAATTTAATTCTTAATATTGATTCTCCAGATTTGGGAGGAAGCCATTTTCTATGATACACACATAGTGCAAAGAGCGTACTCACATATTAGAATTTGTATCAGTGATGAAGTATACGTAGCATCAATCTGCTTTCATACGTATTTAGAAGTTGTATAGTGACTACAGTTTCCTACTATAGAAGAAAATATTTAAAAACGCTTTGGTAGTTTACAGGAGAAAAAAAAATCTTTTTCTCCTGGAGCTGACATGATGTCGTATCAGCGTATTTCAACGAATTAAAGGAAACCGAAAACAAGAATGATGTTTTGCTGTCTAAGAAATTGTTTTGACGGCCTTGGTTTTGCCGAAGCTCAAACATCAAAGGAACATCCGAATCCTATAGCTTTAGATACATCTCACATGGGTAATTTTAATATTTAATAATTGAACTAACATTTTATATTATGCAAGTAAGGTGCAGTTTTAGCATTCGGTTGTAACGTATAATTTGAAAACGCAATCCTTTTTTACATTTAACCTGTGTAAATAAAAATTTTATGAAATTCATACAGGACATGAAGTTGTAATAGTAAAAGAGGGTCTAAGAGTGTGTGGTTGTGGTGGTGCCTTAACAAATGCTCCCCTTGTTCAAAGTAAAAGTTATTTTGAAGTTAAGATACAACAAAGTGGTATATGGGCAGTCGGACTGGCTACAAAATCAACGGATCTTAATATTGCCTGTGGAGGACACGATGCAGAAAGTTGGGCTCTTAATTCTGATGGCATTATCAGGCATAATCAACAAGAAATACATAAAATTCAGACACTAGTTCAAGAAGGAGACATTATAGTAAGTAATAAATTTTAATAGAGATAACTTCATTTATTAATAACTTTTTAATCATTAGGGTGTATCTTACGACCACATAGAACTTAATTTCTATATCAATGGAAAGTCTATGGAAACTCCTGTAATAGGGATAAGAGGAACCGTGTATCCAGTACTTTATGGTAACACATTATGAATTAAATAATTTCTGCTTCAACGATACTTTAATACATAAGGATAATCTTTCTTTGTAGTGGATGATGGGGCTATTTTAGATTTAATTGTGGATAACTTTTTCCATCAATCGCCTGCAGGTTTTGAAAAAATTATGTTAGAACAATCATTGCTTTAGCGAAATGATCTAACATCGCAAAGTTAATCCCTTCAATGATTGAAAACATCAAAATGTTATATATGTCCATCCTACAATAATGTAACAGCAAAGAACAAAGTATGAAACTATTCTAATCTTAACAGAAAGTTTTAAGATACAATTATATGAAGAACAAATTCTTTTAATAATAATGTATAAATATATTTAATTAGCAATTGCAAAATAAACATTTTAATTTATATCTTATTTTTTTCAAATAATACCTTCAGGACAATATTCACAATGATTAAAATTAAGGCTAAAATGTAACTGACAGAAATTCTCTGACTAACTAGGGTCAGTACTTCTGTGAATTTTATATTTATAAAAATAACTGAATACTTTTGTTTGTATAATTATTTAATAATCAAATAACATAATCTTAAATATGTGTGTACAACTTACATATATTTTTATATATAATATATATATTTTTTTATATATTTATATATGTCTGTATAAGATTGTATATAATATTGTATACACAATTTATTGTTCCTTAAAGAATTAATGGTATGGTATGTACACTGGTTTACAGAAGGTACCAATGGCTTAGGCCTATATATTGCTTTATTAGGCTACGACTGTCATGGCTTTTTGTTTTCATTTTCTTTTATATAACTTAATCATGTGCTAAGAGCTTTATAATTGTACACATTTAAGCTAATCACGCATTCACACTAAACCAATTGAGTACATATGTGCACATTTTTACAATGTTGGTAACACAAACGCTCTAATAAATTGTGCCATTGTTTACAATGGTCACAAGCATTCTCTGGCATACATAACCCATTACGCACACCAACACGCAGAATAGAAAAATGGCAGAGAAACATAGCAGTTATTAAAACCTAAGACATTGTTAAAATAGTAGGTAATATTTCTAATTGTGTTGCAACTATGTATTTCAAAATACTGCACACCCTGTGTGATTTAGTTCCATTATTTCTGAGTAATTACGAGAATACCGATGCATCGTAGAGATAGATACGCGAAAATAGTATTATATTATTAAAAGTATGCATCACTGCATTAATTTCTTCGAAAATCATTCGCGTTCGGTCCAAGTGGATACTTCTAATTATTGTAATTATTGTAATTATTGTACCTATATGTTTTATGGAAATATGCGTAATACACTTTTCCATTCAAATTGCAATTATAACAATCGCTTTATTTAAGAACATATAAAAGGTTTTTTTTACAATTGCTTGTGACAAGCTCTCTGCACCTTTGTTAACACTTATTAAATCTTTGGTCCTTAACATTATTTTTAAATGATCATTATCACTAATTTTACATGCTTAATATTATGCATATGATAACAAATAGATTGTTCACAAGTTGTTGATCTGTACATGATAGCAGTTTTAATTTAATTTTTGCTTACATCCTTGCACACCTTAAATAAACTATACTACATATTCAAATCGAAAGCAAAGTGTGTTGACACCCACTGGACAATTTCTGTTGCTAAATGTCAGCAAATATTGGTCAATCACTATCTAGAAATCAACAAGTTGTTTAACATAGGCCATGATAAGCTGTAGTTTATGAACTTTCAGCTAAAAAACATCTATATATATTTTCATACTAACGCAAATAGTTTTTTTTATGGCAAATATAAAAAACAGATCAATTTCTTCTATATGATTCATGGCACTCGTTTGTGATACAAGTTAAAATATGAACATGATAATCATATAAAAGACTAATAGCATACTAAAGAGAGCATTTGCAATTCTGTTTTGCAATAATTTAATACTAACTAGTTAGATATATAGCATATATAGGATATATTACATTTATCTCATGACTGGATGATATGAAATATTTATAATGGTAACCCATAAAGTCTTATTGCACATGCAATTCTAATGCATTAAACAACTATATAATGTTTTCCATTAACTTGATGTAATCTTTTTTCATGTAATGTAATGATTGTAGGTTCATTAATTTTAAAATGAAAATTACAATAATTGTCCTAACACCTCTGTGCGAAAGAATTACTAAAAATTTGATAATTTTAATGTACACATGTATGGACTTAAGTAGGATGACCACAAACAGTTACATTGTTAAATATTTAGTATCTAATCTTGGACACATTTACCCAAGATATGACCATTCATTCGAACATTCACATGAACGTTTTATTATTTAAACTGTACAGATCGCTTTCGTTAAACCTAATACCACTTTGTTTAAATAACACTGCAAATAATTCTATTAAAAAATATATACTTTTAGATATATTTACAAAATTAATTTGTAACATTTACCCTTCCATTGAAAATTGCTATAAATAGAAATTTTTATACATGCCGCGCATTGTGTTAACTTTATTATCTCCGTAATGTGTCAGTTAGGAATATAGAACTGTGATCGTTCAGGGGTTCTCAACCACATTGACATCCATAGAATCGACAAGTGTTTTTTAGGTATTATTTAAAGGGCAACGGAAAATTAATTTCTTACTTGTTATCATCTTTTAGCAATTCACAAATTAGTTCGGAAAGTGGAGATTATTTTTTTTCTCTAAAGATGATATGAAAACTAATTGAGAATATTTAGTTTAATATACAATATCTTGATATATTTTTGTAATTTAAATAGGGTTTTCTCTTCTTTTTTAACAAAATTACAAGACATATAATATAATAGGAATAAAAAATCAATTCAATTTGTTTTATTTATTAAAAAAATAAATTTATCTTTTTTCAATTCAACTTTTATTTATAATGCACATTAATAATCTCAGTTCTAAAAGTATAGAAATATATCACGTTTGAAATAATGTTATTAAAATTTTCAATTTTTATAGAAGCATGTTAATATATTTTTCAAATAATAAAATTAATACTTGAAAGACAATACTTGTTCTCTGAATTGCTTTTTCCTTTTAGATGTATAAAGAAGAATGAGTCTACAAAATATTGTTGTATAAAAAATGAAAATACAAATAAACTTGGAGCTTAAATGTAGTATTATAAGCAAAGTTGCATCAAATGGAAGAACTTCATATAAAAAATTTAAGAATATTATAAAAATCATGAAAAATTTGTGTCATTCCTTCACATACATACTTTTCATATATAGCTATTCAAAGAGGATTACATCAAGATCCTCTGAGCTCTCTTTGGTCTTATCCGAGTTAATTTCTATAACACTTTTGGTAAGTTACATGCAGCCATCTGCACATGATAATTCTATGTACAACATTTTCTTTCAAGGATGATTCCCTGAGATGCTCAGATTCAGAGCAACCTTATTCGCTTAGCTATGAATGCAAAGCATCAATAGTATCTATTTTTAACATACTTACATATCATTCAATATCTGTAGTATCTTCGATGACAGAATCCCAATTGAATTCTGTTGCACTCTGTCTAGAAGGTAGCTCACCAAGATGTTGAAATCGTTGTACAAAATATGGATCGCGATCTCTAAGCCTTTTGAATCTTTGAAATGCAAGATTCTTTGCAAAATCATAAAGTTCTAGATCCAGTCTGTTAAGCCTACGCACAGCATCTAATTGTTCTGAAGTGAGGGTTGCCATGGTAGCAGCACTCAATGTTGCATTGTGTTGTTCAAACGCAACAGCAAATCTCATTCCAAATGTCTCTTCAAAAGAATACTGTCCCACCTGGTCAATATTAAATAATCATATTCATATAATAAAATTGATATTATTATAGAACAGCAAAATATATTCGCTATGTGCAAAAAGTTCACTAGTAATTATAATTTTGAATACAATATCTTTTTCCCTACTGTACAAGACAAGATCATGCCCACTCAGAAACAATTCCTTATGGATATGTATTTCATAAAATATAAGGTACATATTAAGTCAATTGATTAAAATTGATTAAAAAGAAGAAATAGAAACCATTAAATTAATCCTTTGACAGTCTAATAAAATTACGAGGTGCAGTAAAAAGATATTGTTTTGAATATTAAAAATACATCCTCGTAGAAGGAATAAACTATATCATTTGAAACTAGAGAAATATTAATGTTATTTAGTATTAAAACTAATGTGGCGTTATATAGGGTGATTATCAAAGGAGCCGATACCGTTGTGTTGTCTACCATGAAATCCGAAAAAATGTTGATATTTTTAATACTTTCGTTACGATTGTTGTCATTGGCATCGTAAAAGTTAGATTTAAAGCATTCATAAAAATGTCAAGCACAAAGTTTAGAAAGATGCCGCGGGTCGAACCCGAAATCGGGAACTAGAGACATCAAAACAAGTGCCGCGGCATCAGTCGATGTTAATTCTTAAAACTTGATGTACTATTTAAGAGTACCATAAACGACACTGACGGTAGCGGCTCTTAATATCGTTATGTCTAACGAGAGAATTTTTTTGAATTTATACTTATATGATAATTGCAACAATATTTTAAACATTTATGGTAGAAGACGCTACTAGACGGCCGAAGTCCGGTACTAGACGCCATTTTTGAATTTTACACTTGATAAACTGTCGAAGGATTAATTAAAATTTCATGCCACAATTACATTATGTAGTTTCTACTTTACAATCATGGTTGTAAATTACAGATTTTATATTAATCAAATTAAAATGTTCAGTGTTGATAAAATAATATAATATCAAGGTATTTTATGTGTTACATGAACGTTCAAAGAAGCGGGATGTTTACGGGATACTCATCGTTCGCGTATGGTGGGTAAGACAAATATTTACACCAAGAGCTACTTGCTAACAGATGATTTTCTAGTGTATTGTAAACCATGTTTATACAGCCGGCGTAAGCGTGTGTAAAAATAAGGTTGAGTGTGTGAAGAATGTAAAATGTAGAAAAAATATAAAAGAATATTCATAACAAATAAAATATTTTGGTACACGAATGTTGAATACTTTGAAGTTATTAGTGAATGGAAATTTTTGAAAAACAATGAAAAATCATTGCATTAATAAAAGGCAATGGAATTACATGCGAACATGTTAGTTCAAAACATTACCAAAAAAAATTAGTTCTTACTTTTTGGTATTCAGTCAACATGAAGAAAGGCATGAATTGCAAATTGTGTTTAGCGCTAGCCAACATGAGCCGATCTCTCTCCAAGCTGCTGAGTGTAGAATTGTAACAACCAACAATTGATAGATCAGCCAACATTCTGGTCTGGCGGTTGCTTGCCAAATTATATGGACACGCCATAAACTACATAAACAACATAGTTTATCAAAATGATTTATATTCATACTATTATAAAGACTATATTTCTATTCTCAAATATACAAAATTTACAATTTTAATAACTCTTCAAAATTTACAATTTTAATAACTCTTCAAAATTTACAATTTTAATAACTCTTCAAAATTTAAAATTTTTATTCCAACAAAGCAACTGTTGTTCTGATAAATAGTTGCATCTATACAGGGTGTCTCACCCGATTTTGATATCTCGATTTCTCCGCTACTGTTAGTCCTATGGAAAAATGTTTCAGATAAGAATTAAATAGTGTTGAATGGGGCATAATTAGGTGTTATTAGTTTATTCGTGGGTGAACGCGTTAAGGTAATATGAAGGTCAACTTCATTTCTTTAAATGGAATTATATACTTTTTAATACATCAATCGATGCAGTTGGACAATCTTTATAAAAAAATATTAACCTATTTATGTTGAAAAATTAGTCGTTTAGGAGATGTTTCAATTTAAATAATTCCAAGACATCATTATTGTCGCAATAACGACGTTCGCTTTTATACCTTACTCCTAAACGACTTAATTTCTAAGTCTCTAAACGAAATATCTCCTAAACGACTAATTTTTCAACATAAGTAGGTTAATACTTTTTTATAAAGAATATCCAACTGCATCGATTGATGTATTAAAAAGTATATAATTCCATTTTTTTTAAAACAAGGTTGACTTTCGTATGACCTTAACGTATAAACAAATAACACCAAATTATGCCCCACTCAGCACCATTTAATTCTTATCTGAAATATTTTTCGGTTGGACTAACAATAGCGGAGAAATCGAGATGTCAAAATCGGGTGAGACACCCTGTATATGGAGGAGGAAAAAAGGAGTCTTGAGATAAGGGAAAATGCTTATCTTAATGTGTTTCTAAATGCCTTTTAGATAATTTACATAATACTGTACTTACGAAAAAAGAGTCTGTTTTGATTTCATGAACATACTAAATTACAATAATATTTTTGAATTACTAAATGGTGTTCAGAGTTTGAAAATAGTATTACCTGCTCCAGAGAAACTCCTTGCCAGCTGGATCCAGGGTAACATTGTGGTATGTTTGCCTGGGTCCCTCCACACCAATGACGTGCACCTCTCCAAGTTGCACCCCTTTGCACATGTCTGAACTCGGACAGATATCGTGCAACAGGGTCTCTTATTATAGTTATATAAAAGTATCTACGTTTTATTCCCTCTCCTTCAATTTTATTTAATTCAGTATCTACACAGCTGGTCAATTCTGTCCAATCTGCATGCAAACCACATTTCCAACCAGTGGAATACCGCGAAAAGAGCCAATTTTCATTACGATTTGGACGGAAACAAAAACAGCGTTTACGTCTTCTTTGACAAGAACAAGGTCTCTGCAAGTCCAGATCTCTGACTAAATGTTTTCCAAACAAAGTTCCTCCTGAAAACATGAAAAACATGTGTGCTTTGCATGAAAGGAAGATTTATAACACAAGTATTTTTTACTACAAGGTTTTTGTTAATGTCACGTTTTCTAGACGTCAGTAATTTGTATGCTAATTCCAGATAATCACTAGTTCAGCAACCGATGCGTTAGACAAGTTTTTACAAGTTCTGTCTTCTATTGATATGCATCTTGATGAAGAAAAGATTATAAGAAGCTTGTACATAGAAAATAAGAAGGAAACAGGCATATGCACGCATAGCATATTAAACAAGACAACATCCCTGAATTGTTCTTTGTCCTCCTAACATAGGGTCTACAGGTCCCACAGTGCATGATGAATAATGCAAAGATTCAGTTGTACAATGGTCAGAAAGTGTGTTATATTATTTCTGTTAAGCTATAGCATCGACTGGCATTTATCCAGATATATCGATATTCCAAATAAAATAAAAGTGTACATTTTTGCTGACAATTTAGCCTTTAGCCTACATATTACAACATTGACCTATTTCATGAATTGTGAAAGCAATGTAGTGACTACATATCAATAAAAATATTATTCTGTGGAATGTACACTACTATAAAACATTTTAGAGTTTTATAAATACTTTTAATGAAACTATAGAAGTTTGGATTTTAAGCAGTACAGTGAGAAAAACAAGTTTAAAATAAGAAGCTAATAAAGAAATTTTGTGAGAGGAAAAGTTATAGTTTTTCAACAGTGACTATAATCACTCAATATTGCTATATTTTAATAATGACCATGGCCATTCGTAAAAATGTGATTATTTCGACATATATTTGTTTACAATTCTCCATACATTAATTTCAGATAACATGATTAAAAATCTAATAATTCGTATAACACGCAGCAAGTAGCAAAGTTGACATTATGCTCGATTCGCGTAATATTATCACGATACGAAAGGGTTAAATAACAAATAGTAAAGAAAAACGTTATGCAAGACTAAGATCGTGTTGTTTACTCAATGGCTATTGAGAAATGTCGACAGTTATTTGAATTAGAATATCATTTTTCTATGAAATAATCGACGAGCTTTTCCAATCTTTTACTAGTTACATAGACGTTTTTGTTTAAATAATAAATTTGTCTGTCTCTGTCCGATAAAGAATGTATCTATTACTTACCAGTCTTCTGAATATGTAGAAAAACAATGACATCGTGTGCATTCATATCAAACTGGAAGGTTTCATTCGTAAACACATCGTCGTAACCAAGGCTT
Organism: Sphecodes monilicornis; assembly: GCA_913789915.3. Lineage (NCBI taxonomy): Eukaryota > Metazoa > Arthropoda > Insecta > Hymenoptera > Halictidae > Sphecodes > Sphecodes monilicornis. Next base: position 3,124,307 of record OU565300.1, read on the forward strand.
CCCTGGATGCTTTGCAATCTAAAAGCAGGATGCACCGAGAGCAGGCCATTTTTGTCGAATTCGATGGAGACGGAAGACAGACCGGAGCCAGGCCCAGCGGACAGACTTTCAGATAGTCTTACTGATTCCTTGATCTCACGATTTGTCAGTGCGCACACATGATCCGGGCAGAAATACCCGAGATAAATGATGCTAGTCAGCGCGAGGAACAAACATATCCCTACAACGCTACGCAACCGAGTCCTCCGTGTTCGTGACTCCATCGTCGCGGTCCTCTCGCATAAATTGTCCTGTACAAGGACCGAGAGTACGCTAACGACTTCTTCGTTTGACCGTCTGCCCATTATTGTGCCCCATCTTTCTTTTCACCACTGGACGCACCGTGCACCGTTCGCCGACACGGCCTGACCAAAACTACGCTGCCAGCAGACGTCGGCCATGACAGATACTTCTGATCCCCACCACCGATCCTCGGTAGGGTTCTCTTTACCGACGTTGTTTACTATTTCTGTTCATGATTATAAAAAAGAAAAAAGCAGATCAACACAAGACACATTTTTCAAAATCTCATTTTACATCTTAATCTAATCAGTTACAGACAATGAAATAAGACGATTTTTACATTATCTATTACTTTGAATTACGCGTAGACACAGCAGGAAAACATATGTATATATAAATCCTATCAAAACAATTTTTGTATCCATACTTTCCTGTGGGGCAAAACAAATAAATGTAAAGAAAATAACTTATAACAGTGCAAAAAATAATGTAATTTACATACTATTCTGTGAAAACACAAAGATTGCATTATAATACTATACTATATTTTTTATTAGAATTTTTTTGTTTTTGCCATTTAACAATAATTATTTATTTTGAGCAGAGCAATGGTAAATTTACTTGAAACAGTTGAAAGAATATTTTCCGGTATGCTCAGCTTCACACGGACGAGCGAATAGTCAAGTGAATAAGTGCTGAGACAGTGATGTAATATTAAATAATTTTAATATACTATTTGACTAAAGAGGTTGATTGGACAACAGAGTTTACAATGACTGACTGACAGAGTGATAGCGTTCTGTTCTATGAATATTTACGAGTATCTGGCAGTACGGCAGTGCTCGGTTTTACATGAGTTCAGGGAGCCAGTAATTAAATTCTCGCGGGCAGGATACCTTTTTTTATCGTCTTTCCTTACATCGTATTCATTCTCTTATTCTGGTCTACTTAGGTAGCTTCGCCGAGCTCAAGGCACTGACAAGTGAATTGTGGGAGAAAGGTGGGGCTGACTCGTGTAAATTTAACCGGGCACTACTGTACATATTTTTCGGGTGTCTTATACAGGTCGTCCCATTTGAAATTTCGGACGCAATTATGTACCAAACTATAGGTCGTTGTAGAAAATATTTCATATGAAACTCTCTGTTTCGGGGCAGACATCTCGGGGTAGTCATAAATCTTCTCTAGATGGACGTGTTTCTGAGATTTGAAGGGGTCCTCTGCTTTTGTATACGGAACTGTATGTTTTTATTTAGGTAACCGTGTAGCCTATCGCGAGGCGAATTCACTGACCTATAACAGAGTTATCTTCCAAGGTCATTCAAGGTCATTCAAGGTCATTTAGTGCCGTTCAAAATTTAGCTTAGTTAAGCGGAAGCACGTTCATTCTCTTAGAGAAAATTTGTGGTACAGGATATAGGCTTTAGAGCGCACCAATCAAAGGGTTCTGTTGGCGACAAGATTTCTGATTTCTTGAAATTTCCTGAAATTTACTTGCGTTGCATGTTTGATCACATGGTGCATAATTAGTTTGTAAAGACATTTCTGCAGGCTATTTTTGATACCGTTTTTTCTTGACAGTTTCGAGGAACGGAAAATAATGAAGCTGTATAGAAGAATATAATATCTTTCATTGAAGAAAACAACGATTTCTGCCTAATTATTTATAATTAATATATAATACATTTATAATATTACATGTTACGCAGTAACTCTTTCAATCGAAATTCTCTTGTCGTACGAGTCAGTTTGCCTATTTAATAAAGGTTGTTTTATAGTTGTGTCGTGGTTAATAGGAACGGTTATCAGCTATTCTTATCTAACTTCGTAGTTCATAGTAATATTAATTATAATATAATGTTAAGAAGTAATTATAGTACACAAGAAGAAGAAGAAATTGCTATTTATAATATAGATTTGTATGGTTTTATGTAGTGTCTTATAGTATTGTCGTGGAGTGTACTTCAGGCATAGTCTTTCTGTCCGGAGTATCACTGGCTGTGAGATACGGGTTGGATTATCCCAATGTCCGCTTCTGTGTTTTTCTTCGTTGCGAAGAAGTGACGTCTCATTCCAGTGTGAAATCCTCGTGGAATTCATTCCGTGTGAATGCAACCCTAAATCCCTCGTTGCTGCGCACTATATAAAATAGCGGCCTCTCGGAGATTGCTATCTATAGTTCTCCCTTGCAGATGTCGTCACTTGTCACACGAGGAGGAGCCACAGTGCGACCGCCAAACCCGTACCGCGGTTTGAAATCACTTTTATCAGAGAGGAATCTCTCCTTTGCTTCTTTGCAAGCGTTCTATGCAAAGGCGTCGAATATTTTTCTCCTCCACTATACAACTTAAATTGATTTTTGACCACACGCATTATTTCAGATTAATTAGGGATCTAGAGAGCAAGAGAAAGAGAGAGAGCCAGCAGAGTTTATCTAAAAGTCTGAAGTACGGAGCCCGTTCAATGTAAATATCACTGTCCGCCTGTATCCTCGCTTGACGCATCTATTTCGGGCGTTGATTTTTTCGTTTCACCAAAGCAGGATTTGTTTCGATACAAATTCGACAGTATATTAATTGTAATTCATATTTTAAGTGCGTATTCTAGTCTACAATTTCATTCTTTGTTTTTTTAGGGATTTTTTTTACAAAAAAATATAAGTTTCTTCAAAATACCGATATTAATTAATATCGACATGTTGCATACATATTTATTTATGTTTTACGAATGTTCACAAAATTTTTAAGTAACAATGTAAAATTTATATTTTTTTGTTAGAAAAACCCCTAAAAAGACTAAAAAATGAAATTATAGACAATAATTGAACGTATGTAAAGATTCATCATCATTAGTAACACATTACTGATAGCAAAGGCTTGAAGACGTGATTCATTGAGACTATATGCATGCGCATAGTGATATCATTGTGGACACGCCAAATATGGATTAATATTATCATTGAACAAGACGTTATTCATCGTGGAAGTTCGGTTAGTCCAAGGCAGAGTACGCAAAATAATATGACTAATATTATTAGATTGTAATATCGTAATATCAGTTTTCAATTTACCGCCATTTTCCATTACTCTGAAGTTAGCAGCGACTTGTAGGAGTATATTGGATAGTGCAGAACGTCAGATCGAAAGTAGTGCACTATAACCCCGTTTCTCCTGTCAAAATTTGTGTACTGTATTCCAAAATAGTTATATAAATAAATTCTTCGACTGTATACATTCAAATTTCCCTTTGCAGCAACTATAGTCTTCTACGTAAGTAATATGAACTGTCCATTCTAAATTTATTGTAAGTTGTAACAGGTGTGCGAGACTTGATTATATATTTGTATTTATTTTTATTATTTTATTGATTCTTACTTTTCAACATTTAAAGGTGTAACGTAATTTGAGTTTTTATTTTAAATGTTATCTTTAAAAAGAAAATATTTACATTCTGCTGTTTATAAAATAACGATCAGTAGATTAAAATTAATTCAATTGCATAAAATTAGATGATCCACTTTCCCTCTATTAATAGTTTCATTAGTTGTAATATATAGATTAGAATGGAAGAATCTTAATGTAGTTGTTGATTAATATTGTGGACAATTTGTTTTATGTACAATATAAATATCGACTTTTAAAGTCTACGAATTACCATACTTCGCCCTGCGAATGTCCCACTTGGTTAAAGGTTAACGGGTTAAATATAGGGCATATAATTTAAACTTTTTTCTAACTAATTTGCAAATCCTATATGAAAGATTTTCTTAACATTTAGAATGACGACTATAGAGTTGTTAGAAAATAGAATAACGGAGTTGGAGAAACATATATTCGGACTTAAAGAAGCAAATGGAAGTAATAACATGCCTCCAGAGAATCCTGTGATTGATAGCCTTTTACATGTGAATACATTGGTCTCATCTGCTATGTCAGGGCGTGAAAAGGCTAACATGGTAATAAAGCGGTTGTCAGAATTGAATGGTTACTTAGATCCAGCAGTTGACACCATAGAGTTACCTATAGAGATTAAACTACAGTTACTGCTCACAATGGCACCAGAGATCGAACAGAACTGTGATATGTTACGTCAGATGCAAGAGCTAATGCCTGTACTAGAAACTGATAGAATAAGAGCTGTACCAGAATTATCCAATAAACTGAATGACCTAAACTTGTCGTATCTGAAAATGTACGAAGATAATCAAGATCTGAATAGCCACATAAATGAAGTTTTCTCTAAGTACAATGAAGTGATCACTAGCATTTCCAAATCATTGATTACTATAGATGCAGCAGTAACAGCAGCAGAAATAGCAGCTATGCCTAAAAAACAGATAGATTAAGATTATATCATGTAAATAGGATAAGGAGAATTAATTTATGATTTTATAAATAAAGTTATTTAATGTATGATACTAAAAATAAAAGAGGCATTGGATTCATTTAAAATACATTTATTCTTTATCCTTAGTATATAAAAATACTTACGCATTCATCAGTGACTATGCATACATGAACATATTTTATTATTGTATCTCTCCATAACAATGTATTTTATTAAAATACTTATATATTATATACATTTATCCTATCTATTTCTTATCCCTATCCGTTGTTCTTTTCAGGAATCCTACAGGATCTCTGAGACAAACTTCTAAACGAGTATCGGTGTATTTTAAGTGTTGGTCTCTCCGATTGGCAATAAATACTTTTATGTTCTTGTTGATTTCTCTATAGCGACCGAGTTCTATTAATAATGCTATATCATTGCTGACACTTCTCCAGTAGAGTGTTACTACAATACTAGAGGGACACTGTGTGAAACTCAGTTACTATGAGAAATCAATAAGTTCAATAGAAGTTGAATTTTCAAACTGTTAAGCATTCAACAGATGTTCAGTATCTTTCTCATGGTCATACTTAAGCGACCCAATTCACTAAACTTGTAAAAATCTCTTACAATGAAAATCATATTAAACAGTCACTTTATACAGTATTTACAAATTTCTTAATTGTAAATAAGTATCGTGTTGCCAATTATATGTACCTCTATCACTTCTACTATAAAGTATTGCAATATCTACCCATTAGTCAATAACGTAGAAAAAAATCAATCATTTACATCTCTCTTCTTTTTGTGTGTAGAATCGAATTATGGCCATTCAGTGCTATCCGTCGAGCGCATTCTTTGCATTCATAAATAGGAACATACTGTTTCAAATGTAGACGGATTTAACGTAAAAAAGAAAAAAACAAACAAATTAAGTACATATTTTCCCGTTATAGTATTCATCTCAAATTTTTAAAGGAACTTCGAAATTCAACTCCTCCAGTTCCTTCCTCCGAATTTGTTGTGTAACGTAAATTATTTCAATACACAATGGTGATTGAAATTTGTTTCGTCTAGTGGTTTTGCACGAAAACAACACCACCCTCCTTTTAGCTTTGTATTTGTAGAGCAGGCACAGACTGCCGCAACCAAGAGAGCGCGGGTTCCACGCTCGAGTAAATTGCTGGATGACCCCTTGAGCATCTGCTGTGGTGACTAAGTAGACCCTGAATCTCCCATCTTCCTGACCCACCACCGGACTCGCTGAAGCACATCAAGGGCGCTCCTTCGTCGTTCTGAAAGAAAAACCAATAACAATTAAGAAAACCAAATGTAAACGACAGCGAAAACTGAAAGAGCCTTACATAACAAGGTCCTTTATCTGTGTCAGTGAATCCGGCACAGATATTGTCCTTCGTGATAAATCCTGCGTAGTGGCTCGTCGCATTACACTCCTCTAGGTCACGAGTTGGCAATGGCAGGAACTTGAGATATTTCTGCAGATCTACCTCCCCGTTTACAGGGAATCCCCATCCTACCATGACGCAAATCTGCCCTGGCTAAAATTGCAAGAGAGTAAAACGTGAATTGTGTTTTTTCCCAGTTTTATAACCCTTTGGACTCGAGAGTTTAATGAAAATCGCCTCTCGAGCGCAAAAGGTTAAGTTTTCAACGAAATACAGTATTTCATCGATAATTGTCCACAACACGAGTCTGCGGAGGGACAATTATGCGCGAGGGATATCATTGTTCGAGGTTTGCCGAACGTAGAGAAGGACAGCCGAGCAGTGTTGGGATATGGTGCATCTTTTCTCGCGCATGTGCGGCGATTTTGGCCTCAGTAAAGTAAGATTCTCGATAAAATGGGGTACCTTGAGCACCCAGCAGAATTTTAAAAAATTGGTATGATTTGATTCTGAAAAATGAATGTGTAACATGTGTATTTGTGTATATTTTGTAACTCGTAGGACACGTCCTGAAGTCTTTTTGTCCGGAATAGATTGTTTCGATACTTTCCCGCCAATATAACTGTCTTAGGGCTCCACTACCTCGTCATCATGATATAGATACGTTACTGTTTTGGCCGCGCATGCGCGAGAAAAGATGGACCATATCCCAACACTGCAGACGAGCTCGAGAGGCCTCGGTCACCGAGAAATGTAAACATACCTAATCCGAATTTCCAACTTCTTTATTAATCAGTATTTTTTGTGGGACTTCGATGACCATAATTGTGGCATTTTTCTAATAAAAATCATACCAATTATGATATAATTCCGATGACATTTACTTGTGTAATCGACGATTAAAGTTTCGGGCGCAGGGAAGGATAGCGTATGGGAAAAAAAGAGACGCGGAGAGTCGCAGTCGGCGGCACAGTTCAAAGGCTCGCGCGTCCTCACAATGTATTACCAAGGAATAACTTTTTTATTATTACTTATTTTTTTATGAGACTTTTTCTAATAGATTTGTGACATTGTTCTGATTAAAATGATACCAAACACGATATAATTCGGATCATATACAGGTGTATGGTCATTATGTATAGGTCAGGTACATAACATCGGTGAGGCAACAGTAATGCAATGACGACACTTTTTCATTTATAATTAATCTTTTAGGAGACTTTTACCATCATATTTGTAATATTTCCGGGATCAAAATTTTTCTGATTATACAGGGTGAGTCACCTAACGTTTGCACCTCAAATATCTTTGTTGTTTCTAAAGATACGTGAAATATGGTAAGGACAAAGTTGAATGGTACAATGGGGCTGACACGATTTCCAAAAAAAATTTTGTTTTTGTCATTTTTTTTAGAGATATCAAGGTCACCTCGACTTTTTTAAATGGATCCACCCTTTTTTAAACACCTAGAATGATAGTCCCTTTCATTACGAATTCAGTGACTATAATTACTCAAGGTCATTCAAGGTCGCGGACAGAGATAACGTATAAGATTTAACATCGATACATACCTGTAAACGGGCTTTGAAGCAATGTTGAACCCTGTCCGTGACCTTGAATGACCTTGAGTAATTATAGTCCCTGAATTCGTAATTGATTTGTGACATTGTTCTGATTAAAATGATACGAGGCAACAGTAATGCAATGACGACACTTTTTCATTTTTAATTAATCTTTTAGGAGACTTTTACCATCATATTTGTAATATTTCTCTGATCAAAATTTTTCTGATTATACATACATATCTATCTTTTTAATTAATAGTATCATTTTTAGTATAATTTTTATTAGAAAAATGCCACAAAGTCATCGAAGTCCCATACAAAGATAATGAATAATAAAGAAGTTGGAAATTCGGATTAGTGTGGTCTCACCGATATACCCGATCCGCATGGTGTCATATTTCTCGGCGACCGAGGCCTCTCGAGCTTCACGGCCCCTCAAGGGGGTACACCCCGCACTATTGGGGATATCTCAGGGACAATTATGTCCGAGACATTTGGGACAATTACCGATGAAATACTGTAGTACGTACCTGGAATGGCTGTTTCGGAAGGCAAACAGCGCTAACGTTCCTTGAGAAAGTCAACGGTTTGGCGAGTTCGACTAATGCGATATCGTTGTCATACAAGAATTGATTGTATTTTACTTGAGGATAGGGAATGATACTCTTGACCGGATGAGCCTTCAATTGATTTTCACCGGTGAATAGCTGCCAGCCGTTGCTTTGCTTGTGCCTACCGTTCAAAGAGGATTCATTAAAAGAAACCGTGAGAATAGATTTCCTTTCGTTAAAATTTCAATTACCTGTGAATACAAGAGTAACTTGCAAGCACGTGCATGGGTCCTAGTACGCTCGCCGTACAAGCAGCACCATGCTTTGATTCCTTCAGCAAAACCACGCTGGACCATTGTCCTTCGCTGGCTGGTGTTCCACCAGCTAATCTGGCAGTCGGCCCTTCTCCATAATGGGTACCGCACGAAAATTCTTGGCAAGAGAGTTGGACGACTTTCTCGGTGGTGCAGAACTCCGCAGACTCTAAACTCTTGACTAGCGGCATATCGGGATACGAATTGGATTTCAGTCTCAATATCTTTTGGTTTCTATCCCAGTCCAATAGTTCTGTTGCTTCGGAACCAGAGAACCCTAAAGCTTGGCAGTAAGAGTTGCTAAATTCTTCGTTCCATTCGTCGGAGCAAACGAGACGATAGCTACCATCGAATTGTCTGTAATATGAGAAAGATTATGATTAGCCAAGGATTAAAAGTCGTGCGACAATAGCCACATTTTAATGTTCTCTAAATTTTCATTCACCTTATTTTCAACAGAGATTTTCTCTCGTTCAACTCCTGTCCACCATTATTCCCAATCGCAATGTCCTTTTGCACATCTGTCAGATTCTTTTCCATTGTTACATTAGCCATCAAACATCCCCACTCGTCAGAATGGTCAGGACAATGCTCGATTCCATCACAAACTTGATCCTTTCCTACGCATCCTCCACTTTTACACTTGAATTGGTCAACGTCGCAATAGCAGAGCTTCTCGTCTTCACCATCGGCACATTCGCTGACACCGTTGCAACGCCATGTCAACGGTATGCACCATTTTTCCTTTGGACAGAGGAACTCGTCGTTTCCACAACTTTCGCTGCACTCATACTCGTCTCGATGATCTTCGCAGTCTGGTCGGCCATCGCATTGCCAGATACTTGGGATGCATCTCCCTAAAATGATAAATCAACATTTAATGACATTCTATAATGTAATTCGATTTACAAGGGAACATACCGAACCCAATCAAAAGTTATCCACATTGTTACTTATTTGGAAGAAATGCGAAATTAAATATAAAGTTTCTGTGTTCCTAACCGTCATTCGTTCTTTTCAAAGCTCCGGAATGATTAACAACGTGAAAAACCTTTTACAGTATTTCATCGGTAATTGTCCCAAATGTCTCCGACATAATTGTCCCTGAGATATCCTCACTAGTGCGGGGTGTACCCCCTTGAGGGGCCGTGAAGCTCGAGAGAAATATGACACCATGCGGCTCGGGTATATCGGTGAGACCACACTAATCCGAATTTCCAACTTCTTTATTATTCATTATCTTTTTATGGGACTTCGATTTGTGGCATTTTTCTAATAAAAATGATACCAAATATGATATAATTCCGATGATATTTACTTGTGTAATAGACGATTAAAGTTTCGGGCGCGAGGAGGGATAGCGTATGGGAAAGAAAGAGACGCGGAGAGTCGCAGTCGGCGGCACAGTCACCAAAACTTACTCCATCGTCAATTAAAAAAATAGATATGTATATACAGGGTGAGTCACCTAACGTTTGCACCTCAAATATCTTTGTTGTTTCTAAAGATACGTAAAATATGGTAAGGACAAAGTTGAATGGTACAACGGTGCTGATACGATGCCAAAAAAATTTTGTTTTTATGTCATTTTTTTTAGAGATATCAAGGTATCTCTACAATGATAGTCCCTTTCATTACGAATTCAGTGACTATAATTACTCAAGGTCATTCAAGGTCGCGGACAGAGATAATGTATAAGATTTAATATCGACACATGCCTGTAAACGGGCTTTGAAGCAATGTTGAACCCTGTCCGTGACCTTGAATGACTTTGAGTAATTATAGTCACTGAATTCGTAATGAAAGGGACTATCATTGTAGGGTGAGGCACTAATTATTGCCACCTCAAATATCTTTGTTGTCTTTAAAGATACGTCAAATGTCTGAAAGACAAAATTCAATGGTTCAGTGGGGCTCACACGATACCAAGCAAATTTTTGTTTTTATGACGTTTTTTAAAGATTTTCAAGGTCACCTTCATTTTTTTAAGTGGAACCACCCTTTTTTAAACACGCACAATGATAGTATCTTTCATTACGAATTCAGGGACTATAATTACTCAAGGTCATTCAAGGTCACGGACAGGGTTCAACACTGCTTCAAAGCCCGTTTACAGGCATGTATCGATGTTAAATCTTATACGTTATTTCTGTCCGCGACCTTGAATGACCTTGAGTAATTATAGTCACTGAATTCGTAATGAAAGGGACTATCATTCTAGGTGTTTAAAAAAGGGTGGTTCCATTTAAAAAAGTCAAGGTGACCTTGATATCTCTAAAAAAAATGACATAAAAACAAAATTTTTTTTGGAAATCGTGTCAGCCCCATTGTACCATTCAACTTTGTCCTTACCATATTTCACGTATCTTTAGAAACAACAAAGATATTTGAGGTGCAAACGTTAGGTGACTCACCCTGTATAATCAGAAAAATTTTGATCAGAGAAATATTACAAATATGATGGTAAACATCTCCTAAAAGATTAATTATAAATGAAAAAGTGTCGTCATTGAATTCCTGTTGCCTCACCGATGTTATGTACCTGACCTATACATAATGACCTGTATATGGTCCGAATTATATCGTGTTTGGTATCAATTTAATCAGAACAATGTCACAAATCTATTAGAAAAAGTCTCATAAAAAAATAAGTAATAATAAAAAAGTTATTCCTTGGTAATACATTGTGAGGACGCGCGAGCCTTTGAACTGTGCCGCCGACTGCGACTCTCCGTGTCTCTTTCTTTCCCATACGCTATCCTTCCCCGCGCCCGAAACTTTAATCATCGATTACACAAGTAAATGTCATCGGAATTATATTATATTTTGAATAATTTTTATTAGAAAAATGCCACAAATATGGTCATCGAAGTCCCACAAAAAAATACTGATTAATAAAGAAGTTGGAAATTCGGATTAGGTATGTTTACATTTCTCGGTGACCGAGGCCTCTCGAGCTCGGCTGCAGTGTTGGGATATGGTCCATCTTTTCTCGCGCATGCGCGGCCAAAACAGTAACGTATCTATATCATGATGACAAGGTAGTGGAGCCCTAAGACAGTTATATTGGCGGGAAAGTATCGAAACAATCTATTCCGGACAAAAAGACTTCAGGACGTGTCCTACGAGTTACAAAATATACACAAATACACATGTTACACATTCATTTTTCAGAATCAAATCATACCAATTTTTTAAAATTCTGCTGGGTGCTCAAGGTACCCCATTTTATCGCGAATCTTACTTTACTGAGGCCAAAATCGCCGCGCATGCGCGAGAAAAGATGCACCATATCCCAACACTGCTCGGCTATCCTTCTCTACGTTCGGCAAACCTCAAACAATGATATCCCTCGCGTATAATTGTCCCTTCGCAGACCCGTGTTGTGGACAATTATCGATGAAATACTGTATTTTCTTCTCCGTATTTCTTCTTTCGACTATTTACGATAGTCGTTTCTAAAACTAGTACTATTAATATTCAAGGCAGACCCATTAACTAGCCGACCGTTCGTTTTTGCTTTCACTTCTTTAACTTGTTGTTATTCTGATTTGCATTCAACGAGCCGTCGGATGAATATCATATAGCAAGGACTCACCGCTGGGACACCGGAATTCATCGGACTGACATTCCCATTTATCACAGTTTTTCTCGTCGCTGCCGTCGTCGCAGTCGAGGATCTTGTTACATACGAGGTCCCTCTTTAGACATTGACCGCTCGCACACTGGAAATTTCCAGGGCAGCCTTGTTCCACGCAATTGAACTCGTCGGAGCCGTCCGAGCAATCGTTCTCAGAGTCGCATTTCGCGGATAACTTGACGCAATACGCCCCGTCCCTGGACGTCCCGTTCACGCACTGGAACTGACCCGCGGTACACTTGGAGAACACGACATTGGGAGGCAGGTTCAAGAAAGAAACGTCGATATGGCTGATAGGTGTGGACGGTATAGTTGTATCCGGCAATTTGGTTTGCGTGGTAGGCGGGAGAGTTGGCTCCACGCTTTGCCCTTTCGAAACCTGGCTTACGTCCTCTTCCTGCGCGAGTGAGGTAACAGATGATTGGTTCGAAACGATTGCAGCAGCCTGCGAACCTGTTTCGTTTGCTTTTGTGTCAGTCGACTCGGCTATTTTTCCCAAGTCAATTACGGGGCGTCCTTCGCTCGGTGATTCACCGGCTGCCAATGGAGCTACTGTCGCAAAGTTCACTAGGTTTGGCCGACGATAATATATGTAGGGCTCCGTAACTGGCTCTGGTTCGTTAATCTCCTCGGAAACGGGGATGAAGCTTACGTACTTCTTGGTGCTGTACTCTATTGCATCAACTCCACTATTAGAATTCTCTCCTTCTGAACCTTGCAACACTGTCTGATTAGATCCGCTGGTGGTTTCCGTGATCTTCAGTTTCGATATCGCTGCATCATCCTTCGAGGTGTCTGCGTTAGTCGCAGTTCGATCTGGAGTCCTTTCGGTAGCGACATGAGGAATTTCTGTTAATGGTAACGATATAGGATCTGGGACATCGGTCACCCCGTTTTCTTCTCCATTAGTTTCCAGATTGAGTTCTTTCTCTTTCTTGTATTTATATTTATCAACTATCTTTTTATCCACAGATTTTTTCTTGACCTCTAAACTTTTTTCCAACGGAATTACCCTCAAGTCTTCCTCAGATAGTTCTCCTACGTCCAAGTCAGGTAACATGGTTTTCGGGGTCGTGGTGACGAACAGTGTCCTGTAAATGAACCCTGCGGGAGTGTCATCCTCGAGAATCTCGGTAACTGGTCTTATATCTTCTGTGGTGCTGAAACTGTCCGCCATTTTGGAAGTGGCATTTTCGGTTGAGTTCGCATGTTCCTCTAGAATCGTTGGGTTATCTGTTACTGTTTCGTTTAGCATTGATTTATCTTCTTTCATGTTGTTTTCAATGCTCGTTGCAATTGGGACAGTTACGTTCTCATTGTCAGTTTGATTTACATTTGGACTGTCTATCTGTGGTCTGATATCGATCTTTCTGCCACCTAAGTGCTCGACTGCGCTGGTTATGAGATCGTACGTTTTGTTCTCGTGTCCTTGCGAGGTGTTCAGCGAACCTTCAGTTTCGTTTGCTTTGTTCGTTTCGTTGTTCGCTGATATTGATTGTCGCATATTAGTATTCTCCCCACCATTCGACTTTTTTTCGGTATCTGGTTGCATCGTCGAGGTGGTCAGCACTGGCTCACTCTCTGTGGTCTGCAATTCTTCTGGTAGTATGGGCACCTGGGCAGTAGTTTTTGTTTCCATTGAGTGGATATGGGTGGTTGAGATCTGGGTCGTCGTAGCATCTTCCTTTTCCGAACTTACATGCGCAACATTCGCTTTTGTTTCATTGTCCTTTCGAGGAGTCTCTTCGGTCACTGTTGTGCTGTCGATTTTCTCGGTCGTGGACATCTCCTGCTGTATCTCCATCGGCAACACTGGTATTTGCGTGGTCAATTTAGCATCCTCCACGCGTTTGTCAGCGATACTGCCAATAGTAGTCGACGTCGCTTCAGTGTCGTTCGTAGCAATGTTCATTTGAGTATCGGTTAACTTCGACGACTTCTTTCCGTTACTTTCTGCAGAGTTTATATTATTTCCAAGCAGTCTTCCAGTTCCTTTATCCTTAGTGATCTCCCTGTCGTCATTGATGTCATTGTACTGGTCCTCTACAGCGTTCTCTTCGGGCTTCTCTAAAGTAGTTGTCACATTGTTCGCAGTTGATTCCTCTGAGTAATTATTATACGCAACTTTCGTCGAAGTTGTTGTAGATTCTGCCGATCCTTCAGGTTTCTCCTTATCTTTATCAGATTTAGTGGTCGTTTTTTTAAATTGTTCTTCCAACGGTACCACCTTTAGAGCTTCTTCGTCTTCTGTAGAATGATTTACATCAATCGGTTTGTTAACAACATCGTAAGCATTCAAGCCATTTTGAGTTTCAGTTTCTGTATTATTAACATTGAGAACATCTAAAGAGGACGTTCCTTTTATCGAACCTTCTTGATCCCTCTGTTCTGTATTGTTTACTTTGTTGCTTTCATCTTCTTCGCCGGATGGTTTGTTGTTTTGTATTTCGGGTCGCACGTCGTTTATCGAATCTTTCAAATCTGTTTCATTTACGTTTCGTTCAGTGGTGCTCTGATCTATCATAGGTTTATCCGTGACCACGTCTTCTACGTGGCCATCGAAAGGATTCGGTACATCTTGCTCATCTTTGTCTAATCTGGGCGCTTTCTTCACTTCCTTTTCCTTCTGGACGTCTGGCAAGAAAGGAGACATGTCGTCGACATGCTTGTCTACGTCAGGTTTCTCAGTGGCAATAAGACCATGATCAACCGAATTCTCAGGGTACACGGCAGGATGCAATGGATGGCTTGCGGAATGATCCAAATTGTCCTCCGAACGAACCGGCTCTCCAGCAGACACAACATTCTCGCTTGGATGACTTGTAGAGTGATTGAAAACTGTTTTGGATTCCTCGGTTGAAGATTCAACTTTGTTTTCCAACGTAGTGGCTTCAGGCGTTGATACATTTACGGGGTTGATACTCTGTTCAGGGGTCAGTTGCGGAATAATCGCATGGGGATCTTGCGCTTCGGCGTGTTCCTCTTTTGCTATAATCATAATGTGTTCTTCCGTTTCATTTCTGAGTGGCTCTATTAGGGGTTCAACGTTTTGGCCAAAATTTTTTGGTAACTTCGGGAAGACAGTTGTGGGCATGTGTTCGATAACATTCGTGTCATGTAGATTCGTTCTGGATTGCAAAGAAGGAACCTCAGGTTGCTCGAAAGTTTCAGTAGTTCTATTACCTAGCATGGAATTTAATTCGGTTGTATCCTCAGAGTTGGTGTCTATGGGAACAGGTGTTGTCTCAGATTCCAAATTCGAGTTTGTACTAGATTCCATCTCAGAAACTGTGGGTTTAGTAGTTGATAACGATCTAGAATCTGGCAAAGGTTCTGTGTTCGCTGATCCTCCATCATCCGTTTTTATCATAGTGTACTCAGTAACTTCATCTGATGGCGTTTTATTCTCCGTAGCACTGTCAAGATTTAATGTTGTATGGTTTTCATCCATAGGACTCATCGTTGTCATTTTATTTTCATTATCCATTGCTTTTATTGTCGTATCAATGGCTGGCGTAATTGCTTCCATATGATCATCGGGGAACGAACGACTCAATGTCTTCTCTTGTTCGTTGTCTGCCATTAAAGGTATCACTGGCAAAGGCGTGTCGTCGCTTATAGTCCGTTCTGTAGTCATTTCTTCGAATGTTGAAACGGTTGTAAATTCTGGCTCCATATTTGCAGAACCATCATCTCCGTGCATTACAGTTGTAGCCACCACTGAAGATTCGGTGGAAGGTAGTTCAGTAATTAATTCAGCTTTGTTGGACATGTATTCGGTAGAGGATTCTATTCTAGACAATTCTTCATCATTGTGATGACTTATTTCAACATTATCTTTCTGAGATTCTATATTTGTTACAGTCTCTGGTATGGGTGGCACAGTAGTCATTCTAGGTTCTGCGGAGTCATCATTTGAAGGTATCGGTTCAGTGACAGAATCAGATTCAAAGAAGGGTACTGGCTCGGCTGGCGGCTTTGCTTCGGTAGAGGTTTCTGTCTCACTTGATAATAGTGGATGATCTGTAGGATTGGGATCAGCAGAAGGTTGTGGCTCTACAGTTGGTTTCGGTTCAGAAGATGGTTCAGGTTCAGCTGAAGGTTCCGGTTCGGCTGAAGGTTCCGGTTCGGCTGAAGGTTCAGGTTTAGCTGAAGGTTCCGGTTCGGCTGAAGGTTCCGGTTCGGCAGAAGGTTCCGGTTCGGCAGAAGGTTCCGGTTCAGCTGAAGGTTTCGGTTCAGAAGATGGCTCTGGTTTTGTTGAAGGTTCTGGCTCTGTGGAGGATGTCGATACAACTGTAGGTCCTGGTTCAGATGCAGATTCAGGTTCAGCTGCTGGTTCAGGTTCAGTTGCTGGTTCGGGTTCAGCAGTTGGCTCGGGTTCAGCAAATGGCTTGGGTTTTGTTGAAGACTCTGGCACTGTGGATGATGTAGGCTCAGTTACAGGCTCCGGTTTGGCTGAAGATTCCGGTTCAGTAGAAGGCTTTGGTTCTAATGAAGAATCAAGTTCTGCTGAATGGTCTGGTTCTATTGCTGGCTCCGGTTCGGCCGAAGGTTCCGGTTTTATTGAGGTCTCTCGTTCTCCAGAGAGTTCTGGTTCAGAAGGCGGTTCCGGTTTCGCTGAAGACTCTGGCTCAGCCGTAGACTCTGGTTCAGCTGAAGGCTCTGGTTCAGCGGAAGGCTCCGGCTCCGCTGAAGGTTCTGGTTCGGCCGAAGGTACTGGTGCGATTGAAGGTTCCGTCCCAGTTGATGGTTCTGGTTCGGCTGAAGGTTCTGGTACGATTGAAGGTCCTGTCCCAGTTGAAGGTTCTGGTTCGGCTGAAGGTTCTGGTTCGACTGAAGGTTCTGGTTCAGCCGCAGGCTCTGGTTCAGCCGCAGGCTCTGGTTCAGCCGCAGGCTCTGGTTCCGCTGAAGGTCCTGGTTCGGCCGATGGTTCTGGTTGAGCCGATGGTTCTGGTTGGGCCGATGGTTCTGGTTCTGCCGCAGGTTCTGGTTCTGCCGCAGGTTCTGGTTCTGCCGCAGGTTCTGGTTCTGCAGAAGGTTCTGGTTCTGCCGCAGGTTCTGGTTCTGCAGAAGGTTCTGGTTCTGCAGAAGGTTCTGGTTCTGCAGAAGGTTCTGGTTCTGCAGAAGGTTCTGGTTCTGCAGAAGGTTCTGGTTCTGCAGAAGGTTCTGGCTCAGAAGTTGTTTCCGGTTCTCGATTTCCGGATTCCGACGTTTGTTCAGCGTGGAAGTGTCCAGGGTGATCTTGCATCCAGTGCGCATGATCAGAGTGATCAGAATCATGCGGATGATCATGAATACCAGTGTCATGGTTTCTATCACCTTCAGTTGCAGCGTGCTTGAAATTACCAGATTCTGTGCTGTGCTCGGAATGATCCCAATCATCGGGTCGTCTAGGCTCGAACAATGTTCCTGGTCCCCTGCTCCTCCCTTGAACGTAATAGTGAACCACTTCGGTGCTGGTTTCCGTCACTTCGTCGTCCATTTCGACGTTACTCAAATCGTTCTTGTCTACGCAACGCTTTCCACTATTGTCCAACGTTTTCTCAGAATCACAGGAACACACGAACATACCATTGGAATAGTCGTACTCGCAGTTATCAGAGCAACCATAATTTTCGATCTGACACTCGTCGAGAAGATTGTTAATTGCCAATCGGTTTAGATGATACTGTCCGATCATGTTACCATTCTTCTGCAACGACTCCTCGATGCTCCGTTGAGTTTCTTCGGCCATCGGCCGCGGGGGATAACTTATTCTAAACTTCACGTGTCCCTGCCTGTTTATGCTGTACACTTTCACTACAGTTTCGTTGTCACCTGGATGCAGCGTTTTCTTCAGATGCTCCTCTATCTCGGAGGAAACTTGTCTGTACATTCTAGACTTGTGATCCTGGAACTCGTCGTTCCAGCGGAATTCGTCGAGTTGCATCAAACCGTCCAAAGCGCTTGGAACATTTTTATACAATGTTTCGTCTGTCGTTTGCCAAGGTGGGAAACTCGAAGTCTCAGGGGGCGGACTAGGTGGCGGGTCTTTCACATATTCTTGGCTTCCGGCGGTTCGGACGTCACCAAACTGTCGGGAGTTGGTTTGCTGTAGGTTCTCCAATGGTTCCGAGGCCTCTTGCGTCAAAATTACGCCAGCTGTGACAAAATTGATGTAGTTATTTTTAGTACAGGTTACATATTCATTAATTTTAAATTTAAAACTTCGAAAAATGTTCTCAAATGTAACCAGGGATCTTCGTTTTCAAGTATAAATAAAGATAAAAGAATAGACGTACACTGGTTCAAACACAAATGATGCATTTCGAATATTAACAATAACAATACGGTAAATTGACAAGTCGTTCTTACTCGCAGCTAAAATGGCAATGATGACAGCCACCAACAGAACCAGTAAACCGCAACCCCAGCAGGCCATCCTTCTCCAATACGAGCTTCTGGATCGTTTGTCTTTCGTTACATACAGTTTTTCACCCCTGTAACATAAGGTGACGTGTAATTAGCAAAAAAAAGTCTTCGTTTACGTCTGTTCACCCTCATCCGGGACCCAAAATAAGCATATTTTGTACAGCACTGTGCTTGTGAATATCAGAGACGTTCTTCAGCGGTCAGTCATGGGATTAGAAGCGTTCTAAGACCTTATATCGTGAACATCTAGTCGTTTCATCTAACGTTCTTCACGCATGATCACATGTTGCACCCTATGTCGCATGTTTATCTTGAGTTTGCCAAGTTACGACAAAATTGGACCGAAGCGATTTACAGGAATGCTTGTGATCAGTGTCCAGGTGTGGGGGTTGTCTGCTTCATGGCGTGGGTGTTGTGAACGTTTCATTAACTTGCCCGAGTATCTGTTCACCTGTGTAGAGGCTACGGGGATATGTGCGAACCTTGAAGCGCCGAGAGGAGAAATACTTCTCCATTTCTAGGTCCGTTTTCGGATGAGACATGTTTCGAGGGTTCACGCGACAAAAAGAAAAAAAAAAACGAAAAAGAAAAACAAGATTCCTCTTCCACGTCCACGTATCTAACGGATATGTAATCACGGTGCAATAGTCGTGATAGGAATTCGTGAGATGTTTGCATTCCATCATCATACTTCAGGCTCAGCCGTACAAATAACCCAACAAAAAAAAAAGACAGCAGCGAGAAGCAGCGGGTTAGTTTCGCGATCGTGCGCATCCACCGTTCATCGATCGAGCAGCCTCCCTTCTTGCTCATCCGCGAAAGCATCCTTCAAGTACCTGAGGGCTGTCAGCCAGTGGGAATAGTCGACCAGTCCGGCGGCGGGGTCTCTCAGGCTGAGTCCCTCGCGGCCGACGCCGGGGCCCAAATCAAAACGCACTCCAGCCACGGTTGTTTCAACCTCGGCCTCGGGACCCCTGCTAGGTACCGTGACAACAGAAAACACCGTCTAACACTCTACTGAGGTGGGCATACGGGATAATAGTGATTTTTCGATCAGCAGCGATGATGTATGACAATCTACTACGTAGGTCAGGCATGTCCAGAAGTAGCTCACTTGGACGCAAATTCGAGGGAGACGTCTACTTCTCCCGCCTGCGCGTCTCGCTCCCCGTGGCGGCCATAGTCCTCCGAGCTCCTCAGACACGTGCGTACCGCTTGCGGCACGTATTGCGTGTGGCGCGTTGCGGCGACTTTCGGACCCACAGTAGGCACGGGCAGTGATGCCAGAATCGTGGAACCGAGGAACTTGCCCCTCCGGTGGATCCTCCGGCTGGATCCCCCCACTCTGACGTACCGTCGTCGCCTTACGTTGTTTCTTACTGCGCACGCGCTACACACAAGCGTACCTCGACGCCGTCGAGTCGAATAGGCAGCTCACACGGACAGACTAGAGGTACGCTTGTGTGTAGCGCGTGCGCAGTAAGAAACAACGTAAGGCGACGACGGTACGTCAGAGTGGGGGGTCCAGCCGGAGGATCCACCGGAGGGGCAAGTTCCTTGGTTCCACGATTCTGGCATCACTGGACACGGGTCTGAGGAGCTCGGAGGACTACGGCCCAGTGATGGGAATGTTGGCGCTTTTCACGCGCATGCGCGGCGATTTTAACCTCAGTCAAGCACGAAGATCGGGTACCTTGGTCGCCCCTCTAATTTCGCAAAATTTATTATGATTTGATTTTGAAAAATGAATGTACAACATGTGTACGTATATATATATATATATATATATATATATATATATATATATATATTAAAATGTAATATATACATACATACATAGAATATATAATATTTATGTATCTATGTACAATATAATATAACTTACTCTTCTTCATCATTTTGGGAATAAGGAAGGGAAGGGCACTAAAATAACTTTAAACGAAATATATAATAACAAACCCACTACTTTCGCCCCAATAGTATCCCACAAATTTCGGACGTAGCTTCGGTGCTGCCGAAACTCACGCATGCGCGTGAAAAGCGCCAACATTCCCATCACTGCTACGGCTGCCACGGGGAGAGAGACGCGCGGGCGGGAGAAGTAGGCGTCTCCTTCGAATTTGCGTCCAAGTGAGCTACTTCTGGACATGCCTGACGTAGGTACAGCTATCAACTTTGTCGCGCGGAGCAAATACTCGCTTCACAATGATATACATCAGGCATGTCCAGAAGTAGCTCACTTGGAGGCAAATTCGAGGGAGACGCCTACTTCGCCCGCCCGCGCGTCTCGCTCCCCGTGGCGGCCGTAGTCTTCTGAGATCCTCAGATCAGTGCCTACCGCTTGCGGCATGTACTGCATGTGGTGCGTTCGGGCGACTCTCGGACCCACGGTAGGCACGGGTCTGAGGAGCTGGGAGGACTACGGCTGCCACGGGGAGCGAGACGCCCGGGCGGGAGAAGTAGGCGTCTCCCTCGAATTTGCCTCTAAGCGAGCTACTTTTGGACGTGCCTCATGTACATATGTAGGATCTCAGGAAAAAGGAAGGCACCGCGCCGGGAATCGAACCCGGGCCCTCGCGGTGGTAGCCAATCGACTAACTCACCCACGGAACCCTCCCTCCTTCTTCCTAATTTCCTACGGTATTTGTGGTCTGGGGGGTCCTAATCCCACACATACTTCTGCAAAATTTTCACACTAATCCACACGTATCCACACTAACACTCTACTGAGGTGGGCAAACTGGATAATAGTGATTTTTCGATCAGCAGCGATGATGTATGCCAATCTACTACGTAGGTACAGCTATCAACTTTGTCGCGCGGAGCAAATACTCGCTTCACAATGATATACATCAGGCATGTCCAGAAGTAGCTCACTTGGAGGCAAATTCGAGGGAGACGCCTACTTCTCCCGCCTGCGCGTCTCGCTCCCCGTGGCGGCCGTAGTCCTCCGAGCTCCTCAGACCCGTGCCTACCGCTTGCGGCATGTACTGCGTGTGATGCGTTCGGGCGACTCTCGGACCCACGGTAGGCACGGGTCTGAGGAGCTCGGAGGACCACGGCTGCCACGGGGAGCGAGACGCCTGGGCGGGAGAAGTAGGCGTCTCCCTCGAATTTGCCTCCAAGCGAGCTACTTTTGGACATGCCTGATATACATACTTCTGCACAATTTTCACAGGAATCCACACGTATACTCGCGTCGGTATTTAAGGGCCAGAGGTAGTCACGTGACTTTACAAGTCGCGGAGGTCGGTATCTACCGTACAGTTTCTTTTACAGAAATGGTATTATCTACAAACGTGCAGCTGATAAATATCCTTTTAAGAGGGCGAAAACTTGGGTCTCGTAAAACCATAGTTTTGTCGGTAATGTAGTCGTTCTACCTTTCGAGTGTCTGGCCCTTAAGTTGGTGGAATGCTGGGGTGAATGCTGGGAGTGACTGCACTCTCCCTTAACTCAGTATCTAATTAATTTTTATATTAATATTTCCATTTCATATGATAAGTTCTAACAACGCATTGAATTTTATCGTTAATGGAAATATTTTCCACATTGAAAGTGTGAACAATTACAGTGGTAGACGCATGATTTGTATGATCGGATATTTTTTGCCATGGGTGCTATTGTTATTTGAGCTTTCGTGTATTCTAACTTTTGCGCATCAAAGTGAAAGCAATGCGTCATTAACATTAACGTAGTATGTAGTGAGTTTATGAGATTGTGCTCCAAACTTGACTAGTCGAAAAGTAAAGTAACACGAATAAAGTTTTATCTTATACATACAGGGTGGAAATTATAAAGCGTTGCAGACAAATATCTCCAAAAATATTGATTATACACGCAAAAATGTTTCAGATGGAAGTTGTTCAGTACCGAGGGGGGACATCATGTGGTGGGAATTTTATTTTTCCCGGTGGACACTCCAAGCTGAGATGAAGGTCAACTTCCTTTTTTTTAAATGGAATGATATGTTTTTTTATCCACCATCAAGTAGTGCGTTTTAAGATGAGTTCAATTACCTATGACTCAAGGTCATTCAAGGTCAACAAGAAACAACCGGTTAAGCGTTTAAACAAATTCTCAGCATCTTTACTGTAAAACACGGTGGGGGGTTCCATTATGTTGCCGGGTTGTTTCAACAATGAAAAAGTTGGAGAATTAGAAATTACTGATGGTGCATTAACGATAGCAAAATATGTACACACAAATATTAGAATAAAATTTATTTTCATCCATTGAGAAATTGTTGTATACTTGTCTAAGTATATAAAGAAAGATTGTTACAAAATTTATTGAAGAAAATAATATATCGCGAAAATAATGTAATAAAATAATGTATTGAGCACTGTGGGTCAAAATTAAAGTTGACAATGGCTTTAAAAGAGGCATGGAATGAAATTACGCCAGGAACATTAAAAAAGTTGATACATGTTAAGTGTGCTTCATCGTTTGATGGAGATGGAGGTCATCAAAGCTAACGGCCATCAAACTTCTTATTAGATATTTTGGTTATTGTGATATTATAAATGATACCAACTTAATTTTTGGTAGATGTTAATTCTAAAATGTTTGTTAATTTTATTACTAATTCTACATAGGATGAAGTTTCCTAGTACAATATTATTTTGTGTATTTTTACTATATTCATTTAGCATTATTTTGCCAAAATAATAAGCGTTAAAGAGTCGTATTGTTTAACATTTTAAATGCCGCAAGTCAACCGCAAAGATTCCCAGAAAATCAAAAGTAATTTTATATTAACACGTTGACTGCCACGTTAGTGATGTATGGATGACAGAATTGTTCGTCTATTTTTAACAATTCATTTTGTTCATAATACACAGTTGCTCGAAGCGAATTTTATTGGGATTTGCACGATTTAAAAGAATTCAAGATGTACTTCCTATGATAAA
The DNA here is from genome assembly GCA_913789915.3 of Sphecodes monilicornis. Classification (NCBI taxonomy): domain Eukaryota; kingdom Metazoa; phylum Arthropoda; class Insecta; order Hymenoptera; family Halictidae; genus Sphecodes; species Sphecodes monilicornis. The sequence continues at coordinate 3,147,721 of OU565300.1, forward strand.
CTTTAACTCTGCTGTTTTTTATTACAATGACTAAATTACTTTGACATCGTGGGCTTATTGACACGTTAGGCGCGGAGATTTTTAAATTTAAAAAATTGCAATTTCTTGTCGGTTAAATACTGATTAACTTTGGTGCGAAACATTTTTCCGTCCGACCATCCGAAGGGGCTGAAAAAACGTGGGGACTAATTGGCGCCGCATCCTGTATATCAGTGGCTCCGAGAGTAGGAAAAGTGAGGTTAGGTTGCAGCGTGGTAAACAACGTGGTAAGGTAGGTTAAATAATACACAGTACAAGTAGAGTAAGTATTAGTATAAGTGCACATGTAAAAAAGTACATTTTACTCCACTTTTAATTAGTTGCAATGGTTGTAATCGTATTTATTGTTGCTAGTCTTTCTGTCTATTTAGTTTAGCTTTTTATTGACTAATTAATGAATGATGCGTATATGCTCCGTGCGAAGATTCTATATCAACTATTGTTTAGTTTAGTGCACTGCGCTATAGTGAACAGAGGAACTACAGTTTAAACTCCAGCAAGTTGATGACTTTATTTCGATAACCTTACACAACACGTTTCCGACTTGAATCTGTCGTTTTTGGTTCTAACATAGGTCGGAAGCAAGTAAATAACTGGAAGACTATACTACACTACTCGACAGTTGTAGAATAATCTGAAAGATTCGGATTGGTCATTTTCTAGTAAGATCCCCGCTGAAACTATCGTGGAGTGTGTTCGAAACCCCTGGACCCAAGTCGTTGGATTGCAAAATTGTTCGAGGTTGTGGCAAAGTTTTATTTCTACCTCGGGCGTACGCACAGCTTGATGAAAGACGGTCATTTTTGCAACAGACGGTCACTCGTGCATTTTCCTATGGAATATTGTGACACATTCGTGTCGCAAACCCTTCCATCGGTGAATGTATCTTGTAATATCCGAGGACCTTCGCTCATTCCGCTTCTGTCCGCCATTTTTTTTCCTTCACGACGATGCATTCGTCTTACCCCGGAGCGTAAATTGGATCGTTTGCCAATTCAGAAACGGACGAACTCTCCACAAACCTATGTAAATTGTCGCCGAGGATCGCAATACTCGAATAACGAGCGTTGCAAAATTCGTAGAGAAGTCTTTACAAAACCGGCAAATCGTTATTAACGAACTTAACAGGGTTCTCTCCTCGGTATTCACAGTGTTTTTCTGTCAAATACCCAAGTGATCTTATGCCCGCCGGGCTGGTGAACAATGGACAGTTAATTCGATGTTAACAAACAGCCAGGAGAACACACACAGACGAGTAGGCGAATTTTGAGTTACTTGATCGATTCGTTACCTGATGTACTTCCGATGCTCGTTCACCGGTACGAAGTACTCTTCGTAGGGGTCAGCTGGTACTTCGCAGGCTTCTTGACCCTTGGTTTGATTGTTGCCCGCGTAAGGCCTCATCGACACAAGTTCCAAGTTCACGGCCTCGATCTGCTCCTTTTTCCCAGTGTCTACGAAAAAAAGACGGGAAATCGTTTAATAACGTTTGCCAATGTCGTTTTGTACGGGGGTGTAACCGGTTTCAGTTTTTCGGTCGTCAGCCAGAGAAACCCTGTTCCTTGCATAAATTAATTGGCCCCCCTCGCTCCGGAAACGGCTAGGGGGCACCGGATTTTAACCCTTGACAAGTTAGAGAAACCGGTAACGTCTAATTCTGAGTCATAATCTCCAATACTACTTTATCAACACCAACCGTACTACGACCGGTTTCACATTTTCTATTTTATAATTATTGAAATTACGAAGACGCTGCTGTTAGAAATTATTAAATAAATTCCTTCATTCAAGCACATTGCTTGTTACAAAAATTGAGAGAAACGAATTCAGTCTTGCAATTTTTATAATACAACGTAATTTCCTAAACTTTACCGATTTTGATGAGTTCTACATATATTATCTGGAGCATGATTCTGAGCAATTATGTCTTCTATATGTTACCACCGTTCGAGCTTAGTTTCCGAGATATTTTTAAAAACTGTTAGGTTGACTACAGCGAGCCCCGCCATTTTAAACGCATTTTGCTTAGGTTTGGGGTGGGGGTCACAGCCTGGTTGCGTCAGCGCCTTAGGCGCAGTGTTGGTATATGGTCTCGGTTTTTTCGCGCATGCGCGGCTAAATGCAGGAACGTACCTACGTCTTATGTTTGTGGAGAAATTAGGGGGGAACTGTTATTGGTGGGAAACCGGGCAGAAGAGTGCAAGACGAGACGACCGTACTTCGAAATTTTGGTAAATGTTAATATATTCGATTTCATAATGGCAACTAGTATTGGAGAAGGAGCTACTTGTCAATTCATATTTGAAAATGGAAAAAAAATTTGCGAAACTGTGCGGGGTGACTAAGGTACCCCATTTTAGCCCAACTTTGTACCTCACTGACGCTAAAATCGTCGCGCATGCGCGAGAAAACCGAGACCATATACCAACACTGCGCCTAAGGCGCTGACGCAACCAGGCTGTGACCCCCACCCCAAACCTAAGCAAAATGCGTTTAAAATGGCGGGGTTCGCTGGATATGCTTACACTAGGCTCGCGCCCGGCGTAAATCCCCTTTTTCGTGGGAGGTGGTCGGTTGCGTTCGTTCTCGAGATCCCGACAAGATCCCAAGTAGCTTAAGGAGGCCACCTTAGGGATCCTTCGGGCCCGCACACCCCCGTTCCTCCCCCGGGAGGGGGGGGGGGCATGTGTAATTCATTTCCCCACGAAAAAAAAGGTTTGGTGTGGGAGTGCAGTACATTTAACTTAGTACACTTAACCCTTCAAAATGGTCGGGGTCCAGCAAACACGTGTTCGGACAGAATTCGCTGTAGTGGGGGTCCGTAGATTTTTCTAAATCTCCAGAAAACGAAGGCCGAGCAGCGGTTACATGTTGTAGAAAAGAGTTGTTCAGAATGATGACCTTGATAACATATTTCAAGGTCATTGAAATTGGCGGTGTCCCCATTCACTGTATAATTACCGAAATTAATTTCTTGTAGAATTCTACCCTGAATAAAGCGTCTTTTAACATATTTTGATTTGTAATGATTAATGATCCATTGAAATATTAATTTCCGATAACGAGACCAAGCTCACAGGTTGAAATTTTGTACCGGAAATAACCTTCGTTAAGGACTCGATGTTTGTTTCGGGAGGCTTGTTTACGAGAGCGTACCAGAATGAAGTAGGACAATGTGCGTAACGTTTCTCATTAAGAATGTATCCTCAACACGTTGGTTTTTCGACCTTGTTATGTAATGGGAAATATGTAGCTTGGAAACATTAGAATTCAATTACCGTGCATCACGAACCGCTGCTGGAACTACGTATTACTTACTTACGCTCATTTAGCACATTTCATCAACGTAAGCGTAACCTACAATTTTTCCATTAATCTTCGATACCTAAACGTGCATCTCAACTTCTATGGACATTATAATTGTGATTGTCCGAACCAATATTCATCGGACACGGGTAGACAGATATTCAGTGTCGTAGTAACACGTTTAGAGGCCCGGTGCACTTAAAAGATTTTGAGGGCCCCCTTTTATGCAGGCAGTGACAATTAGACATTTACGATTATTTGACTGAAAAGTGTTTTTATCAAAAGCTAGAGTTTTGTTCGCTCAATATTGTTTTTCATCTTTCCGCTATAATTTCGTTCGTTCCGCTCGCAAACACGCGTACACTTTGAAATATTTCTATTATGTACAAAATTTAAAATTTAGAAAATGTCTATCACGTGCTTAGTTTGCTTATTGGTTAATCCAGTACTGTAAATATTATACAGGGTGTTTCTTTTAAGTAAGCCCAGCTAAACATACAGTATTTCATCGGTAATTGTCCCAAATGTCTCCGACATAATTGTCCCTGAGATATCCCCACTAGTGCGGGGTGTACCCCCTTGAGGGGCCGTGAAGGTCGAGAGGCCTCGGTCGCCGAGAAATATGACACCACGCGACTCGGGTATATTGGTGAGACCATACTAATCCGAATTTCCAACTTCTTTATTATTCATTATTTTTTTATAAAAATGATACCAAATATGATATAATTCCGATGATATTTACTTGTGTAATAGACAATTAAAGTTTCGGGCGCGAGGAAGGGCGCCGACTGCGACTCTCCGCGTCTCTTTCTTTCCCATACGCTATCCTTCCCCGCGCCCGAAATTTTAATTGTCGATTACACAAGTAAATATCATCGGAATTATATCATATTTGGTATCATTTTTATTAGAAAAATGCCACAAATATGGTCATCGAAGTCCCATAAAAAAATTATGATTAATAAAGAAGTTGGCAATTCGGATTAACCTCAAACAATGATATCCCTCGCGCATAATTGTCCCTCCGCAGACCCGTGTTGTGGGCAATTATCGATGAAATATTGTATTTTCAGTTTATTGTGATGCAAAAATTATTCTTTACGTAATATGCATGGTGTAAAAGGACCAATCTGTGGCAAGAGTATATTTCTTCCCCAAGATCATTTTCTTAGGAGTTATCAAGGTCATCGGTGTTTTTTGACACATAACGACGTTTTTCTTTATAATTGCATCGCGTAGCTGATCGAAAAATGCATTCAGATATGTATAATAACATGACCTTGAAATGACCTTGATCTTCGAAAATTAAAGTTTCACGTAAAACTGATGTCTATCGAGACCGCAGGCTTTGACGAAGAGCGCGAATGTAAATAAACATGTTTACTGTCGTAATGCCGATGATATCTAACGGATTGAAATCCTGATCAGATTCAATTTATCAGTGAATCAGTTACTGTTTGAAATTAACTAGAACTAGGATCAAATAGTTTATCATAAACGACCAATTACATCAAAGGACGTGAAAAACAGAATAATTAGAGCGTGTGATGATAATAGTTCCGAAACAACTGAAAGATCTGTACAGTCGGTCATTGCACGTTTCAGGAAATGCATCACCATAGAAGGAAACCATTTTGAACATCTCTGACGATGAGAACTTATGAGAAAGTGAGTGTTGTCTTAACACATCCGATGATCGATATTTTTAGTGTGATAAAAAATATTTTCTTCGCATTTGCAGGTTCAGGAGTCTTGGCCACAGCTATCAATATAAGTTTTACGTTAAACTTTAATTTTCGAAGTTCAAGGTCATTTCAAGGTCATGTTATTATACATATCTAAATGTATTTTTCCATCAGATACATGATGCAATATTTAAAAAAAATGTAGTTACGTGTCAAAAAAACACCGATGACCTTGGCAACTCCGAAAAAAAATTACCTTGGGGAAAAAATATTCTTGCCAGATGTTGGTCCTCTGACACCATGCACATCACGTAAAAAATATTTTTTGCATCACAATGGGCTAAAGAGATATTTAGTTGGCCTTATTTAAAAGGACCACCCTGTATGTGAAAATCTGCTTAACACTAGGTTTACGGAGCACTAAAACGGATTATTTTACATTGCTTTATAAAAATAATAAAATTGTATTTACTTAGATCTTCGGCGATTTTTATTGTAATATGTACACAAAAAAATAAATCTATTTAATAATTCCTCACGAATGCCTCCTTACACTCTTAATAATCGTAAATTAAACATTTTTGAATCCGTCATTTTGAGGGGCCCCGTAAATCTAGTGTTAAAGTAAAATAAACAAATAAGGTTTTCCAAAAACGATTAGGTGACCATTGTTACGACCGTATGAGTGTTTTTTTTTTTTTTTGAGGTTGACCATCGCGCGGAGGGCCGTCCATACACTTTCTGCGTTTCACCGACCTCGAACGACTTTTTCTTGGCGGGTTGGTGGTGGTAGTAATTAACGATCGAAAGTTCGGCTCGTCCCGATCATATCTGGTAAAATCGTGCGATCGGCGCAGATTTCAGCAACGGCTGTTATTTCTACACGTTCCGCTTGGCTTTCGAATCGTATGCGCATTCAAACGTGTCCTTTTCATTCAGCGGCAATTGCCCGGAGCGACAAATTTATCTAATGCTTATTCTTTATTAATTAACAAAAAAAGTTTAGCGAGCGATACACTTCAATTTTTTTATAACTCTACAGGATTGTTTAAATAGGATAGCGACGAAAATTTTCAATTGTACGAATGTTTTTACAAATAATTTAATTTCCTTCAAACGAAGAGAGCAATTCTGTTTTCAGCCAGTGATGGGAATGTTGGCGCTTTTCACGCGCATGCGCGAGTTCCGGCAGCACCGAAGCTACGTCCAAAGTTTGTGGGGCACTATTGGGGCGAAAGTAGTGGGTTTGTTATTATATATTTCGTTTAAAGTTATTTTAGTACCCTTCCCTTCCTTATTCCCAAGATGATGAAGAAGAGTAAGTTATATTATATTGTGCATAGATACATAAATATTATATATTCTATGTACGTATGTATATATTACATTTTAATACATATATATATGTATATATATATATATATATATATATATATATATATATACGTACACATGTTGTGTACATTCATTTTTCAAAATCAAATCATAATAAATTTTGCGAAATTAGCGGGGCGACCAAGGTACCCGATTTTCGTGTTGACTGAGGCTAAACTCGCCGCGCATGCGCGTGAAAAGCGCCAACATTTCCATCACTGTTCCCAGCTCGGGGCAGGGACAAGGAATTCTAATCCATTGGCTATAGCAGATTTGAAAAAACTGACTTGGTGCACAGTGATAACTATATCAAAAATTCAACAAAAAAGAAACTGATCTTATTTCGTACAATTAGTGACAGAAAGTTTTCGCGAACCAAGGTTTCTCGAACACATACAGGGTGGGGCAATAACTTTGTCCACCTTAAATATTTCCGTTACTTGTAATAATATGAGAAAATGATATATACAAAAGTTGCACGGTATAGAGGGGGAAATGTTGTGATGTAGACATTTTTTATGTGCGTGAAGACATTTCGGAGATTTCGAGGTCTCCTTGATTTCTTTAAATGAAAAGACCTACTTTTTGCATCATGAATTGATAGAGTACCAAATTCTGCGTAAAAATGTATTTGACCTCTATATGTTCTAATGTAATAGTTAACGAGATATTATTTTCCATACGTATCCACTATGTGCCACTGATGATAGAAACACACAAAACTGGGTGGATTTTCCACTCCTCCTTTTCCCCTTCCACTATCCCATTCCACTACCTGAGCACACTCCAACGTCCCCCACTAAGACCGTAGTAGATTGGTCACGTGACGTGCCGCGCAACGCGTCACATATTACTCTGGTCACTAGAGAGGTGGTAAATTGTATTCCCCTCGATTTAACCGATCCGACATCACTGCTATATGCCTGGAAGTTTATCGAACTGATGTCCCTCAACTTGAATATCGTGAGAACATATGGAAAATTATTTCGATAATATCTCATTAACTATTACATTAGGACATATGGAGGTCAAATACATTTTTACTCAGAATTTGATACTCTATCGATTCATGATTCAAAAAGTAGGTCTTTTCATTTCAAGAAATCAAGGGGACCTCAAAGTCTCCGAAATGTCTTCACGCACATAACAAATTTCTACATCACAATATTTCCCCCTCTATACCGTGCAACTTTTGTATATATCATTTTCTCATATTATTACAATTAACGGAAATATTCAAGGTGGACAAAGATATTGCCCCACTCTGTATATTAATATTGAAACCGCAACGTCTTCACAAGTTTTGCCGATACAACATATGCATTATTCATTGAACGCAAATGAACGGTGGGGTTTACGCAATTCGTCATGATCATTTGTCTCAGTCTATCGGAGACCACGGGACAGAAAGTCCGGTCGGTTGCAGTTATGTTTTACATCACGCAGCAGCTCGCACTCTTTCTGCAGCATCGAGGCGGTATCGAGAGAGAGAGCGAGAAAGAGCGAGAGAGAGAGAGAGAGAGAGAGAGAGAGAGAGAGAGAGAGAGCGAGAAAGAGCGAGAGAGAGAGAGAGAGAGGAAAGCTGCGATAAATGCGACGACGCTATGAAGACTTTTTGCCTCGAAGAATTTTCTCTGCAAATGTTTGCGGCCGGTTCCTTACGTAAAGCGCTACATTTTTTTGCACCTTATTTGTACATTATGCTGCTTGAAGAATTTCTGGAAACGTGTTATAAAATAGAAGATAATAGTCCCATTTAACTTTCGTTCAACGCTCGTTATTAGGCACTGCCGTATTTGGTTATGTTCGGAAAATCGGTAACCATTGCTAATCTACAGTGCTGCGAATGATTATAAACTGAACCTTAGAATTGACAAATTCGTTCATGTAATTTCATATTATAATGTTGGGTTGGCAAATAAATGATTGCAGATTTTCTCCATAGATGGTTAACACGTTCTTTTGTTTTGTCAACGAGTTCAAAGCACCTAGTCTATAGTGTTTTCTTGTTGTTTGGACTTCCACCTTTAATTAGTAAGAAAATTGTGTCGATTAGTTATTTAGTTTCGTTTTTATGCCAATTTAAAAATGGCAGAACAAAACGCGCATTTCAGACATGTTTTATTGCATTATTTCCGAAATAGCAGGAACGCATCGCAAGTATACAAGAAGTTATGTGCCGTATCAGTGTCGCTTGAAACAACCGAAACTGGTTGTTTCCACCCCCCCCTCCTTTTCTCCTTCCGCCACCATGAGCATACTCCAACATCCCCCACTAAGACCGTAGATTGGTCACGTGACGTGCCGCGCAACGTGTCACATATTACTCTATCAGAGGTCATCATCAGGGAGCAGTGATGGTATATGATCTCGGTTTTCTCGCGCATGCGCGACGATTTTAGCGTCAGTAAAGTACAAAGTTGGGCTAAAATGGAGTACCTTGGTACCCCCTCGGACTTAAGGGTCCGAAAGAAAGACGGAAGGGGTATCAACTTGTCGGCCATCTTGGATGGCAAATACTGTGGTGCGCTCTATAGGCAGTGTTGGGATATGGTGCAAGATTTCACACGCATGCGCGGCGATTTCAGTCTCAGCAAAGTAAGATTCTCGATAAAATGGGGTACCTTGAGCACCCAGCAGAATTTTAAAAAATTGGTATGATTTGATTCTGAAAAATGAATGTATAACATGTGTGTTTGTGTATATTTTGTAACTCGTAGGACACGTCCTGAAGTCTTTTTGTCCGGAACAGATTGTTTCGAGACATTCCCGCCAATATAACTGTCTCAGGGCTCCACTACCTCTGTCATCAAGATATAGATACATTACTGTTTCGGCCGCGCATGCGCGTGAAATCTTGCACCATATCTCAACGCTATCTATAGGCAACTTTAAATACTAGTTGCGCGAGTTTGCAATGAAATCATGCGGGAAATAGATACACATAATTTATTTATAAATTTATATTGGAGCCGAATGTGCAATATTTTATATATATACAAATACACTTGTTATGCATTCATTTTTCAGAATCAAATCATATCAATGTTCCCGCAACGTTATATAGATGGCACCACTAGTTTTGCCATCCAACATGGCCGCAGTCTACCATCCCTCCCCGCTCACGGCACGACCCCTCTCACCCATAAACCCACTTTATGCTCAGTCCTTTAAGTCCGTGGGTACCCCGCATAGATTCGCAAATTTTTTTTTCGATTGTCAAATATGAATGTTTAACATGCGTATGTTATATTAAAATTTTATGTGTATGTACATATAATATACAAATATATCTTGCACTTTTCTGTCCGGTTTCCCGCCAATAACAGTTGTCCCCTACTTTCCCCACAAACATAAGACGTACATACGTTCCTGCATAGTCGCGCATGCGCGAAAAAAACCGAGACCATATACCATCACTGTTAGGGAGGTGATAAACTGTATTCCCCTCGATTTAACAAATCTGGCTACACTGTGCCGTACACGGGGATGAAGCCTTGAAAGAAAGGCAGTGTCAAAATTGGTTTGCCACATTTCTCTTTTTTTTACTACGTTCTTCACTCCTTTGCTACGTTCGGCAAAAGTCAAAGAATAGTATACCTGGCCCGTAATTGTCTCTGGTAGGACCCGTGGTTGGGACATTTATCGATAAAATGCTGTACTAAGTATCTTTTGCAAGATTGTTTCGATAGACTGATCCTTACCGTTCATCTGAACGCTTGTCACGCTATTGTTAAGGAAACTCGCGTCGTTGTTGTTCCCGTTCCCGTGGACCCCGTTCATCTTCGGTTCGGAGACAGTCTTGTCGTTGCTCTCGGGTAGCTCGATTTTCGTTTCTGTTTTGTAATGTGGATCCGGACTGGTTCTTCCGGGTTCCACATACTGCTGCGACACGAACGACCGTTGGTGGCCATTTTCCACAGGAGTGCTCTCCGACGCGGACTTGTGATCCTGGTCCGAGGTCACTTGTTGCTGGCTGACATCCACCTTCGGTTCGGTAGCGGAGGAGTCCTCTTCGCTGGCGAACGCCGGATTGTCCATACCATCGGCCATCGACATCTTACGATTGCGTCGCCGGAAGCTGCTGGGCCCTCACCTGACAGTACTGGCCCGCGATCGACTCTCATGCGTCTCGATTCTGCAACACAACAAACATTTTTATTAGATTCGGTAATTAACACTTTATGTGCTTCCTGCTTAATATACTGAGTCGCTTAACTGTAACTCGTAACCTACTTGTTGTATCCAAAAATGTTTCAGATAAAAGTTATTAGACATTAACCGCGGTACATACAACGTAAGAATTTGATTTTTTATATTTCACTTTTTCATCGAGATAAGGTGATTCGAGAATCGCTGATATTTATCAAATATCATCGAAATTATATCTTATTTGGTATAATTTTTATTAGAAAAATGCCACGAATATATTTTTCTTGGGACAGTTATCGGCCAGATATTAGGGACAGTTATTGGCCAGATATTCGGGACAGTTATCAGCCAAATATTTGGGACAGTTATCAGCCAGATATTTGGGACAGTTATCGGCTAGATATTAGGGACAGTTATCGGCCAGATATTTGGGACAGTTATCAGCCAGATATTAGGGACAGTTATCGGCCAGATATTTGGGAAAGTTATCAGCCAGATAACTGGGACAGTTATCGGCCAGATATTAGTGACAGTTATCGGCCAGATATTTGGGACAGTTATCAGCCAGATATTAGGGACAGTTATCAGCCAGATATTAGGGACAGTTATCGGCCAGATATTTGGGACAGTTATCAGCCAGATATTTGGGACAGTTATCAGCCAGATATTTGGGACAGTTATCAGCCAGAAATTTGGGACAGTTATCAATAAAATACTGTAGTTCTAGTTAATCAGTAACGTCCCTTCTGTTTCGATAAAAGTTAACGGCTTATTTTATGAAAAGCAAGATGAGGAACCAGATAAATTTAACATCTAAAACATTCGTTACGGTGATCATAGAGTACAGATGTCATTAGTGTTTGTTAATATGCATGCTTTCTTGTATTTGAAAAATCTGCGCATAGTATAAAGGCATAAATATCCGCGGTTTAGTTATGGGGTAGATAGATTTGAAGTCGAAACCGTGAACCGTTCGTTTTTAATGAAACTATAGAAAAATTACAATGTGCTTTCTCTTTAATATCTGCCCTGCTTTCAACTTCTCAAATAATACAAATTAGGAAAAGATTCCTCCAGTAATATAAATTCAAAAAATATTCCCTAAATACCACAAATTCAAACAATATTCTTGAATTTAGATTTACATTTAAACATGTCCTCCAGAACTTTATGATACGCACTCGATATGGTAAAATTGTCGTATTCTCCTATAATAAATACAGAAGAAAGAAAGACCATATATTTTCAAGGGACATGTAGTTTCACGTTTTCCCTGTCAGTTGCAAAACTAAAATTTTAACGATTACAATGAACTTTTTCATCGCCCCGATCACAGTGTTCAAAGGCACTGGAAATATCATTTCAAAGATTCCGTTTCGTTGTTGATTGGCTAAGTTCTCGGTGACCGATTTCGCGTGGTGTGTAATTTATCGTTGGTGAAACTTGACGTAAGGCGATCTTTGTTTTTTTTTTCATGACTGAACCGTCTGCGCCATGATCCGGAAATTCAGTGCATAATCAACGCACGAGTTTCTCATTCTGGTGTAGTGTTCGCCGAAGAAATAACTCCTGACTTGTAATTATCTTCTTTTTTTCCTCAACTTGATACTAGGTGATTCAGCTAAGCGCGCCACCTGAATTATTTGTAAACTATTTGGTATATGAAAAAATTATTGAAATGACAGTTGTAATAATCAAATAATTTCTTTATCATAAAGGGTAAAATTTAATCTTGCGATGGAAGGGAGAATTGAATTCTGAATCAAAAACTGTGAGAGCATATGGGGAAAAACTAATAGTTACCGAGATATTCTTTGTAAATGCTTTTTAATGCAAGTAATGCTCAAATTGTTCTCAATTACAGTCAACACATTTGCGCAGCCCCGTGAGGGGCACGGTAGGAGTTCCTCAAACGCCTGCTTCTCCCACCAACCTCTCTTTCATGCGCGACGCCTGCGCAGTGATCGCGACGGGCGAAGCACGCCTTTTCTCTATGGTAACGGCGGATGCTGGTGGGGTACAGTGACCGCTATGGTTGGGACGGTTTTGTCACAACTGAGACAAAAAAGCCCATCCCTGGCGTAGCTGATCGATAAGCGCAAGTGAGACACTTTGGAGTGTTTCTTAAGTGATAGCTAGATTGCGGATCTACAGGGTGTCCCACATAAATGGGAACACCTAAATATCTGTCGTATTTACAGTCCTGTCAGAAAACTTCAGAGGACAAAGTGACACTATTGCAGGGGGCAAATATAATGGTAAAGAAAACAATTTTTTATGTCGTCTTTTTTAATGAAGTTTCAAGGTCACCGATGTTTTTTTAAATGGAATAGTATATTTTTTTACGATAGCATGATAGACAATAAAAAACTGAATTTAGTGGATACCACCTTTTTGAACTTGAAATGACCTTGAGCAAGAATAATCATATTGGAGCGGATAAAATGTGTAGTTTAAATCTTACGTGTTTCAGAAAATATTACGCGTTGTTTACGGCTGGTTGACCTTCACATATCATAATAAATGTTCGAAATGTTGACCATCCTCATTTATGCAATATTGCAATCTTGCATTGAATGATCTGTAGGCATTGTCGATTTCCTGAGACGTAATTAAACGTCGAACGAATTTATACAAGGAACTCTTACTGGTATAAAGTATGCTGCATTTTTACGCCAGGTTTTGTCGGGCCTTTTAGAAGAAATTACGTTATTCGATCGGGAACGTATGTGGTTTCAACGTGATGGTTGTCCAGCGCATTATTCTAAAGTTGCTAGAACGGTGCTAAATACGAAATATCCTGGACGCTGGATTGGGCGACGAGGAACAATTCCATGGCCAGTCCGTCCCCCGGATCTGACACCATTGGACTTTTATCTATGGGGCAAGATAAAATGTATTGTGTACAAATATAAACCCACAACCCCAGAGTACATGCGGCAAAGGATTACTACAGCATGTGCTTCAATTACGTCTCAAGAAATCGACAACGCCTGCATATCATTTAATGCAAGATTGCAATATTGCATAAACGAGGATGGTCAACATTTCGAACATTTATTGTGGTTTGTAAAGGTCAACCCGCCGTAAACAACGCATAATCCTTGCTGAAACACGTAAGTTTTAAACTTCCACATTTTATCCGCTCCAACATGATTATTCTTGCTCAAGGTCATTTCAAGGTCAAAAAGGTGGTATCCATTAAATTCAGTTTTTTATTGTCTATCATGCTATCGTAAAAAAATATACTATTCCATTTAGAAAAACATCGGTGACCTTGAAATTTCAAAAGTTAATATCTTATAGAGATTGTTTATAGAATGTTTCATATATGCGTATATATATATATATATATATATATATATATATATATATATATATGTGTATTCAAACTATAACCGTATACACACATGTAAGACTGATCTAAGATAAAGAGAGAAAAAAGAGATATGCATAAAGGACGAAGTCCCAAAGGATATGTGATATATAAGTTAACAAAGTGCAATGTAGAAATAATCTCCAACTGACAAAAAGGAACTACAAGAAGTAGATTAAAAGACAACATGTCAGTAGTACAAAATAGAAAATATATACCAAAGACTGAAAAAAAAAGCTTAGTGTAACATATGTTAAATGTTCACTACATGTAAAAATAATAAGTTTTAGTATAATTTATAAGACAGGTTTGCTTTGGGCAAATAGAGCTACGGCTCTCACCAACGCCATCTCTAGATACAGAACAGTACTTGTAGGGTAAAGAATAAACCATCAACCATCATTAAAAAACACGACATAAAAAATTGTTTTCTTTACCATTATATTTGCCCCCTGGAATATGTGTCACCTTGTCCTCTGAAGTTTTCTGATCGGACTGTAAATACGACAGATATTTAGGTGTTCCCATTTATGTGGGACACCCTGTATATGTCATTTATAAATGAGATAAATACAACTTGGTGTTCTTCGTCGTTGAGCGTGTTCTCTAATTCGGATGGAAGATTATGATTATTTCTAATACGTTTAATAGCTGAATAATCTTGAATGATACGAGTAATTGTGTATTCGACATTGCAGCTGTTGCATTTTTGGGGGTCTTTTGTCGAAATTTGCACTGTATAATTTTTCTGGGGACAATGTTATTGATATGGTCAGCTTTGGATGTTAGTAGATCGACTTTCTCTTTTTCTTTAAGAGCTCAACTTTCCATATCACCATCATACACCATCATACAGCTTGAAATTTGTCCGATACATATTTCACGATAATTGATATCTTTCTTCTGCGTGTACTACCTTTCGCCAACGCTATTTCTTGCTATAATCGTTGGTCCGCTGTACTTCCTTGAATTTATCATTTACATGTGTGTACCGCTATGAATGTCTTTCGATAGGTTTTTGCCGCTATTCCGAGACTCAACAGCTTGGATTTTACAAGTTAAACTTCCATTACCACTTTCGCCCGAGATACACGTGTCGTCAAATTTATTGCTAAAAAATTCTTCGTTTTTCCTAAATATCATCATCTTTAACCAATTCACACTCTGCCACTCGAGATCTCCGAATTTCAGGAACGTAATATAATTATTTATAATTGTATCGTTATCCGTATTGTCAGTTTTTATAATTTGTAAAATTTCCTATAATCCGGCTTCCTTATGATTGATAGCAGACAGTTAATCCCATAGATATTCTGACACTTTTAACCCTTTGCACATAAGTATTTTAACTCCATAACCAAACTTTTTTTTCGATCAAGAATATTTCCATTCTATATGATTTTTATCATTTTGAAGAAACGAAACTGATATAATACCTCATAGAATACTTAAATGTTTGGTAATTAATTTATTGAATATCAATTTAATAATGTAAACTATATTTTGAATAATGGTATAGCAATTTTTAGTGGTGACTAGGGTTGGAGTGCTAAGGGTTAAAAAGACAGTAACTCATTGGTTAAACTTTCATTACAAGATCACATAAAAAATTGAAAAGACTGGCCTCAATTCTTTTCCCCAATTTCGATCAGTAGCAATTTTTTAAAAATTTTGTTTGCTCGTTATTTAGTAAACTGCTGATTCTAACATGTCGAACAAACACACTCATGCGTGTAGATGATTTGATTTTTCTTCGATGCAGAAATGCAAAGATACACGTCGAAACAGCACAAAACAGGACAAAGCATCACAAAACAGTACAAAACAGGACAAAGCAGCACAAAACAGTACAAAACAGTACAGCTTGATTGCAGCGTTACGTACGGAGAATATTTTCGTTCTACTTTCTCTCAGGAATTTTTTGAGTTCGTTTCTGGCAGGAGACGTCCTAGATAACCTCCACTTAACCCTTAATATAAAGACCCAGCTGTAGTCTGGATTCACTGAAAAGTACAAAAAACTAGGAATGTGCCCCGATCATTTTGATTCTCTCCGGACCATAAACGTATAGTCACGCGTAGAGTCACGTTGTGTCACGTTCGTAAGAGGCAATCACAGTGACATCGGGATATAGTTCCTTTCAAATCATAGTTAACCTTAAAGAGTCAGTTAGTTCGGAAATAGTTCTATTTGGAATATAATAATTACTCCTAGACCCCGCATTGCCAGTGCGTCAAAACCGCGCAACATAGTGTGGCATCAGGACCCCCCATACCAAATAGCGTATGGAGATTGGGAAAACTCGGAGGGTTCCGTGGGTATGTGCAGGAACTGATCAGCTACAAATCGCACGGCCCTCGAGTTCGATTCACGGTGTGGCCGGTGCCCTCCTTTTTCTTAAAATCCTACAGTATATAATTACAATTTCACTTTTCATTTACATTTCAATCGCGACAATAACAATTGTAGCACACCTTATTTAAGGATATATTGTTGTTATACAACGGAGTCGTAAAATCTATTAAACCCTGACCTACCGTCAAAATTCCTAATTTAGTAATTGGATCATTCTTACTTGATGCAATCTTACCGCCCGGATTGTGTCAACTAAATTATATTATTAAAGTTACGAGGTCTACTAATAATCCCAGCGACTCCCTAAGATCGCATCTGGTTCGTTCGCGTTATAGCACGTTTCAAACAGAGATTTTTCCAACCTAGTAGCACCCCAATCTTGCATTGGGTTCGTCCTCACCGTCTGTAATTCTAGCGGCTCCCCAATTTCGCTTTGGACACGTCCGCATCCTAAAGCTCCCTGATTTCGCATCAGATTCGCCTGCGCTTGACTCTGTTCCTAGAGGCTTCCCAATTTCGCAATGGGTTCGTCTTCGCCGTCTATATTCCTAGCGGCTCCCCAATTGCGCATTGGGTTCGTCCTCACTGTCTATAATCCTAACTGCTCCCCAATTTCGCTTTGGGTACGTCCGCATCCTAAAGCTCCCTGATTTCGCATCAGATTCGCCTACGCTTGATTCCGTTCCTAGAGGCTCCCCAATTTCGCATTGAGTTCGTCCTCGTCTTTTGTAGGATCTTAGGAAAAATAAGGAATTCCGCGCCGGGAATCGAACCCGGGACCCTCGCGGTTGTAGCTGATCAACTCTCGTACGTACCCACGGAACCCTCCTACTTTTCCTAATCTCCATACAGTATTTGGTCTGGGAGGTCCTGATCCCACACTTCTATATTCCTAGCGGCTCCCCAATTGCGCATTGGATTCATCCTCACTGTCTATAATCCTAGCTGCTCCCCAATTCCGCTTTGGGCACGTCCGCATCCTAAAGCTCCCTGATTTCTCATCAGATTCGCCTACGCTTGATTCCGTTCCTAGAGGCTCCCCAATTTCGCATTGAGTTCGTCCTCGTCTTTTGTAGGATCTTAGGAAAAATAAGGAATTCCGCGCCGGGAATCGAACCCGGGACCCTCGCGGTTGTAGCTGATCAACTCTCGTACGTACCCACGGAACCCTCCTACTTTTCCTAATCTCCATACAGTATTTGGTCTGGGAGGTCCTGATCCCACACTTCTATATTCCTAGCGGCTCCCCAATTGCGCATTGGATTCATCCTCACTGTCTATAATCCTAGCTGCTCCCCAATTCCGCTTTGGGCACGTCCGCATCCTAAAGCTCCCTGATTTCTCATCAGATTCGCCTGCGCTTGATTCCGTTCCTAGAGGCTCCCCAATTTCGCATTGAGTTCGTCCTCGCCTTCTGTAGGATCTTAGGAAAAATGAGGAATTCCGCGCCGGGAATCGGACCCAGGACCCTCGCGGTTGTAGCTGATCAACTCTTGCACGTACCCACGGAACCCTCCTACTTTTCCTAATCTCCATACAGTATTTGGTCTGGGAGGTTCTGATCCCACACTTCTATATTCCTAGCGGCTCCCCAATTGCGCATTGGGTTCGTCCTCACTGTCTATAATCCCAGCTGCTCCCCAATTCCGCTTTGGGTACGTCCGCATCCTAAAGCTCCCTGGTTTTGCATCAGATTCGCCTACGCTTGATTCCGTTCCTAGAGGCTTCCCAATTTCGCATTGAGTTCCTCCGCGCCTTCTATATTCCTAGCGGCTCCCCAATTGCGCATTGGGTTCGGCCTCACTGTCTATAATCCTAGCTGCTCCCCAATTTCGCTATGGGCACGTCCGCATCCTAAAGCTCCCTGATTTCGCATCAGATTCGTCTGCTCTTCATTCCGTTCCTCGCGGCTCCCCAATTGCGCATTGGATTCGTCCTCACGTCTATAATCCTAACTGCTTCCCAATTTCGCTTTGGGTACGTCCGCATCCTAAAGCTCCCTGATTTCGCATGAGATTCGCCTACGCTTGATTCCGTTCCTAGAGGCTTCCCAATTTCGCATTGGGTTCGTCCTCGCCTTCTATATTCCTAGCGGCTCCCCAATTGCGCATTGGGTTCGGCCTCACTGTCTATAATCCTAGCTGCTCCCCAATTTCGCTATGGGCACGTCCGCATCCTAAAGCTCCTTGATTTCGCATCAGATTCGTCTGCTCTTGATTCCGTTTCTCGCGGCTCCCCAATTGCGCATTGGGTTCGTCCTCACGTCTATAATCCTAACTGCTTCCCAATTTCGCTTTGGGTACGTCCGCATCCTAAAGCTCCCTGATTTCGCACCAGATTCGCCTGCGCTTGATTCCGTTCCTAGCGGCTTCCCAATTTCGCATTGGGTTCGTCTTCGCCTTCTATATTCGTAGCGGTTCCCCAATTGCGCATTGGGTTCGGCCTCACTATCTATAATCCTAACTGCTCCCCAATTTCGCTTTGGCTACGTCCGCATCCTAAAGCTCCCTGATTTCGCACCAGATTCGCCTGCGCTTGATTCCGTTCCTAGCGGCTCCCCAATTGCGCATTGGGCTCGTCCTCACTGTCCATAATCCTAGCTGCTCCCCAATTTCGCTCTGGGTACGTCCGCATCCTAAAGCTCCCTGATTTCGCATCAGATTCGCCTGCGCTTGATTCCGCTCCCAGAGGCTTCCCAATTTCGCATTGGGTTCGTCTTCGCCGTCTATATTCCTCGCGGCTCTCCAATTTTGCATTGGGTTCGTCCGCGGGCCTAACCAACAAATTCAATCCATATTCCATGGGTAATAACCCTCCGCCGGCCTTTCGTGCTACTCGCGGCCCTGGCTCGTAACAGCAGACACTATCGTCAATCCAAGCGCATATGACGTCAGCGGTGAAGCGAGTTTGAATCTTCGCACGAGATGAGCGAGACGGACGTGAGAACCGTGAGACAGGATGTCTACGGTCCTTTTCGATTTTCTTTCTTGTTCATCTTCCGAGGTAACGATACTGATATTCTTCAATCGCCTTACGAACTGTAATGTTACACGATCTTGGCAAATAATCTCGTAAAGGCGTCGAACTACGTTTCAATGAACAGAAGTACGAGGCCGTGGACAAAGAGTCAGCGGAATCGCTTTTTGTTCTTACCTCGGCAACACTGCACAGTGTAACGAGTACATAAGTAAATAAAAATGAATTTTCCATTTTTCTGCAAGAGTTTTTACCAGAATTGTTCACGAAAAAATGAATATTTTTGACCTGCGCACTAAAGGATTAATTGTTCTATGAATATTGTACAAAAGTTAAGAAAGAAATTAGCGCGACCTTCTTTTACACTAAATATTTTGTATCCATTCGAGTGAAATTCTTTTGAAATTTGTAATATCCTTCAAATGCAATGATAAATGAAAATGTCTACACATAAAATAAATAAATTTTAAACGCGATCACTGAGGTCTCGTTACGAATGACCTGCGTGTTTGCTGCAATGGTTGATCAGTGAAACTCTTGATCTAAGCAAATATACGTTGTGCTGTCGCACACGAGCGATGATCGCGTATCATCGTCTCTCGAATCGCCGCGAAGATAACTTTCTACATGGACTCGCAGTTACGTAAAGATCCTCTCTGAAAGAGGGTTTCGCCGGAAGGCCTTCGACGTACCATTAAAAACAAGAAAAAGAAGAAAAAAGAAGAAAAAGGTAGTGAAAGAAATTTAAAAGCTGCCGCGTCGATATCGAAAGTAAAGGAAACCGGCCGGCAATAATAGCCGTGGAATGAGTCAACCGGCTCGGTATCTAGCGGTAATCGTTCCTCACGACTTCCGAGACACCCTGTAGGCTACGGTCAGACGGCCGAGCTTGTTCGCGCGCGCGCGCCCGTGTACGTGTAAACGTTGCAGGCATATACTGCACCGAAAGCGGTTGACCCTGAGAGAGCCTGGCACAAAGGACTGATTCACCCCGGGGCCAGGAGTGAAGTCCTCAGGAGGAAAGGAGTCTCGGCGTGTTCACCCGGGTCGACTTCGCAGGATCCGTTTCTGCGCATGTGACATAACCCGTCGAGAAAAAGATGTACTATGATTTTTATATTGAATTACCGGTTTTCCGGTAATTACCGTGCACGAACTTGCCGTTTACATGTACAATCGATCCACATTGATTAGTGATGGGCACCTTCGACTAAAAACTATAGTAACTAACTACTAATTTCAGTCGACTACTTTTTTGAACCATCGAACTGTCGACAAAATTCAGTTGTCTGAAGCTGTCGCTTGATCCATAGAATGCTGGAGCACCGATCAACTGAATTTAAGCGGCGGGACTTTTGAATGAGTTTTACTATTAAATAGATTCATTCGTTGGCGAGTATCGAGTACTTAATTCATTAAGCATGTGTATATTCGATTATGCACAACGCAAACTAATGCAAATATACTATAATTATACAATTTTTGGTTGAATGCTATAATATAACAACATTAATCGACTATAATGAAATTTTCAAACAGGGGCGGTATAGTATTTCTACCAAAAATAAAAGAATCATTCTTTAATTCTTTTACGAAGTTTTATATATTTTGTTATGTATAAAATTTAAAAGTAATTAGTAATATTATTGTAAGAAGGGAGGATAATAATGGAAATGAATAAGGTGTAAATATTTCTAATGTTGTATTTGTATCAATAATTTTAAGGAACACTGTTGATGCTCGCCAGCTAACAAGCTTGAAGTAATTTATAACGGTCGTGGCATCACACTCGTTTTTGTTATACTATTCTTTCTAAACTGTTCGTTGTAACTACAATGATTAATAAACGCATTTATATGTTGTACAAAAAGTCACAAAATTCTAAGAAATTGTGTCATTATATACATAATTGTTTTTCTAATTGAAATTAAAAAGCAGTCAAAATGACTTCCTTGGGCAATCTAGTGTTAAATACGTGAAAAACAATGTCCTGGTATTTATTTTTTAAACATTTATGCACTCATTAAATACTATGCTATCCTCAAAAAATTTGGGAAATAATTAAGGTACACGCTGAATTCTTAAAATTCTCTTAAATAATTCATATGTTTTCGCGAATATTTCTTTTCATTATAGGCAATGAAAGGTTTCCACCTTTTCATCATGTGTCATTTCGACATTATTGACATTTAATGCAGCTTGTGGTCAGTATTAGTCCAAATTGCATAATTTTGACTGTGTGTATACTTAATGAAGAACTCTACAATGTGCTACGTTTATTCCAAACACTGACATTACCTATTAATTACCAACTCCTCAGACGAAAAGAGGATATAATTCGTTCGCAGTGTCGATCATTTGAAATGGCAAAGAAAACCAGAATTTCTCTCGAAGACGAATCGGTTGAACAATAATATTTTTATGTAGGGCGGGGATGAGCATTTATATAATGGACGTCCCCATCATAGCGCTCACTGTCCCCCACCAGTATCCGCCGTTACCACGTGGGAAGGACGTGCTTCGCGCGTCGCCAATGTTCATTTTGCATATTTTTCACGAAGACGACGAATCGTTCCAACAATAATATTTTTATATAGAGCGGGGATGTGAATTTATAAAATGGACGTCCCCATCATAGCGCTCACTGTCCCCCACCAGTATCCGCCGTTACCACGGAGGAAGGACGTGCCTCGCGCGTCGCCAATGTTCATTTTGCATATTTTTCACTAGGACGACGAATCGTTCGAACAATAATATTTTTATATAGAGCAGGGATGTGAATTTATAAAATGGACGTCCCCATCATAGCGCTCACTGTCCCCCACCAGTATCCACCGTGTTACCACGTCGGAAGGACGTGCTTCGCGCGTCGCCAATGTTCATTTTGCATATTTTTCACGAAGACGACTAATCGTTCGAACAAAATAATATTTTTATGTAGAGCAGGGATGTGTATTTATAAAATGGACGTCCCCATCATAGTCCTCACTGTCCCCCACCAACATCCGCCGTGTTACCACGTCGGAAGGACGTGCTTCGCGCATCACCAATGTTCATTTTGCATATTTCTCACGAAGACGACGAATCGTTAGAACAAAATAATATTTTTATGTAGAGCAGGGATGTGTATTTATAAAATGGACGTCCCCATCATAGCGCTCACTGTCCCCCACCAGTATCCGCCGTTACCACGGAGGAAGGACGTGCTTCGCGCGTCACCAATGTTCATTTTGTATATTTTTCACTAAGACGACGAATCGTTCGAACAATAATATTTTTATATAGAGCAGGGATGTGAATTTATAAAATGGACGTCCCCATCATAGCGCTCACTGTCCCCCACCAGCATCCGCCGTTACCACGGAGGAAGGACGCGCATCGCTAATTTTTATTTTGCCTAAAGATCCGCTGCTTAGTTATAGAGTTACATCTATTTCAGTGAAAGCCTTTTATCCCGTGAAAGGTATACCGTCTACACAATACGAATTTCTTGCGTACATTCGCACAATTATCTGTTCCAATTTCTCACTGATTCCGTTGGCAAGAAACCGACTAACAATCACAGGGAACAAGAAGGTAGAAAGAAAGAAAAATGGAATTGGAGCAACATGTTTCAATCCTTAAAGACATTACATTCGTTGGTAAATAATCGAGGGAAGTATAGACTCACGGCGAATCGAAAGTACAAGTTGTTAATGCCGATTGTTCGGTCTACCATCCGCTGTTTCTAATGTCGATAGGTAAAATAAAATTATATAATCCGTAGCGAGCGTATAGGTCAGACTTGTGCGAGTGAATTAGTGTGTGGCGGCACACGCATGCGAAGAAACGAAGAAACTTAACGGCGCAGGATGTTGACGAAGGAAACGAGTTTGCTTCGCAGCGAACACACGATTATCCTCAGGCCAGAAAAGGCTCTGCGGTCGTCGTCGTTGTCGTTAAAGGACATTCTGCAACGACACTGACTGTAATTTGCGAGGTTCACCTCCTGATAACGTTTCGCTCTGGCGAGCCCGAAGACTTTCACCTTGATCGTAATCGACAGGAAACCTTGCGCAACTTTTCTGCATTATCTATGCATACCAGGCATTTGGTAGAAACCGAAATTCAGCACGCTCTATTAGCACACACACCGTCGTTCGTTATTTCGTGCACGTCGATTGCTCGCGCGAAATTGCACACATCGCGGGGGGGTTGGTTGCTCATGCGTGGATGGAATTTTCGAGTCTACCGCGTGTTACACGGTTTCTAGGAAACCACGAACGGAGCCTGACCGAACAGAATCGACTAATTAAAACGATTTAATGAAATATGCAATTTCCTAGCTGAGCAAACTTTGCTCCTTTCAACTCTGCAGAGTATGAAAGCATATAGTCGAATTGTCTACACAATTAAGGAAGAGTAGCAGAATTTAGACAAGCCCCTAGGTTCAAACTAATTTATGACACTTTCACGTTTCGAATTCGAATAATGCAGAAGGCACAACGTACTTATTCTAACCGATTAACCTTCTGTTAACGATCTCAATGATACATACTCTAACATAAACATACGTTGTTTACTATGAAAAATATTTCAAACATTTATTGTGGTTTGTAAAAGTCTACCGGACGTAAACAACGCGTAATCTATGCTGAAATACGTAAATTTTAAACTTCCACATTTTATCCGCTCCAACATGATTATTCTTGCTCAAGGTCATTTCAAGGTCAAAAAGGTGGTATCCACTAAATTCAGTTTTTTATCGTCTATCATGCTACCGTAACAAAAATACTATTCCATTTAAAAAAAAACATCGGTGATCTTGAAATTTCATTAAAAAACGGCATAAAAATTTTTTTTCTTTACCATTATATTTGCCCCCTGCAATAGTGTCACTTTGTCCTCTGAAGTTTTCTGATAATAAATACGACAGATATTTAGGTGTTCCCATTTATGTGGGACACCCTGTATATCAGTGAGTGTAGGACTCACCCTATTTAGCGGGAATACCCACTAAACACGTCCATCCAGGCAAAAGCCTTCGTCTCGCCTAACCTATACCTGAAGCATTACATCAGGGATGGGCATTTTTGTCTCAATTGAGACAAAACCGTCCTCACCATAGCGCCCACTGACCCTCATCCAACATCCGCCGTTACCATAGAGCAGGGGGACCAATCTTTTGCATACCATGCGCCAATTTTTTGACAGACGTGTTCAGATACGCCATTAGGTGTTCCCATTTATGTGGGGCACCCTGTATATGCCTCGTAAGAAGGAGAAATTTATTTTTCCAACTAAACAAATCACCGACACATTTTTATAGTCAAGTAAGAGGTGTTTTTGAATGAAAATTGTCAAGGATAAATTGCCTGTGGACTAATAGTTTGGCTACCACGCCCTCTTGATATGATACCACTCGACTTTTAATTATGGAGACACATCAAATCAGTTGCCAGTATCTGAAGAAATTACACGTTTCGATTACTTAACCCCTTCCCGTACTTTAGCGAGTCAGACTCGCGATGAAGATTTTTGCCCAAACACGAATATCGCGAGTCAGACTCGCGACCAGATACTTGGGCCAAACGTAAGCATAACAAGCCGAGCTCGCGGACTGATTTTTTGACTGTTACGATCGTGACTGAATGTTAGTTCCTATCAGTACCTCATGACAGTTAGTCACAATTCTTATCGTTGCTGTTACGAAGCAGTTCAATTATTGAAATTTAAGAAACCCCTTCAAAATGCAAGATACAAAAATGTGAAATGAAGGCAGTGATAACGAATCCTCTGACAGTGACGCGTTTGTGCCAGTCGTGAAGCGTATAAGGCGTATGATTATAGATGAGAGTAGTGAAGAGAAAAGTACGATACAACAATCATGGATTTGGTAAACAGTAAAAAACACACCAATAGTTTGTAGTTCGTATTGTGTCTGTTTACAAGCATCAGTCTGGTCTGTTTAGCGCGCGTCGATGCCTACCGCTTGGGCCCCAAGTTTCGTCGAGCTAAATGGCACGGGAAGGGGTTAAAGGAAAATATCAATTTCGCGTTCAATCTATTGACCCTCCGACAGCGAAACCTGGGTCAATTTGACCCGGAATATCAAGATCACCCAGCAATTGCAATTTCAAAAGAATTCTTTTTACACAGTACCTAGTTAACTAACATCCATTTAACATCTCAAGAAAAACTCAAGTCGTTAGGTCGAATTTGAAAAAAGTTATTCGATTTTTAAAGGTGTACGAATAGTTTTTACACCCACCGTATGCGACATTTCTGTGTGACAAACGGGAAGTTGATTATGTTTATCTCATTTGACCGTTGGCAAGGCTATTGATTAGCAATGATACGACTATTATCAGTATTCATAAATAGACGCGATGCGACTATGCTCTCAAGATAAATAAAATCTTTGCTTAACGATAGAAATTCCGTTACCAGAGAAAAGCAGCCAAATGCCTTACGATTTATTTGACGGTTTTCGTGATTAGAATTTCTTTGTAGTTCATAATTTCTTAGGAAAAGGAGAAAATGTATATCTATTGCATGTCTATATGTTCTCCAACGGCTGTACATTAACAACAACAAAATAGAATTATATTTCGGTTTAAAGGAAATTAATAGCATACATCTTTATTAAACTCTGCTCAGAATCTTCATCACGTCTCTCAGACGATATTGTAAGCGAAGGGGTTAATTTGCGCGGTGTAACCGTTCCACGTGGATTCGTTTTAAGCGAATCAAAAATGCATGAATAAAGCCTGTCAGTAAAAAAGCAAAAATATTGGAAATAATTGTGAGTATTATTTTCTCGTATTGTTTGAAATAACTCAGATATTTAAGTGGACAGAGCTCGTGAGACACACTGCATATTTCTGTTTTCGAAATCCAGCACTGGTCCAAGTAGCAGTTGGCACACGGATGGCAATAAACTGTTCGGTTGCCAACTTTGCCGCTTTCAAGGCAAAGTTTTTGGCCAATTTTTATCGATTAGAGGAAATGTTTTCTTTGTCCTTGGAACGGGAAACAACTAGGATGACCATTTGTCGACGTATGCGCGTTCGACTTTTACAAAGGCGGAACAAAGTGTGTGGAGTATTTGAAGTTAGGGACAAAAATACAGGGTGGAAATTATAAAAGTGTTACAGACAAATATCCCCAAAAATATTGATTATACGCGAAAATGTTTCAGATGAAAGTTGTTCAGTATCGAAGGGGGCATCGCGTGGTGGGACTTTTATTTTTCCCGGTGGACACTCCAAGGTGAGGTGAAGGCCAACTTCAAACGCAAATAGTGTGTTTTAAGATGAGTTAAATTATGAGTTCAACCTATGACTCAAGGTCAATAGGCAATATCATAGAGTATACCCTCATATACCATAATATACTAGAAAATACTAGAATATACTAGAGTACACTAGAATATACTAGCATATAATAAAACATTCTTTGAAACACTAGAATATACTTGAATACCCTAGAATATACCAGAATATACTAGAATATACTAGCATATAATAAAACATTCTGTGAAACACTAGAATATACTTGAATACCCCAGAATATACTAGAATATACTAGCATATAATAAGACATAATTAAAACACTAGAATATACTAGAATATACTAGAATATAATAAGACATTCTTTGAAACTCTAGAATATACTTGAATACCCTAGAATATACCAGAATATACTAGAATGTACTAGCCTACAATAAAACATAATTAGAACACTAGAATATACTAGAATATACTAGCATATAATAAAACATTTTTCAAAACACTAGAATATGCTTGAATACCCTAGAATATACCAGAATATACTAGAATATACTAGCATATAATAAAACATAATTAAAACACTAGAATATACTAGGATATACTAGATGACGTATCCGGGAATCGTCGGACACGAGGGCCTCCTACCGAAATGTCCAACGGGCGGCTCCAGGGAAGGGGGGACACGGTGTCTGTCGTCACCGAGTCCCAAATAGGTTGGCCGGAGGGGAGCTTCTCTCCCCTCCCATGTGTGCATGATAGGGCGGCCCATTCAGGTAGCAATGCAATATGCAGATCCCGGAATGAACCTTAAAAGCCCAAGGCACGGCAGAATGTGGGGTTTAGTTGGTAGGCCTGACCTCTGGGTCAGGAGAGCCCAACATAACCCTCTCGCCTCTACAGGCGAGGGGAGACGGTATCCATAAGGCGGATTCCCCACATTTAAAAAAAAAAGAAGAGAAAAAAGGTCTGAGTTAGGTCTGGGTATGTCCAATCGGTACGGAGTCCAATCGGCACGGTGTCCAAACGGCACGGCGTTAAAACGACATGAGTCCAATCGGCACGGAGTCCAAAAGTAACGCGTCCAAACGGATGGCGTCCAAACGGGGGTGTCCCACCATGAGCACAGTCCACCGTCCCCCACTGAGACCGTAGACTGGTCACGTGACGTGCCGCGCAACGTGTCACATGTTGCTCTGATCATCAGAGAGGGGGTAAATTGTATTCCCCTCGATTTCCTCGATCTGGCGACACTGCTGTAGCTGGACCACCAGCTCGCCAGCAATTCCGCGAAGAATACGAAAAATCTGTTAAGTTGGTTCTAAACGAGTTTCGAAGGGTAATCTGGACGAAAATGAGAGAAAAGGGAAACAAGTCGTAGCATTACTCTCGTTACAAATTGCCAAGATCGTATCGGTCCCCTCGGCATAGTTGATACGTAAAGAACCAAAAAGTTCAGCTTGTTTTCCCCCGGGCCGGTCTACGGACCTTCGGAAATGGTTGAACGTTACAAGTGTCCTCAAGCCGGAGCTGCTCTGCCTCCGGATATGTCGCGCCGCCGTGCAGTCTTGTGCACGCCAGCTTACAAAAGACAGATCGTGTAATTGCGTGCGAAACGGTCGTAGAACGCTCGGAAATCAGGGACGTTATTGTGGGCGGCCCCTTGCCTTGACGCAGGAAAAGGTGGATACCTTCCCGCGTGTCTCGAACCCCTACAACGTCTCCTAATGGTTACTCTACAGCTCGCTGACTTTGTCTAATAATACCGACGCGGGTATGGATTCACTGGTAAGATAATACCGTCTTCTCGAATGACGAAGATTCCACGCGAGCAACGCGCTGCCGCGCTGGTAACTTGTGTTTATTTTACCGACTTTGAAGATATCTGTCCCTTCAGATTTATAATATAATATCGCCGTCGCGACGCGTCGGTTAGATCGCTGAATGAACGGTTCAGTTCACAAGCTTCGATCTTGGGCCCAAAGTTAGTCCCTTGTTAACGAATTTAAATACGTCGATACATTTGTTGGAAGATCAGAAGGGGCAGACTTGACACGGGCCATGTGCATTTCGTCGACACGCTTTCCCACTCCTCGGGGGTCGCCTGTCATCAATTGTAGAACAGGCAATGTTGAAAAGTGGGATGTCCTCAGAACTAAAACTGGTGAAACTCACTTCGAAACTTAATAATTTAACCGGTATCCGTATGATTGTTCGCGATTGCATGTCCTTCGTGTTAACGATCGTAAAAAAGACGATCATTCATCACCCCAAAGGAAACCATTCGAAAAAGAATAACCCGATGAACGTGTGGAGGTACAGGACAGGTCTAACCTATGGCGAAGCTCGAATATTTTTCACCGTCAGGACTGGTGATCAACTTTAGGGTATCGGTGGAACATTAAATTAGGCTGTTTTACGAACTAGTTTATACACGCATAAATTACAGGGACCGCGGAAGACACAACACGCGGTCCATGCGCCTGTCGATGCTCGTATTGTGCAACGATGCTTTCGAGAATCTTTCTTAAATGTCAGGGGGTTACTTCGGAGCTCTCTTCTATGCTCTTCCTCAAAAGTTAATTTACATTTTTTACGAGTTGTTATTAATTATTATTAACCATTTAGAAAGTTCCGTTGGAGTATGAGCACGGAGTATAACTATCAATTTTAGGAAAAAAAGCTGAATTTTTATATACCAGGATTTATACCAAAAATTGTCGTTAACCTTAAAGAATTAGGTACATAGATTTTCCAAAATTTTCACGGTTTCCATAAATACCGAAAGAGTATCCCAGTTTCTGAAAATGCCTTTCAGAAATATACAGTGGAGATTGTAGGTGTATTATACATAGTATATATATATATATATATATATATATATATATATATATACCACCTTTTTGACCTTGAAATGATCTTGAGCAAGAATAATCATGTTGGAGCGGATAAAATGTGGATGTTTAAAATTTACGTGTTTTGATAGGACATCATCGACACGTTTTATTTCGTAGCTGGCTTATGGCAACGTAGCTGGCTTATATATATATATATACTATGGATACAGTATTGCCATAAGCCAGCAACGAAATAAAACGTGTCGATGATGTCCTATCAAAACACGTAAATTTTAAACTTCCACATTTTATCCGCTCCAACATGATTATTCTTGCTCAAGGTCATTTCAAGGTCAAAAAGGTGGTATCCACTAAATTCAGTTTTTTATTGTCTATCATCCTATCGTAAAAAAATACTATTCAATTTAAAAAAACATCGGTGACCTTGAAATTTCATTAAAAAACACGACATAAAAAATTTTTTTCTTTACCATTATATTTTCCCCCTGCAATAGTGTCACTTTGTCCTCTGAAGTTTTCTGATAGGACTGTAAATACGACAGATATTTAGGTGTTCCCATTTATATGGGACATTTTTCGAATCCTATGTCGGATAGAAGAAGAACATTTTTCGAGTCCTATGTCGGATAGTTCAAATTTGAATATGTTGTAGTCTTTAGTAACCTATGAAGGAATCTCGAAGGATTTTTCGAAATCTTAAAAAATGTTGGTTTTACAGACGTGTAAAAACTTTTTTTCATTAAATTATAACACTAGAACTAACGTACCGAGGAAAATGAGTTTTTAGGAGCTCATAGCGAACACAGAAGAGTATCTATTGAAAATATTTCGATTTGGAAAAAATAGTTTTTTCACCATTTATTTTGAAAATGTTTTAAACAAATGCAATTTTCCTATAGCCGGGACTTTTTTAAAAATTCGAAAAAAAACGTGGTGACAGTTCCAAGTCTCCTCTTTACGGACCTATTTTTGAAAAGGCAGGCGCTTTAAAATTGACGGAAAAAAAATTATTTAAAGCGAACGCTGCACTGCGATATTACAGAGGCGCGCGGCCCCTTGTTTGTTCCTTGCTTTCGAACGCGGTGTATCACCATCGCTCGACTTCTGTCGCGCGCGGCCGTCTCCGCCAATACGCCTCTAGGGCGCGCTCCGATTGGTTTTTCGTTAATAACTCCTTAACAAAGCCGAAACGGCCATTTTTGCAAAGGAAAATGTCGCTTCAAATGGCCTCAGGAACCTCCCCTTTGAAGGAAGCGAGACATTTTTGGGACACCCTGTATAAATCGAGCACACAGTGTCTCACGTTCATGGTTAGGGGTTGGTAAATAGAGATAAGGATAGAATCTGCTTCGCTTAGGGCTCACTCAAGACTGACTGAAGCACCACTTGTAATCTTCCAATGCGCCAAAGCTTATCAATATTTTTCGTGTCCGATCTATCCGAAATTTGTCCGCTTTCTAACATCCTCCTTACCAAGCGAGTATGGCTTCTTTAATAGAAACAAAGAGGAGAATGATAAATCGAGGAGTTTCGAGCAACGCAAGATGGAAATCGCACTTCGACGGCTAATTACCAGTTCTTGTATCGGTCAGCTTGTTTGGAAACGATTGCCACCCAGCAGACGTTTAATTAAAAGCTCCACTGCCACGCCGTATACATTTAACACACTTCGGAAAATATCCTGCTCATTGTTCCCTCGTTCCTGGATTATGCGCAACGGGGTGGCGGCCGTATTACCGAGCTGGCGTCATGTTGAACGGTTACACTTGTAATTAAGGATACAATAGTCTGTAACTGTTCGTTCGCGTTCAAGCCACTCGAGCCCCGCTGACAATGACCGTAATTACAGGTTCCGCGGGAATTTTCTTCCTCTGTCTGTGCTTCTGAACGATCACGAATTTTCGGGATATGTGTACTCGTCGCATTGGCTGCCGAGCTACTAAGGTTGAAAGTACCGTAGCATATTTTCCCTTGACCAAGAGGTTGTTCATCTTTCTCGATCCATTGGTATATGGTTCTTAATTTTTGGAAATCTATGGCCCATGGCTGAGAATATTTTAGTAGATCCATCAACAGCAACAGAAACTTCAATCATAAACGGACAACTCGTCCTCGACAGCGTAATCTAGTAATTTAGTTCAGAACTATTGTATAACACAAGATTCCATTTGGTGCAGCATAATTATTGAGAAGACTATTAGGATGTAGACTTCCGGTAGATAAAATGTTAACAAGTTACCAGTACACAGTTACATTATATTTCCTATTGTTTTCATCGAAAGGCGCTGACATCCTTCTATTCATGTTTCATCGACACAACAGAAAATTCGTAAGACGCCAAAGGCCTCGGCAAATTGACAGGAAAATGAAAATAATAGTCGTTATGCTTCGAGTTAATGCTAAACACCTACGAGAATACAGTCTGTGTAAAAGTTATTCGTACACACTTTAAAAACGAATAACTTGTTTATAGTTTGATCTCACGATGAGCTACTCTATATCAGCGTTTCTCAACGTGCGGACCACGCTCCACAGGGGGGCAATTCGAAAATGGCGTCCAGAGTTTAACCGTATGGCGACACTCAGTCGCTACTCGAGCCAGTGATGCTACATATTCGGCACGCAGTTTTCGCGCAAGCGCGAATTACTGATGGGTCAAATAATATAGAAAAATCTTTCGTTAAAATTATTTCGTACTTGAATTTCAGTCCTCCATTATATGTTTCGAAAACTTACTCACTGTGTTTCCTCAACAATTTCCTAGTGATTTCTTCCAAAAACCTAACATTTCACTGTTAATTTATGTCCGTA
This sequence comes from Sphecodes monilicornis, assembly GCA_913789915.3. NCBI lineage: Eukaryota > Metazoa > Arthropoda > Insecta > Hymenoptera > Halictidae > Sphecodes > Sphecodes monilicornis. The sequence goes on from OU565300.1 coordinate 3,179,924, forward strand.
ATGCCAAAGTCTGTCACACACTGATATATATCAATATTTTTCAGTCCAATTTTATTGTGAGCCACAATATGACAAAAGTATCTTGTTCTATTGTATCTCCTTTGTGAGTAAGGAAAAATTCAATTTTTTAAACTTTGAATTCACTGTTAATTTATGTCCATAATGGCCAAGTCTGTCATACAATGATATATATATCAATATTTTTTACTCTAATTTCATTTTCAGTCACAATATGACAAAAGTATCTTTTTCTATTGTGTCTCGTTTGTGACCAAGGAAAAATTCAATTTTTTAAACTTTGAATTCACTGTTAATTTATGTCCATAATGCCAAAGTCTGCCACACAGTGATATATATCAATATTTTTGAGTCCAACTTTATTTTGAACCACAATACGACAAAAGTATCTTGTTCTATTGTATCACCTTTGTGAGCAAGGAAAAATTCAATTTTTTAAACTTTGAATTCACTGTTAATTTATGTCCATAATGGCCTGCCACAAAAATATATATATATATATATATATATATATATATATATATATATCAATATTTTTGAGTCCAATTTTATTTTCAGCCACAATATGACAAAAGTATCTTGTTCTATTGTGTCTCGTTTGTGACCAAGGAAAAATTCAATTTTTTAAACTTTGAATTCACTGTTAATTTATGTCCATAATGGCCAAGTCTGTCACACACTGATATATATCAATATTTTTGAGTCCAATTTTATTGTGAGCCACAATATGACAAAAGTATCTTGTTCTATTGTATCTCCTTTGTGAGCAAGGAAAAATTCAATTTTTTAAACTTTGAATTCACTGTTAATTTATGTCCATAATGCCAAAGTCGGCCACACAGTGATATATATCAATATTTTTGAGTCCAACTTTATTTTGAACCACAATATGACAAAAGTATCTTGTTCTATTGTATCACCTTTGTGAGCAAGGAAAAATTCAATTTTTTAAACTTTGAATTCACTGTTAATTTATGTCCATAATGGCCTGCCACAAAAATATATATATATATATATATATATATATATATATATATATATATATATATCAATATTTTTGAGTCCAATTTTATTTTCAGCCACAATATGACAAAAGTATCTTGTTCTATTGTGTCTCGTTTGTGACCAAGGAAAAATTCAATTTTTTAAACTTTGAATTCACTGTTAATTTATGTCCATAATGGCCAAGTCTGTCACACACTGATATATATCAATATTTTTGACTCTAATTTCATTTTCAGTCACAATATGACAAAAGCATCTTGTTCTACCATCTCTCCGTTGTGACCAAGGAGCATGAATCAATGTAATGCATTGCTGTTATCAATACTCATTTCACAATTTAATGATTCAATTCCTATGGAGCCATCTTTATAACTGCAATAACTTTAAAATAAAAAATCTGAAATCAGTCATTTGATGTGATGAGTTCAGTGTTAAGAAGAATGGTTTTGCGATGTGTGAAGAAAAGTGCGAAAGACAGCTTGGCAATAGAATTTTTTCATAGTGTTAATTCGATTAGATCAAGGTATTTGTGCAGCTTGTAATTAGCGTGTAAAATTCGGAATTCGTCGAAGTAAATGTCGTTTTCTAATAGATATCCAAGCCGACTGAGGAGTGCATTTGCCGGCAAGCGTCCCGAATGACCTTTCTACCACACGAAGCCAGCTGTACACCGAGATGATGATGATGATGATAGTGTTGGACTCTGCAAGGCGCATCCTCGCCAGTCGACAACCTATACTCTCGCTTCTATAGAGGGAACGAGCCTGTGTTACTCAAGATACTTTACTTTCTACATTCCTCGCGAGACAATACGTACACCCACGCAACATGCCTGTCGTGTACCTGTCCGTACAATCGAAATTATTCCGGTCGGCTATGAATGCAGCATTTTTTGGGAAACTACTCAAATTATTTACTATTGTTCCATATTATTTCATTCGAATCCTCGATTGCTACGAGTTTCGTTTTCGAAACAAATTTACTACATTTTCTGTCGTTGCCATATTTACTCGACAATACACAGACTGTTTAGCTTGTTCAAGTTTCTCTTCGCTACTTTACAAGTATATACAAATTTACGGGAAAAAATTGTGATTTGTGTTCTTTTCTTTGGAGGTGATTTCTTTTGTTTGAGTTTTCAAGATCCTCGATTTTTTTTTATAACAACGACAGATTTTTACCACTCTATAGGCGAGAGTTGCCGAATTTGTGACGAGTAAAAATTGCAAACATGTGTGTACGCGTGCACGTATACTTGTTCAATATCAAATGACTGTCAAACATTAATAGCACGGTCAAGACTATTAACGGAATCGCAAGCAATGCGACCAGAAGTTCCGGTTCTATCCAAGTCTCCGTATTAGCATACGACAACACCAAACCAGACGTAAAACCTAATTGATTTGATCGGATATAACGTTTCCACATAGCCGGACCGTGCAGGATTTCATTCGTTTACTTTCCCCAATAATTATCTGTAACCACCGTGGCAAGGTTAGCCCGGCGATAGACGTTCGATTAATTTGCCTCGGGTTACCATTTCATCTCTCCCCGTGCAATCCCGTTGACTCGTTAATCTGTTACATCGTAATACGCTGGTATAACTTCGCTATTATCGCAGAAGGATAGTAATTGTGCACGCGCGCGCGATCACCGATAAATCATTATTCGCAGCCGTTTTCAAGCGTGACGTGTCGGCCTGTCATTACGTTGTCGGAGAAATTCTTCATGAAATTGGGAGAAATTGACAAACTCGACAAATTGAAGGAATGGTCATAATGATATCGTATGCGTAGAAATAGTAGTAATAACACACTGTACGAAATTTCTATAAAGCAACCTTCATTTTCGCGGATATTTTAAAAATACTATTCTCGACACAATCGAGAGTCCCGAATAACTCAAACAAAAATCAGTATCCTATAATACTGTGTGTTCTCTGTCTGCATTTTGCAGTAACAGAAACCCACACTATTAAAATTCTTATTTGTTTAAGCTTTACATTAGTACGTATAAAGATCAATAATTTCATAAGTTTATAGTAAGAATAGAAGTGGTTGAACTTCGTTTTCGAGAACTCTTTTTTTTCAAGTTCTTTTTATGCAATCCTATAGTTTTCGAAAGGAAAACATCGAAAATGAAAATCTTATTGTGAGGAATCCATTGGTTCGAAAGTTATACGCATATGAAGTTGAACATTTTTAAGCCGTTTTGATGTATAGAAGTAAAAGAGAAATGTTTTTATACATTTTACTGTATTTTCCCTGAGATAGTACTTATAAAGTTTGTCAAATTCAATATGTTTGTAGAATAGATTAAGCAGACAAATACACGCGAAGAACAATATCACACTCGGTTGTTTCAAATTCTGGCATATTATACCGAGTCACTGTACTAGACTTTACGCCGGGGGCGGGCTCGTAATCAATTATTTATTTATCCTGTTAAAAGGTAATTGTCTCAGTCACCCAAGTAATTATACGTGACCAATGCCACTCTCTAGAACAGTGTAATGCGCTTCCGTGCGTTGCGTTGACAAGTCATTGTCACGGCGCTGCGTGTAATCTGCCCGTTGAAATCACTGGGTGCTCTCTTACCCATGCATTGATGTCTCCGGCGAGCGTCGACGCAGCGAAGAGTGGTTCAGAATCGCCAAAACGTGACCAAAAACCAAAGAAAAAGTCCAAGTTCGTTGAAAATCGGTATTCTGTAGGTGTTCAAGTCGCTGCTTATGCGAAATGTCGATGAATATCTAATGTCGAAACTACGAGAAACAAAATGGCGGATTCAATATAGCAGATGTGTGACTCAAAAAATTAACGGATTTCCTTGAAAATTAGTATTTCCATATTTTTCAGGTCGCTGCTTATGAATCTAATGTCGAAACTACGAGAAACAAAATGGCGGATTTAATATAGCAGATGTGTTCGTCAAAAAATTGTCAGAAATCCTTAAAAATTAGTATTTCCATATTTTTTAGGTCGCTGCTTATGAATCTAATGTCGAAACTACGAGAAACAAAATGGCGGATTTAATATAGCAGATGTGTTCGTCAAGAAATTGTCGGATATCCTTGAAAATTAGTATTTCCATATTTTTTAGGTCGCTGCTTATGAATCTAATGTCGAAACTACAAAAAATAAAATGGCGGATTCAATATAGCAGATGTGTTCATCAAGAAATTGTCGAATTTCCTTGAAAATTAGTATTTCCATATTTTTCAGGTCGCTGCTTATGAATCTAATGTGGAAACTGCGAAAAACAAAATGGCGGATTCAATATAGCAGACGTGTTCGTCAAGAAATTGTCGGATTTCCTTGAAAATTAGTATTTCCATATTTTTCAGATCGCTGCTTATGAATCTAATATCAAAACTGCGAAAAACAAAATGGCGGATTCAATATAGCAGATGTGTTACTCAAAAAATTGTCGGAATTCCTTAAAAATTAGTATTTCCATATTTTTTAGGTGGCTGCTTATGAATCTAATGTCAAAACTACGAAAAACAAAATCGCGGATTCAATATAGCAGATGTGTTACTCAAAAAATTGTCGGACTTTTTTGAAAATTAGTATTCCTATATTTTTTAGGTCGCTAAATATGTATCTGATGTCAAAATGGCAAAAAAGAAAATAGTACATCCAAATATGATATACGGATGAATCAAAATTTTGATTTTTGCATTTAAAAATATATATTATAATTTTTGATTTATTGTGATTCTAAATTTCGATGTCATATTCATAACCAGCGACCAAAAATCCGCCAGTGTATTAATTTTTAGCTAAATTAGAGTACCCCTTCTGTTTTGACCATAATTTTGGCGATTTTAGTCGTCCCCAATGCGTTGGCTATTTATTGTTGTAACTTAAAAGAAGGCAATTATGGGCAAGATATTTTTATATAGCCATCTTAAGGAGACTATAGCAAATATGTTTATGCAAATAAAAAAGCGATAAAAGAAGAATGTAGGTTATTGAATTCTCGCCCGATTGGTAACGAGGTGAAAATAATTATAGTGGTTTCATCCGTATCTCTATCTCCATAGCGTCGAGTGTATAGTCTGCTTACATAACGCAGACAGTCATGAATACGCAATGAATAACACGCAACTCATTCAACGGAGAAAGAAAAAAAGGACACGCCGCGCCGCGCAGTGTACAATGTTTTCTCGATAACTGTCCAAAGCAGCTTCCCTTTAATTGCCCAAGAACTATCCCCACTCAGCAGCTCCATATTTTCAGTTCCTTAACACGTTGACTGCCGTGTCATCCATATATGGGTGATAGAATTATTTGTCCATATTTAAAAATTAATTATTACGCTAATATAATTATTGTACCAAATTTGGTTAATATCTGGGAAATGCAAGAAGGTTAAAGGACTACTCGGTGTCTTAAATTTTAATTTTTCAATACTTTCTTTTATTAAATTAATTACTTCAATTTTATGAAATGCTTGAGGCCACTGCTTTGGCAGTCAAAGTGTTAAACAATTCGGAACACATACTTATACACATTATTAAAATTGAAATAATTTTCAATCATTTGAATTTTCTTAGTTATAAATGAAAATAACTTGTCAGACATTAGATCGGTATTAGATATGACTGGATCACAAATTGTACAACAATTTTCAATTTCTAAAATAATTTGTGCTTTTAATTTTTGTCCCAGTTTCCGCACTTATCGACCACGCCGGTACACGTTCGTCGTGAGAGCAAGTTGTGTGTTTATCTTTCGCTATTTTCTCGTTCGGTTGCGTTCACGCGAAATTCTTAATGACGATGTCAGCGTTGCCACGGACAGACAACGGTAATTGTCGAGGCCTGCTGCAGTTCCGTAATTACGATGTCATTATTGCACGATGAATTATCTCTGGTACGCCATGATTTCCTAGAGCGTGTTAGCGCCGCGCCGGGAATGAGAAATCCTGCGGATCGTCTCGAAGAATACCGTATAAACGGGAATCTTTACTGCGCCGTCAATTTTCGTGCTTGATTGTACGATTATCGCATTGTTCCGGCAGAAGTCGACGAAATTCTTCGCGGATGCAATCCCTGCGCACACGCATACGCGTGCAGCCATATCTCCCGGAGGATTGCAAACGGAAACGATAAATTAGCAAAATACTCACACACCGGTGTACGGAAAACGAGACAATGGAGCTAAGAGACGGGGCCCACTGCTAGGCTATAACGGGTTCTAAAGCTTTTCTAATTAATAGTTCCTTCGGGGGCGCGCGGTGGGAGGTACGAAAGGAACGCAGGACCAAGTGCTTTATGCGTTGATTTACGTAGATTGTCGACGAATGTCTCGCGTGCTCGACTTCTCATGCACGAAGAATGCGATTTCCTCTTTCTATTGCATCAGGTTCTACCCGCGCGCTTTAGCTGACGGAGAACTTCGGACTCTCATCGATGCGAGCTTATCAATTAATAATTACTGTGTCCGCCAGGAGAGGAGGGAAAGGAAAGGGAACGTTTCGTTCTGGGCCCGCTAGTGGACTCGTCAGTTAGGCTATCTAGCGGGCCCTGTCTTGCACACTGGGATCAGTGATGGGAATGTTGGCGCTTTTCACGCGCATGCGCGGCGATTTTAGCCTCAGTCAAGCACGAAAATCGGGTACCTTGGTAGCCCCGAAAATTTCGCAAAATTTATTATGATTTGATTTTGATGTGTACGCATATATATATATATATACCATAAATGGGACAGGCGTTGTCTTGTCTGTCCACTGATATATACAGGGTGGGGCACTAACTATGTCCAGTTTGAATATTGCCGTTATTTATATAGAAAACTTACTCGGTATAGAGGGGGACATATTGTGACAAACATTTTCTGCGTGGGTGGAGGCATAGAGGAGATTTCAAGGTCAACTCTATTTTTTTAAGTTTAAATATATATATATATATATATATATATATATATATATATACAGTCATCAATTCGAGCATCTCCCGTAATGTAATAGAGTTTATTTTACTACCATATTTGACCTTGCATGACCTTCAATGATAACTCGCTGAATTCGTCTCAACACTGGCTATCACATCGTGATAAAAAAAAATATAGCATTCCATTTAAAAAAATAGAGTTGACCTTGAAATCTCCTCTATGCCTCCACCCACGCAGAAAATGTTTGTCACAATATGTCCCCCTCTATACCGTGTAATATATATATATATATATCAGTGTGTCTGTCTGTCCATCTGGTGACGAGCGTAGGAGTTAACAATTCTAATAAAAGAACTAACAAGAAACCTTCGGTAACTGAAAAATTCCGATGTCTTTTTTAAAACTTTGCAGGCTCGATAGTGACATACTATAATTACACGTTATACGTTACTTAATAATTACTTAGCGTTCACATATTAGGATTAAATAATTCTGATCACGCAGATTGCGGGGAAAACCTGAATTCCCTAGACAGTTATGCGCGACGGGAGAAATCCCATTGAATCACCGGTGGACGTCACGCTCGATCTCCTCAAAAATTTTTTGTTTTTCTATCTCGGCTGGTTCTACCTACGTGCTTCACGCATGAACAATGCAACGACATTCATAAGTATAGACGCGCGTAGCCTTTCGAACGTATAAATAAAACATCGACACATTGCTCGCTCTGTCAAATAAAAATGTACATTCCACTTGCTTATTCGTATATAAATACATGCGCATTATCGTTAAACACACAATCGAGTGCAATCTGCGTTGGCCTTACACTCACCCTGAGGACGCATATTTTACACCATTATTTGCCTTGCAACCGATCAACAGTATCCTCGAAGTTTACTAACTGGTAGGTTTCAATTAAATATTTGCTTTTAGCATAATTAGTGTAAAAACTCTCGTTTAAAAGGCAATTCCAAGCATGAAAAGTAAATTTAACATTTAAATGTTTATTATTTCAGTCCCACACTGAAACTCACGGATAGCATGCGTCCAGAGTTTCACAGTGCATAAAGGATATAAACCACCCTGCACTTAAAACAATAAAAAAAAAAGGGGAACACAACACAAACTGTTGCTCGTCTGTAAGTTTGGCCAATTATGACATTCCGGAAACTGGAATGTATGTAAATGCACAGACTCTGTCTGCGATGACTTCATTTGCAAGGACTAATACACTTAACTTTTTCAATTTTTTATTTGGTTAAATAAATCACTTCGACTGTATGGAATTTTTGAGGTTACGGAGTGTTAGGCTACGCGCACAGTGGATCCGACATCGGACGAAACTGGTGACGTCAGAGGCATCGGTCCGACATTTCAAATGCGTGGGTAGGCCCGTCTGCGAGACCCTTCTAGTTTCGTCCGACGTCGTAATTTCGCGTCTCTTTCTTTTCCATACGCTGTCCTTCTTTGAGTCTGAAATGTTCGTCGTTCATTATACAAGTAAATATCATCGGAATTTTAATCAGAAAAATGCCGCAAATCTGTTGGTGAAAGTATCATAAAAAAGTAATGAAAAATAAAGAAGTTTTGCTATTGGATTAGTAGTGTTTTCACACCGATATACCCGACCCGTATAAAATAACATGTACGCGTCCGACGCGTCGGACGAAAAACAAGATGATTTGACTTTCCTCCGACCATCGTCCGACGTCAGGGTTTCCCATGGGGTTTGTCTCATTGAAACCCTTCTCGAAACATTTGAAAAGGTTCGGCTACCGCGGACCTCGACCGATTCGTCCGATGTCGGGTCCACTGTGACCACATTTTCCGACGAAATCGGCCATACCGACACCAACACATGCCTCCCGAGGCGTTCGAAACGCTCGTGCGTGTATGCTTAAAGGTCGGGTTATATATGTCCGAAGTTCGGATCAGACCGAATGTTGTTTACCAAGTTTAAGGTCGAATTATACAGACGACTATGTCGGATCAGACAGAAAAATTTTTTATGCCACGCGCAGCAGGGAGTCGTCACCCGCTCGAAATTTATTACCTCTCAGACTCGAAGAAAAAGTATCGTTGAGAAGTCGGTCTCCGATATCGGCTTGCGAACACTCTCATTTAAACCTGGGTAAATATTTCTGTCTGATCCGACAAAGTCGTCTTAAATGAGAGTGTTCGCAAACGGAAATCGGCATCCGACTTCTCAACGATTATTTATTCAAGTCTGGGAGGCCATATATCTCCCTATAGCTGCCTGCTGTGCGTGGCCCAAAAAAGAGGTTGCTATGGGCTCCACAACTCCTTGAGGTAAACTATCGGTAGCTCTCCTTTACAACATCTCGAACGCTTCTCAAGTTACGTCAAAGTTCGGACGGAAATGTATAAACACCCTAAAAAGGCGTCCGATATCGGACGGATAACCCGACCTTAAGTCGGACGTCGGACGAAGTCAGATCCTCTGTGCTCGTAGCCTTCAGAGTGAATCTGAAGTCACTTCGTCGATATGATAATGCGCTATCACGATTTCTCGTTGAATTATTTATTGCGATGTTCGAAGGCGCGTGTAGCGAATCTAAGAGTCCCTGGCTCGTTGCATATGTATTCTTGTACCACATACTATTTGATATCGATCTAATTATTATTCCCGTATGTCGAGCGTGCAAAATATATTCTACCGTGATTATCAGTGAAAGTCCGTGTCTTTTTCCCGTCGAAACGTTTGTGCTGTAAGTATCGGTTATCGTCGCGTTGTGTTATTTAAGAAAAAAATAAAGACTCATTGCATATACTTATTTCGTTTCGATAAATAATATAGACCACGTTTCAAACGTCCGACAGAGTCGGAAACATTTAGCGCGTGTCGTTCGCGTGTTTAGCGTATTATGTATCTACACGGTGCCATATTGCATGGATACGTGGTTCCACTCGCGGTTATGGCTATCGAGACAGCAAAGAGACGCCGACACACATGTCCGTGTACCCACGCGTGTTCTCGATGTGTGCAAGGGGGGCGGGGACTTTTATGACTGTGGATTGGCAAGGCCCCTAGGGGCTGTACAACGAGCTACCGGCGTTGCAAGACTACCTGTCCCACTTTCTAATCAAACCGATTCGATTTATAGTCCAGTCCTGCCAGTTTCTGCCTCTGTATCGGATGTTCCTTCGAATATTTGCCGATCTCGAAACCCCCGGAACCCTGTAATTGAATTTCATCGACGACACTAACATCTTTTGTCTTCCTCTAATTCGGCTATTCATATACCAAAGCGAGTGGCCATCTTCCAGATCTGTTTACTCTTTCTCTGGCAAAGCACTTGATTAATCTTAACCATTTAGATTAGGTCCGGATTAGTACGGGATTCTACGTGAAAGTACAGTCAATTTCAGGTACACCATCTCAAGTAGAAACTCGTCTATTGTATTGGGGGAGGGACCGTCCCACACTAAACCAGTCCTTTTTTTTCTTACATGAGGGTTATCACTTTTACGTTTACCTCGCCCTCCTTTGAGGGAGGAAAGGAGGGGTTTTGTTGAACTCACCGGCTGCGTGTGTGTGTGCGTGCAATGTCAGTGATATCAATTAACTCCCTCATAACAGTCGACCCAATGTTTGTAGGGGAGGGCCAGGATCCGCGACACGACTCAAACCAGCGTCTCGCCCTACCTTATATGCACTTCCCTAGAGGAGAGAGGTCCTCTCCTTCCGCAGTAACCTAATTCAGAACACTACGGCGACTGCACCGCAGTGCTCCTCCATCCCATGGAGACTAACGGTCTCTGCACACCCATCCGGGACGGGCCGGACCGGGATTTAGCTAGTTAGTTTAGATAGTTTACTTTAAGGAGGTGTGGAGTCCCTGGAAACATTGTTTTTGTGCTATGCACAGAGGGTACTGTCAACGCGAGCTCGAAAGTGCAAGAATTATGGCCCTTCGGTCGCGCGAGGGAAGACTCGGTACCACACCGGATCAGACATCCCGGAGAGCCCTGCCTATACCAAAGCTATGTAAGAGTCCAACTATACTGCCGGGACGTGATTTTTTTTTACATAGGATGGGGTCTAGAGAAAACCCCGACCGTAGACCCCATCCTATGTAAAAAAAAATCACGTCCCGGCAGTATAGTTGGACCTTAAAAAAACTCTCCGGGGCCCGTCCCGGATGGGTGTGCAGAGACCCTAACCCAGACCAGAGAAGGTTAGATGTAATCCCGGTAATACAACGCCCCCAAGTGGAGTAGTAAAGGGCCGGTGGGTCCTCACGCGTCTTGCAGTTGGAACCGGCTGGCTGTCAGTGGGCCCTACGATAATAATTATGTAGGATCTTAGGAAAAAGGGGGGCACCGGTCACAACGGGAATCGAACCCGTGCCTCGCGATTTGTAGCTGATCAGCTCCTGCACATACCAACGGAACTCTCCGACTTTTCCCAATCTCCATACGGTACTTGGCCTGGGGGTCCTGATCTCGCAATAATTATAATAATAATTATAGGTATGTGGGAAGGTGGTGTGGAGTTCCGTCCCTCCCTGAGGGACTGAAAACTGAACACGTCATAATTAATACGTACCGTCATCCGAACAAATTGATCGCATTTATCGAAGCAAGATATAGATTTTGCGATAGACGTTGTAAAAACCCTTACCGTCTACAGAGTAGTCATTATTTGTTACCCGTTGAAGGATGTGACTAATTGACGCAACTAATTGTATCGGTTCTTCGTCATCTAATTACCTTCACGATAGGAGGGGAAAACACCGAGGACGCAATTTATTACGCCGACGCTAATTAAACCAAGACTTGACTGGTTGTACCGACATAAAAATTGCGACTGAAAACACACGTTTGCCAACTGTTTTGTTCGGAAGCATTCAAAGCAGAAGTAGATGCATTACTTTTCTTTTTATAACGAACAATAGCCTTTGCGTTTAACGTGGGTGAACACGATTTGTCAATAACCTAGCCGCTCGATGGTTTTCGCTGGTAGATCAAGCTGTATCGATGAACACGCGTACCGACATGCTGCCTTTGGGTTTCGTTTCGAGGAGAAAGGAATTCGTGAACTGCCACTCTCTGTTCACGACTTAATGAAAATCATGCTTGATAGTTTATCGACCGGTCGATAGCTCGCGTCGCGCACCTTCTAAATTTCATGGAACATTTTTTCCCGTCGAAAGTATTCGCTCGTTAAGGCAATTACACTGGAACAGAGTGTTCTCTTTCGCTTTTGCGAAAGTTCTTTTCTAACGCGGAAACACATCGATATTCCGCGAACAATTCTTCGTCGGATAACAATGATGCAACGAGTTTCAGCACATTCTTTCAATTGTTATGTTTTATGCTGCTAATTATCCCGAATCGGTAAATATAGAGCCTCGTATGTTTGCACGTGCATTTATGAAATATCGACTAAGCGTCTAAACTATAGAGGACCGGTAATTTTCCATTGGAAACTCGAATATTGTTTACGAATGATTTATTGATTCTCATGTAGAATCACCATCTCAATGTATGTATTTATTTAGTGATCCCTTTCGGGTTACACGGGCTTCCGTCCCATTACATTGTTTTATTTCTTTCGACTTACATCTATGTCTTCTCCTCACATTCATCCACTTCCTTTCCCCCCTCCTTGCTCTCCCACTCTTCCTCCTCTACCCTTTTCTATCTCTTTCTTCCTCTAAATTTGTTAACCATCTTTCTCCCCTCCCGTCCCCTGCTAATATTTCTGTTACCCTCTCATACATACTTCCTTCCTCTTCCTTCCACTCTCTACAGCAGTGGTGGGCACGGGTGGAGCCCCTCAAACGCCTGCTTCTCCCACCAACCTCTCTTTCATGCAGCGCGCACGTTCGTTGCGTACGCTGATGTCTCGTGTCTTCGTTGCCCCTTTGTACCGCGCTTGCTGGAAGGGAACAGAGGGCGCTACGGTGTAGATGGTTTTGCCTCAATTGAGGCAAAATTGCCCATCGCTGCTCTACAATATCCAAAAACATGTTCCCATTCCTCTATCTCCACTCCGCATAACCTGCATTTCTTCTTCTCCTCGTTCTCCCAGTATCTCCCTCCTTCCATCTCGTTTCCTAGTCGAATCACCATCTCAAATAAAATTCACACTACTGTATTTCATCGATAACTGTCCCAAATATCTGGCTGATATCTGTCCCAAAACAATCCCCTCTTCCGCGGGGTATACCCCGTGAGTTTTTTATTTTTTTTCTGAGACAAATTAAGAACAGTGGTTTCAACAATATCTCATTACCGAATTTTTATAAAATCGGTATCTCCCTAACTTCAATACGAAATATGCATTTTTGTTGAATTTTTGGAGATTTACAATTTTTTTAAACACGTTTGCAAAATCTATAAATCGGCAATTTTATGTTTCCAGAATTTTTTAAAAATCGAGTTTGCAACAAAAATTTCTTAAATAATTCACTGCCATTTGTACTGTTAGGTAGAATGTTCATGAATTTTTTCATAATTTTTTGTTGAGCACAACAGAAGTAATACAGCAGAATTCACTAAAACCAAGTCCACCGTGTAACTACACTTGTGGTAGGGGTACCGACTTGAAACTTGTCACAGATGGGTTTCCTCGAGAGGTCTATCGAATGCTCTGACCAAAAATATATTTGGTTTAGGAGCATTTTTTACTTTATCCGACTATACCCTTTCGTGTTAATATAGCTTTTTACGAGATAAAATGAATGCTGAACACGAAGATCACGGATCCGCAGGAAGGTGTCTAGAGTGAAATTGAAATTCACGAGGAAACAGAACGATTCTGTGTTCAAGCCGAGAGAGGCGCGTGCCTGGCATAATTATTTTTCCACACATGCGTCGTGGAACGAACTGTGCACGGTCCCAAGGATACCTTGACATGTCTCCTCTACTATTTTCCTCGCCTACCGTTTGGTCATCTATCGACATTTCTGATTGGCAGAGGAGGCCGTCTGTCTCTGGGTTCATAGTACTCGATGGTACTCGATCTTATGTCTGGAATCCAACGAATGAGATTGCATGCAATGAATACTTATGCCAGTTGTTTTCTTCCATCACTTTGTTTTCACTCTGAAACCTGTGATGGTATATGGTCTCGGTTTTTTCGCGCATGCGCGACTAAATGCAGGAACGTCCGTACGTCTTATGTTTGTGGGAAAAGTAGGGGAGAACTGTTATTGGCGGGAAACCGGACAGAAGAGTGCAAGACGACACGACGAGACGACCGTACTTCGAAATTTTGGTAAATTAATGTTAATATATTCAATTTCATAATGGCAACAAGTATTGGAGAAGAATACTTGTCGAGACAAGATAAAGATACTTGTCAATTCATATTTGAAAATCGAAAAAAAATTTGCGAAATTATGCGGGGTGACTAAGGTACCCCATTTTAGCCCAACTTTGTACTTTACTGACGCTAAAATCGACGCGCATGCGTGAGAAAACCGAGACCATATACCATTACTGTCTGAAACGTTTGCTTCGACGCGGGGCTTTAATCCTCGTACGCTACTCAGTCGCATAAATGATCCTAAAATTTCACCCACTTTTAATTTACACTTTAAATTAATAAATTGTGCTTAATTTATAACGTTGCATTATATTAAAGTGACCAATCGTCCTCCTTTAGGGAGGACAGTTCTTCTTTTGCAGTAATGATTTAAATAATAATTAATAAGCATGTAATCATAATTAAAATATAAAATGTTACGAATGCTTTTATTATGCATTTAACATATTATAGTGTATTAAAGTAGCAATGGAATAAATTAGAATAAATTGAGTAGAGGCAAGCAAAAGAAATAGATAAAAGAGAAGAAGGCTGATAGCTCGGAGAGTAGTAAAAGTGAGGTTAAGTGACAATGCTGTATACTAAATAATAACGTCAAGCTGAATATTTATATGCATATATGTAATCTTCATGTGAGAATGTCAAGTGTCGTTTGCGGTCTGGATGCTTTCATACTCCATGCCAAAAGGTTAAAAATATCAATATTTAATATACGTCAAATCCTTATTTCTGAAATACGCTGATGGTTAACATACATTCGACCATATGATTAAAATTAGCTACCTTCAGATCACCAACGACTAAATGACTAGATAATATTAGTTATTGGAGTCTTGCAGTAAATAAATGCCTCTAGTTTCTATAAATCAAAATACAATAAAATAACCTAGGAATATTTCGAAAGATGAAATTATAATTTATTAGAAAATATACGGAAGAATAGTTACTCGCGACAATATACTTGTACTTTATATATACGTTGAGGAATATTTAAACAAACAGATAATTATGCAATGCAATTCGACGCGACAGACTATTCAGCTGCTTACAATATTGCGAGAGAGAAAAAGAAGGAGGAAAGAAAAAAAGCACAGAAGAGAGTGAGCTCTGGCGCGTGTGCGTTCATTGCGCCATCCATTGAAACGATCTTTCAATCAATATTCCAATGGTCCTGGGTCCTTTGGCAACCAGGTTGGCATGGCAGTTTCCTTCTATTACGGATATAACTTTTCGATATTTCCTAACTATTGAGCTTTATTATTAGAGTGGAAGACTTGTTATAGAAAAGTAACACAGCTTAGTGAAAAAGAAACTTCGAAAGCGATCCTCGGATGACACAATATCTGTTGGTTCGATTTTAAAACAATTACATGCGAAGTGAAGTATGCATAGTAACAACGGACGTCTAAATTCATTAAGGTAAGTAATATACTGATATATTACTATTTCCTTAACGTTTCTGTTGAGAACAGCTGTACGGTTCAGGTAAACAATCCATACGTTGTGAACTTTTTGCTACTGAATTATTTACTTTTTAAATTCTCACAGAGTTTTATAAGTGATAAATGCATCGTTTCTGTTATTCTAACCTCAAAAGAATAGTTTATTGAGGGGTCAAATTCTGAATACTGTTATTTGAACAATTTTCAGAAGTTGACCCCCCATAAATCAACGTCAATTACTAACGTGACTCATTTAAATTTGTTTACGATTTATAATGTATCCATTTTACATCTAAGATTGTTAGGAGTACAAAACATAATTCTAAATTTTGTAGCATACTGTGTTTTAGAGGATGACCACATGGTCAACTATTGATTGCTTCCACGGTCAAATATTGACTCGCAACGTCTACTCTGTTCCGGAATTGAATTTGTTATAGAATTGATTTGTTTTATTTCTTATTTTATCCTTTAATTGTAATTTGTGCTGGTAATTGTTGAAACTAAATGATACTAAAATGATTTCTAACATTATTGCTTTAACCTTCTTTCTAGTATAAGTGGTCAACTACTAACGAACAGAAGGTCAATTACTAGGTTTTTCATTTTTAATAGTGCTCAACTTCTGAAGCAATTACTGAATTTTTAAATATGTTTTTTTAAATTTGTGTAACTAAACTTTTTTTAAAAAGTGATCTTGTTACATAATTTAGAAGACTTAAAGAGTGTCTTCAGGTATCGACTCTCGCTATTTGATGACAGAGCAAGTGGTTACTATTGTTTGCGTGAAAAACTTCTTTTAACTGGTCAACTACTGGTGCCTTTACCTTATGTCCTGCCGAAGCCACGGGCCGAAACCGACTCTCTAGTCGAATTGCTGAAAACCAGCAGCCGTCAATACTTATAGAGGACCTTTCTACCTGCGCTATACCTACGGCCAGGTCAGAACGCGGTGATCAAGGAAAAAGGTACACTTCCGCAGTTCCAGGGTTTTTCCCAAATCGACATGCTGTAGTCGTTACCCTAACATCTTTGGACTTGAGTTTCATTTCGACACTAACGTGAACAGCACCTTCGGAATTAAAGGTGTTCTAACGTAATCCCGATTCTCTTCGTTACCTTCTCGAATCCTTCTCCAGCCACAATGGCGGCCTGGAGCAAACACCTCGGGAGGAGAGACGTTTCACCTGTACGCGGTCAATATTCCTGAAATTGATCACGTAACACTGTGAAATCGTCTCGTGAAAGTCGAAATGCCCGCGCTAATTTCGATTCCTTCGAACTGAACGGGGAGGACCATCGAGACCTGTTTCGGCCGCCATGGTGCAACCATCGAGCTCACGTGCGAACTCGCTGACACTCCGCAGGAACGGAGCGCGTTTCTTTCGCGTGTTCCGCACAATGAAATGCCATTTGATCGTTGCAAATTACAGGACCAATAATTCCCGGCGCTAAATCAGCCTACCGCGGACGTGAACGTAGCTCGAGATTTCTCCTTCGTGGCTCGCGAGCCGTTTAGTCGCGATTCCGATAAAACTTGAATAATGGTCAGTCGTATACGAGCATTCTGAATTCTGCCGCCGAAGCAGCGCGAGAGCTATGCGAGAACCGGCTGACGGACGTGGAATTTAATTTAATAGCCATAAACGGTTGCGAACGACACACCGGCACGGCCCGGCTAAATGAAAGTACACCGAGCACCGAGTGACGGAGAGAGGAGAGATAGAACGACCTTGCGTCAAGCCGCGCAAAGCCGTGGACGAGCTGCCGTAGACTGTCGTAGAATCGGCGTGGATGATCGTTTTCAATTTCATTCGGAGCTGATGTGTCTGGAGTGCTCTGAAGTTACGAACATGTGTAACCGACTCCTTTGCAACTGAAAAAATATGCATCGGGAGTTTCCTTCGCCCTTACCTCGTCGAAAATCAACGCCTGATTCAAATCTTTCACTGTTGAGTGCGCGACAACCACGCGTCAATACTCTAATACCGTGATGGACACGGTAGGGGCCCCTCAAATAGTGTCCATGGTAACGGCGGATGCTGGCGGGGGACAGTGGGCGCTCTGGTGGGGACGGTTTTGTCTCAATTGAGACAAAAATGCCCAACCCTGCTCTAAGAGATGTTACGTACGGAGAATATTTTCGCTCGACTTTCTCTCAGGAATCTTTCGAGTTCGTCTCTGACAGGAAGCGTCCTAGATAACGAGGTTATTTGAAGTGACTTTTTCCTTTGCAGAAACGGCAAAATATATTCGTAAAAAGCTTTAAACAAATTGAGATTACGGATACACTTTATTCTGCAAGTTTTGGATATGATAGATGTTCATTAAAAATCTAATCACATCCTTTAACAACACACTGAGACCATATTCCATGCGGTTACGCATATCTAATAACAAACCAAAACCATCTATATACCTGAAGAAATAACCCTTCGCAGGCCACTCGCCCTACTCGCGCCCTGGCTTCTAACAACTTATTGAAAAGCTACGCCCCCGCTTATTGGGAATTGGTTGGAGTTAGGTTGGTTTTGGATATGTGTTAAAGTATACATTTAGAATCTATGTAAGTACGAAAGAAAAGTCTCCTCTGCCGCTATCCCTTATACCTGGGTTCTCCCACTGGTTTATGACCATCAGTAAAGACGGCAATTTTCCGAGGACAGACTTCGAACACAGTTACTTGAATTGAAGCGCCTGAGCGAGAAGCTCCTCCTGTATTCACACTTGAATAAACTCTATATTCTGTTTTTTATTTCACGTACTCCGGACCTTTGGCTTTAGCTTATTTCATAACCTACAGGATTATTTAACAGTATGATAGTATATATTGTCATTAAAAATCTAATCACATCCTTTAACAACACATTTCAATATAATTTTTTATGAACTTATTGAAAAGCTACGCCCTCACTGATTGGGAGTTAGTTGAGGATAGGTTCGTGAGGGGGCACCGAGATTCCGACCAGACATAGAGAAATCCATGCAAAGTGCGGAATATTGCTAGCATTTGTGCGCAATACAGATTTGTCCAATTCTATTTGTGCGCAATCATACCGTGTCCGAAAGATATGCGCGCAATGCGATCGTGGGCAATCGTATTGTGTGCAACTGGAGGCCTCTCCTTCTGGAGCAGTCGATCCTGAGACGCGTGCATCTGCGCCTGGGGCAACATTTGGGCCTCGGTTGGGTCTGAAAGCTTAGGTACAAATGCACACGTGTGCGTCCGATCGCCTGTAGAGACTCGGCCGGCGCGCGTTTGCGTTTACCCGATACTCTTTCTTCTTTCTTCTCAAGAGAAAAAAGAGGGAAAGACGTCCCAGATTGTGCATCGTACGCGTGCGACCAGGCGCATAACAGGAAGTTACGACGAATGGAGTAGGAATCGCAAAACGCTGCATCTTCACGCGTCTAGGAAATCCCATTAAGCACCTATAGGCGTCAACGGTAGCTTAAGGGTTAACCACCACAGCTAAATTGTAATGAGATTGTTGCTTATAGCTGCTTACTTCTTTACCAACAGTTTATGTGCACTATTAATAAACTCGATTGACGTGCTACTGTCCTTGTGCGTAAGAAACGAGTTCTATAGATTTTTATATATCTCTCTCTCGAGGAACTGGGCAATTATTCGAAGTAATTTAAAAACGGTCTTCACGTTCAATTGCGCTTCGTTAAACTCGTGATGGCCGTCGGCTTCATTAAACCAATTAGAATCTGTCGCTGCATACTGCATACTCATTTAAGCGCCTATGTACACACTTATCGTCGGCTTTCCACTTCTAATTAATTATGGTTTCTAAAACAAGCAATATGTCTCTTTTGAAATATGTAGATGCGAACAAGGCTAACTTGAAATATCGAATTTGCTATAATAATATTAACATGTTTACAATATTCTTCGATATTTTTACGTTTCGTCTACCATTTGTTTTTTCGTTGCTGGTATTCCAAGAAGTCTTTGTCTACATTATTGATATCGCAGACGAGAAGGGATCACGCGCACGTTTTCTTAATCTAATCAGACTCTCCATTTCGATCTGCCGTTGACTTTTATCTAGGGATCGATAAAGTTATGGAACACTTCCAGTGCGTCCCGTTTAAGGGTCTCTGCACACCCATCCGGGACGAGACCCGGATAGTTTTTTTTACATAGCTTTGGTATAGGGAGGGCTCTCCAAGATTTCTGATGGTCCGGTGTGGTTCCGATTGTTTCCTCACGCGACCGAATGGTCATAATTCTTGCACTTTCGAGCGCGCGTTGACAGTTCCCTCTGTGCATAGCACACAAACAATGTTTCCAGGGACTCCACACCTCCTTAAAGTAAACTATCTAAATTAACTAGCTAAATCCCGGTCCGGCCCGTCCCGGATGGGTGTGCAGAGACCCTAATGCGTGCGACGTGGAACATTTTCAAAAAACCTTCTCGTATCGTAAGATTTAATGAGAACACATAAAACAATGTTCCGGAAGGTCAAGTAATTTGCTGCAATTTTAAACAACTTAGTGTTCAATTACTGTAAGTGTCTTTTTCGATTCCTGGTTTCGTTTGTAGTTTAGACCAATTTTTCCGTTGCGGTTCCGCATTTCCAATTTCCTCCGTTCGCCGATTGTTCGATTCATTGGGCCCGACAAGGCAACGGGATTATGCGAGCCGATATTCGAGCAGGAAGCGATGCAACTGCCACGTAGAAGAAGGGGCTAATTAAAAATAGCGGCGCGTTCGTTGGTATTGTCTTGGTGGCGGCAAGTAACGACCCGTTCTTCGTAACATACGTCAACGAACTTGTATCGTCGACAATTTAGCGGTAAATCACTGGCCGTTCGTTTCGTCGAGCGCTGTCCGGAATCGCGTTGTGGAACGGAAGTGCCGAAAGGAGAACGCCGCGCGGATTTGTAAACACATACAAACGGTCTATTAATGGCTTACTGAACACCTATTACCTGTTTCGTAAGACAGATTACACCACGCGGCAATTAAAAAGTCTTTAAGAGTGGCTTCTGGTGTAACTCCCCCTCTGTCTCGCTCTCTCAGTGAAAAGAAATGATTTTTAAGAAGTTTATGTCTATACAGAGAGTGGCAAGCGGCAGAGCATTTTATTTTTGATTATTATTGCATGATCAAAATGCAAAATATATACACAATATGCAAGAATTATGCAATATGCAAAACATATGCTAAGAAATATATTTTTCGAATAACCTAATGACGTTAATTTCTGTCCAGGTCCCATTGGGTCGTCAGGACGTCCTTGATGACCGCGGTCGTCAACGACGTCCCTGAAGGTCGTCGGGTGCTCTAAGCGGGGGGCTTAGACATCCATCGGTCGACCTAAATGGGGGGGAGGCACCATATCTCCGTTGTATGGTGACTCTACTTAGAGTAGGTAGGAAGGGGCCACGTCCTCTTCCTGGGAGGTATGTGTTACGGTTAGAGAACGAATTCCGTTCAACTTTCTCACAAGAATCCCTTCAATATCGCCTCTGGCAGGAAGCGTCCTAGATAACCTTTCATATCATAATTGACCCTTTTAACGATGAATGAACTCTGACCCGATTTTACTAAGAAAGTGACCAAAATAAGATTCTGGCTAACGCATTTCCGCGTAATAAACAGGACACCCCCACTCATTTTTGGGGTATATAAACTCTTACATTTTTACTCTCGCGGGCTAGTACTAACGTAGTTACGAATCGTATAACGTCGTGCTGCATCTCGTAGAGTCGACTTTCTTAGTGAGATCGGGCTAAAGTTCCCCTTCGGATCAAAAAGTAAAAACCTCATAGAATTCCGCGTTGTTCGGTATATATCTATCTGGCATTCTCGAAAGTTAATCCGAGACCCCGCACTGCCTGTGCGTCAACATTGTGCATCCATAGGTAATATAATCTTCTTTCAATCCCATCATTTATTCGCGACAATTCCAATTGTATCACACACTCTAAATATTAGAATATATTTGTGTTAATTGGTAAATTCGTGCAAATCACTAACCCATACTTATCCTAAAATCCTTAACCAAATAATTGAACGTCCCCACACGATACAATCTAACCGCTCGGATTGTATCAATTAAATTATACTAGTTACGAGGCTCACTACACCACCCTAACAGCTCCCTGATTTCGCATCAGGTTCGTCTGTGTTCTCATCCAACCTCCCAGCAGCTCCCTGATTACGCATCAGGTTCGTCTGCGCTTGATTCCGATCCTAGAGGCTCCCTGATTCCGCATCAGGTTCGTCCTCGACGTCTACAATCCCAGCAGCTCCCCGATTGGGTTCGTCCGCGCACCCCAATATAACACACTGAGACCATATTCCATGCGGTTACGCATATCTACTAACAAACCAAAACCATCTATATACTTGAAGAAATAACCCTTCGCCGGCCACTCGCCCTACTCGCGCCCTGGCTCGTAACATATGTAAAGCGGGGGATGACCGGATAGACATGCATGCGCGGATCATGGTCATCCTCGACGAGCTTTAGGGACGGGCGTAGTGGAGTTAGTTGGTATACCGGTCTTGCACATCCCTACCGGGGAGCCCAACATAACCTAGTCTTTCTCCCCTTGAGAAGGGCTAGGTGTCCGTAAGAGAGATTACCACTACGAAACAAAAAAAAAGTCCCATTGGGTCTTGTCCGGATAGACATGCGTGAGCGGAACACGGACACCCCTAGGAGTGTTAGGGATGGGCGTAGAGGAGTTAGTTGGTATGTATCCCGGTCTTGCACACACCGACTGGGGAGCCCAACATAACCTAGTCTTTCTCCCCTTGAGAAGGGCTAGGTGTCCGTAAGAGAGATTACCACTACGAAACAAAAAAAAAAGGTCCCATTGGGTCTTGTCCGGATAGACATGCGTGAGCGGAACACGGACACCCCTAGGAGTGCTAGGGATGGGCGTAGAGGAGTTAGTTGGTATGTATCCCGGTCTTGCACACACTGACTGGAGAGCCCAACATTCGCCGAAGTATTGCCATGGCGCGGAAGTATTGCCAACGCTGTTCCGGCAACCGTCTTTCCAACAGGACATAGCCATAGTGTGAGGTGGATGTTTAGTGTGCAAACTGAGTCTTCTCAGGAGTCCCATACAGACTATGGATGGAATGTCCGGGCTGTGTGCATAAAGCATTTGGACACCTTGCACTTTAAAAGAATAGAAAAAAAGGAGTCCAACATAACCTAGTCTTCCTCCCCTCGAGAGGGACTAGGCATCCGTAATAGTGATTACTTCTACGAATAAAAGGTCCCATTGGGTCTACCTATTTTCTATAAACGTATTCATTTGCATAAACATCCGCAGTCTGGTCATTATAAAGGTTGTACGCAGACTTTTTCGACTGACTGCATGTCTAGCACAGGTTCCAGTCTGTAGAAAAATGTAATGCACTCGAAAACGTCCATTTATTATCTCGCAAGTATAGTGAAAAATACTTTGAACCGGCCGTAACTCGTTTCACAGTGATCTACGATATCCTGTCACTGTTCTCCAAGCAACTCCATTCATCCGGCGTACAAGAAGCAGGATCACGCAACAAAATGACTAATGCGAAGCAATATCTTTCGGACCAACCGAATAATAAATAACAATCAAGTGATCTGGTTGGTCCGAGGATATTTTCATTTCTAAATCTCGCGTACACGCGGAGGAATGCCGCGCGAGAATAGATGCAACGAACGCGGAAGCGCGTCGAGGTAACGATAAATGTAGCGGTGACGAACGGTGCTCGCGTGCAATCATCGCCGATGGCTTGCCACAAGAAAGATAATTCCCCGATTAGGAATTGCCGATTTGTCTCGTGTTACCTCGACCGTGAAACGACGTTTTTGAGGCAGTACCACCGGTTTTCCTCCGCAGACCGACCACCGATGATACGTACACACAAAAACCGACCAGCAGCTGCGAAGCCGTACGTATGAGGAACCGTAGCGCAAGTGTCGCTCGAGTTCGGCTTGCGGTACACCTCGAGGAACGTGAATCTATCAACACGTTCACTACCATGTCACCCATATACAGGGTGGTTCTTTTAACTAAGGCCACCTAAATATCCCTTCGACTTATTGTGATGCCAAAAATATTTCTTACGTAATACGCATGGTGTCAAATGACCAATATCTGGCAAGAATATTTTTTTCCCCAAGGTCATTGTTTTTGGAGTTATCAAGGTCATTGGTGTTTTTTTTGACACATAACTACATATTTTTATTGTTATTACATCGCGTAGCTGAACGAAAAATACATTCAGACATCTAGAATAACATGACCTTGAAATGACCTTGATCTTCGAATTACAATGTATTTCAATTACTTTGTAATTATAATTCCTGGAGTAATGCTATTGTAATTCTGCACAACTCTGACTCTGAGGCACCACTAAAAGTTGCTGTACTATTATTCAAAATATTGTTTACATTATTAAATTTGTATTAAACAACGAAACCTACCGACTATTAAAAATGACTAGAACGTGCTGCCTGGCACGATCGAATTTATTTCGATTTTGTGCGATTTTTATAACTTCAACAATTGGAAAATAAAACTACTTAACACTAGGTTTACGGAGCACTAAAATTGATTATTTTACGTTACTTTATAAAAATAATAAAATTGTATTTACTTAGATCTTCAGCGATTTTTATTGTAATATGTACACAAAAAAATAAATCAATTTAATAATTCCTCACGAATGCCTCCTTACACTCTTAATAATCGTAAATTAAAAATTTTTGAATCCGTCATTTTGACGGGCTCCGTAAATCTAGTGTTACATGTAGTACTCCAATAGAAAAGTTGGCACGATTACGATTTTCGTGGTTCCTACTTTGAAGGTTAAATTTGTGTTCTTGAGGTCATTTTAAGAAAAAAAACTGTATATGTAATAGGTACCAAATCGGCCTGGTTTAGCCAGTAAAGTAGATTTCCTGTTTTTTATAAACCTGTAAATATCTCGGATACTATGCGAGATATGGCAAAATATATGCAGACCTTTTTTTAGGAAATTGAATTTCTTATAAAAAACATTAAAATGATGTTACAATTCCGTTTTTCCTAACCCAACCCAACCTAACCTAACCTAACCTGATACATTAATAATGTTCACTACAAATTGAGTTTTAATACATAGACATGTCTTGAGTTTCGTATAAGCAGTTGTGAACGGAGCCTTTACGTTCCTCCGACCATAATTTCGGGAGGGAGGCAGTTGTTCTGCAACTTCACCGAAATATAAATATACTCGGAAATTGCGCAGCTGATAAAAAAATGTTATACGACATAAATTGTTGGAAATTTAATTTTCTACAAAAAAGGTCTCTTAATATTTTGCTATATTTAACATAGTTAACGAGATATTTGCAGATTTATAAAAAACAGGAAATCTACTTTACCGGCTAAACCAGGCCCATTCGATACCTGTGACATATACATTTTTTTCTTAAAATGACCCTAAGAACACAAATTTAACCTCTAAACAAGGGGCCACGGAAATCGTAATCTCCCCGAATCGTTTTTATTAAAAATTCTTTCACAAACTTATATTTTAAAAAATGTTTATGTGGTCCAAATTCGGCAACTCTCCCCTATAGATTTAATTTTCTACAAAAAAGATCTCTCAATATTTTGCTATATTTAACACAGTTAACGAGATATTTGCAGATTTATAAAAAACAGGAAATCTACTTTACCGGCTAAACCAGGCCCATTCGATACCTGTGACATATACATTTTTTTCTTAAAATGACCCCAAGAACACAAATTTCACGTCTAAACAAGGTGCCACGGAAATCGTAATCTCCCCGAAAAGTTTACTAACAAATTACTCCTGAAAATATATTGATAATTTCAATATTTGTAAAAGAAAGAATTAGAAACCAGTCATTTCGACTGGTCCGGTAGTTCTAGTGTTAAACGGAGACATTTTTGACTGACATGAGCGTACGTGTTAACATGAAAATGGCGTCCCTGACTCACAGACAAGAAAAGGTTCCCTGACTCGAGCGAAACGGGGTTGCCGCAGGTCGTCTATAGTTTGTAACGTGGGGGAACACGTGGAGTTTTCCCGGAAACAACCGGGAATGGGGAACACATGGGGATGACGAAACTGAAGATACCTGCTGCCGGGTTAGTCCGAAAATAACCGTGGATTTTCAGGATCCTGGTGTTAGGTATAGAATTTACGGCCCTCAGAACTGACCTTTCCCTCCATCGGTTTTGGAGACGGGGCATGGTATTTTTAAAGGCGATCGTTACTAACGCTAGAACTACCGAGCGCTAAACGCGACTAGTGTATATTACATTCTAATAACGACAAGAATGCATTTATTCAACTTCCGTACAACTTTTGTTTAAATATGTAGTCTAATAGAGAATTTGACTAAAACATTACTCCGTAAAACATTTTTATAATTTCAATATTTGTAAAAGAAAAATTTAGAAACCAGTCATTTCGACTTGTCCGGTAGTTCTAGTGCTAATACTGCAGACACCAGCGAGGACACACAAATAGTTACGGAAACGAAATGTGAAACCGAGTAAAAGAGTGTAGGTTCAAATGGTAATAATATAATTTAATTATATTAATTAATTAATTATATATTACTAAAATAATATAATTTTTCAGACGCAATATTCCCTTGATAATGATCCACACCTGGATCGAAACGTTGGGTATTAATTAAATAGCAAATTTGTTGTTGAATTTCAAAAAGATCGATCCTTGCGCCGATAACATCTTCTCTAACATAATTCAAAATTCGATCGATAGAAATCACAATTATTAAAATGGTAAATTCGATGTTAATGTTACAGTGATTTTCACGTCTCATTTTTATAAATCACAGGTTGGCTAAATAAAATCTGACAAATATAACATTTTAGGTGCAGGCATTGTTAACCTGTTAACGAGTGTATTAACGATTATTCTGTCTCTGTCATTCGCTTTAAAGAAAATTAAGAACTTCAATCAGCGCCCGCTCTAGTGGTTACGTAGCCCCGGACAAAAACACAAATTGCCGCTATTGCTTAATATTCAGAATATATATATATATATTTTTTAAATAAAGCCAAGATGGTGCCCCTAAATTTTGACCCCCCGGACAAATGTCCAAGTTGCCCGCCCCTACAGCGGGCTCTCCTTCAATCGTTAACGCACAACCTACTCTTCTGCTCGACTCGACGCCATCTTCAAGTCAGGATAACATTAGGAAGAAAAGTCTCCATATGTCATTTAAAACAGAATAACTTTTTAAAAATTGGTTCAAACGACTTGAGGTTTTTTAACCCTTTGTCTACCGTAAAAAAAACTTTCACTATGCGATAGAAAATTTATACCACAAAACGTAGTAAATATAACAAAAAACTTTTAGCTTTAAATAATAAAAAATAAGAAAAGTAACAAAGTCATGCAACGACAAGGTCCCGAGAATTTAAAATGTTTAAATAACCGCAGTATCTGTACAGTCGGGTCCAATGGACCCGCTTGGTAGACAGAGGGTTAATATGTCAGAAAGATTAGTTTATCAGTGAATGTATAAACAAATTTTCAAGAAAATCGCATTCGATCGTAATCGCGAGGAAAACAGTAGGGGTTGTTTTTCAAGATTTGTATCGGTTATTAACAGACAGCGG
The DNA here is from genome assembly GCA_913789915.3 of Sphecodes monilicornis. Taxonomy (NCBI): domain Eukaryota; kingdom Metazoa; phylum Arthropoda; class Insecta; order Hymenoptera; family Halictidae; genus Sphecodes; species Sphecodes monilicornis. The sequence continues at coordinate 3,207,218 of OU565300.1, forward strand.
GTTTTATGTATTTATGACAAAAATGGGTCGGTGCAATTTAAAACAGTGGGAACATTAGAAGAATTTAAAACAGTGGGAACATTAGAAGAATATAAAAATTGTATTATAGTATAGTTATGTATGATATTTTAGTTATATCATTTTCAACCTGTTAAATATATTAAGATAGAGAATAAATTTCTATTTCACTCTAGTTTGTTGCAATTTAGGCAAAACAATTTTATTTTGCATAAATATTCGGTGACTAGTTATTACATACTGAAAAGAGTGCGAGAGGTTAGTTGGGGGCAGTATTGCCAGCCTAAATTTTTGAAAGTCAAAGTACTGTACTCAGGAAGAAATAACAAACAATGGACATTAAACGAGATACTTTGTTGTTACACGAAAATAGTCCACATTAAATTGAAGATGAATTTACTTTGGCAAATATCATGGTTCCTAGTGTTATTTTTATTTTACTCTTATTAGCAAACAATATTTGAAATACAATATGTATAATAATATTTTGCTTTTGCATTAGATAGTTCAAATAGAAATATTTTATTCGCTAAATACTGCTTCTTATTTCATAATATGTTACTTAAGCCGAATATCGTCTAGTATTTCAAATATTATTCGAAATGTTTCTTTTTATAATTTATCTCACCTCTGATTGACTATCGTAATTAAAATATTATATGTGGAGGACAATACGGTTAACTATTATTGAGAATTTTCATGACTTTTGGTTTTTGTAATTAAACGGTCCTCAAAAACGGATTCCTCAGCTCCTACGTAAGTTAAGTATTTAATTCGGAATGATTAATACAATTTTTAACGAATATTACTGAATAAACGTTTCATGGGTTTGTTCGTTTGTCACATTTAACGATTTAAATTCACGGGCTAATGAACGTTATATCAGCCATTCCCATCTTAGAACAAGATTTATGCGTAACGGTGTTCCGCCATTTTTCTTTCTGCAGGTCAGAAGAACTGTGGCTGGTAAATGCTTTTTTCCGAGCGACCGTGAATCGGTCGTCGTCGACGTTCAGGGTAGAAAAATATAGTGTTTCGTCAAAGAAAGTGAAAGTGACCGTGAAGCCGTTGCCTAGTTGCTATGCCTTCATTCATAAAAGAAACTTACGGATCCTAAATCGAAATCTTTCGTCGATCCTCGACGATCTTACGGAAGTCGGATTACAATGATTACATGGTTCTACAAAATTAAAACTTTTTTCATATTTTGCAATATCCACTGGATGATTCTTCTAGAGTTTCTTATTCTAAAATCAAATCCGGAATCAGAATTGCTCTATCACGCATCTATCACTATATTTAATACCCCTTTAATAATATTGGTATCTAATTTATATCTATTTACTTTACTCATTCTTATTAACACTAGAAAGACTGAAACTTAGTATATACCTGTATTGCCCAAAAGCAGTCAAAATGACTGCATTGTGAAAGAATAACTAATGTGTAAAGAAGTTTGTTTAAAATTAATTTTTAATATTTTTTATACCGATGACATGGCATATTGTAACACTTGTAACAGAGCCAGTTTCCTGTAATATACAATTTATAATAGTTCAAGGTAATTTTGAGTAACAATTTAACCCACCCATTCAGATCCAGTAATTCTTAGTTGACCGTTCCCACATGATACAATCTTACCGCTCGGGTTGTATTAATTAATTTATAATATTAAAGTTACGAGGCCGTTATTAACATATCCCAGGAGCCACCTGATCACGTATCCTGCAGCTCCCCGATTTCGCATCGGGTTCGTCTGTACTTTTATTCAACCTCCTAGCAGTTCCCCGATTTCGCATTGGGTTCGTCTGCGCGTCTTCCAACCTCCTAGCAGCTCCCCGATATCGCATCGGGTTCATCTGCGCGTCTACCTCCTAGTGGCTCTCTAATTTCGCATCGGGTTCGTCCACGAAGTCTCTCAAATATCCTGCAACTCCCCGATTTCGCATCGGGTTCGTCTGTACTTTTATTCAACCTCCTAGCAGTTTCCAGATTTCGCATTGGGTTCGTCTGCGCGTCTTCCAACATCCTAGCAGCTCCCCGATATCGCATCGGGTTCATCTGCGCGTCTACCTCCTAGTGGCTCTCCAATTTCGCATCGGGTTCGTCCACGAAGTCTCTCAAATATCCTGCAACTCCCCGATTTCGCATCGGGTTCGTCCACGAAGTCTCCCAAATATCCTGCAACTCCCCGATTTCGCATCGGGTTTATCTGCGCGTCTACCTCCTAGTGGCTCCCGATTTCGCATTGGGTTCGTCCACGAAGTCTCCCAAATATCCTGCAACTCCCCGATTTCGCATCGGGTTCGTCTGTACTTTTATTCAACCTCCTAGCAGTTCCCCGATTTCGCACCGGGTTTATCTGCGCGTCTACCTCCTAGTGGCTCTCCAATTTCGCATCGGGTTCGTCCACAAAGTCTCTCAAATATCCCGCAGCTCCCCGATTTCGCATCGGGTTCGTCCACGAAGTCTCCCAAATATCCTGCAACTCCCCGATTTCGCATCGGGTTTATCTGCGCGTCTACCTCCTAGTGGCTCCCGATTTCGCATTGGGTTCGTCCACGAAGTCTCCCAAATATCCTGCAACTCCCCGATTTCGCATCGGGTTCGTCTGTACTTTTATTCAACCTCCTAGCAGTTCCCCGATTTCGCACCGGGTTTATCTGCGCGTCTACCTCCTAGTGGCTCTCCAATTTCGCATCGGGTTCGTCCACGAAGTCTCTCAAATATCCCGCAGCTCCCCGATTTCGCATCGGGTTCGTCCACGAAGTCTCTCAAATATCCTGCAGCTCCCCGATTTCGCATCGGGTTCGTCCATGAAGTCTCTCAAATATCCTGCAGCTCCCCGATTTCGCATTTGGTTCGTCTGTACTTTTATTCAACCTCCTAGCACTTCCCCGATTTCGCATTGGGTTCGTCTGCGCGTCTTCCAACCTCCTAGCAGCTCCCCGATTTCGCATCGGGTTTATCTGCGCGTCTACCTCCTAGTGGCTCCCCAATTTCGCATCGGGTTCGTCCGTGCACCTTACTAACAATTAAAAACTATATTCCTATTTAAACCATAACAATATCCCCTATTTAAATTGTATTTGAGTTAGATTAATCTGTTAAAGATAATAAGCTTGACTTAAGCAAATATATTGAAAATATTTTCAAGATATTTTAGAATGAGAAACACTATAAACTTGACTAGTAATTAACTTAAAATAAGTAAAGGTTCAAAGAGTTGTACATACGTAATTGCTAAATGTTATTAGAAAAAAGGTCGCGGACATGCAAATTCGTCCGACAAATTGCTGGGAACTTCTCCGTGTTTGCACCAGCTATCTCCGGCGGGCGTGATCTTTAATTAGTAATCAACGGCGGTAATTAATTGTTGCATCAATTATCTTCTGCGCGCAAGTTCAATGAATGATGGAGACGCCGACAATATTTCTCACGTTGTCAGACATTTAATCGCAGTGAATTGAGAAAAAATTGAACTCAGAAGACGCAGAAGAGACGTTAACACTAGATTTACGAAGCACTAAAATTGATTTTTATTGTAATATGTACACAAAAAGATAAATATATTTAATAATTCCTCACGAATGCCTCCTTACACTCTTAACCCTTAACACTCGAGTGGTGACTCTGAGGCACCACTAAAAATTACTATACCATTATTCAAAATATTGTTTACATTATTAAATTGATATTCAATAAATTCGTTACTAAACATTTAAGTATTCTAAGAAGTATTATATCAGTTCCATTTCTTCAAAATAATAAAAATCATATAGAATGGAAATATTCTTGATCGAAAAAAAAAGTTTGATTATGGAGTTAAAATACTTCGGAGCGCAAAAGGTTAATAATCGTAAATTAAAAATTTTTGAATCCGTCATTTTGACGGGCCCCGTAAATCTAGTGTTAACAGTGGTTTGACTATCGAATGCGTCGACAAAATTGAGAGTAATTTGGTGCGGAATTAATTTACAAAAAGTAATACGATTTCTAAATATAGTCTACCTATGCGAAGTCCTCTACGCAACTTCTTGGAACAATTTACAAAATATGCAAGCGGTGTACGCCCACACGAGGCTGTGCACGCTCACGAACGGCCTTCAAAATTGCGAAATGGCTTCAAGCGGAAACTGAAAGCGACCCGCGCAATCTCGAGTCTCCTTAGAGCGGTTCGAAACACTCGGACTATCATAACTTCGTTCGCTGGTCGAAACTGAACCACTTTCATCGGCAATACTCTCAGTTTGCAATTTGTTACACAATGCAATTTGTCTTTTTCTTTTTGAAATTATTCCAACACGTGCATTATCAGCGTGACCATTTTTCATAACAACGGATTTTACGCATTTACGACGAAAATGGCTGCGCACAATTTAAATCAGTTGTGATATTCAAAAGATTTATAAGGACATCAGTGTATTAGTTTCAGCTTAATAAGATTATTAAAAGAACAATATATTTTTTATTTGGCTCCAGTGTCTTGCAATCAATGCAAACATTTTTGCATAAAGATCCGCAGTCTATTGATAACATATAAGAAAATTGAATTAATTCTGAATCAATACGACAGGTATTGAAAAATTTAAGAATCCTAAGATTTATTACAACAGTTAGAGGACGAAAATTGCGAAAAACTACAATGTTTACCATCTTCAGACGTTTGCAGCACGTTGCAACGTTTGACCGATTTTGATGAAATTTTCAAAATGTGTATAATTGATACAGATCTCAGAAACGTATTTTTTAAATTTTCAATATAAGCCTACATCGATAAAAGTTGTAAAACACAACTCTTAGTATTTTCAGTGCAATTTCGACCAATTGTAATCTTTGTAAACTAATTGTTCTAACTTTTCAAAAATATCCAAGTCGTAGGGACCGGTATTAAAAAATTATCGTCTTTTTAAGGGTGTCCGAGTATTTATGAGGGTCACTGTATGTATATTTGTGAACAGGAATATTATTTGAGGTGGAGTCAACAGGAACTCGCATAAATGAAAACTCCAACACGCACTCTTGAGGTACAAGCCTTTGTAGACTCGATACTTTCAATCACAGTCTATCATTCGAGTGAAGTGATACCGATCTAGACTCTCTAAATACCCATATTAGAATCTAAAAAGGAAAAGGACTGACTCGTTATCTATTAATTGTGAAAGTCTTCTAATACTTTCGAATACAATAGCACAAATTAACGTTCGGAGAATTAATTTATACGAGTGCAGCAGGGATTACGAAACGGTGGATTGTGAAGCAATCGTAACACAAAGTTGTACGAAGTAAAATTACCATCGAATAATATCTTGTAAATTATCCAAAAGAATGTCATTTTAATTATATTCATTCAAACAGTTTCTTACTGTCCTTAAATAAAGAGATTTAATGCCAATTTGTATTTGAATTTAATGGCGATACTTCATAAAATTAATAGGAGGGTTCGTTAAAAGCGTGAAATGACCAGATTGTCTCGCAAATGGCGCGGAAGGTACGATCGAAAAGCAGATATAAAACGAACAGCAATTCACAATCCATTAGAACCACCACGACGCTGCAACTTTTCCTGACGGGGAAATCATTTCACTTGCATGCTTCGTGTTGCCCAGTTTGCTCGAACAAGACCAAACTTCTATGGAACTCGTTAAATCATGTTTATCACGTTACCAACTGACAGAATAAATTACTGGAAAGTAATGTTTTCTAAGCCTGCTCGTACAAAATAATCGTAAACCGAAGATTATAATTTTGAATTAGCCGACAGTCAATCACAATTCCGAACAATCAACCGCATCGTAAAACAGCATTCTCATCTACGAATCATTTTCTTCAGACTACAGTGATTTCTTTGAACTCGAGCAACACTTAAAAATCAATATTCATAACAAATATTTTTTCCCAACGTTTCCTTACGTTATTTTCTGGGAACTAGATCAGTGAATTGCAGAACCGGAAATCCACATAATCATACTCGACTGAAATGTATCTAACCTCGAAGAACATCAGAACTTGATCAGGGTTCGACACATTTTATTTGAAATAAAATAACAAATTGCTATTTGCAATAAATTATGAATTATTACAAATACTATATAATTATTATTTTACAGATAAGTTAATAAATTTATTTTCATTTGGCGTTTAAATCGAATATATTATTTTCAAATAAAATTTTATTTCATTGTTCAAATAAAATAATAAATAACTCCACTCCAAGAAGGGGTTATTGAAGTAACTACATTAATTATTAAGATGTGCTAATTTTTATAGTGTAATTATTAAAGTTTAGCTGCATTCGCTTTTAGAATTGTTTTTATTAGTACACGAAATAAACAGAATGTTGGAAAGCACGAATTATTTGATCAAACGAAAAATTATTTGTCTGTCGTTTGAAATTCAGAATATGTAATAATTTTGAAAAAATGTTTTGGCTCGTCAAATAAACTACCATGATTATTTCAAATGATATGTAGCCATATAGAATAATAAATTATTTCAACTATATAGTATTTTATTGTTTCCCCTCGGGGTTGCAATGCTCATCCATCACTCCTCTCTTACCTCTACATCTTCTTCCTTATCCTATCCCTATCCTAACCTTGATTTCTAACTTAAACTAACTTATCTAAACTAGCTATCTACCTTATCTAAATGCTTACAATTAATTATATCTAAAACTTAAACACTAGTGCTAAAACGATAGAGAGAGAGAGAGAGAGAGAGAGAGAGAGAGAGAGAGAGAGAGAGAGAGAGATCTACGTACAGAAAAAAACTTACAACTACTTAAAAACTACTCCTTATTCCGTACTCTAATTGTGGACCCCCCCCCCTCCTTCCGGTCGCTCCTCAGACATCTCAGCCCCTTCCAACTTCATTCTTTCCCCCATTTTCCTACTCACCTGACATTATTTAAACTATTATTTTCTAAATAATTTATGTCGATAATCCTCAAGCCTGGTACGAGGTACCTAGACTTATTCTCCTACTGGAAGGTGTGTGCACTTTTTGGAGTCAGTGTCTGATCGCGAAATCTCTTCCGTCGAATAAACTAACATGATTATTTCAAAAGTTTCAACTATTATTTTTTAAATAATTTATGTCGATAATCCCCAAGCCTGGTACGAGGTACCTAGACTTATTCTTCTACTGGAAAGTGTGTGCACTTTTTGGAGTCGGTGTCTGATCGCGAAATCTCTTCCGTCGAATAAACTAACATGATTATTTCAAAAGTTTCAACTATTATTTTTTAAATAATTTATGTCGATAATCCCCAAGCCTGGTACGAGGTACCTACACTTATTCTTCTACTGGAAAGTGTGTGCACGTTTTGGAGTCATTGTCTGATCGCGAAATCTCTTCCATCAAATAAACTAACATGATTATTTCAAATGGTTCAACTATTATTTTATGAATAATTTATGTCGATAATCCCCAAGCCTGGTACGAGGTACCTAGACTTATTCTTCTACTGGAAAGTGTGTGCACTTTTTGGAGTCGGTGTCTGAGCACGAGATCTCTTTCCTCTGGATCGGCGTGGTGCGCGTAAGACCTCCATTGTTCGGTCGTTGTAGAGATCCGATTGTCAGTGGGAGAGACTGGATTCCCTGTCCAGTGGAACGAAACTGTAACGCCAGCTCGGTTGCCGGACTGCATACCGATCGGACATTGGCAGCGGCAAGTGAAAGTGTCGCCCGGTTCAGCTGGTCATATGCTTAAACGCGCAACAGTCGCGTGTAAGTATGTACACAGACTCGGGGCCGCTTATTAGAAATCCGCCATGCTGATCGGCCCATACTGGGCTAACCCGATCGCTATTGACACCGGCCGTGCGTATTTCTGTTCCTGTTCTCGCGTTCCACTGGATCGTGTGTCCATACGCAATATCCAAGAAAAATGGACACCTCGGTTCGCGAAAATTTCCGCCACGCTTCGCCCGTAAAAGTACGAAGACACACGCGCAAACACGGGTTTCTTTCTTGCTTCCATGCATGCTACAGTTAATCCTCTTATAACCACGGACTTAAGGACCGTGCATTATGCTGCGGGGGTGAGGCGAAAGACGGAAGGGGTATCCTTAGACCATGTATACTTATATGTAGACCCGGCATAGGTATAATGTGTGCATTGAATGCAATGTTCCAAGATTAAAGAGTATCTGGTGGCGTCTTAGATGATTCAAAATGGTGGATAGCGCATGAGACGATGCACGTATTGCGGTAGAAGCGTCACCAGTAACAAAGAGAGAAGAGCAGCTACGCATATAAAAGCGAGATAAACGATTATATTTGTTCAGGTATTTCTTAAAAATTTAGAAAAATGGTGCACACTTGTTGCATAAAAAATTGTAGAGAACGACGAAAAAATATTGTAGAGTACAAGTTATAATTATTGTAATATACGTTTATATTATATAGGTAATATGATAGTAGATAATGATATGATAAGAAATAGGTTAACTAAAACTATTTTATTTTGTAATCAGTAATTAGGAATAAGTTTGTATTGTATTGTGAATTTGTATTGTATCATAAGTTTGTATTGTATTATATGAATAAAATTGTATTACAACTATTACCCGTTAATAAATATTATTGATATTATTATTGTTGTTTTATATTACCTTGCGTACATTATATATAATATTATGTATTGTATATAGAGTTGAACAAAATTTATATCTAAATAAAAATTTTGAATAACGAATGAAGATAAAGTATCTTTTATTCGCGAATCGTTATTTGAATAATTATTTATCTAAATAATGCCCAACTCTGATTGTATTCGACATATACATGTACCTATATTGTTCTTACTAGTATTTTTTTAAATAAAGTTGTGAGGAAATAAATACAGATTTCATATTATCAACTTCCACATTAAAATTTATCTTTTTCCCAATTATAATCAACAAAATGAGTTAGGCATATTTAAAATAACTAGAGCAAAGTAAGAATGAACGAATAATAAAATAAATGTATGTATATTACAGTTACAGTTTCCATAAATATCTATACAGAATCAGATGCGATGACGATTCCCCTTTCTCATCTAGCACTTTACCACCGAGGTACTGCGATTTCTCAGCAGACTATAGCACTTGGCCTCCTACGTCATCTTTTAATCTTGGAACATAGGTATCTAACGTTATCTAAAGCCGGGTCTATAAGTATATATGGTCTAAGGGGGTATCAACTTGTCGGCCATCTTGGATGGCAAACACTGTGGTGCGCTATTGTAAATACGTTCTTCTTTTTTCTTTCCTCCTTCTTTCTTCTTCTCCTTCCCATTTTATACTTACTATTGTTATCCTCTTTATAAGTCTAGCTTTAAGTAATCCTAAGTTAGTTTTAAGATAAACACAACCAAAGACTGACACGGGTTGTTTTTAAATAAAAATCATATTTCTTTTTTCCCCCACTCGAACCCCTCATAGCTTTTAAGCGGTACTTAATAAAATCTTGCACCATATCCCAACGCTATCTACAGGCAACTTTAAATACTAGTTGCACGAATTTGCAATGCAATCATGCGGGAAATAGATACACATAATTTATTTATAAATTTATATTGGAGCCGAATATATATATATATGTATATATATGTATATATGTATATATATGTATATATATGTATAAATATATATATATGTATATATATATATTTATACATATATATACATATATATATATATATATATATATATATATATATATATATATATATATATATATACACAGATATATATACAAATACATTTGTTATGCATTCATTTTTCAGAATCAAATCATATCAACGTTCCCGCAACGTTATATAGATGGCAACACTAGTTTTGCCATCCAACATGGCCGCAGTCTACCATCCCTCCCCGCTCGCGGCACGACCCCTCTCACCCATAAACCCACTTTATGCTCAGTCCTTTAAGTCCGTGGTATCAACTTGTCGGCCATCTTGGATGGCAAACACTGTGGTGCGCTCTATAGGCAGTGTTGGGATATGGTGCAAGATTTCACGCGCATGCGCGGCGATTTCAGCCTCAGTAAAGCAAGATTCTTGATAAAATGGGGTACCTTGAGCACCCAGCAGAATTTTTGGATTGAAAACTCATGAGAGTAAACGATGACATTAGTAAAACTTGAAAATTTATAATCACCCGATAACCTCAAGAACGGCCGGCGCCAAGCGAAGAAATTTTTACGAGACGTGCGGACGGCAAAGTGTTAAGTTGTTAAGTGCAATAAACACGTTGCACAAACGCAACGGCTAGTGTCTTACTTTTCCGTTTCCAGTGTGACAGAAAAATAGAACAGATTGCAAAATGGCTGTTGGGGCGCGCATAACTTAAGACACAATGTAACCTCGACGATTTGTATCGTGTGATAAATTAATATTCCCAAGCGAGCGATATCTTCTTGGACATCCTGACGGATCGCATTATGGTCATTAATCTTCCCGACAGTTCTAGCTCGAGCTAAACATCGATATAAATATCGCTGTAAAAATCATTGCGGACGTAGGAGGCGACCTGTTACATATTCACACGCGAGTCAAGAAAGATGACACTCGGTCATGGCATCTGAGCAACTGGGCGTTCACGTTTGTTGAACTCGTGACATCGATGCGCGACCCGTTCAAGAAATAAGTGCATGCGGGCGATTACTGTTACGCGTCGCGCCACACCACAGTGGTCGATAAGTATGAAAATTGGGACAAAAAATAAGAGATAAACATTATTTTAAAAGTTGAAACTGAAGGGATCCATTGCAGAAAGAAGCTGCGCACCAGAATATTAACCCTTAGCACTCGAGTGGCGACTCTCCGGCGCCATTAAAAATTGCTATGTTATTATTCGAAACATTTGTTACATTATTAAATTTATTTAAACTTAGTAAAGTACTAAACATTTAAGTACTGTATGAATAAATTTCATCAGTTTCATATCGATAAAATCATATAGAATGGAAATATCTACGTCGAAAGAAAAGTTTAGTTATCGAATTAAAATAGTTCCGAGTGCAAAGGGTTAAAAAACGGGAGTTTTTAATCATTCCAACAACAATGTGATTGAAACTCATAATATGACTTTTGTCTGGAATTCCCATCGACTCACGACGTCGTTGCGTCTTCGCGGATGGGAATGATTTTTCCGAGCCAGCGAAAACGAATGGGCGTGGACTTTTCGCGCGAATATATGCATTAATGTATGACCCGTTTGCCGGTGATTGGAAAATCCTCGGTTAATTACCGCACGTACAAGGAAATCGAGGTATTTGCGCGCACTTTCGACTCGTCTCGGCTGTCTCTCGTGTTCCCCACTCGACTGCCAGGAATTCAGAATGACTTATGCTCAGAGAAAGCTTCGCTCAACCTTTAAAGGAATCTTAGCCGCATCGTCAAGGACGGTTCCATCGATGTAACCGCGACAATTCTATAACGAAAATGTATAATTTAATTAATGCGTTCGATTCGTTGATTACGCCTTGCCGAAAAATCCTGAATATCTGTTTTCCCTTCTTATTGGAATTTCGAAATTTCTTTTTCGCAAGCTGTGAATACGTTTAGATGTCACAGTCGGTGTAAAAAGTATTCGTACACCTTACAGAAACTATTAACTTTCATAAAATTGGACCAGACGACCAGTTTTTTTTTCGAGATGTTAGGAGGACTGGTTGACACGATGAAGGTCACGACGAAGGTCACGATTTTTAATTTTTTTGTTTGAGCCTGTAATGAAAATTTAAAATATGCCTTTTACAGACCTAAGTTTTTTTTGAGATGTTAGGAGGACTGGTTGACACGATGAAGGTCACGACAAAGGTCACGATTTTTAACTTTTTTGTTTGAGCCTGTAATGAAAATTTAAAATATGCCTTTTGCAGGCCTAAGTTTTTTTTGAGATGTTAGGTGGACTGGTTGACACAACGAAGGTCACGATTTTTAACTTTTTTGTTTGAGCCTGTAATGAAAATTTAAAATATGCCTTTTGCAGATCTAAGTGTTTTTTTTTAAGATGTTAGGAGGACTGTTTGACACGATGAAGGTCACGATGAAGGTCACGATTTTTAACTTTTTTGTTTGAGCCTGTAATGAAAATTTAAAATATGCCTTTTGCAGGCCTAAGTTTTTTTTGAGATGTTAGGAGGACTGGTTGACAAGATGAAGGTCACGACGAAGGTCACGACGAAAGTCACGATTTTTAACTTTTTTGTTTGAGTCTGTAATGAAAATTTAAAATATGCCTTTTGCAGGCCTAAGTTTTTTTTGAGATGTTAGGAGGACTGGTTGACAAGATGAAGGTCACGACGAAGGTCACGACGAAAGTCACGATTTTTAACTTTTTTGTTTGAGTCTGTAATGAAAATTTAAAATATGCCTTTTGCAGGCCTAAGTTTTTTTTGAGATGTTAGGAGGACTGGTTGACAAGATGAAGGTCACGACGAAGGTCACGACGAAAGTCACGATTTTTAACTTTTTTGTTTGAGCTTGTAATGAAAATTTAAAATATGCGTTTTGCAGACCTAAGTAAATTATACAGGTCTCGTTACACGGTGACCTTAAATAACTCGTAAATTATTTGATGCACAATTATTTGGTGCCATTTTAAAAAGCGCCATTTTTATTTTCTCCTGCGACTCTTATCAATTGCAATTTTGTTCAAAGTCTGTTTTGCAACGCGTTTAGAAAATCGATGCTTCTTACTACTCAAAAGAAAGTCAAGTGATTTGGTGCAATTTTAAACAAATTATTCGCTGATTAACAGTTTCATCAGTTTTTCTATGTCGCAGAAAAGTACGGTATCATTGTGAAATCGATGCCAGTGGGGTGATCCAGAGGAGAAGCCCACAATTAATCAAACAGCAGCCGGACATATCGCGAGGAAAGTTGGACATCGTTCTAATGATGTTTCCATGGCACCATCAAGGCCATTATCATCGACCGTCCAGCAGAATGGTTCACTTAACTCCACTAATTCCCGCGGCAATGATTACTTGAACAATCAACGACATTCTCAGTTGTTCGGCGAAGCAGCCGTACATGTTAAAGAAGAGAGCAAACTTACCGAAGAGCATCGATTAACGTAATTGCCACGACTACAGCGCTTATGCTTATCAGATTCTACTCAACCAATGTTCGCAAAAAACACATACTTCGATATTCGATCGTCTTGCGTCGCGGATTAATTTGGTTCTAAAACAAATAATAGAGCAAATGCATGCAATGTTTAATAACGGGTAATATGGAACACCGCCGAGATCTCTTGTAAAATATACGAGACCGTCGCATAATAAAATATTTTTGAAAGTCCACTATGAAAGAGAAAGTTGCACTTACTATTGCAATCACCCTTAGCTGTACAAATTAATAATCGGCCCTAACATTAAATTAGCTGTTGCATTTATTTAAGTGGAACCTTTTCGCTTAAAGTGTGGGGCTGCATATTACGAACTAATTAGAACAATAGAATTTCAAATTCAAGCAGTATAACCTCAAAAAATTCGCTACGTGTTTGGAAAATACAATGTCGAATGTTGAAACGCATATTAGTGCGCATTCTAATTAAAGAAAGGGGATATTATTCCGAAAGGCACCGGTGGCCGATCGGTATGAAATTTGGAGCATGTGATGAGGAATGTAATGGGACCCCAAATATAAAATTTTAACTTCGGAATTCACGCGTTTAAAAGATACAGATACTTTAGTGGAAGCCGCTTAATCAGTGTGATCGTTTGCTGCGGACATGTCATCGCATTGTCTCACAAATTTGTTTAAATAGAAAGTCGGCTATTGTTTAGAGGGATGGGCTGCCGCCCCCAAAAACCTTCCCGGCCAAGGAACCTAACCCAGACCAACTCCGATTAGTCTTTCAGCAAGCACCACGATACGACCCGAACTGTCACACATTTCCCTAAGCATCGCGTTTCCAACGGAAAAAACATAAACAGATCACACCACACCATCACTCATGATAGACATATGCGTATATATCCCTCAAGCATTCTTACATTGTTGCTGAATATACAGTATTTCATCGATAATTGTCCACAACACGGGTCTGCGGAAGGACAATTATGCCGGAGACATTTGGGACAAATACCGGTGAAATGCTGGGAAGTAATTTGTTCACCCCAATATTATGTTCATCATTACAGTATTTCATCGATAATTATCCACAACACGGGTCTGCACAGGGACAATTATGCGCGAGGGATATCATTTCAGAGAAATGTAAACATACCTAATCCGAATTTCCAACTTCTTTATTATTCATTATTTTTTTATGGGACTTCGGTGACCATATTTGTGGCATTTTTCTAATAAAAATCATACCAAATATCATCGGAATTATGTCATATTTGGTATGATTTTTATTAGAAAAATGCCACTGATATGGTCATCGAAGTCCCATAAAAAAATAATGAATAATAAAGAAGTTGGAAATTCGGATTAGTGTGGTCTCACCGATATACCCGAGCCGCATGGTGTCATATTTCTCGGCGACCGAGACCTCTCGAGTTTCGCGGCCCCTCAAGGGGTTACCCCGCAGTAGTGGGGATATCTCGGGGACAATTATGTGCGAGACATTTGGGAGTATATTTAAATAAAGATGTAATGGTTGCGAGTGATAGACTGAAAAGATAAATGGAAGGAAATAGTGAGAACTCTGATATGAACTCAACCTCAGAGATAAAGTATGGAGAATTATCAGATGATAATTTCGATGTAGGTAATGGAGAATACTTGTTTTATGGTGATAACTACGAAGCTGATAATAATTGGGAGGACGTGTTCAATGTCATTCACGTACCTAAATAGTAGAATACTAAAGGAATTTATACGATATTTGTTCAGGCAGTGAATAGGATTATTATATGTATTATCAACGAATAACTATATATTTAACACAACATATTAAATTACAACCATTCTGAATCACAGCCATACTTTTACCAAACCGCTTCTTCATGCGCATTAATTTCATTTCAACATACAACCAACTTCACTCCATACACTTTTGTTTGGGGATACCACAAGGAATTTATATGATATTTGTTCAGGCAGTGAATGGGATTACTATATGTATTATCAACGAATAACTATATATTTAACACAACATATTAAATTACAACCATTCTGAATCACAGCCATACTTTTACCAAACCGCTTCTTCATGCGCATTAATTTCACTTCAACATACAACCAACTTCACTCCATACACTTTTGTTTGGGGATATCACAGGGAATTTATACGATATTTGTTCAGGCAGTGAATGGGATTAGTATATGTATTATCAAAGAATAACTATATATTTAACACAACATATTAAATTACAACCATTCTGAATCCCAGCCATACTTTTACCAAACCGCTCCTTCATGCGCATTAATTTCACTTCAACATACAACCAACTTCACTCCATACACTTTTGTTTGGGGATATCACAGGGAATTTATACGATATTTGTTCAGGCAGTGAATGGGATTAGTATATGTATTATCAAAGAATAACTATATATTTAACACAACATATTAAATTACAACCATTCTGAATCCCAGCCATACTTTTACCAAACCGCTCCTTCATGCGCATTAATTTCATTTCAACATACAACCAACTTCACTTCATACACTTTTGTTTGGGGATACCACAGATATCTCCATAACATCAAATAAAGTTACAAAAATGGAGGTTATTTATTTATTTGTCTTCTTAAATTAATGAATATTTATCTTTTATAGTAAAAAGTTGTTTTTTACAACCTTTTTGTCTGGGCCTGTATTGAAAATTTAAGAAATGTGTCTCGTAGACTCAAATAAATTATATACATACTGAAAATTTATTTAAAATTGCTTTATGGGTTATAAACGATTAAAAATGCAAGAAATTGCAGTTTTCCACGATTTTCGACATATAACTGCAATTTTGTCCACTTTTAATCGTTTATAACTTATAAACCAATATCAATGAAATTTTCAGCGTGTGTATAATTTATTCGAGTCTATAAGACACATTTTTGAAATTTATATATGTAGTAAATGTTCATGGTAAAAATGCGCATGCGATTAAGCGTCTTCACATTCGCTTCGAATATTACGAAGATCGATCACGATTCACCTCATGAGTTGGAATTTCTACACGGGATAAAAACCTGTTGCGTCTCGTGGTGTATCTGAAGAAATTCTCCTCTTTCCTGATTACTCACTTAGCAGCTTTCCTTTGAGTTTCTACCAACGTGCTGCTCGCTGGACTTTCGAGCCGAGAGCACATCTTTTTGGGGTATAACTTGCGCATTGGCCACCAGTGACAGCCATTTTTGGCTCTCGTAAGCCGATTGTTACCGTTTCTTGTATTTTTCCCGCGAACTAACAGGTTTCTATTTTTCTGAAGCTTTCTCTTTGGGGTTAGAAAATAGTACTTGCACACCTCGCGCTAATAGTCAGTACTTAACAAACGTGTTAGCGCGGCGTCAGTGCTCGAGGAATGACGGTACCGAATTTACAGAAGAATAAATAGTATGTCGGCAATCGATGTTAATTTAGGAAACATGTGGGTAAGTCGTTGCAAAGCGCTGTTTTGTTTAAATCGAGAAACAAGCAAACAAGCAAGTAAGCAAGAAAGGGGAATGCAGGCAAGAAGGCAAGTAGAAAAACGTAGAAGCGCGGAGCGAGCGGGTATATTATAAATAAAGTCTTTGCAATATTAACACTAGGTTTACGGAGCACTAAAAGCGACTATTTTACACTATTGTGTAAAAATAACAAAAATGTGTCTATCTAAATTTTTAGACATTCTTTTTATAATATGTACCCCAAAAAAATTAAAGTATTGAATAATTCCTCATGGATGCATCTTTTCAACCTCGATAATCGTAAATTAAAAATATTACAACCCGCCATTTTGACGGGTCCCGTAAACCTAGTGTTAAAAGAGTACCGAAGGTGCTCTTAAATTAATGCGATAAATTAATTTATAAATAATGCGATAAATTAATTTATCGAAAAGTATATAACTCATACGACCAATTATTTGTGTCTGCACAGTCGTACTTTTGTATTTAGACTTAACTGAAAAGTGATCATGGAGAGCGGGACAAAATGGCGGCGCGCTTGACGCGTTAAGAAAATATTAGGTTGTCCCATAAGTTCGTGCCGCGGATTGAAAAGTATTTTAATGAAAAACCACAGAAATTTTACAGTGACGGTGTAATATCTTTACCAAAAAAGTGGGAAGAGGTTGTAGGGAAGGTGTTTATATCTTTTCGTTGACCTTGAAAATAAGTTTCAAGTATTAACACTTTGCCGTCCGGCGACACCACAGTGGTGTCGCGCACAAAGTATTGCTCAACGGCCGGCGACACCACAGTGGTGTACTGGACGGCATAATGTTAATTGCGCATTATTTAATGCGTTCAGGACATATCAACGTTTCAATACAGAACGCAAGAGTCTCCGGTTTCATGATTTCTTGCCGATCTGAGCGGCACAAGGTAAACATTTTCCGGGACCCTTCTGAAGCTCTTTCGCTAATTTTCGCTATGTTTAATAATTTTGGTTCAGGATGTAAAATACACAATAAACGGATTTTCTTAATTTTTCCTTCAAGTACATCCCTAAAAAGGTGACCCATATATTGGTTTTGCTCAAAATGTGTTAGTATGGATTCTATGGTCATTTTTCTGAGGTGGGCCGATTAGGCACACGCGCCTGATGTCAGGAGGGTCCGAGGCGTTGTTAATTGCGCATTATTTAATGCATTCAGGACATATCGACGTTTCAATACAGAACGCAAGAGTCTCCGATTTCATGATTTTTTATCGAAAGTGTCCGAATCGTGGATAAAAGATCATGTACCTGTTCCCGAGCAAAACTCGAAGGTCGTTACTACATCGCGCGCGTCCCATCATGATTCGATCGACAGACTTTCAGGTCAGCTAAAACAACAACCAGCTAACACTCATTTCCGAAACTAACAAACGAAAACGAAGAAACTGCCATGTATGTTCCAAAAACAAAAAAAGAAGGACAACAAATTTAATGCGCAAGTCTTGTGGAGTTGCGTTACATCTTAAAGATTGTTTTGCTGCATATCATTTAAAAGAGAAAGACTAAGTTATTACCAAAGAAAACGTAAATAAAGAAATATAGAAAACAAATTTTACTTTTATTTACATATGTACATCTTCCAAATTTCATGAAAATATGGGGCAGGATTGAAAACTCATGAGAGCTAACGATGACATTAGTAAAACTTGAAAATTTATAATCACCCGATAACCTCAAGAACGGCCGGCGCCAAGCGAAGAAATTTTTAAAAAGTAAAACAGTTAATTTAAATAGTAAAACAGTAAATGGCACGAGCTTATGGGACTATTTAATAATATTTGAATTTCTAATATTTGAAACGCGTTGCTGTTCTTGTGCTACCGTTTCGCGTCGACTTTTTGGTACCGGTGCAGAGAAGAATGGAGGGAAGTGTCGGTTATTACGAAAAGACTGATCAAAGCCGCAACAAAAGGGAACAAGGCTGCTAATGGTGTCATTCGCAGCTTCCGGTTCGAGAAGAATGTCGTGTTCGAATTTCCCTCCCTTCGACAGTAAATATTGACCAGTCGTCGCTTGGGGAAACGAAGAAGCGAAAGTTGCTGATGAAACGTATGCACCCGCGGGACATTTAACATCAATTTTACGGCAGGCATATAATTGTATTATTTAGCATTTAGCGTGCTTCGAGTCGGTGAAAATTTCAATTTATGATGAAGACGAATTTTTTATTTCCGATCGCGCCGTCGTGTTTTAGTAGGTTGTAGAGAGGACGTTGTCACCTGAATGTGGACAGTCAATTATCCTCTCTAGTTGAGGTGCTACGAGAAATATTTCTTAGCATAGCTTGATTGTTCAAAGGTTTGAACTTACAGTGGGTGTACAAAGTATTCGAACACCATTAAAAATGGAATAACATTTTTAAAATTAGATCAAACGCCTCCAATTATTTTGAGATGTGAGACGCATAAGTTTACTAGGTAGAGTGTAAATAATTTTTTTCTGAAACTTGCTATTGGCCGGAATTGCGACGAAAATAGTAACGATCACAATTTTTAACTTTTTTATCTGTGCCTGTGATAAAAATTTAAAAGACGCATTTTATAGGTCTAAGTAAGTTATGCACATGTACAAAGTTTCATCGAAATCGGTGAACGTTGTTATGAGTTACAAACACATAAAGGTGATTACATAAGGATAAAATTCGAAAATCTGCGACTTTCACCCTTAACACTAGATTGCCAAAGGATGTCATTTTGACTGCTTTTTAATTTCAATTAGAAGAAGAGTCGATCACCAATGATGAAAATGAAAGTGTCATCAATATGCTCAGGAAATGTAAATTTTTTTTCTTGTTAATATTTACTAATAACTTGTTATATAACTGTAAATAATGTAAAAAATATTAAAAATTAATTTTAAACTTTCTTTACACATTAGTTATTCTTTCACAATGCAGTCATTTTGACTGCTTTTGGGCAATATAGGTATATACTAAGTTTCAGTCTTTCTAGTGTTAAACTTGAATCTTTTATTGTTTTTAGCTCATAGCAACATTAACCGACTTTGATGGAAATTTGTGCATGTATATAACTTACGTAGATCTACAAAAGGCGTATTCTAAATTTTCATTGTAGGCAAAGATAAAGAAGTTAAAAATTAAGACGTTTACTTTTTTCTTCACAATTTCGAACAATAGCAATTTTTAGAAAATAATATTTACACATTACCTAGTAAACTAATCCTTCTAACATGTCAAAAGAATTGAAGCCGTTTGTTCTAATTTTAACACTAGGTTTACGGAACACTAAAATTGATTATTTTACATTGCTTTATAAAAATAATAAAATTGTATTTACTTAGAATGCAATTGTAATTCTGCACCACTCTGACTCTGAGGCATCACTAAATGTTGCTGTACTATTATTCAAAATATTGTTTACATTACTAAATTTGTATTTAACAACGAAACCTACCGACTATTAAAAATGACTAGGACGTGCTGCCTGGCACATCGAATTTATTTCGATTTTGTGCGATTTTTATAACTTCAACAATTGGAAAATAAAACTACTTAACACTAGGTTTACGGAGCACTAAAGACCATAAGGGAATAATTATCTAACTTACCAATCGTGTAAAGGTCAACGTTCGTACGAGAAATCGTTTGATAATGTATAGTGTAGACTGTTTATTCGAACAAATTGAAATGTTTGCTGTAATCGGCAACGTGAAACGCAAAACGATGATCCTTTAACACTGAACCTACCGAACCTTAAAAGATACTGGTACATGTTGGCTTATAAAAATGATAATATTAAATTTATTTGGAGTTTGTGCAGTTCATATTATAATATCTGCTAAATATATTTATTTAATCATATCCCACGGAAGCGTCTATATAATTTCAATAATTCTCTAATGAAACATCTGGAACCGGTCACTTTGACCAGTGGTGTTAGATTTATGTTCGGAATTATCAAAATTTATGACAGATCGATTATTATTAATGCGAAGGGTTGATATTCCACACTAATATAAGCTAGGTAAACGGATATCATTTATTATTCAACCTAATACATTTGCGTCTCGATATTGTCGACGTCTTTCACCGGCCTGCGCCCAGTGCGAAAATGTAAACGACCTCGTTCTGACCTAAATGTACCCCGAGGAATCCGCGTCCGCGCGAGAAGTCCTGTTACCTTGGTACCGATATGTTAATTCAAAAGTAATAAGGTATTTAGCGAGGCCTCCTTCTCGATCCGGTCTGGAGAGCCAGCCGAACGATGACTCGGTTATGCGAACCAGACGAATTTTAAATGGTGAAAGTCTACTTTGGAATCATTGGACCCAAAAACTTTGTTCTGCAACGATCTTACGGGAGACAGTGCGAGTTCCGAGAGTATCGAGCGCCGTTCACGGAGATTTTATGCGGTGGTTTTGCAATGCAAATGTTAGTAAAATACAATTTTGTAATGGGTAAATATTTTGGAGAAAAATTTATTTTAAATTCTATTTTAACACGTGGACCGCGCCATGTCACCCATGTGTGAGTGACGGAATTATTTATCCATATTTAAAAATTAATTATTGCACTAATTGTTGGAGTGAGTTTAAACCGCGCGCCATTTTAAGTTGACTGTCTTGCATTTTGCTCTTGCGGTCTCCTTCCGGTTTTGTCTCGCGCACTGCAAGCACGTTTGCGCACTGCAAAATATATATTTATGTACAATATAATTGTAATTACATTCTGCCGTTAACTGCAACAATAATCATTGCAACAAATTTGATTAATACATATCTAGAAAATGCAACAAGGTTAGTCTTGCATTTTAACTTTTCAGTAGTTATTTTATTAAATAAATTACTTCGAACTTATGGATCTTTTGAGGTTGTTGCTTTGGCAGGCGAAGCAGCAGTTCTACAATACAAATAAAATACTATTTTAAATGAACAGTAAAATTTCCGCAAATTAAATATTGGGTGTACTACCGAAAAAACCATACCTCCGATTTTTGTCACGCTGATTACGAATATGATAGTGATAATTGGCGCAAATATTATTTTCATAGCGGAAACTACGAAGAAACCATAAAAATCATAGTTTATTCCATTTATTTCAGTAAATAATGGTAATTTTGAAAAATACTTCAAATAAAAGTTGTAGGTCTCATCAAAATAGAAATTTTATGTTGTATTAATTTTTGTCATAAAGACAATAGTTTTTGAGAAAAACGATATTAAATGTTCAAAACTCCATATTTCTTCTATAACGGACGTTTAACTTAATGTTTAAGTTTAGGTTTAGGTTTTGGTTAGGTATTTTTAGAACAAACAGGTTTATTTTTTAGTTTATATGAGGTTGTTTCATTTCTTCTATAACGAACGGTCTTTTAACTTAATGTTTAAGTTTAGGTTTAGGTTAGGTTAGGTAAGGTTAGGTTAGGTTATTCCTTTTAGGGATGAAGCTTCCCGCAGTGGGTGGATCTCGCCATGCGTGAAAAGTTAAAAATCCAATGATACCGAAAACACGTGGTCGAGAGAGGAGCTGTGCTGTATCCCTTTCTAGTATTAACTAATGAAATTAACAATAAAACTTGATTTGTGTTGGATGAGGTATATGGAGTTTTAAACATTTAATATTGGTTTTCTCAAAAACTATTGTCTTTATGACAAAAATCAATACGACATAAAATGTGTATTTCGAGGAGGCCTACAGCTTTTATTTGAAGTATTTTTCAAAATTACCATTATTTACGGAAACAACTACGGAAAAAACTATGATTTTTATGGTTTTTTGAAAATAACATTTGCGCCAATTTTCACTATCATATTCGTAATTAGTTCGTCAAAATACGTAAGAATCCAGAGTATAAAAAAAATCGAAGGTATGGTCGATTCGGAAGTTTATCCAAAACATTTTTATTTTGATAATCTGAAACGCAAAATAATTTAATTTTGCGTAAAACAGTATTTAAAATATCTCTTGACAAGGAAACGGGTAATACTAAAATGCAAGAAGCATTTCCGAAGTAATTTTTCTCGAAAACGAGTCGTCCTATGGAAAAAAATTTCTTCTTTATTTTCGATTTATTTTTTCATGGAGAATCGCTTTTCAAATAAAATTCTCTATTAAATACCATATTAACAGTAATAATAACACTATAAAATACTATTGTAAATGCTATTTTAAAAACTTTTTCTAATAAATATTATATTTTCAATTTACAAAAGTTCACGTATGATTTTAAATAAAATAGACTATTTACTAATTGAAATTACCCAGGTCTGGTTCTAATTAGATGCGAAATAGTCTGTAGCTATGCGAAAATTTATTGAAGTGTTAAAATGCAATAAAGATATGGCCGAAGATTGGTTGCAGAACATTCAATAAAAACTGTATCGAATTTTAATGTGCAAAAATTCGAAAGTAGTGTAACTCGATCGGTGAGATTTTTTGTCATCAACAAATTAAAATATTCTGTACAATTAGTTGAGAAATCGTGAAATATTTCCATCATTCCAGCGTTGGTATTTTTCACCGAAGGAGTAAATAAAAAGGTTGGATTATAATCTTTTTCTCACTTTAATTATAAATGTAGAAAACTTTTAGCAACCTAATCAGATTAGATCGTTGTCGTGGCCGGTGCTTTTTATACCACTGTGAATTTATGTTGGAAGTAGATGCTCTCGTGAATTTGCAATTGAAATGGAATCGCATTCCGAGTTTGTGTGCAGAACATTTTCACGCAACGTTTCGTAATAATAACAGCAACATTGATCGTATGCGTACAGGGAACCCGCGCGCAACGCATTTCGATGTTCACTTTCGCATTCGCTAACGCATTTATGCTTAATAAGGGTGCCCTTTATAATTGATTACGGAGTGCGCGTGATTACGTAACAGACGCGCCCCGTATGGATCGCTTTTTCCCGGACGACGCGTCGCTCGGAAAGCAGCGTGTTCGATGCAACAGGCGTCTACCGAGATTTTACATAACCTAATGACCCATAGTATAACACGTTCGACTATGTCCGCAGATTAGAGTGTCCATTTAATTCTCTGTTGTAAATTAAGAGTTACGACAGCAGAACATGTCACTTACTGTTTTATTAGGAAACCGGGTAGCAACAGCTCTGAATAGGATAATAAAAGTAAAATAATCCTCAATGTTTTAATAAGTTTCGCCATCGTAGACAATTTATTTAACTCTTGCGCAGACAGCCGAGTCGGACACAGTGATGGTATATGGTCTCGGTTTTCTCGCGCATGCGCGACGATTTTAGCGTCAGTAAAGTACAAAGTTGGGCTAAAATAGGGTACCTTAGTCACCCCGCATAGTTTCGCCAATTTTTTTTTTCGATTTTCAAATATGAATTGGCAAGTAGCTCATCCAATACTAGTTGCCATTATGAAATCGAATATATTAACATTAATTTACCGAAATTTTTGAAGTACGGTCGTCTCGTCGTGTCGTATTGCACTTTTCTGTCCGGTTTCCCGCCAATAACAGTTTTCCCCTAATTTCTCCACAAACATAAGACGCACGGTACGTTCCTGCAATTTAGTCGCGCATGCGCGAAAAAACCGAGACCATATACCATCACTGGTCGGACATTAAATGGACGCTCTTTAAAAACTAATAACTTTTTTAAATTTTACCAAGCGACTTGAGTTACTTTTTTTTTTTAGATATTACAAGGATTTCCAAGGTTGTTTATTACAGCTTTTTTCTTTGGACTTGAAAATTTAAAAACTGCATTTGGTAGATACGTGTAAGTCATATAAGTACCTGCAAGTATCTGACAGAAGTATCTGACAAAAAAATGTTTCAGACAAAATTGACTTGTTTTTTCCGGTAGAATCTAAATATGTAACATTTTATAGGGGGTTCCATTTAAAATTACAAAGGTACCTCCCCTCCCCCGTTAAAGGGGAAGGGAGGCCACTTCACGTTTATGTAGTCAGAAAGGCCCTTCAGTTCCATGCAATTTAAGACTAAGAACTTTAAAATCGATGGCATAGTTTTCGAGATATTGAGCTGTTCAGAGTTATGTGGGCCACCCTGTATATTTTGAAAATTTCTTCGAAATCGGTTGATGCCGAAAAGACTGCATCGAAAATCGTGAAAAACTATGATTTCCACCATCTTTAACTGTTTGTAGCTCATTGAATCGTGAGAGGATGTATATACAGTATTTAATCGATAAGTGTCGCCAGATTCTGAACAAGAAGTGTCGCAAAAAGCCCCCACTCCCGCGCGGTATACCGCGTGAGGCGCCGTGAAGGTCAAGCGGCCTCGGTCGCCGAGAAGTTAGTTAGTAATATTTTATTTTAATGTGGTCGCATTAACAGCAAGGTCATTAGCGACCACATGGTTTACAGATTACAATTTGTTAAAGTACGAATAGTATGTATAATAATTTGCAACTGTTTAAAGTTAATATTGGAACTTGGGTGGAAGAAAATAAAATATGCTTATAATAATTTATATATGTCGATGGTTTTAAAGAATGGTTTTGAAGAAGTGTAATATAATACGGGTCGAGTATATCCGTGAGACTTTTCTCGATTAAGTACTGTAAGTGACACAGGTCTACGAAACGTATTTTTCAAACTTCTGTTATGGACCCACGTAAAAAAGTTGTAAAGAACCACATTTAGAATTTTCTCTGTAATTCCGACTAGCTGCACTTTTTCAAAATTCCTGCTTCACGCCATGTCGAAAACTGAGGCCCTCCGTCTAAAGCAAATACATAGATATTAAAAAACATGTTGAAGCTTATCTATTGTGTTTAATAGTACATATAATACATACAAAGCAGAAATTTTTGTAATTTTTCAAATGCAATTGCAATTTTTTACAAATTCAGACGATCATGCCGCCAAGGTGGCGACGCCGACTTCTACGACAATTTGAAAATGCCGCCATTGTGGCGGCACCGATCGCAAAGGGTTAACGTGCAGAAAAGATTTTGAACACATTCCAATTCGTAGGAATTACATAGGGAAATAAAAATGGCACTTTTTTAAACAATTTAACGCTTTTTTAATAATTAGAAGCATTGATTTACTAAATAGCGTGCAGACGAGATTTAAAAAATATTCCAATTTGTAGGAATTACATGCGAAAATAAAAATGGCACATTTTAAAACGTAGACCAAACAACTTGACCTTTCTTTAACAATTAGAAGCATCGATCTACAAAACATTCCAATTCGTAGGAGTTATATGGAAAAATAAAAATGGTACTTTTTTTAAACAGTAGGTCAAACAATGTAACGCTTCTTTAAAAATTAAAAGCATTGATTCACTAAATGGCGTACAAAAATGATTTTGGAAAAATTGCAATTGGTGGGAAGTACATGAAAAAAAATGAAAAAGGTACTTTTTAAAATGTGGACCAGACAATTTAACATTTTAAAATTGCAATTTTTTATAAATTCAGACGATCATGCCGCCAGGGTGGCGACGCCGACTTCTACGACAATTTGAAAATGCCGCCATTGTGGCGGCACCGATCGCAAAGGGTTAACGTGCAGAAAAGATTTTGAACACATTCCAATTCGTAGGGATTACATAGGGAAATAAAAATGGCACTTTTTGAAACAGTGGATCAAACAATTTAACGCTTTTTTAATAATTAGAAGCATTGATTTACTAAATAGCGTGCAGACGAGATTTTAAAAATATTCCAATTTGTAGGAATTACATGCGAAAATAAAAATGGCACTTTTTAAAGCGTGGACCAAACAATTTAACGCTTTTTTAATAATTAGAAGCATTGGTTTACTAAGTGGCGTGCATAAAATATTTTAGAAAAATTGCAATTGATAGGAATTACGTAAAAAAAAACGTAAAAATGAAACTGGCAAAACGAGATTTTAAAAATATTCCAATTTGTAGGATTTACATGGGAAAATAAAAATGGCACTTTTTTAAAACGTAGACCAAACAACTTGACCTTTCTTTAACAATTCGAAGCATCGATCTACAAAACATTCCAATTCGTAGGAGTTACATGGGAAAATAAAAATGGTACTTTTTTTAAACAGTAGGTCAAACAATGTAACGCTTCTTTAAAAATTAAAAGCATTGATTCACTAAATGGCGTACAAAAATGATTTTGGAAAAATTGCAATTGGTGGGAAGTACATAAAAAAAATGAAAAATGTACTTTTTAAAATGTGGACCAGACAATTTAACATTTTAAAATTGCAATTTTTTATAAATTCAGACGATCATGCCGCCAGGGTGGCGACGCCGACTTCTACGACAATTTGAAAATGCCGCCATTGTGGCGGCACCGATCGCAAAGGGTTAACGTGCAGAAAAGATTTTGAACACATTCCAATTCGTAGAAATTACATAGGGAAATAAAAATGGCACTTTTTGAAACAGTGGATCAAACAATTTAACGCTTTTTTAATAATTAGAAGCATTGATTTACTAAATAGCGTGCAGACGAGATTTTAAAAATATTCCAATTTGTAGGAATTACATGCGAAAATAAAAATGGCACTTTTTAAAGCGTGGACCAAACAATTTAATGCTTTTTTAATCATTAGAAGCATTGGTTTACTAAGTGGCGTGCATAAAATATTTTAGAAAAATTGCAATTGATAGGAATTACGTATAAAAAAACGTAAAAATGAAACTGGCAAAACGAGATTTTAAAAATATTCCAATTTGTAGGATTTACATGGGAAAATAAAAATGGCACATTTTTAAAACGTAGACCAAACAACTTGACCTTTCTTTAACAATTAGAAGCATCGATCTACAAAACATTCCAATTCGTAGAAGTTACATGGAAAAATAAAAATGGTACTTTTTTTAAACAGTAGGTCAGACAATGTAACGCTTCTTTAAAAATTAAAAGCATTGATTCACTAAATGGCGTACAAAAATGATTTTGGAAAAATTGCAATTGGTGGGAAGTACATGAAAAAAAATGAAAAAGGTACTTTTTAAAATGTGGACCAGACAATTTAACATTTTACAATTGCAATTTTTTACAAATTCAGACGATCATGCCGCCAGGGTGGCGACGCCGACGTCTACGACAATTTGAAAGTGCCGCCATTGTGGCGGCACCGATCGCAAAGGGTTAAAAGTATATATTTTCAGTTCCGAATATTTTTGGGAGAGACTTTCATTCAATGGTTAATAAATTGCGAATATTTATGCGAAATAAAAACTGTCCAAATTGATTTACGAAACAGAAGCTAAGCGAAAACGTATTTGTTCTTTTAATAATTTTAATTAGTCGAAAATAATAGAACGATACTCTTAGGTTGTTCTAACGTCTCTGCAGTTTTCTATTTCACCTATTCGTCGATCTCATAAATACATAGATTCTGCACTTTGATGATTAATAACAATTTTATCGTAAGGAATTTATTATTAACTGAAATGAAGGTATCAATTGTTTTGATTTTTATAAATAGTCTACGAAAATGCATATTTGCAATCTGCAGTCTAATTGCCGGAGTTGTTTGTTAATATCAGAGGTCGTACGTCTTCTAACGTCTCTGCAGTTTGATGATTAATAACTATTATTTATACATAATTAATACTATAATAATAAATTTACTATAAATACTATAATTATAAATAATTAATACTATCTTACTTTTATCATAAGGAATTTATTCTTTACTGAAATCAACTTATCTGTAAAATAATAATCATATAGTATTTGAAATAATTCATAATTTATTGCAAATAGCAATTTGTTATTTTATTTCAAATAAAAAGTGGCGAACCCTGATCAAGTTCTGATGTCCTTCGAGGTTAGATACATTTCAGTCGAGTATGATAATGTGGATTTCCGGTTCTGCAATTTACTGATCTAGTTCCCAGAAAATAACGTAAGGAAACGTTGGGAAAAAATATTTGTTATGAATATTGATTTTTAAGTGTTGCTCGAGTTCAAAGAAATCACTGTAGTCTGAAGAAAATGATTCGTAGATGAGAATGCAGTTTTACGATGCGGTTGATCGTTTGGAGTTGTGGTTGACTGTCGGCTAATTGAAAATTATAATCTTCGTTTTACAATTATTTCGTACGTACAGGCTTAGAAAACATAACTTTCCAGTAATTTATTCTGTCAATTGGTATCGTGATAAACAAGATTGAACGAGTTCCACAGAAGTTTGGTCTTGTTCGAGCGAACTGGGCAGCACGAAGCATGCAAGTGAAATGATTTCCCCGTCAGGAAAAGTTGCAGCGTCGTGGTGGTTCTAATGGATCGTGAATTGCTGTTCGTTTTATATCTGCTTTTCGATCGTTCCTTCCGCGCCATTTGCGAGACAAACTGGTCATTTCACGCTTTTAACGAACTCTCCTATTAACTTTATGAAGAATCGCCATTAAATTCAAATACAAATTGGCATTAAACCTCTTTGTTTAAGGACAGTAAGAAACTGTTTGAACGAATATAATTAAAATGACATTCTTTTGGATAATTTACTAGATATTATTCGATGGTAATTTTACTTCGTACAACTTTGTGTTACGAATGCTTCACAATCCACCGTTTCGTAATCCCTGCTGCACTCGCATAAATTAATTCTCCGAACGTTAATTTGTGCTACTGTATTCGGAAGTATTAGAAGACTTTCACAATTAATAGATAACGAGTCAGTCCTTTCTCTTTTTCGATTCTAATCTGGGTATTTAGAGAGTCTAGATCGGTATCACTTCACTCGAATGATAGACTGTGATTGAAAGTGTCGAGTCTACAAAGGCTTGTACCTCAAGAGTGCGTGTTGGAGTTTTCATTTATGCGAGTTCCTGTTGACTCCACCTCAAATAATATTCCTGTTCACAAATATACATACAGTGATCCTCATAAATACTCGGTCACTCTTAAAAAGACGATAATTTTTTAATACCGGACCCTACGACTTGGATATTTTTGAGAAGTTAGAACAATTAGTTTACAAAGATTGCAATTGGTCGGAATTGCAGAGAGAATACTAAGAGTTGTGTTTTACAACTTTTATCGATGTAGGCTTATATTGAAAATTTAAAAAAATACGTTTCTGAGATCTGTATCAATTATACGCATTTTGAAAATTTCATCAAAATCGGTCAAACGTTGCAACGTGCTGCAAACGTCTGAAGATGGTAAAAAAATTGTAGTTTTTCGCAATTTTCGTCCTCTAACTGTTGTAATAAATCTTAGGATTCTTAAATTTTTCAATACCTGTCGTATTGATTCGATATTAATTCAATTTTCTTATATGTTATGAATAGACTGCGGATCTTTATGCAAAAATGTTTGCAGTGATTGCAAGACACTGGAGCCAAATAAAAAATGTATTGTAATAATCTTATTAAGCAGAAACCGATGTCCTTAAAACTTTGGAACATCACCACTGATTTAAATTGTGCGCAGCCATTTTTGTCGTAAATGCGTAAAATCCATTGTTCAGTTATAAAAAATGGTCACGCTGATAATACACGTGTTAAAACAATTCCAAAAAGCAAAAGACAAATTGCATTGTGTAACAAATTGCAAACTGCTATCGGCTATGGTATTCTGTGAACGCCTATGGTAAATTAACTGTTCGAATTCAAACAAATCCTTTCGTCCGCAACACACAAGAAAAAAACCAAAATTGATTGTCTGAAAGTGAATTACCAGAACCAGCCCTTAAACATATTTTGACGAACGGTTCTCGTGTTACTCCTACCGATAAGCAAACGAAACGTTCCTGCATTTAGTGGCGCATGCGCGAAAAAACCGAGACCATATACCATCACTGGTCGGACATTAAGTGGACGCTCTTTAAAAACTAATAACTTTTTTAAATTTTACCAAGCGACTTGAGTTTCTTTTTGTTTTAGATATTACAAGGATTTCCAAGGTTGTTTATTACAGCTTTTTTCTTTGGACTTGAAAATTTAAAAACTGCATTTGGTAGATACGTGTAAGTCATATAAGTACCTGCAACTCGAAACTTCAAACTGTTATATCTCATCATGGAAGTATCTGACAAAAAAATGTTTCAGACAAAATTGACTTGTTTTTTCCGGTAGAATCTAAATATGTAACATTTTATAGGGAGTTCCATCCAAACAAATCCTTTCGTCCGCAACACACAAGAAAAAAACAAAAATTGATTGTCTGAAAGTGAATTACCAGAACCAGCCCTTAAACATATTTTGACGAACGGTTCTCGTGTTACTCCTACCGATAAGCAAACGAAACGCGTCGCACGAGGAAACCAAGAGCAAAATTGTACACGCTCAGTGAGGTACGCATTTTCTCGAATGTTTTGAAATCAACGGTCCCGGGCGTGCAGACGAAGAAAAGCACACCTCGGGGTGGTAGTTGGCTGCATATGCGAGAGTGCAGGACGAAACGATCGCAGGTGCAGTCTCGTGACGTCAGGACCCATTGTTCGGGGCAGCATCAGCGCGCCGGGCCCTCGTGGATCTTGCTCACGACACGACCACTGTATATACCACCAGTTTTACGAGCCTTTCTTCGTCGAGGAATTCTTTTTCGGTGGCTCTCGGCTGTTCCGCCTGTTCCCAGCGTGTTGTAACGCCGCGATACGTAAGGAAACCCGACCGTACGGCGCACAGTGGGACGAAACAACTTGGAGGCAGTCAAAAATTCATTTTCGTAATATTGTAAATTAGAAACAGAAATTCATGTTACTCGATATAAAGGTAGTGCTCTCATACTGGCTTTACAGAACCATCAAGAAAGTGGAAAACAAATTAGTGCTGAAATCGTGAGCAGAACACTGAGATAGGATTGGTCTTATGATCGAATCGCGAGATGGAAGCTGTATACAGGGTGTCCCACATAAATGGGAACACCTAAATATTTCTTGCTCATCACTTTTTGATGAATAATACATCTTTAATATCGAAAAGATATTTCTTTATTAACACTTTACTAACAGTGAACAAAATATATACGATATTTTTGCTGTATCCTTCGCAAATAATTTCTGTTTTGATGACGTAGTGTACACAAAATGTCCCTCTCTTGTTAGTAGATGAGTTAAACATTAAAAACTTCTGTTTTACCTTCCCGCATTGACAACACGTCAGATTAATGTATAGTGGCGGCCATTTACTTACGTACAAGTCATAAGGTCAATGTCTCTATTTCTGACCATGTCCCAATTTCTGATCGTTTTCATCCAATTTCAAACGTTTTTGACAGGTTAAACGCTGGGTGCATGGCGGCGCTTGAACCTGTCAAAAAGGCTTGTAAGTGCTCAACTTTACACGCGTATAACTTCGGAACCAGTGAATTCCTGACAATAAGACTTACATTGCCGGTGTTTTCTCGTCGAAATCTATAGGACTGCATAAAAAAAGGTTTATGAAATTGGTCCTCCAAAGTACAGTTTAACCAGGTAGCAATAACAAGGTTATTGCAAGTGACAGAAGCCAGTTATACTGTCGTATTTACAGTCCTATCAGAAAACTTCAGAGGACAAAGTGACACTATTGCAGGAGGCAAATATAATGGCAAAGAAAAAAATTTTTTATGTCGTATTTTTTAATGAAATTTCAAGGTCGCTGATGTTTTTTTAGATGGAATAGTATATTTTTTTTACGATAGCATGATAGACAATAAAAAACTGAATTTAGTGAATACCACCTTTTTGACCTTGAAATGACCTTGAGCAAGAATAATCATGTTGGAGCGGATAAAATGTGGAAGTTTAAAATTGACGTGTTTCA
This sequence comes from Sphecodes monilicornis, assembly GCA_913789915.3. Lineage (NCBI taxonomy): Eukaryota > Metazoa > Arthropoda > Insecta > Hymenoptera > Halictidae > Sphecodes > Sphecodes monilicornis. The sequence goes on from OU565300.1 coordinate 3,239,494, forward strand.
GCAAAGATTACGCGTTGTTTACGTCGGGTTGACCTTTACAAACCACAATAAATGTTTGAAATATTTTTCATAGTAAACAGCGTATGTTTATGTTAGAGTATGTATCATTGAGATCGTTAACAGAAGGTTAATCGGTTAGAATAAGTACGTTGTTCCTTCTGCATTATTCGAATTCGAAACGTGAAAGTGATAACAATGCGTTATATTGTACGGGAACGAATCGATATGGTTTTCACTTATGGCGAAAGCCACCAATCTTTGAGGCAAGCAGTACATTTGTATCGTGAAAAATTTGTGAATCGTATTTGTCCTTCGTTACACGCATTTTCCGTTGTGGTAAAACAATTTAAAAACACCGGTAGTGTAAGTTCTAAAAATTGTAATAATTACTGCAGCATGTGCTTCAATTACGCCTCCGGAAATCGACAATGCCGACAGATCATTTAATGCAAGATTGCAATATTGCATAAACGAGGATGGTCAATATTTCGAACATTTATTGTGGTTTGTAAAGGTCAACCCGACGAAAACAACGCGTAATCTTTGCTGAAACACGTAAATTTTAAACTTCCACATTTTATCCGCTCCAACATTATTATTCTTGCTCAAGGTCATTTCAAGGTCAAAAAGGTGGTATCCACTAAATTCAGTTTTTTATTGTCTATCATGCTATCGTAACAAAAATATACTATTCCATTTAAAAAAACATCGGCGACCTTGAAATTTCATTAAAAAACACGACATAAAAATTTTTTTTTCCTTACCATTATATTTGCCCTCTGCAATAGTGTCACTTTGTCCTCTGAAGTTTTCTGATAGGACTGTAAATACGACAGATATTTAGGTGTTCCCATTTATGTGGGACACCCTGTATAAAACAAATAAATAGGATAAGGATTGGTCTTCGCTGAAGAGTTCATCGAAAAACCTCAAGACCGGTGGAAAAATGTTATTTTCGCCGGCAAGGGTAAATAAAATTTTATCGATAACTGTCCACAACACGGATTCGGCCCAGGACAGTTACCGGCCAAGTATACTATTCTTTGACTTTTGCCGAACGTAGAAAAGAACAGCGATTCTTTATGCAAAATAATAATTGTTTGGATCAATTGCAAGAAACAGAAAACAAATGAAAATTTCTTTTCTTCTTTAACCTCTTAGGCACGGCTGAATTTTGCGCGGGCCTGTTTCTCTGTACGGCAGAGTTCAACGAGAATTACGTGTAAACGATACAACCTACAATGTGTGACGGACAATGCTATTCACTGCGCATTAAAAAGGCATGTTAAAAAGAACATCTGGTATATAAGAGCAAATGGTATATTTATTTTAATGAAAAGCAACAATTCATACCTGACACAGGCGTATCAAAAACAAAGACTGTGTATTCTGACTGTATATTGTTAACACCGTTATAAATCGATGTGAAGACAAGAAAGTGTGAAACAAAACAGAAGACGATCATTTAATTTAAACGGTGAGCGAGTGAGCTACTAGAGTGAGCTACTAGAGTGAGCTACTAGAGTGAGCCACTGTAGTGGCGCGTCGTTCAAAAAGATGACATCCCCAAAAGCCACTATAGTGGCGCGTCGTGCCTAAGAGGTTAATGAGCTTGATAAATTGAAAATAATATATCGACGTCCTCGGACTGTTTTAATTTCTTTATCGTTTTAAGTTACACTAACTCGTTCTTTCTCAGAAATGCATAAAAGTCTAATGACTGCTCCTCCTTACTATAGTCAACCGGTTCGCAAATTTTTGAACACAATAGATAGGACGTAGACCTGCGCCACACTTATGGCTTCCACGTTCACCAGATTTAACACCACCCGACTTTTTCCTTTGGAGAGCAATGAAATTGTTTATCATTTTAGAACGGTTGAACAATTGAAACGTCGGATCGAGGAAGGCTTTAACCTTTTGCACTCGGAGCTATTTCAACTAAAAAACCAAACATTTCTTCTAACCTAGAATATTTCCATTGTACATAGTTATTTTCATTATATGCGTAAGAAACTGCTATAGTACCTCATACAATATTTAAATGTTTAGTAATTTATTACATATAAACAAATTTAATCATGTAAACAATATTCTGAATAATGGTCTAGCAATTTGTAGTGGCGACTCAGAGTCGCCATTCGAGTGCTAAGGGTTAACTATGTTTACGCATTTTCGGGGTATCGCGCGACCGTGACACATTTATTATTATTGTTATCGTTTTTGTTATTGTTTGAACATGAAATTCTATTACACGTTACCAGTTGAACTTTCTGATTACCATCCTATTCCCCAACCTGCTATTTCCCGCGAACTATGAAATAAAAGAATATTATGAACAGAGGTGTTTCAATAATTGTACGAACTTCAACATTATTTTTTAAGAGAACGGTTGAGTTGCGACCTATGGTTCCTCACACAAAGTTGGTCCTCGTGACTATTAGAACACGATTGAAGAAAAAAAAAAATTTTGACCTTGATTTTCACGTTCAAGGTCAATCTTGCCCGGGTGGGTCTTTATGTCATTTTCGACTAACTCGGGAGTGTTTCAATAATTGTACGAACATCAACATTATTTTTTAAGAGAACGATTGAGTTGCGACCTATGTTTCTTCACACAAAGTTGGCCCTCGTGACTATTAGAACACGATTGAAGAGAAAAAAATTTTGACCTTGATTTTCACGTTCAAGGTCAATCTTGCCCGGGGGGGTCTTTATGTCATTTTCGACTAACCCGGGAGTGTTTCAATAATTGTACGAACTTCAACATTATTTTTTAAGAGAACGGTTGAGTTGCGACCTATGTTTCTTCACACAAAGTTGGTCCTCGTGACTATTAGAACACGATTGAAGAAAAAAAAATTTTGACCTTGATTTTCACGTTCAAGGTCAATCTTGCCCGGGGGGGGGGGGTCTTTATGTCATTTTCGACTAACTCGGGAGTGTAGAACCGCGCTATGGTGTCCGTGACATATAATTTCTTGACACCCTGTACGTCCCCGATCTAACGAATTCGGCGAAGCGCACTTTTTCCTCTCGTAGACACGCGGGTAAATACTCTGACGGAATTCCAGGCTATCCGACGGGGATCAAGGCGAGCCGCGGGGACTTTTATTTACGTTACGTGGGGGTTTACAATCGGTGCAACAAGAACGGGCGTTTGAGAAGAAGAGGAAGAAAAAAAAAACCGCGAGGCACGGTGTCTCTGGGGCTGCTGGGCCAACGAGGTACGGGTCCGGGTCCGGGTCGGGCCACGACGCAGCACATGCATCTACCCAGCCGGTTCGACTGCATTTCATGGTTCTACCCATACGCAAAGATCGCCCGCACACTATCATCCTCCCTGTCCGTGCATGCTCGTCGCGAAACACACTTTCAATCTCATATGCAAAACACATGGAAACGATTCAGCCGGTTGCGGACCTGGCCCCCGAGCGACCGGAGACCGTCGAAATTCGTCTCGGACAACGATAGCTCATCTCGGGACAGAGAACGAAGGGGTCTGGATCGTAGACGAAAAAGACGAACAGTTCGAATAACGACGAAAATCGTATAAATCTTCGGGAACAATAAAGCCCCGTTTCATAAGGGATAATTAGCGTTTGTTGCATCGTACGAGGCAACGTAATTCATTTGCAACTGAATGCCATTGTTCGCATCAAGATCGAGAATTGCACAGTTTTAAACGTACCGATTTGAAAATCGACGATTCAGCGGATTATTTTAGCGTATTACAAAATGACCAGACTGCAGATGTTTATGCGAATTCTATATGCCCATATATGTAGACTATGTGCAAAAGTAAAATATATTCGAATAGTGTGTGATATACAGGGTGGTCCACGAAACTTGTTCACCCTCAATAACTTCCATAGTATGAATTGTATGAAAAAACTTTTTCGAGAAATGTTGTGTGATTTGAAGGGATACATTTTGTAATTCATATGCGAAGTTATTGAGGGTGAACAATTTGCATTGACCATCCTGTATATACAGGGTGACTCAGCTAAAGGAGGCCACCTAAATATCTCCTTTATTTTTAATGGCACAAAAAAGATTTATGACATAATTTAAACGGTATCGAAGGAGGAATATCATAGAAGAACAATTTTTTTTTGTCTGGTTATTTTTTCGGGTTTCTCAAGGTCATCGTTACTTTTTATCGGGAAAACTTTCCATCTTGTAGCGGCTGAGAAAATACATTTGAATATGCTGAAGTCATCACCTTCGGGTGACCTTGAGTACCAAAAAATGTGATAAAAATTGTAGGATAATATTTGAACTTATTGTTTATGTTATGAGTGCTCAAAGTGATGTCCGCCTGCAGGGATACAAGCAACGAATAATACAATGTTTATCAACTGTTATGACCTAGGTCTGTTTGTTAGTTCAGTGGGAAGACTGCTGTCGCCTGTATCGCTGCAGATGGACATCACTTTGAGCAGTTATAACATAAACAGTAAGTTCAAATGTAATCGTAATATTATTCTATAATTTTATCACATTTTTTGGTACTCAAGGTCACCTGAAGGTAGCTAGTGCGCGGATAAAAAAAAGTATTCTACGAAAATTGCTGGTCTTTTTACGTACAATAAGATCCCATAATAAAAAACATAGGTTTCCATTTGAAAAAACAAAGTTGACCTTCAAAAGACCTTGAAAACGTCACCCAAATAAAAAACTGATACTGTCTCGATACCTCGAAATCCTTGGACACGTGTTTTACATCTTCTTAATATCTTTCACACTTTTCGAGATATTCGGCTGGAAAGTTTTCAAATGAACACCCTGTAGATATAAATATACAGTGGGTGAGAAAAGTATATTTGTACACCTATAAAAATTGAAGAACTTTTTTAAAATTCGATCAAACTACGTAGCGTGTAAATATTTCTTTCTAAAAATTATATTAGTCGGAATTGAGACGAATAAAGTTAAGGTCACGATTTTGAACTTTTTTTATCTGTATCTGTAACAAAAATTTATAAAACGCCTTTTGTAGGTCTCTAAGCAAGTCGTATACATACACAAAGTTTCATCGATTATAAGGTTGCTATATCGAGCTGAGAATAATCAAAAATAACCGAAATGGTGAGAAACTGCGAATTTGATCAACCGTGAGCCTAAAATTGAAAGAGATATTATCGACATAATTTTCCATATGTTCTCACCATATTTAAATTGAGGGACATCGGTTCCATAAGCTTGCAAGCACATAGTGGGTACGTATTGAAAATTACTTTCATAATATCTCATTAAATATTACATTAGGGCATATAGAGGTTAAGTACATTTTTACGCAGAATATAATTATCCATATGGTTTCACCATATTTAAATTGAGGGACATCGGTTCCATAAGCTTGCAAGCACATAGTGGGTACGTATTGAAAATTACTTCGATAATATCTCGTTAACTATTACATTAGGGCAAATAGAGGTTAAGTACATTTTTACGCAGAATATAATTATCCATATGGTTTCACCATATTTAAATTGAGGGACATCGGTTCCATAACCTTGCAAGCACATAGTGGGAACGTATTGAAAATTACTTCGAGAATATCTCGTTAAGTATTACATTAGGGCATATAGAGGTTAAGTACATTTTCACGCAGAATATAATTGTCTATATGTTCTCACCATATTTAAATTGAGGGACATCAGTTCCATAAGCTCGCAGACACATGGTGGGTACGTATTGAAAATTATTTCGATAATATCTCGTTAACTATTACATTAGGGCATATAGAGGTTAAGTACATTTTTACGCAGAATATAATTATCCATATGGTTTCACCATATTTAAATTGAGGGACATCGGTTCCATAAGCTTGCAAGCACATAGTGGGAACGTATTGAAAATTACTTCGAGAATATCTCGTTAAATATTACATCAGGGCATATAGAGGTTAAGTACATTTTTACGCAGACTATAATTTTCTATATGTTGTCACCATATTTAAATTGAGGGACATCGGTTCCATAAGCTTGCAAGCACATAGTGGGTACGTATTGAAAATTACTTCGAGAATATCTCGTTAACTATTAAATCAGGGCATATAGAGGTTAAGTACATTTTTGCTCAGACTATAATTTTCTATATGTTGTCACCATATTTAAATTGAGGGGCATCTGTTCCATAAGCTTGCAGACACACGGTGGGTACGTATTGAAAATTATTTCGATAATATCTCGTTAACTATTACATTAGGGCAAATAGAGGTTAAGTCACATTTTTACGCAGAATTTGATACAAAAGTAGGCATTTTATTTAAAGAAATCAAGGGGACCTCGAAATCTCGGAAATGCCCCCACGCAAATAAAAAATGTTTACATCATAATATTTCCCCCTCTATACCGTGCAACTTTTGTATGTTCCACTTTCTCATATTGTAACAAGTAACGGAAATATTCAAAGTGGACCAAGTTAGCGCCCCACCGCCACAAATATATATATATATATATATATATATATATATATATATATATTTGTGGCTGTTATTACATGAAAAAAATAAAACTAAAAATCTGCACAACATTCAAAAGATGTACCAAATAAATTGCCGTTGCACTCGGAGCTATTTTAACTCCGATACCGGACATTTCATCCGACCTAGAATATTTCTATTCTGTACAATCTTTGTTAATTTTGTGGATAAGAAACCGATGTAATACCTCACACGATATTTAAATATTTAGTCATTTATTGAACACAACTGTTATAGCAATTTTTAATGTCACCTCAGAGTCGCCATTCGAGTGCTAAGGGTTACTTAATCATGGGATACGTTTTGGTTTACCTATTTTCTACAAAAACACACGGCTTAACGGCAATAAAAGAAACATTGCGATAAGATACGGTGGGTCCTCCGCTACTCGTTAATTAGCTGGCAATTAATATCGATAGCAACCAGGAATGCGAAAGAAGATTCCCCGGGTCCGGCGTAGTTGAGTACCATTTCAATTACCATTTCCTTTACTTCGTCCGGTAGACACCGGAGGGTTCGACGCGCGTTTCAGAAAATTCCAAAACGAAGTTGAAAACACGAAACGTATCTAGTAAAGTGTTCGAGGGAGCACTTAAAGTAATTACGGCGGCTCGGATGCGATAATTTGCGTGGAAGATTCCGTTTTCCTCAAATCTAAACGCACGATCCGTAGGTCAATCCCTCGTGCAGCCGAGAGGCCACAGGATACTTAAAGGATACTTAAGATTCTTTCGTGGATACGTCTGCCCACATACTCGAGAGCGCACCAGGCTCGACGCATTAACCTAGCAGCTAGCATGATTCGATCTGTACGGAGCCGCACGTAGGAACGTCCGTCCGCCCGTTCGTCCTAACATTCCCTTCTCGGACACGCCTCGAATCACAAATTCAAATGCCCTAACCGATCGGCCGATTCCACCTAGCCAGCACGATTCGCCGCGTGGTTACACCGGATTTCTGAACGACGTCCAAATCCATTCATCCCTCGTGAACATCACTCTTCCCGGAATCAACGCCAACATCGTAATTAATGTCCCCTCTGTTGCATTTCTTAAACCCCTCAACGCTCCTCAGACAAAAAATTGCATGAAACATTCCGTGATGATCGATTTTTGCGTTACACTTCGAACCGCATGTTTAAAATTCAGTGGAACATGTCCGAATCTCCGATATCTGCCCAATATGCTCAATACACAAATAGCACAATTTAAGGAGATCTAATATGGAGTTATAATTAAGTAACTGTTCCAATATTCGAACAGGCATGTTCAATTCGGATAATCGAGCTTCATCAGACGAAGAAAATTCGTGAATTTTCACTCTGAGGAACATATGAAGAAACACAAGAGCGTTAGCCGACATCGAAATCATTATAGTATCAGAATGAAAGTATATGTGAACAATATTTGAGAATCATTTGAAAAAATTTGTGTTTTTCAGGTACGACACTGAGATCGGAGGATAATGAAGATTCTTTTGCTTTCTTTTGGAGCTAGTCAATTTTCGTAATGGAGCACAGGAATTTGGAAGATTGCTCGAATCGCGCGGTAATCGTTAAGATAAGCGGAGCCGCTTTGCATTTTGATGTGCTACTAGCGATTGAGGGGCGTCTAAAAGTAGAGTATAACCGGGTTTATCACCGCATCGCGCATTCAAATCACCGGCCAGTGCATCGCTCTCAGGTAGCCCCTTTGTTCCGACGGATACTGCACCAGGAAGTCTAACGATCCTAGATTTCGAGGCACTAAAATCATCCGTAATTCTAATCGGCTTCGTGTTTCTACCAATCCCCGAGGCTCATGCGAAAAGTTGTTAACTAACACGAGAAATAATAAATCACTTGAGCGAATATTGGAACTCACCCTCGCTGGCGTTCCTAGATCCCCATGACACTTCTCAACACTAATGACAAACACAAACGACGGTTCCTTGGATCCTGATGGACGGATGAGCAGCCTCGACGAAGTCTCTGATATCCCGGTGGACACGTGTAACACTCGCGCAGATCGAACGCAACGATTTTTGGAACGGAAAACTCGCGACGAGGCGAAAGGGACGCGGGAAAACGCGGACTGGCGAGACGTTGAGCGACGAACGCGAGCCGAGGCCTTCCCTCACGATGGAAACGGACATTGGGGCCCCCCGAGCTGGCCGCCAGGCTGGTTCGGAGGACCCAACAGGCTCCGCGCATGCGCCGCCACCCCTTCCATGGAGGCCAGAGACGTCTGGTGGGGGAAGGATAACCGACAACCCTCTTACTCGGACCTGCTTCTTTTCAGGCCGGATTTCTGCGCTTGCCATTCACCTGCGGATTTTCCTGCTCAGGTGGCAGCACCTCACCCGCCGATCGACTCGGCCGGTGTTTATCGCAGTGGCGTAATCGGGATTCTTATCCAAACTGGGTCCTGTTACACAGGATCTATATTGCGCAACAGCGATAGCACATCTTACATTTTTCGACGATTTTACTAAAAATGCTGAAAACACAATTTTTCCATGTTGTTACTAGCTTTTGGCATTACTCTATGCATAGTGGCGTCATCCGGACTCTGAATCCAAAACTGGGCCTTGTTATACAGGATCTATATTGCGTAACAGCGATAGCACATCTTGCATTTTTCAAATTAATTTACTAAAAATGCTGAAAACACAATTTTTCCATGTTGTTACTAGCTTTTGGCATTACTCTATGCATAGTGGCGTCATCCGGACTCTGAATCCAAAACTGGGCCTTGTTATACAGGATCTATATTGCGTAACAGCGATAGCAAATCTTGCATTTTTCAAATTAATTTTCTAAAAATGCTGAAAACTCATTTCCCATGTTGTTAGTAGCTTTTGGCATTACTCTATGCATAGTGGCGTAATCGGGACTCTTATCCAAACTGGGCCCTGTTATACAGGATCTATATTGCATAACAGTGATAGCACATGTTGCATTTTTCAAACTATTTTACTAAAAATGCTGTAAACAAATTTCCTATATTGTTACTAAACTTTTTTATTTCAGCCCGTAATGAACATTTAAAATACGCATCTTGTAAAACTATGTTAGTTATACGCTCATTAACGAAAATAACAGTTTTTAACGACTTTTGGTCAGCTTTTGCTCAAACTCAACAGATTTCTGCATTTTTCCATGCGTTTCGTTTTTTTCTCCGTCAACCGATTTCGATGAAATTTTCGGCATGTGCACAGATGACATAAATCTGCAAGATGCATATTTCATATTTTCATTACAAGCTCGAAATAAACAAATTTTTAAATATGCCATTTTGATTTTTTCCTACAATTCTTAGCAATTGCGATTTTTCATCAAAATATGATAGTTTAGTAAAATATTTACTTGTTCTGAACCCGATATGTATTGCTATTTCATAAAATATGATTCTAAAAGAAATGAATAAAAAGTGTGTTATTAACCCTTTGCACTCGAAGCAATTTTAATTAGAAAATCAAGACAATTCTTTCAATCTACAACATTTTTATTCTATGTAAGCATTTTTACAGTATGCACGTGAAATTGAACCTGTTTTCTCATACAACAATAGAATTTTTAGTAATTTATAGAATAGAGAGGAATTTAATAATACAAAAACTGTTTTGAATAATGGTATGGCAATTTTTACTGGTGACTCAGAGTCACCATTCGAGTGCAAAGGGTTAAGTGACGTTTCAGATGATTTGGAATATTAAAACAAATAATATCTGTGAACAAAGTTAAATGTAAATCGCGGTCGAGGGTTATAAATAAGCGGACTTCGGTGATCCTTCGAACAACCGCGATGATTAGAATGACGCCACACCCGGATAACCGGTAAATCCTTCCCCGTGAACCTGTTCCTTTTCATTCCGTGGACTATTCACCTACGGATATTCTTCTTGGGTTGTCAGCTTGGCCTAATCCTCCGACCCTGGCAGTGCAGTGGCGTAAGATTTATTCCCTCGATCAATTCTCGATGAGCTTATTACGCATTTCGTATATGAATAATATTGAAACTACGCTAAAATGTTTCACAAAATTACAAATGCAAATTTAATTTCATGATACGACTGTTTGATGTGCCAAACAAGTTTTATCCAAATAAATAGGAAAAACAAGAGGTAAGACGCTAATTGTGTTGTACGTATCAGTGGTTTCGGTTTTATTAACTAACAATTACGTTGGGTTCACAACTAAGTGATTGCGGATTTTAAATAAAAAGGAATATTCGAAATTTTTACTCGAAAATACAACTTTATTAAATTAGGTATTTTGTCCGTTTTTGTCGATGACTTTCCGCCATCTTTCAGGCAGTGTCATAATTGCATGTTCATAAAACTAAAAAAATAAAATAAAGATTTGGCAAACCAATTTTGAAACAGTCTTTCTTTCAAGGCTTAGAAAAAAATAATGAAACTTGTATTGGTTTTCAAAGCTCTATAGAAAGGTGCATTTTTTTATATTTTATTTGACGTGTTGAAGGACCTTTCAAGGTCAAGTTCACTTTTTTAAATGGAAACATAACTTTTTTATTACACCAACTTATCCTTGGAAAAAAACAAATAAGTTTTATTAAGTTTATAAGTTTTATTAATCGAAACGTTTTTTAAGTCGACAACAACTTTTCAAGTAATTCAATGATGAAGACACCAGAAGTAAGACGCCATTATCGGGTCAAGTCAGGAAAGCGCGGAACTATTAGGCACATCTACTTGTGTCTTTATCATTGAATTACTTAAAAAGTTGTTGCCGAATTAAAAAACATTTCGAGAGAAACTTACTTTTCTTATTATGTAATTAATATATAATTTCTAATTATGTTTTCATTTAAAAAAGTGTAGTAGACCTTAAAATGACCTTCAACACGTCAAATAAAATATAAAAAATGCACGTTTCTATAGACCTTTAAAAACCATACAAATTTACATCGGAAGTATTTTTTTCTAAATACGATGGATACAGAGATATCCCGTGTAACAGAAATTTTGGGACACCCTGTAGAGACAGTGGAGTTTTATGCAAAACGTTTCTACCTGAATTGCAAACTGGTGTGAGATGGAAATTTATTTTCTTTCTTGAAATATGTAATAGGTTGAAAATAGTATACAGTATATTTAAATTCTACTAACATTTTTACTGTTTTAAATTACACGGAAATCCGTTGTCTACTAATATAATATACAATACTAATTTTCATATTCAACATATGCTCATATAATTCATTCAATAATTATATTCACGATTTTGATTGAATATTTTTTGCCAGGGTAGTGTTGAAGTATTTTCTTGTTTTTTTAAGTTATGCAAACATTTTTTGAGGTTATGTAAACGTTTTTTAAGGTTATCTGAACGTTTTTTGAGGTTATGTAAACGTTTTTTGAGGTTATCTGAACGTTTTTTGAGGTTATGTAAACGTTTTTTGAGGTTATCTGATCGTCTTTTGAGGTTATCTGAACGTTTTTTGAGGTTATGTAAACGTTTTTTGAGGTTATCTGAACGTTTTTTGAGGTTATGTAAACGTTTTTTTGGTTATGTAAACGTTTTTTGAGGTTATGTAAACGTTTTTTGAGGTTATGCAAACGTTTTTTGAGGTTATGTAAACGTTTTTTGTGGTTATCTGAACGTTTTTTGAGGTTATGTACACGTTTTTTGAGGTTAGTGTGTAAGACAGATGTAAACGGAGCTGACCTTCCAGCTGTGAAAGCTGAGATTAACAAAATAAACAATAATAATTAGTAATGCGTCTTACTTAAATTTCTTTCGGTACACTTTATTCCGATATATCGTGCACATGAAATGATGTAATAATAAAGGCAGCTGAGAAAACATTGCTACGAGATTCCAGACAAAGGAAAGAGGGGAAAAAGTCGTTGATCAGATGTTTATCTAGATTGCGCCCTCGACCGTGCGGCTGCTTCCTCGATTCTCTATGATACGATGAATCATGGAGGATTCGCAAGGAGACGTTTTACGACGAAGAAAGAGGCAGAAACCGAGAGGAAAAAGGGATAACCTGCGTCCATGGACACTTGGATGCACACCGTTGACCCCCGCGTGCGTTAATAATTCACTCCTCTTCCTTTCGTTCCTACACTTCGCTTTCATGCTCGTTTGTGTTTGAAAAAATAATTACGGTGTCCCGTACCGTACACTTGCAGCGTTTCATCTACTGGGTCATCGGCCTGAATAATTCAGCTAATTTTATCTTCCTCCATATTGTTTTTCACGGATATTTGATGGATTATACTAGAAACATACAGAACATGTTTTAACACTAAACCTATCAAGCACAAAACATATAAAACTGAAATGCCCTATAGAAGTGAAGACATTGAATCTAACTTTTTACGGTTTTCAATATAATCGGTGTTTAAATAAAGAAATCAGTTGAATCATTTCCTATGAAACAGTTTTTATAATTTCAATAATTGTGAAAAATAGAACCGGTCATTTAATTGGCAGACATAATTATACAACACGAGGAAAAAGATCAAGAAAAATCGGTTAGAACTAAATATTTGCAATGAATAGTTACTATCACATTGATAAAAAGAAAACAATTATTTGTAAGAAGATCAGAATTCAGAAGTCACAATAATTTATTAAATTGAAACAAATTTGACAATTTGAAAAATATTTTGTATATTGTATAGCAATTTTTCGAGTCCCCACTCGAGTGCAAAGGGTTAATTAAATAAAAATTGACAATTATATTTGATTTTATAATAATTAGAATTAGAATTTTGTTCTTTTTAAGTTTAGAGTTCAAAAGCATATTGCAAATATTTTCTCAATAAAATTTATCTTATTATTCACTAAAAGACTGTTTTACAATGAAAACACCTATTGACCGGAAACGTCTTCTGCTTAACGTCTTCTCCCGATCTAGAATATTTTCATTTTATCTGATTCTTTTCATTTTATGTATACGAAACTGATGCAATTTACTCGGTCAATACTTAAACATTTAATAATTTATTAAATTCTAACAAACTTAACAATTTGAAAAATATTTTGAATAGTGTATAGTAATTTTTCGAGTCCCCCCTCAAGTGAAAAGGGTTAATTAAATAAAACTTGACAATTATATTTGGTTTTATAATAATTAGAATTTTGTTCTTTCTAAGTTCTTTGTTAAGTTCTTCTTACTTTTGCGAAACTTCGACTCTTCGAAGCTTCGAAGTATTCGAAGGAACAAAGGGAACTTCGAAGGTTCGAACCTTTGATTCGTTTCCAGTTAACGGATAAAAGAAATAGATTTTCATAATTTGTTTCTATATTCACAATTTGAATTATTTCAATAATTTATCGTTAAAATAATTGTTTGGACAATGTACACGTATTTACATAATTAATATAGGAACACATTTCTATAGATTATAAAAATTTATAATCTATAGAAATGTGTTTCTATATTCATTATGTAAATACTTGTACATTCTTTAAATAATTATTTTAACAATGATTTAGTAAAATAATTCACATAATGTATATAGAAACAAAATATAAAAATTTATTTATTTAAGCAATTATTTTAAAAATAAATCATTGAGATAACAATTCACATCATGAATTTAAAAACAAATTGTGAAAATTTATTTATTTAAACAATTATTTATAAATATATTATCTTAACAATAATTATTTAAATAATTCAAATAATGAATATAGAAACAAATTGTAAAAATTTATTTATTTAAAAAATTATTTTAACAATAGATAATTGAAATAATAATTCAAATAATGAATATAGAAACGAATTATAAAATTGATTTATTTAAAGAATTATTTTAACAATGTGCTATCGAAATGATAATTCAAATAATAAAAATATTATTTTAACAATAAATTATTGAAATAATTCAAAGAATGAATATAGAAACGAATTATAAAATTGATTTATTTAAACAATTATTTTAACAATGTGCTATCGAAAGGATTATTCAAATTATAAATATATTATCTTAACAATGAATTATTGAAATAATTCAAATAGTGAATATGGAAACAAATTATAAAAATTTATTTCTTTTATCCGTTAACTGGAAACTAATCGAAGGTTCGAAGGTTCGAAGCTTCGAAATCTTCGACCTTCGAAGGAAAGTAACAGGCCTAATCTGAACTCTAAGGCTGCGTTTCTACACGAAGAATAGTATAATTTCCGATCAGGTCGATGCACACGAGCAAAAGAAAAAGGGGGGCCGACCGCTATAAGAAATAATGATGGCATCGTGACCGCATGGGCGCGTGTTACGCGCTCTTACGAGCTACGAATTCGCGCGCAACGTGCAGATCACTGCGAGGCCGGATTCGTCGAGTTTAATTTACGATCGGAGTATCGGATGTCTTCCCGGAAGAAGCGTCGCGCACACCGGGACATTTTAAATCAAAGCCTGTCTGCCACAAGCTTACGGTTCTGAAGTATGCGAAGCGAATTGTAAACTCAAGTATAGGGTCTTCCATTAACCCTCTGTCTACCGTAAAAAAAAACCTTCATTATGCGATAGAAAATTTATACCACAAAACGTAGTAAATATAAAAAAAAAACTTTTAGCTTTAAATAATAAAAAATAAGAAAAGTAACAGAGTCATGCAACGACAAGATCCCAAGAATTTTAAAAGTTTAAATAACCGCAGTATCTACATACTGTCGGGTCCAATGGACCCGCTTGGTAGACAGAGGGTTAAGAGGTTTCATTTTAACTTAATAAAAAGACGAGTTTGTTTTTGAAACCGCGAAATTTAAAATGGAGCCTCTTAATGGAAGACCCTTTATAAAAGCGAGACCAAGTGTGCGACGTTTGCCGTCGAAAATATTTTCTATTATTCGAGTGGTAAGCTGGAGTTCCATTTCCTTAATGCGCAGTAAGGATATACTAAACTAGAAGCTGGTAATTTATTTTTCGTTAAAATTTCATAATAATAATACCATAATTTTCACTACGATTCGAAAATGATTCGAAAAGTATAAACATAAAAAACATCTTTGTCATTCATTCGACACGATAAAAGTCTTGGAAAGATTATGCGGCTTAAGGAGTCAGATAAATTGTGACTATAAAGTTAAATACGCTCTTAATTCTGTTGTAATCGTTTCATAACAGTATGATCACTCCACATTAGCCGTGCTAATTTCTCGACTAATTACCAATTGCAGCAACACCGCGATTGTGGTTTCCAGGCTGCTGCACGAGCCACCGGCCTGCTACCGGCAATTATTATCATTGACTCTTTTGTGTTTGTAGGTAATAAAGCTTGGCACTAGTCTGATAATACAAATCAACCCGAAGCTCCTGTCTATCTTTACGCGCCAGTGAAAACAAGTGATTTTTAAGAATTTTTTTTTTTAGAATAACTATCAACAAAAATACCATTGATTATCGCATAGTTTGACAAAGAAGGTATTGATTAAATAAAAAATAAGTAGACTTATACCGGAGCGCGAAACTTAGTACAAGATTGTCCACAGTCGAGCGCCTGTACAAATACATCGACATCCTCAACAAGAATTTAGAGGAGTCTCTGCTAAAGATTCGTCTGGAAGATGACTTTATCTACCAACAAGATAACGATCCTAATCATTTAGTGAGTTAGTAATAACAATTAGAAATTTTCAACCCATGTATTTATTCATTTTTTTTTTTATTAAAACAATGGCGAAACGTTCAAACACGAATGAGTGTCATGACACAAGGAGTAGCGAAGATGAGCTCCAGATAGACGCTTATACAGATATGTTAGAAAGACTAAATGTAGAAGAAAACGATAGCAGTGATAGTGATATCGTTTTACAGTCAATAAGCCTGAAATGGTTTTAGAATACACGACAAGTGGTGTGGATCGTGCGGATCAATACGCCTCGACGTATCGTTTTCTCCGTAAGTCGCTGAAATGGTGGAGGAAGTAATTTTTTGTGGGTTGGAAATGTGTGTCATTAACTCCTACATTATTTACCGCATCTCGAAAGAAACAAATAATCAAATACCAATGACGCGCCACAAGCTTGTCAAGGCACTCATTGACCGGTGATTTTGATTTGATCCTTGAGAGGTGATTTTCGTGAATCGAGGACGCGTCCATCCACATCTTCTGCGGACAGTAGATTAGATACTAAACTACATATTCCCGATGTGGGACAAAGAAAACGGGATTGCATTGTTTGTTCTGACACGAAAACACCTGGTGGCAGGCGTCAAACGACTTATTATTGTGAAACGTGCACAAATCAGCCTGCAATGCATATTGGGGAGTGTTTTAATGTTTATCACACTGTACAGAATTATAAAAAATAAAATATTGATTCTTTCTGCAAATATACATTTCTCGATGTCAACCAATTCATATAAGTCCAATATCATTATAATACGTTACTTGGTTAGAAAACTATTCTAAATAATACGAGGGTCTGTATAATGCACGTTTCTGCCACAAAGTATCGCTGAGTAGCTGATAACACTGTCCAACACCAAATTTTTTTCCTAATAACTGTTGGCTGGTTCTTATAGAGTTTTCTTGCGCTGATTCCGAATCTGTCCTTACTTTTTTGCCTACGCGTACAGTTTTTGAGAAATTTGAGTTTGAAAAAAAGACCCATTTTTCAACTTTAAACAAATATTGTGATGTTATTATAAAAAATATTGATTTGTTCTTTGTACCAAAAGATTTTGTAAACTTTCCTCAATACAGTGATATCCAATATTAATACATTATGAATGTTTAAACATGTTTAAACAGTCATTAAAGACGGAGAGACACCACTTTTGCACCAATTTTTGAGGATATTTTTCAATTTATCTCAAAAAGTAAGGGTTCAGCATAAAATCGTACTATATCACGTGATAGACCAGACTTTTATCTTGAGAAACCCCCCTTTGCAATATCGACATTTTAACCGAACCAGAAAGCAAAAGATCTTCGCCCGACATGAGTTGCCGCCAGTGGTGCTCTTCCACTAGCGCGGTCGTTCGTCGGGATACGGCGCGGCGCGACGTAAAGGCGATGCAGTGGCTATAAGTGCGCAATTATGTCAGCTTATTTATAATGAAATGTATATAATATATATATATAATATATATAATATAAATAATGAAATATACATAATATATATATAAAAAAATATATATATGTGGGATCAGGACCTCCCAGACCAAATACTGTATGGAGATTAGGAAAAGTAGGAGCGTTCCGTGGGTATGTGTAAGAGTTGATCAGCTACAACCGCGAGGGTCCCGGGTTCGATTCCCGGCGCGGAATTCCTCATTTTTCCTAAGATCCTACATATATATAATGTATAATAATGTATATTATAATTATATTTCACATTAGCGATATTATATAGATTTCTGTATTAAACTATTCTTTTGTTACGAAAGATCTTTTTAGTATGAAATATACTATGAACAAGAGACTAACATTAAAAAGATACATAAAATAATTTATACAGAATAAATGTACTAATAAATAATAAACAACAATAGTATAACATTGAATAAAATTTAACATTCAAATAAGCTGACATAATTGCGCGCTTATAGCCACTGCATCGCCGTTACCTCGCGCCGCGCCGTATCCCGACGAACGACCGCGCTAGGTGGAAGAGCACCACTGCACAGTGATCGATTCCTTGATTCCAGGCGGACAAAATGGTAAATTTGATCAACTTCATATATCTTCGCTGCCGCTCTACTTTGTTTACGAACATTCATTTGTTCGATATATAACCTAATATTTCGATTGCACGCGGTTATTACGACGTAATACGGCGTTACAGTTTTGCCTGTGCGGAATACTATAAATAAGCTAATTCTTCTTCATCGTATAACTTGTTTGTTTGTTGTTTAAATTATTATTTAAATAATGGAGCATGTAAGCGAAGGCAAGCAGTTGATTTTTACACATCGGTATAATTTTATTTTGCCGTGTAAATCATATACAACAGGTTAACTAATAATACTATTTAAGAAGAGGTCAAATTGTATAACTTCTTTTCCCGGACTCGGCCGGACTTCGTTCTTTGATAGTTTTGAAGCATATTTATTTCAAAGAAATGATACTAAATATCGCTTGCCCGTTTTTGCCCGTTAGTCATTTATATCATTTTTCAGAAAAGACATGGAGTATGACACGGAGATTGATGTTTGAAACCTGGTATTCGACAGATTGTAAAGAGACGAAATCAAAAGTTGATGCAATTCTAAACTTTTTGAACATCAGAACTATTAATGATTCAGCAAAAAGAATTTTGCATACAAAAATTACAAGTTTTTGCAAAAGAGTGCAAGAGAAATGGCATAAATGCAACCGCTCTATCGACCGCTTTTTGAAAGAAAACAAGGAAATAAAGTATTTAATTAATGTTATTTTCACAAACATCACAGTTAATGGTTTTATTTGTCCATTTTAAAGAAATGATATAATTCTTTTAAGTTTATGCAGTTTTTATACACTTGTCATGATTTCTGAGAAATAAAGCGTTATTACTACAAGAGAACACAAAAATTTGAATTTTGTCCACCTAGAATCGAGGAATCGATCACTGTGCACTGGCGGCAACTCATGTCGGGCGAAGATATTTTGCTTTCTGGTTCGGTTAAAATGTCGATATTGCAAAGGGAGGTTTCTCAAGATAAAAGTCTGGTCTATCACGTGATATAGTACGATTTTATGCTGAACCCTTACTTTTTGAGATAAATTCAAAAATATCCTCAAAAATTGGTGCAAAAGTGGTGTCTCTCCGTCGTTAATGATTGTTTAAACATGTTTAAATATTCATAATGTATTAATATTGCATATCACTGTATTCGGGAAAGTCTACAGAATCTTTTGCTACAAAGAACAAATCAATATCTTTTATAATAACATCACAATATTTGTTTAAATTTGAAAAATAGGTCGTTTTTTCAAACTGAAATTTCTCAAAAACTGCACGTGTAGGCGAAAAAGTAAGGACAGATTCGGAATCAGCGCAAAAAAACTCTATAAGAATCACCCAACAGTTATTAGGAAACATAAAGAAAGTTGAAATTTGTTGGACAGTGTAACCAACGTCCAGAATGTTCGGAATGCAAAGGGTTAACACTAGAACTACCGGACAAGTCAAAATGGCGGCAATTTGTGTTTTTGTCCGGGGCTACGTAACCACTAGAGCGGGCGCTGATTGAAGTTCTTAATTTTCTTTAAAGCGAATGACAGAGACAGAATAATCGCTAATAAACTCATTAACAGGTTAACAATGCCTGCACCTAAAATGTTATATTTGTCAGATTTGATTTAGCCAACCTGTGATTTATAAAAATGAGACGTGAAAATCACTGTAACATTAACATCGAATTTACCATTTAAATAATTGTGATTTCTATCGATCGAATTTTGAATTATGTTAGAGAAGATTTTATCGGCGCAAGGATCGATCTTTTTGAAATTCAACAACAAATTTGCTATTTAATTAATACCCAACGTTTCGATCCAGGTGTGGATCATTATCAAGGGAATATTGCGTCTGAAAAATTATATTATTTTAGTAATATATAATTAATTAATTAATATAATTAAATTATATTATTACCATTTAAACCTACGTTCTTTTACTCGGTTTCACATTTCGTTTTCGTAACTATTTGTGTGTCCTCGCTGGTGTCTGCAGTATTAGCACTAGAACTACCGGACAAGTCAAAATGACTGGTTAACTAAATATTATTATATTATTTTAGTAATATATAATTAATTAATTAATATAATTAAATTATATTATTACCATTTAAACCTACATTCTTTTACTCGTTTTCACATTTCGTTTTCGTAACTATTTGTGTGTCCTCGCTGGTGTCTGCAGTATTAGCACTAGAACTACCGGACAAGTCAAAATGACTGGTTAACTAAATATTATTATATTATTTTAGTAATATATAATTAATTAATTAATATAATTAAATTATATTATTACCATTTAAACCTACATTCTTTTACTCGGTTTCACATTTCGTTTTCGTAACTATTTGTGTGTCCTCGCTGGTGTCTGCAGTATTAGCACTAGAACTACCGGACAAGTCAAAATGACTGGTTAACTAAATTTTTCTTTTACAAATATTGAAATTATAAAAATGTTTTCCGGAGTAATGTTTTAGTGAACTTCTCTATTAGAGTACATATTTAAACAAAAGTTGTACGGAAGTTGAATAAATGCATTCTTGTCGTTATTGGAATGCAATATACACCAGTCGCGTTTAGCGCTCGGCAGTTCTAGTGTTAACGACATTGTTATTAATTCAGTGTCGGAAGTCTGGGAGAGATTTTGGAATGCTTCGAAGTATTAATACAAAAGGTTGCCGTCGCGTTCGAATGCACGCAACAGGGTTCGTTTCACTTGGAGCTCGAAACCGGTAGTATACGAAATGAATCATCGATGCGTGTTCCGTGCGAAAGTGGCAGAAATGCATCGGTCTCCTCCGGTGTCTTTGCACATGCACGTGCGGGACCGAGTAAGTAGCGACGTCGTCGACGCGACTATTGTTCCGAAGAATTCGCGCACGTGCGTGGGTGTGTCATGTATGCGCGAACGCCTTGGAATTCAATGCGAACGTAGGAAACGTGTGTTACCGTGGACCAAGGGATCGCCTGACGACCGATCGAGAGTGGAAATCCAGTTTGCACTGGGAGCATGATAGAAATCGGGATTGGCAACGGGCGCCCGACGATTCTCCCGTTTCGCATTACGCTACACGGCGTAGCATAACTACAGGATGTCTAAAAAATGTTGTAAATCCTTGGAACGGGCGGTTCCTGAGGTTATTTAGAGCAACTTTTTCCTTTGCAAAAATGGCCGCCTCCGCTGTGTTAAGGAGCTATTTAAAAAAAAAACACGGACCAATCAGAGCGCGACCTAGAGGCGTATTGGCAGAGACGGACGCGCAAATTTTCTGTAAGTGTTGTACAGTCGACAGACTTTGAAATTGAAACCGTAAAACAGCCATGGGCATTTTTGTCTCATTTGAGACAAAACCGTCCCCACCATAGCGCCCACAGTCCTCCACCAGCATCCGCCGCAGGCCTCGCGCATGAAAGAGAGGTTGGTGAGGGAAGCAGGCGTTTGAGGGGCCCCTAGCGTGCCCATCACGGCCGTAAACTGTTCGATGCATGGAATTTATTTTCAATATTCTTTGCCTTTCATATTTATCCTGCATTCAATTCCTTACATTATATAAAGTAAAAAGAATATTCCGATCGTTTAATAAATATTCCAGAATTACTATTAATCGAATATAAAATACCCGTTGAAACTGAACTCTTACAACAGAGTTAAAGCGACAATGTACACAGATAACATCGAACAGAAAAGGAACGCTTCGAAGGTGAAAGTTCGATCAACAACTTTTGTTTATAAAAGTTAACAGTTTCATTCGACACCTGGTTTTTAGTTATTATTTTTCACAAAATATGATTTATAAAACAACAGCTTCTAGTAAAGTATTAAATATTAGATAATCTTTCGTCTTTGAGTCTCAACTTTCAGTATTGAATTTAGTTCTAAAGGGTAGAGGACAGTTCTTTGTTCGGGAGACGAAAAAATGTTAGTCCCGATAGATGGTAAAAGTTAGTAGTTCTCGATATATGGTTCATTCGAGCTTGTTATTAAATAAAAATGTTATTGCGCTAACGTTGATCAACAATAATATTATAACATTTAATATAATCGGTAATTATACGGTAAAGCGGACACCTCAACGTTTCCCACTCGGCCTGCGTTTTCTAGATATTTACAAAAATCTACAGGCCCCTACTACAGCGAATTCTGCCGTTTTTAATCATGCGAACACGTGTATGGTGGGCATGGTATACGCTTCCAAAGAACGATCACCTTCGCATTCAACGAGGGACTTCCAAGTGATACCCAAATGTGAATATGATCGTATTTTGCTTTCAATGAAATATCTTATATTGTTGCCGACTGTGATGTGTTCCATATTAGGCGCAGTTACCCGAATTACTTTAACACTAAACCTACCGAGAATTAAAATTGGCTAGCAAATGTTGTTTTCTAAAATTAGCAAGATTTAATTTATGAAACTGAACTCTTACAACAGAGTTAAAGCGACAATGTACACAGATAACATCGAACAGAAAAGGAACGCTTCGAAGGTGAAAGTTCGATCAACAACTTTTGTTTATAAAAGTTAACAGTTTCATTCGACACCTGGTTTTTAGTTATTATTTTTCACAAAATATGATTTATAAAACAACAGTTTCTAGTAAAGTATTAAATATTAGATAATCTCTCGTCTTTGAGTCTCAACTTTCAGTATTGAATTTAGTTCTAAAGGGTAGAGGACAGTTCTTTGTTTGGGAGACGAAAAAATGTTAGTCCCGATAGATGGTAAAAGTTAGTAGTTCTCGATATATGGTTCATTCGAGCTTGTTATTAAATAAAAATGTTATTGCGCTAACGTTGATCAACAATAATATTATAACATTTAATATAATCGGTAATTATACGGTAAAGCGGACACCTCAACGATTTCAATGAAATATTCAACAACTCAACAATTTTTTCCTATACATGTTCCCACTCGGCCTTCGTTTTCTAGATATTTACAAAAATCTACAGACCCCTACTACAGCGAATTCTGCCGTTTTTAATCATGCGAACACGTGTATGGTGGGCCCCGCCCATTTCGAATGGTTCCCTGGACCGCACCCCCACCCACAAACCTAACAGTTTTTTTTAAATATCTCGGAAACTAAACTCGAACAGTGGTAACATGTAGAGGCAAAAATTGCTCGGAATCATGCTCCAAATAATATATTTAAAGCTCATCAAAGTCGGTAATGAACCTTGTTTTTAGATTGTTACCCCACGGAGGGTTAGGTTAGTTTGTGCAGTTTTGAAACGAATTTTGGTTAGGTCTAGGTTAGGTCTGGGTGAAATTTCTTGGTGCGATGATGATGGGAGACGGGAGGAGCTCCTCCCACGCCCTAAAAGACGAATTCATTGTGAAAAGATGGAGTTTGCAATACCTAACAGTTTTTCGCGAATGTCTAAGAAACTAAGATCGAGCTGCTGTAACATGTACGCAGTTATGCCAGAAAGTATTCAAACGGATTTTCCCCTTCCATTATCCCATTCCACTACCATGAGCACACTCCAACGTCCCCCACTAAGACCATAGACTGATCACGTGACAGGTCACGTCACGTGGTCATCAGAGAGGTGGTAAACTGTATTCCCCTCGATTTCAGCGTCTGGCATCACTGCTAGGGAAAAGTTGATCAGAATGATAACCTCGGCATGTTTCAAGGTCATTGAAATCGATTAGGTGTAGTCCCTTCTGTATAATTACCATACAATTGTCTTAACCTTTATGTACAATTTTTCCATGCGTTTCTTTGGTACCATTGACACGAAACAAATCGCGCGGGACTGACCTCGGATGTCTACTGTTTTCAGATTGTCATCGACGTCTCGAGACAATTTAAAAGGAAGGTGACTTATCCTACGAAGTATCTCTGAAGTAAAAGCAAACCGACGTGGCGCGAGAACCAATTCTTAAATTAAACAATGCAAAAATTCTTATGAGAGGTGTTCGACAGTTCTCGATCATCTCTGGGACACCCGATCTAGATCCCACAATCCGTTTATCAGATAAAAATCAATTCTAATACATACGGGGAATGAGATGCGTAACGAGGAGAGAGGATCGAATGAAAAGCGTTCGATTCGCGGATGTGGAAGAATGGACCGATAGGTAGGACGAGCTGTTGCCGCGGCCCTGCCCCGAGATTTATATCGCCGATTGCGTTGATGTGTACTCTCGGTCATCACGTGGTAATCTCCAGGTACCTCTTCGCCTCGACGGAACCATAACTGTGGGAGTAGCGGCCGCTATATGACGCCCGAGACCACGCGCCCGCCATGTTCGAGTAACTGTTGCACGCGATCAGGGAATTCATGCCGCCGGGCCTGTCGATCAGAACACCCTGGCCCCTTCCCCCGTGCCGTATGCTGCTGCTTCGCGATTGCTCGCTGTCTGTCAGCGGTATCCTCAAGTCTTCCGTGCCACCGATCTCCGTGTACTGTTTGCGTCTTCGCGTGCAACTGCTCAGGAATACTGCCGCCATCACACCCTGCGAACCAACCAATGTTTTCTCAGATCTCAGTCTTTCATTCGTCATCGTATAATCGTTGGGTACAATTTTTCGAGATAAATGATTATTTTAACACGTTCGCTGCCAGGGCCGCACGTATACGACAACTACAATTTCCTATTTTTCGGATTTTTGAATGAATGAAAAAGATATCTTACCACTATCAGGTGAAGCATCACTATGAACATGCTGGCATTCCTGAAACCTATATTATCCATGAGGATCCCTGCTACGCTGGGTCCAATGAAGGCTCCAAGAGCGAAGGTGCTTGTCCACAGACCACTAATGAGACCATATGTCTCGAGGTTGTTCGGGAACCCATACTCTCTGAGCAGTATCGAAACGTGTATTATTAGATCGATTTGCTACCAATATATTTTTAGGAGGAATAAAACTAATCTATATAACGTGAGAAGCCTTTATGTTAGCCTTTATGTTTGCGCCCTAATCGGGCCACCTGAGACACTGCGGGCAGACAGACACAGAACACATACCTGTTATGTGTGGGATCAGGACCCCCCAGACCAAAGACTGTATGGAGATTAGGAAAAGTAGGAGGGTTCCGTGGGTATGTGTAAGAGTTGATCAGCTACAACCGTGAAAGTCCCGAGTTCGATTCCCGGCGCGGAATTCCTCATTTTTCCTAAGATCCCACATTTGGGGGCTCAGCCGGGATGGGGGTAACACCGATGTCCGCATGGTGACAGACGACGAATGCAGTCAGCAAGCGTTGCGAAGACGGTCGTACGCGAGCGAAAGGACGACGAAGTGAAATTAAGGGTCGCATCCAGGGAAAACTGCTAGAGGTGGCAGTAGGATGGTGTTCTCGAAAAGTGACGAAGTAGTGACGAGTTGCGTTGATGGCGCTGAGGCCAAAAAGACGATGGCGCTGCGACGGACATTCGAAGGCGAATGCCGGAGCAGGATGACCGATTGTGGGATCAGGACCTCCCAGACCAAAGGCTGTATGGGGATTAGGAAAAGTAGGAGGGTTCCGCGGGTACGTGTAAAAGTTGATCAGCTACAACCGCGAAAGTCCCGAGTTCGATTCCCGGCGCGGAATTCCTCATTCTTCCTAAGATCCTACATTTGGGGGCTCAGCCGGGATGGGGGTAACACCGATGTCCGCATGGTGACAGACGACGAATGCAGTCAGCAAGCGTTGCGAAGACGGTCGTACGCGAGCGAAAGGACGACGAAGTGAAATTAAGGGTCGCATCCAGGGAAAACTGCTAGAGGTGGCAGTAGGATGGTGTTCTCGAAAAGTGACGAAGTAGTGACGAGTTGCGTTGATGGCGCTGAGGCCAAAAAGACGATGGCGCTGCGACGGACATTCGAGGGCGAATGCCGGAGCAGGTTGGCCGAGTGTGGGATCAGGACCCCCCAGGCCAAAGGCTGTATGGAGATTAGGAAAAGTAGGAGGGTTCCGTGGGTATGTGTAAAAGTTGATGAGCTACAACCACGAGGGTCCCGGGTTCGATTCCCGGCGCGGAGTTCCGCATTTTTCCTAAGATCCTACATCTAGCTGTGAGTTGCTTGTGTCTTTTTGGTTGATAATCGATCCTTGAGTCAATCCCGTTAGTTATCCCTATAGCTTCTTTAGTTAATTAGTTAATTCATTCGTGCACGAGTTCACAAATTATATAATAAATGCCTACAAAAAACCCCTTACAATGAACTAATGTATTTTAGCTCTATAATAACTAGTCAGTGATGAAGATTTCACGCACAATCTAAAAATCTACATTCTCCTCAGTTTTTGTTTTGTGTAATAAAATAGCTTTTGATTTTGTATAATTCTTGTGATTGTCAAGTAAGCGGTCAAGATGTTAATGTTGAATTTTGCTATCCGAAAACTTACATCGACGTTCTCATGGCATCCGTGAAACTGGCAACCAGCTGCGCAGACATGCCCAAACCATGAATGACGAGTCCGGTAATGGTTAACCAGACGATGGTTGGGCTCGGTATAAAGGGAGCTGGACCTACCAAACAAAATCCTACGCACACCAGAAAACATCCTGCCATCGTTGCTACCTGAAAATTATAGTCATTATAATAAAGGACTAAAATATTCAGGAAACTATTTCAACACATTACTCGATAAAACAGGCTTGCGCACATTTCATTTGAAATAAGAAAACAAATAATTAATTATTACATTTGGCGTTTAAATCGAATAATGGTAATTATATAGAAAAGGTCTGCGTACTCCTATTTTGATGAAATTTTAATATATTATAGATTTCGACATTTTGAACAACTTTTTCCTTTTCCAATATAGGGGGGTCGCTTTGAGTTTTCGAGATATTTGCAAAAAGCTATCGGTAATGTTAATTTCATAACGAAAACCTTCTTTTTAGAAACACTGGGTGGGTGGGTGTGGTATTGTCGCTTCTCATCTCCACAACGTGTTTACAAACAAAAAACAAACAGATGCGGCCCGAAAATCCGGGAAATGTCTTTGAAAATTGAAAGCTCAGCCTATCTATGTATGATCAGAGTTATCTACAGGAGTTAATTCTGCTTGTTTCTTCTGTTATTCCATTTCCTGGACTTTCGGGCCGCATCTGTTTATTTTTTGTTTGTAAACACGTTGTGGAGATAAGAAGCGACAATACCACACACACACCCAGTGTTTCTAAAAAGAACGTTTCCGTTACGAAATCAACATTACCGATAGTTTTTTGCAAATATCTCGAAAACTAAAAGCGACCCCCCTATATTGGAAACGGAAAAAGTTGTTCAGAATGTGTTGCTCCATAACATATTAAAATTTCATCAAAATCGGAGTACGCAGATCTTTTCTATATAATTACCCGAATAATATTTTGTATTTGAATAACTTTTTATTTCCAATACAATAATTAAAAAAAAAAATAATAATGAATTTCTGTGTCTATTCAGACTTCATATAATTTTTATTGCAATATGTGTTTCAACAAAATTCGAAATTTTTATAATTTCAGTAACCGCGAAAGAAAATATTAGAAACCAGCCATTTTGACTGGGCCGTTAGTTCTTGCGTTAATCAAAAACGAAACGAACTTTTAGGACAACAAAATATTTATTTTCACATTTTAAAAATGCGAATAATGTTTCGTAGTCCGGTTAAAAAAACTTTAACAACGAATTTTAATGACATGATTCGGTACTTACTTTTGGTTGGGAGTGTTTGTCGCAAAGCCAACCCCATACTGGAGCCGTAATGGCATAAGTGCCACCATTAAGGACGAACATTAAGCCCAAAATAACGGGACTCAATTCGAATTGTCTTAAATGCGGCTCCAGCGTGGCTTGCAAGAATCCTATGCTCATACTGGTCGCGATTATAGATGACGTAGCAACCAATACACCCGGGACCTTGAGAACCTGTGTCACCCCTGAGAACAATACAGCAAATGACTAAAATTAAGTTCTATTACAAATATGTATTTACTGTCCACGAACAGTAAGCAAAGCTAACAATTAACTCATTCAAATCTTTTAAGTTATCCAAAACGTATACACCAGGACTTTCATCTTTGATATATTCAATATTAACGCTGCAACATGTAACGCTCTTAACATGAACTTTTATACGCTTCCAAAGAACGATATAATCGTGATTTCTATCGATCGAATTTTGAATTATGTTAGAGAAGATGTTTACGGCGCAAAGGTTCGATCTTTTTGAAATTCAACAGCAAATTTGCAATTTAATTAATCACCCAACGTTTCGATCCAGGTGTGGATCATTATCAAGGGATAATGCGTTTGTTGTGCAACTATTTTTAATAAAAGTGGAAAAAAGAATTTTTTTTATTTAAATATAACTAAGTATGAGTTGCGATGGCGACGTGATTGCACCATCGTGGCCAAAACGTAATTGCTGTTTGTAAATGTTTCGCCATCCATGATATAATTGTGATTTCTATCGATCGAATTTTGAATTATGTTAGAGAAGATGTTTTCGGCGCAAAGGTTCGATCTTCTTGAAAATCTACAGCAAATTTGCAATTTAATTAATCATCCAACGGTTCGATCCAGGTGTGGATCATTATCAAGGGATAATGCGTTTGTTGTGCAACTATTTTTAATAAAAGTGGAAAAAAGAATTTTTTTTATTTAAATATAAGTAAGTAAGAGTTGCGATGGCAACGTGATTGCACCATCGTGGCCAAAACGTAATTGCTGTTTGTAAATGTTTCGCCATCCATGATATGATTGTGATTTCTATCGATCGAATTTTGAATTATGTTAGAGAAGATGTTTTCGGCGCAAAGGTTCGATCTTTTTGAAATTCATCAGCAAATTTGCAATTTAATTAATTAGCACAACATTTCGATCCAGGTGTGGATCATTATCAAGGGAATATTGCGTCTGAAAAATTATATTATTTTAGAGCAAATACATCAGGATGTTAATATTCAATCACCATTTTGAAGAAAATCAATAATGGAAAAACAAAAAAATTATTTTGAAAGGTAGACTTACTTGCTGTGCACTATTTTTAATAAAGCCGGAAAAAAGAAAATTTTGTTTAAATATAACTGAGTATGAGTTGTAATGACAACGTGAATTTACCATCGTGGCCAAAACGTAACTGAGCCATGTGCCAGTGCAAACTTGTGAGTTAACTGGTTATATAGGACGACAACGTTAACTGATTAATCAGTTAATTAATTAAAGTTAATTGATGATTAATTTGCTGTTGAATTTCAAAAAGATCGAACCTTTGCGCCGAAAACATCTTCTCTAACATAATCCAAAGAACGATCACCTTCGCATTCAACAAGGGACTTCCAAGTGATACCCAAATGTGAATATGATCGTACTTTGCTTTCTTATATTGTTGCCGACTATGATGTGTTCCATATTAGGCGCAGTTACCCTAATTACTTTAACACTAAACCTACCGAGAATTAAAATTGGCTAGCATATGTTGTTTTCTAAAATTAGCAAGATTTAATTTATTTAGATTTTGTGCCACTTTTATGACGATATATGGTCTACACCAAAAACTGTCCACAAGTGAAATACAGGATTTCATAACTACTTTCAGGTAGTTGTTGCAACTACACACACTTGAGCGGCAATGTATGTCATTATAAGATAACGTGTGTATTGAATTATTATTAGATTATGGGAATATAATAAATAACACTTCAATAACACACAATTGAATTTATTCTGTAATACGTTTAAAGATACGTTGAAAGGCACGTCAATATGGCAGATGAAAATAGAATCTCATGTGAAGATCGCTCAGGTCGGGGAAAAAACAATTAAGCTACGGATTAAATAAAGAGAGCAATCTATATACAATATGTACATAGTGTTAACATAAAATAAAATATTAATTTTTGTATGTAATTTATGAAATAAATTCCAACAGTGTGATTAAGAGAACGCGTAATTTTTACGACGTTTCATTAGCAATATTAAAAACTCACCTCCCGTGGAATGAGTAGTTTCGCTGTTATTAGGATGAACCGGTAGAATGAAAATGGTCATTACAGCGGTCGTAAACAAAGCCGAGCCCAGGACGACGAACGGGGTTGTATACCCTCCAACCTATTTTGAGAATTCTCATTGATTAATGCGAAGACAAGAGGTCGCTCAGGCAGAGCTTCAAGCCTTTCAAGACTCGTTTCCCGGACGCGACGCGACGTGTCTCCGCGTTTATGGCCGCTAACGCGAACCACTGTGCGTGATTCATCGTGCGTTGAGGATAGAAGAGTTCAGGAGGAAAAACAAGCGTTCAATAAACGCTGTTAATACCGAATAGAACGTGACAAATATTTTTCAAACCCATTATATTGGTTTACCTGATAGAGAGAGCCGCCAACCGTTGGGCCAACAATGAGACCCAAGCCGAAAAAGGTCTCAAGGCTGGCGAAGGTCGTGGCCACATTGTTCGGGAACTCTTTAGCGATAATGGCGAAACTAGCCGTAAGGAAGGCCGCGTTGCCCATCGCCTCCACGATCCTAATTACGAACGAGAGAACTATGAAGGGATAATGGCCGTTGACCTTGTCCAGCAGACCGAAGAAGATCGCGCAAGTGCCTGTCGTCAGGATACCGCCATTGAAGAGCAACTTCGGCCCGATACGGTGCAACTGGAACAAATCAAAATGGAGAACAATGGCTGGATCAATTGGGGCACGAAATTAATTACAAAAGTCACAGTTGTTTGCGAAACAATTTTCTGTCATTACGGTTCGTTTCATTTATGTTAGCTGGGGTGTCACCTTATGACAAAACTTCTTTATTCTTTATTATTTTTTTATGGAACTTTCACCGACATATTCGTGGCGTTTTTCTAATGAAAATGATAGCAAACACGATATAATTCGGATCATATTTACAATAATTTTCCGAAAATTTCATCGTCCATTACACAAGTAAATATCGTCGCAATTGTATCTTATTTGGTATCATTTTCATTAGAAAAGTGCCTCGAATATGTTGGTAAAAGTTCCATTATAAAATATTGAAAAATAAAGAAGTTTCATCATTGAATTAGTAGTGGTCTCACACCGACGTACCGCTCGGCGACCGAGGCCTCTTTTCTACGTTCGGCAAAAATCAAAGAATAATATATCTGGCCGATAATTGTCCCTGGCCGAACCCGTGTTATGGGCAATTATCGATAAAATACTGTAATCCGTGAAGAAAATCGTTTCATTTAGGTTAGCTGGGGTGTCACTAATTTGGATATTGTTTTTGTCGGAACGTTCCTGCTTGTATTGTACCACTATGACAGAGTACAGTAGTTTATCGATAATTGTCCACAGCACAACTAGTTCATTAGAAAAATGCCACGAATATGTTGGTGAAAGTTTCATAAAAAAATAATAAAAAATACAGAAGTTTCATCATTGAATTAGTAGTGGTCTCACACCGACGTACCGCTCGGCGACCGAGGCCTCTTTTCTACGTTCGGCAAAAATCAAAGAATAATATATCTGGCCGATAACTGCCCTGGCCGATAATTGTCCCTTGCCGAACCCGTGTTGTGAGCAATTATCGATAAAATACTGTAATCCGTGAAGAAAATCGTTTCATTTAGGTTAGCTGGGGTGTCACTAATTTGGATATTGTTTTTGTCGGAACGTTCCTGCTTGTATTGTACCACTATGACAGAGTACAGTATTTTATCGATAATTGTCCACAGCACAACTAGTTCATTAGAAAAATGCCACGAATATGTTGGTGAAAGTTTCATAAGAAAATATTGAAAAATAAAGAAGTTTCATCATTGAATTAGTAGTGGTCTCACACCGATGTACCGCTCGGCGACCGAGGCCTCTTTTCTACGTTCGGCAAAAATCAAAGAATAATATATCTGGCCGATAATTGTCCCTGGCCGAACCCGTGTTGTGGGCAATTATCGATAAAATACTGTAATCCGTGAAGAAAATCGTTTCATTTAGGTTAGCTGGGGTGTCACTAATTTGGATATTGTTTTTGTCGGAACGTTCCTGCTTGTATTGTACCACTATGACAGAGTACAGTATTTTATCGATAATTGTCCACAGCACAACTAGTTCATTAGAAAAATACCACGAATATGTTGGTGAAAGTTCCATTAAAAAAATAATGAAAGATAAAGAAGTTTCATCATTGAATTAGTAGTGGTCTCACACCGATGTACCGCTCGGCGACCAAGGCCTCTTTTCTACGTTCGGCAAAAATCAAAGAATAATATATCTGGCCGATAACTGCCCTGGCCGATAATTGTCCCTGGCTGAACCCGTGTTGTGGGCAATTATCGATAAAATACTGTAATCCGTGAAGAAAATCGTTTCATTTAGGTTAGCTGGGGTGTCACTAATTTGGATATTGTTTTTGTCGGAACGTTCCTGCTTGTATTGTACCACTATGACAGAGTACAGTATTTTATCGATAATTGTCCACAGCACAACTAGTTCATTAGAAAAGTGCCTCGAATATGTTAGTGAAAGTTTCATAAAAAAATAATAAAAAATACAGAAGATTTGTCATTGGATTAGTAGTGGTCTCACGCCGATATACTCGAACCGTATTATGTTACACTTTCCGGCGACCGAGGCCTCTCGAGGAGCTTCGCGGCCCCTCACCGGGTATAACCCGCGGAAGTGGGGATAGTGCTGGGACAGTTATCGGCCAGATATTTGGGACAGTTATCGATAAAATACTGTAATTGTTTCTGTAGTCAGCCATTTAAGTTTAGTAATTAGTAATTAGCCCTCTTAAAGCGCAGAGCTGGGTAAAATAATGTATCAAGTAGTAAGTAGTGGAAGATCTATTTTATTCGAAATCACACGTGCACTTTTAAAATTAGATATTTTATTTGTTAGAAAAAGTTTTTAAAGTAGTATTGAAATAGTATGTTGTTCGAGTGGTTCTCAAAATTAGTGTGCATTTTATTTGAGAGGGTGATTTGTGTAATAATTTAAAATAATATTAATATTATATTTTATTACAGATATACTTAAAATTTCATTTGAAACGTACAACAAATAAAATCCTCAAATATTTGAGACTGATTTGAAATAGACACAGCCTGTTTTGAAATTGTTTAACTATCTCGATTAATATGTACAGTGTTCTATGGTAAAGAAAAATATCATTGTCACCGTTTTAATGCTTACACGGTTTTAGAGTAGGTTTAAAGTTATAATTAATGTCATTATTATCTTCATTTTCTGAGATTACATTTAAGTAGTTTTCAATCTGCAATATATTTATCAAAATGGCGTCTATGGTGTTACTTTTTGTGGCTGAATGATATATTCATAGCATTTATAGTGCTGTTAGTTGATTAAAGAAATCGTTTGACCATTTTATGTGATTACTTCGTAAGATAAGTGTTTTATGTCGGTGCCGAAAGAGACTTTCAGTATTTCGTCAGAACAGAACGAAAAACATTCCTGATAAAGCGTGCCGCCTACGAGTAGGCAACCTAACGACATCCGAGTAGAGTAGGCGAGTCGGATGTACATTCCTCAGGCGTTACAATTATTACCAACCTGAGGATTTCATAAATTAATGATAATATTGAGTAGCTAAAGTTTGAGATAGTAGGAAGATTAAAGGAATTTAAGAAGGTTAATATATTGTCTTTAATGTATTACGGGCAATAAGGAAGGAGAGCACTTTCTATTTGGTTTCCGTCTCCTGCAATTATCGCTGAAAATTTTTATTTTGCATAAAGATCCCTCGGTGTAATTATTACAATTGAATGGGTGTCTAGTAGTGGGGAGTATGTCACAGTTCATAAAATTTACAAAAATCAGCGCAGTCTATCTGTTTGATTAAAGAAATTGAATTATTTTCTATGGAAGCAATTTTGTAATTGTAATAATTGTAACCTAAAACTTATAAGGCCAGCCATTTAACCGATGGTGGTGGGTTTATGTATAATGCTGGAATTCGATATGAAAGTGGTAATTACTAATAATTTCACCTACATTTTGCCCATATACAGGACTGATAATGAAGACGACCAGCTCGAAGATCCCAAACACCAAACCATATTCCGAGGGGGATGCTCCCTTTTTCTCAGCCTGCGGACAATAGAAACAAATGATTAATTAAAGAAAATAGTTTAACATTGTTAGGGCGGTTGCGTCCGAAGGAGGCAAGGAGCGACCATGTGGCGGTTGTCGGTAATGACAAATTCTGTTTTATCGATAATCTTAATATTCTAGACACCATGTAAATATTAATTCTTTTATTATTGTTTCTTATCAACGAATTTCTTTTGTAAATAGCAGAACCAACATACAAAATTAGTTCTCAAAAGAAATATAATTTATTAATGGAAGAATAAAAATTCGAATTCAAATAATTCAATTTGATCAGTCAGAATTGACGGAGTTTATAAGTGTGGAGATAAACATATTTTAAATTAAATTAAATAATTTATTTAGACATATCTACCACACTTATTTGGTGATCCCATAAGTGTGGTGGATATGTCTACATGAATGATTTAATTTAATTTAAAATATGTTTATCTCCTCAACCGCGTGCGAGTTACGCCACCTGTCGATAGCGCGTAGCATTAGTCAGTGTTTAGAGTTGGAGAGTCGTTCGCTAAATAGACTTAGAACGGTGCACACGTGTAACCATACAATCTATTCCGGCGTTAATGTATATTTTATATTATATCTTTTATACCAAAGGAGTTAAAATATAGTGAGTGCTGATACACCCTCATTCTCAATTTATACACCCACATAGGTACACAACAAACATAGACTGCAGCAATGCAAAAGGTACAACATTTTATGGTTAGACTGCAATTAATGCTCGCGTCGATATATTTTATAAACTTTAATCTTCTCAAGCGAGCAAATTGTGTGAATGGCCGAAAGAAAATGATGCTCAAGATTTTTACAAAATTAGACAAACTTTGAATCTTATTGAAATAAACATTTTCACCAAAATTGATTTCGATCTCGCCAGAGTTGTTACAGAAAACTAAAACCAAATGAATTGTACATTGCCTTAACATCAGAAAAAACCCGTTGCGCCTCATTAAATGGCAATCAGCCGATTAAAAACGGCTGACAGATATTTTTAGACTAAATTTGTTGTAGCACAAATTTCTTCGAGATTAAGAAATCTCTAAAAGCTGCTAAGTAATCGGATGTTTTTATTCTGTCTCAGTAGATTAAGGTTCATTATAAGTAATTGTACGAGGTCTTGTTGGGATTACACTAATTATGATTCGCTGCAATAAGTGTGCGTAATCGTTTCGCATTGATATGATATAAATAAATTATCAGGGCTAAACACGTACGTGTACCGGAATCCAGTTTATTTTATTATTCGAGAAGTTTACCTAGAATATTACAAGACAGATTAGAGGAGGAATGGTCAAAAATAATTATTTGAAAAGATTAGTAAGATCAATGCCAAAAAGATTTAAGATGTAATAAGACAAAAAGGATATCCCACTAAATATTAATATTGTTCTAATAATACTTAATATAAAATCAGTGAATAATTTGGTGACGTGAAAAAACGTAAAGATTTCTTAAAATTCATTTTTCTTAATCGTAAATGAAAATTTCGCAATTTTTTTTTATGATTCTGTTGAATTCAACTTCGAGCTGTGTATATCCAAATTAAAAATTGAAAAATACCCCGCGCTGCCTGATTATTTTGTATATCTTTGCCACATTAGCGAGTGAGCGAATAATTTTGTGACCCACCACTGTATATCTACCAGAAGAAAAATTAATTCTTCTTCAACACAGAAACCATTGTTTTTCATTAAAAACATAAAAGTTGCGAGAGACATTTTGGTTAAAGGTAAAAATAATAAATAACTGCAAAATTGATTTCGCCGTTTGAAAAAGGTATGTAAAGGCAGTTGATTTGCACAATTATAAATTGTACAAGGCGTCCGCAGTGGCGCGTTATGACTACTCGGGGCCCCTGGGCAAAGTAGAATTTCGGGTTTCCTAACCCCAACTAAATAACTTTCACGTTGAAAAAAATAAAACAATTGTAACAACATCTACATATTTATTATTGCATAAAAAGTGAAATAAAATCTCCTTCATCCATGAAAACCTTTTACATAAACATACAAAATATTTGGTTTGTGTTCGAGGCCTCCTTTTGCTGGGGCCCCGGGCATTTGCCCAAGTTGCCCATAGGGTAATACGCCATTGGGTATCCGTCTATAATTGTCGGAGCAAATATGTATTTCGTAACTTGTTGAAGTTACAAGAAAGTTTAATAAGACTGCACGGGTTTAAGTCTGCTATAAAGTACATCTAAAATATTTTTTTGTTTACTCGTGACCTTTGCGAGTTATGAAGGTCACCACCGTTTTCTTAAATTCATACCCACATTGTTTTTACACATTTATGGAGTAGGAGTCATTTGCAGTCAAAATCATATTGGGTAAAAAATTGATATTAAGCATTGTAAACTGGATTGTAAGTATTTTTGAATTTGATTTGGAATGTCAAAGAGGTTAAGAATGCATGTCGTGGTCAACTGTTTGAACGATAGCCTTCCTGTATCGATCATGAGGGTACAAGTTTCGGGTAATTATACACATTTGTTTATTCAAGCATATATTATATAGTCAATAACGAACAAAATCTTAATTGTATCATTTTGATCAGATAACCCATATTAGCCTCATAAGTGCGCGGTATGAAAAGACAGAAGAATGCCACAGAACAATTGTTTTGCAAACACGGCACAGATTACAGTAATACCTTATTTTGTGTAACAACCGTGCTACATAATTTTAGTTAATGCATCCAAAATGCAACTGTATGATTCGCTGATAGCTTGTCTCGCCTGTGAATCATTAAAAAAGCATTTTAAATAACCGATTTACAAATAATATCTTAGGTGCATCAGGGATTAAGTCAATGGTTTGCTAATTGCTTAGATACCTAATCTGTAAGAAGAAAAAGAATGAGCAAACAAGGGGGATGGTAACGTTTCCGTTGAAGGTACGTCATTAACGTCTGACTAATGGTGAGATTAAATAATCTGCGAGATAACAGTTGTGGGCAAAGTGCTATAGTCTGTTGCGAAGTCGCAGTACCGTAAACTACTATATATTTTATTGCTTGTTAATTTGTATTCTACTCTTATTATTTTAAATCAGGCATGTCCAGGAATAGCTCACTTGGACGCGTTTTCGAGGGAGACGCCTATTTTTCACGACCGCGCGTCTCGCTCCCCGTGGCGGCCGTAGTTGTTCGAGCTCGTCAGGCTCGTACCTACCGCTTACAGTACGTATTGCGTGTGGCGCTTTGGGGCGACTCTCATACCCATGGGTTTCCACATCCCCGCTAATTTCGCAAAATTTATTATGATTTGATTTTGAAAGATGAATGTACAACATGTGTACATATATATATTAAATATATATTAAAATGTAATATATACATACGTACATAGAATATATAATATATAAATATATAATATATATATATATATATATATATATATATATATGTACAATATAATATAACTTACTCTTCTTCATCATCTTGGGAATAAGGAAGGGGAGGGTACTAAAATAACTTTAAACGAAATATATAATAACAAACCCACTACTTTCGCCCCAATAGTACCCCACCAACTTCGGACGTAGCTTCGGTGCTGCCGAAACTCGCGCATGCGCTCCCTGTCATTGGGAAAGGGAGCGTACGGAGTGAGAATACCGCCAATCAGGGCGAAGATGCGCAGCAACGAACGAAAACCGGTCTTCACGCGGTACGGTTCTCTCGTGGGGCAAGTATACGTCAAAATCATGCAAGAAAATATTGTAGAAATTATTTTCTTGCATTATTCTGACGTGTTTTTACCTGTTCGATAATAAAAAAGCAAAATATGCCAAAAATGTTGTTTATCTGCGGACATTTGAAAAATCTTATAAACAACTATAGATGCCACCGATTGTAAAATACTTATACTGAAATAATCACTGAAATCTAACCTTTAAACTGCCGCGTATGACACTTGATTGCGTGAAATTGTTAACGAGTCGAATAAACAATGTCACGCTACCAACCAACAAAAAACGGGACGAACTTATGTTAGAACCCAATATGTAGTCTGTATTGACTACTCAATTTCAAGTGACGCTGAACTTTAATTTATTAGGTAATAATCAATACGAATTGCATCAGGCTTTTTAAGAAATATCTTAGCGGCTTGATGTAACCACAGCCAATGCCAGGGAAGCTTGATTGTAAACGCTTTGTCATCGGAAGCGTCATTGCAAATATCTATTCATAAATATTTGATGAATATTTTATTTCATAAATATTTATGCCACTAATATGTACATTTTCATTATTTGTCGTTTTTCAATTAGAGACTTCTTGAAAAGTCATACAATTGGTCGAACGAAAATTACATATTTTAATATTTTTTAAATATTCTATTGGGAAACGTTATATCATATTGCAATTTGTCCATCAGTAACAATTTGTTTATTAAACTATATTTTTTCTTGTTGACGAAAAAACGTAGTTCCATCCCGAAAAGGAACGTTTGATAATTTGATAATAATTGATAATAATCGATCTGTCATAAATCTTGTGTACGATAATTCCAAACAATGTTAACAATAAATCTACCACCACTGGTCAAAGTGACCGGTTCCAGATGTTTCATTAGAGAATTATTTAAATTATATAGACGCTTCCGAGGGAAATGATTAAATAAATATATTTATCAGATATTATAATATGAACTGCACAAATTCCAAATAAATTTAATATTATCATTTTTATAAGCCAACATGTACCAGTTGCTTTCAATTCTCGGTAGGTTCAGTGTTAAACGATCATCGTTTTGCGTTTCACGTTGCCGATTACAGCAAACATTTCAATTTGTTCGAATAAACAGTCTACACTATACGTTATCAAACGATTTCTCGTACGAACGTTGACCTTTACACGATTGGTAACTTAGATAATTATTCCCTTATGGTCTTCCAATTTACATTACATCATTTTTCACATCACTTTGAAATTCCGTATAAAGAGAAATATAAAATAATGTAAACACACTAGCTCGAAAGATTTAGGTCTATTAAATAACGACACTAGAGGCAAAGTTAGGCGTCGAAAATCCGTTGAAAATAATTCCTCAGCTACCATAGTCGAATATATAAAGAGAAATATAAAATAATGTAAACACATTAGCTCGAAAGATTTAGGTCTATTAAATAACGACACTAGAGGCGAAGCTGGACGTTGAAAATCCGTTGAAAATAATTCCTCAGCTACCATAGTCGAATATATAAAGAGAA
The DNA here is from genome assembly GCA_913789915.3 of Sphecodes monilicornis. Classification (NCBI taxonomy): domain Eukaryota; kingdom Metazoa; phylum Arthropoda; class Insecta; order Hymenoptera; family Halictidae; genus Sphecodes; species Sphecodes monilicornis. The sequence goes on from OU565300.1 coordinate 3,278,878, forward strand.
ATATAAAATAATGTAAACACACTAGCTCGAAAGGTTTAGGTCTATTAAATAACGACACTAGAGGCGAAGTTGGGCGTCGAAAATCCGTTGAAAATAATTCCTCAGCTACCATAGTCGAATATATAAAGAGAAATATAAAATAATGTAAATACACTAGCTCGAAAGATTTAGGTCTATTAAATAACGACACTAGAGGCGAAGTTGGGCGTCGAAAATCCGTTGAAAATAATTCCTCAGCTACCATAGTCGAATAATGAACTGAAATGACTCTCATTACGACGAAGGTTTGTTGCACTATATTAATATCAATATTTGATGAGATAAGCGTCCGTTGTATTTATAAGATCGGTTCTAACTGTGCATGTTAATTAAGATTGCCACATGTGCACTGAAATAATAAGCGATGGAACGATCATTCATAATCAGCAACTCTGTTCTGTTTTGCACAGTAAATAACATTTAACAGCACGAGAAGCTTCATTAACACGTAAACGTATCTATTTTATCGTAATTATAACGTTCTCGCGTTCGATATGATTACGCTTAATGTTTTTGTTTACACGCATTTCTCTTCCTTATTAACAAACGAAATTCTCGCAAATGATGAACCAAATTCTGAACCCCAAAAGTATTAGATATTCTACCGAGGTTGAATATATTTTGTTTACACATGGAACATTTAATAATTCTGGCGATCATTGAATAATTATAAAGCATAACAAAATAAGAAACGTTAAGATTACGCTTTTACGTATTCTTTAAATATATTTTGCTGTCACAAGCCTCGCATCAGACAGGCACATGTACTCGTACTTCTTAATGAACCACGCGGACTGATAACTTATACTGCAGCGGCCATATTTAACTCCTCGACGGGCTCTCGTCGATAAGCAATCATTAAATAAGAAATATTTAAATGCCTGTAGAACCTTTTTTTCCGCTTGTTTTTTGTGGCTTTCCATTCACTGTTTTTTCTCAGATTTTCTAAGTGATTAATAATCTAGCCTGTAGTCGTATAGATTACAAATAGAATTTTTATTGCTTTTAGATATTGGCTGCTCGAATATATGCTCGAATACGAAAAGAATGTTACAATTTGAATAGCTCTCGACAAAGATTCGAATGCTTCATAGCGTATCTACTTATTGTTGGATCTATTGACCTAGTATTAGCCTATTAAAACAATTCTACTTCGGGGGAGATAAATATGCAAGAAATAATCAAAGGCGAGCCTACGAGAGATAAATGAGTAAACACTGTCAACTTGGTGACCTTAGTCACAATTTAAAGGTATTGTTAAAGTTCACACAGATTTCATAGAAGAAATCTCCCGTTCGCAAAAAGTATCAATAAACAAATACGATCATAACGTATAAATAACAACACGAAACGTAAATGAATGGTAACTGTATTATTTTACAGAATGTGACTCGGACGATGAAAAATTGAGTTGACGAAAACAATAACTTCAGTTTCGATGATGTACAGGTCAATATCATAGTAAATTATTATTTTATTGTATCAATTATAGAATTTCCATTGTTTTCTATTATACAATCGCTGGCCAAGAAATTCGGACCAATCAACATTTTCAACGGTTCTCGTGTTCTTAGTAAGACCTTCAGGCGTGGATGGAATGTAATTGCTAATTTTAATTGTTTCACACATACGCGATTAAATAGAGAAGTTTTATGTAAAATAAAAATTGTTTACATGAACTGGAAGATACTATATGTATAAACACTTGTTTCTTTTTCCTAAGAATTTTAATAAGTTCTATATAATACGACAGTATTTTGAAATTCTTAAAATGTGTTTATCATTTCACAGTTGATCTACCCATTTTTGTCAGAAATATTTCAAATCCGTAGTTTAATTAGGATACTTTTATACAAGATATTGCAATCGGAGCAGAACAGGATGGTTTGATGTGAAAATTGTCACATTCACCGTTTGCACTCGGAGCCATTTTAATTCCAAAATCAAGATATTTATTTCAACCTAGTACATTTTTATTCCGCAATCATCCCAACTACAGTCCACCGCTCTACCAACTGAGCTATCGAAGGATTTTAGTACATTTTTATTCTTTGTTTCTTTAATTACATTGTGCGCCTGAAATTAAACCAGTTTTCTCATGCAATAGTTGAATTTTTAACAATTTATAGGACAGAAACGAATTTAATCATTTGAAAACTGTTTTGAATAATGATGCGGCAATTTTTCAAAGGGTTAATATGGCGGCCTCTGACTTTTCTCGATCGAGAAACAGGAAACATACAGTTGTATTATTCTATAAATTTTGTGATTTTTAAAATTAAATTTGTTAAATTTTCTTTTACTGATAATTAACATATTATCTACCGGCAATTATTTCATAATTTTTGAAAATCTATGGTCCATGGCCAAGAACTTTTTAATAGATCCTCTAACAGCGATAGCATCTTTAATCGTAAACACACAAGTTGAGCTCAGTAACGTAATCTAATATAATTTGTTTGGTATTAAAATATGAAAGAAGATTTTTTCAGTTTCCGGTGTGTTAATATGAAATAAATTAACGATTACTGTCAGTTGTTGTTGAGTTTCAGAGACTGGGAGAGAAGGTGCTAGACTGAACTCACCTCTTGGGGGTAGAACGGCGCCTGCAGGGAGACGCAAATAGCGTTGGCGAAGTCGGCGAGGCTAATAACTATTAGCGTGAGCCATTGCCTCTTGGTGAATTGAGCCATCATTGTCCCGGGAATTAGCCAGAGCACTAATTGCTCCCGTCACTGTCCAACAACCCTCTGTACAGTGGTGCCCCGCAACGAAGCTGCTGTCGCGCGTCGCCGCGTTACGTTCAGAACCGACTGGCGTCGGACGACTTCTTCGTCTTCTCCGTACCACTTATCACTGCTATCAGTGAATAACGTACGCACCAAAGCGACACCGTCCCCCGATCTGCCGCTGTCGAGTGCCGAGACTCTTTTTTCGACGTGCGTCTCAGCTGTGTAAGATCTGACATAAGTTAGTCGTCTGGCTGGCTGGACTAAAGGGACACGGCAACGAAAGAGGGAGAGAGACGAAGAGGTCGGAGGTCGACAGATACAGTTCTACCACGGTTCTAATTCATTATCGGAGAACGTTGCGCGATTCCAACGTTTCGTTTCTCGTTTCTTCGAATTTGGCCACGCTCGGAGAACGCCTAACTTCTTCTTTCGCCTTTCCCGCCGAACGCCATACTGTATAGCGCGCTCGTCTAATAGACAAAAATAGAAAAATCAACGTCTTTTTCAATGAAAAGGAACAACTATGCACGCGTGATTGGAAATACAGTCGGTGTAAAAAGTATTCGTACAATAGGGTTGGACGATTCTGAATCGATTTTCTTAAATCTTCCAATGACTACCCAGATAGCACTCGGACATCGAATGTACGTCCAATGTACATTCCAGGGACGTACGATATGTCCGATTTATGTCCCAGGTATGTCCGACAGGGGTCCCAGTTACATCCCAGTATGTACGTACATAAGACGTCCAGTGCGGACGTTAATTGAACGTTTGTCGGACATATAAAAGCGTGTTTGCACCTTAAAAAATTTTCTAAATATGTAAATATTGGTTTAAAAGAATTGTACAAAAATACCATTGATTATCACATAGCTAGAAAAAGAGGAATTGATCAAATAAAAAAGAGTGGACTTATGCCGGGCACGAACCTAGTATAAGCATATTAACAGTCGAGCGCCTAACGCGCTGACCCAACCGAGTTCTTGGTAACACGATTAATATTTTCAGATACTATGCGCGCTGATGTACGAGGTAATCGTAATACTAATCAAGTTAATCTCATTTTTCCACTATTTCTGTGAAATGTTCAAGTTTATCAGTGTCCAATAGACTTACAGAATAAATAAAATATAACAATTTGAAGATTAGCTCATTTTTTCACGGAAGACACTTCGAAAAATTAGTTTTTTTTCAAACAACGGCGCCGCGAACTTAAAAATCTGAAAAAATTCATAAACTATATTTTGAGTATAATAATAGAAACACAATATAACATCCGAAAACGTACGAAATAATCTAAGTCCCACGTCCGTGGTACGTCCGAAATTTATGTCCGAGGGACGTCCCACGGCCGTAAACAACGGATGTTCATAGGACGTCCGAAATTTATGTTCAAGGGATGTCCGAAATTTATGTTCAAGGGATGTCCGAAATTTATGTCCGAGGGATGTCCGAGGGATGTCCGAAATTTATGTCCGAGGGATGTCCCACGGACGTAAAAAACGGATGTCCATGGGACGTCCGAAATTTATGTCCGAGGGACGTCCCACGGACGTAAAAAACGGATGTCCATGGGACGTCCGAAATTTATGTTCGAGGGATGTCCAAAATTTATGTCCGAGGGACGTCCGAAATTTATGTCCGAGGTATGTCCCACGGACGTAAAAACGAATGTCCATGGGACGTCCGAAATTTTGATCCAAGGGACGTCCCACGGACGTACACGACAGACATTGGATGTATCGGACGTAAAACGGACGTCCCATGGACGTACGGTGCTATCTGGGTCTTAATATGCTAACTAAAGAAAATCATTTTGCATTTTGCAATCAGTATTCATTGTGTTCTTGAAGTATCGCATGATTTAATTAATTAATAGATATATTAGATAGCCATAACTAATTAGAGGACGTCGTCAACATATAACAGTTGTAATAAAACTCGAAACATATTCTTTTTCTTTCTTTTGCTATGACCCATATATCTTGGGAGAAAAACCGGGATGGCATCCGAAAACGTACGAAATAATCTAAGTCCCACGTCCGTGGTAAAAACGTCGTAAAAACGAATGTCCATGGAACGTCCGAAATTTATGTCCGAGGGATGTCCCACAGACTTAAAAACGGATGTCCATGGGACGTCCGAAATTTATGTCCGAGGGATGTCCCACGGACGTAAAAAACGGATGTCCATGGGACGTCCGAAATTTATGTCCGAGGGATGTCCCACGGACGTAAAAAACGGATGTCCATGGGACGTCCGAAATTTATGTCCGACGGACGTCCCACGGACGTACACAACGGACATTGGACGTATCGGACGTAAAACAGACGTCCTATGGACGTACAGTGCTCTCTGGGTATATGTATAGCTTTATATGCATCAACTGATTACATAAAAACTCTGTGCATGTTTATAACTTACTTAGATCTACAAAAGAAGTTAAGGAAGTTGAAAATTCTGACCATCACTTTGTCCTTCCGAAATCAGAGCAATAAGCAGTTTTAACAAAATTTTTGTTATATATTACTTAGTAAACTGATCCTTCTGATATTCGAAAAGAATTCAAGTCGTTTGGTGCAATTCTGAAAAAGTTATTCGATTTTTAAAGGTGCACAAATACTTTTTACACCCACCGTACCTCCTGTCCAGCTTGAGAACTACGCGTTTATATTTACTAACTAGGTAGGTAATGATATTTGATGCCCTCAGGTTTTCAAATCCATTTTTACACCTCTATCCTCCCTTCTTCCACTCTCACTATCGCTCAATTTTCAGACTATTCCAGCCTACTTTTCATTCAGCGGGGCCTATTGTTTTTATTAAGGTGGTGTTCCGAACCACCTTTTGCCACCAACACGCGGCGTACGTATTCCCAGGGCGGACAACCCCATCCAAGTCCTGGCCGCACCCAACGCTGTTTTACTTCGGTGATCTGACGAGAACCGGTCTTTGCAACGAGTCGTTGACCTATTTAGTAACTATTATTTAGCAATTTCGAAGCTTGGTTTTTCATAAATTATCTAATAACCTCTGATCTTCACTCGGCAGTTAGCATGCACCGTGACGTGTCATATTTCGATGGAGTTGGGGAAAGATGAGGCACCTATGAAATTTGAAATTGTATTTTACAAAAAACTATATTTACAAAGCGAATAGTATGCATGCGCAGGACTCTCAACATTTGAATTGCTAAAACTCGTAAACCTATGAGCCGAAAAGTACAAGATTTCGAATCACCAGTGTGTGTATGTTGAGAGAACGTTGTACGGCAGGCCTAGTCACGGGTGGAACCCCTCAAACGCCTGCTTCTCCCACCAACCTCTCTTCCATACAGCGCGCGCCTTCGTCGCGAGCGCGCATGTCACGCGCCTTCGTTGCCCCCACCATACGTATCTTCGTACCTGACCGCGCGCGAGATATAAACAAGTCACCGATGTAAACAAGTAACGGTTGGTAACGGTTGGCGAGAAAACGATGCATCAAAATACCATAGACTTATAGAGATAGACTGAGCCGTCATAAGGTCGGGTTATACATATCCGAAGTTCGGATCAGACCGAATATTGTTACCCAGGTTTAAATGAGAGTGTTCGCAATCGGAAATCGGTGTCCGACTTCTCAACGATTCTTTTTCTTCTAGTCTGGGAGGACATATCATCTCCAGCGGGTGACGGCTCCCTGCTGTGCGTGGGACAAAAAAAGGTTTCTATGGGCTCCACAACTCCTTTAGGTAAACTATCGGTAGCTCTCCTTTACAACATCTCGAACGCATCACAAGTTACGTCAAAGTTCGGACGGAAATATATAAACACCCTAAAAACGCGACCGATATCGGACGGATGTGTATAACTCGACCTTTCAGGGGCCCCTAGACGATCAATAATATTGTCAATACGCCCACCAATAATATTGACGAAGCGCATTGAAAGGGCATATTGATCATTTAGAAGGAGTTCAAACGCAGTGTCAATATATTGAAGCATATTGATAGAAATTTTGATTGAAGCGCATTGACGGGAGCCATATTGATGTGCGCATTGACGTCTAGGAGGTTTAGTTGTCAATATTTCGTCAGTCTCGAATCGAACGTCGTACTGGCGCGTACAGGCAAAATGGCTGGCAGAGTACACAACTGTTTTTCAAAACAAGTGCGTAGTCGCCGTATTGGTAGCTAGATTGACGAGATTATTCAAGCGTATTGACGGGAGCTTCAGTATTATTGGTCATATATTGACAATATTATTTGTCGTCTAGGGGCCCCTTTACGGGCGGGTTGAAGCCCACAATGGCGGCGCGGGGTTATGCTATCACACTCGCAAACCGATAGTTGGTGGGGTCTCAGGCGAAAAGAGCATTGAGGGGAAATATAATTTTATGTATGTATGTATCTCGAGGCAGAATCTCTCCCCACCAACTCGTCAATGAGAAAGAGACAGCATGACTATTGCTATTTCTCTCTCTCTCTCTCTCTCTCTCTCTCACTCTCTCTCACTCTCTAACCTGTCCCGACTTCAGCGCTTCATACAGGTCCCGCAGTCTATCTCTATAAGTCTATGCAAAATACATGCAATGTTTCATTTTGTGGGAACGTTCACGTTGAAGCGGTGAATAGAGCTACTCTTAGCAGTCTACCGGATGCGCGAGATTTGCGCACTGCTCGCGACGGGCATAGCGCGTCCTTTCTCCATGGGAACGGTGGATACTGGTGGGGAACAGTGGGCGCTATTGTGGGGACGGTCTTGTCTCAATTGAGACAAAAATGCCCAGGCCTGTTGTACGGTAACGTAATTACTAATTATATCTGAATAATGCTGCAGTAATTTTTACATAAATAATCGGATTTATGATTTAAACAATTGATTCATGTGTTTTAATTGTGAAGCATACTCGAAGAGAAGTCTTTCCTTGATTTGAACTCTTAAAATAGCGCTTGTATGCTGACAAGAAACAATATTTTTTATAGATCTCGACTTATAAATTAATTTACATTTGAGACGTACACATGCGCGTCTATTATACACCTGGGTTTCATTTTACGAGGCGCGTGTGTTTACATTATTTTTCCAGTACGTTTTACTTACGCTTGCGCAACTTTTTAGGTTTTATTGCTTGATGCAGCTTTTAACACGTTTCCCGCCGTGTAAGAAGGGACTCAAGTATATTCTTGAACGTCGTAAAATGTTTTGGGTATTGATTTTCAAGATAAACGACTTCTACTTCAATTGTAACAAAATGTTGGTGAAATAGTTGTCGTATAATGCGTAATCGATATTAGATATATAAGAGATCACTGCTCCATAAAATTAATACTACACTGAACTATGCTTTCAGTTTAACTTCAGAAGCAATACAAGAGTAATACAATAAAACCTCGATTACCAAGACATGATGCAATTGCGTATTGCAAAGGCACAAATAAAATTGAATGGAAGAAATATCACGATCATAACCTATCAAATTGCTTCAGAAGCAATTAGAATATTTAGTTAGAGATGAAGAAACAATGAGCCCAAAAAGGAACTAATAAATAAGTAAAAATAAGTTGCGACCGAGGTTCTACCGTACCAATAATTCTAGCAGTACTGTAGTAATTGTCACTAATAATTCTAATTAGAAAGTGCGCTCAAGGTACTTCTAACACTTAGCAGAACCGACGAGCATAAAATGTAAATTTAAGCACGTGAAAAATTCGCAGATTTGTTAGTCCGTCGAAGTACTCAAGCAGCACATGGTCGCCGCGATTTCAGAATGCACGAGGCCTCTTGAAGGTGGTGCCACGTATGTTGAGGGTGGGAGGTGGTGGAGGAGGAGCCGGGGCAGCGCGGAATCCCTCGAGGCGACAGAATTTCTCATTTCTCGTCTTTGGAATGGGAGGCTCGGCGAAACTACGTGTCGTGGAGCCAAACTTTCAGCGGCACTTTGGTCAAGGCCTTGCCAAGGAAGTCCTTGAAGTGTTTCGCGATACTCGCGCTGGCGGCCGGTCTCATTTCTTCGATGATCTCTTTCGCATTCTGGTTGAGAAATTGATTCATCGCTTGGCCGATCACGTTGTCGCCATTCAGCTCATCGACTACGCGAAACCGTGCACGACCCAGACTGAAATCCACCAACATCCGCGCCACCTTCAAGTATCGAACACCGTCCCGGATCTCCTCCGCACCCTGGACACGAGCGATGGCCAACACGTCACCTGGAAACGAAGAAGATCAAGTTTCATTTATGCTTTCACTGCCAAAAACAGCATCTTCACAAATTCCCATGAGATCAAAACTGTTTCTTCTTAAACGAAAAACACAACATTAACATTTAGCAGACTTTGTTTGAAGTGTTCTGAATTATTTCCAAAATAATTCTGTCTTTGTTGGCACGAGCATTTAATCTCAAATTGTCCAGAGATTTGGGGATTGTGCTGGGCACTCGTGTTTTTAAATACCTTTCCTCCCCCACCAATTGGATGGCACCTTTGAAGTGTGCTTGCTAAAACAATTCTATTATTCTTACCAATCTGTGTAATTAAGGAGGCAGATGTTACTTAATGTTGGGAATTCGTAGGCAAACACACTGTAGCGGCTAATGGTACCGCCAATAAAACATTTGGCGTGCAAATGCTTAGCGAAGTTTGGAACACGTGAGCTAGTAAAGCTATTTGTGTGGAAACTGTCTTTTCATATTTTCGGCCATCTGCCCAGTAAAGATTGTGTTTTAGAATTTTCGTTTCGACAGTCTCAATAGCGCCCGCGGGTGTCATAAACTTCGGGTCTCCGAGGGGCCTCGGCACTAGGGCCGCGCGGTCGGTCCGGCCGATGGGCCCGCGAAGCTTCCCGACGCTGGCTCCTGGGAAATCCCGCTACGTTGCCAGTTTTCACGCCAACACGACGTTTCGCGAAAGATCCTCGGAAAAACGTTTGCGAAAGAAGGGGGCGTGGATCTACGTGTAGGCGGCGCGTTTGGCTCGCGGAACACATGTTGCTGCTTCTCCGCTTCGCCTGGTCGGCAAGCCAGTCCCCACCACGGCTAAGGTGTGTGTGTGCTTAGCTAAGGCTAACACTAAGGGAAGAGTCGGAGTGGCCGTGGTGGGGACTGGCTTGCCGACCAGGCGAAGCGGAGAAGCAGCAACATGTGTTCCGCGAGCCAACCGCGGCCAGGCCTGGTTTAAGCCACCTATCGGCTAACTCGGAAAGGGCCTTAGCCGATAAGAAAAAAAGACCACTTGTACCTCGACTCTCAGACAAGACACTTCGTCTCCTGAGAAGGAAATAAAAAGTCTTGTGTAAAGAACACATAGTGATTTCGCAATCATATATCCCTTCAACACTAATTATATCCCAATGAACTCCCAACTGTAGGACCCCGTTGCGTAATCATAAACGCTACTAGGGCTTACTAGTGCCAATATTGTAGGATCTCAGGAAAAAGGAAGGCACCGGCGCCGGGAATCGAACCCGGGCCCTCGTGTTGGTAGCCGATCGACTAACGCCGATCACCCACGGAACCCTCCCCCTTTCTTCCTAATTTCCTACGGTATTTGTCGTCTGGGGGGTACTAATCCCACACTCGGCCGTCCTGCAATGTCATTCGCCCTCGAATGTTCATTACAGCGTGATCGCTTTTTGTGTATGTTTGGCCTCAGCGCCATCAACACAACTTCTCGCACTCGTCTCGTAACTCGTCTTTCGCAATTCGCACTTTTTCTCGTTTTGCTTACGTGCGACCTCTTCGCTACGCTCGCTTTGTTTTCGTCTTCGTCCGTTATCGTCGCCATTGTGCGGTGATCGGTGCTCCCCCCATCCCGGACGAGCTCCCAAGTGTAGGATCTCAGGAAAAAGGAAGGCACCGCGCCGGGAATCGAACTAACGCGCTCACCCACGGAACCCTCCCCCTTTCTTCCTAATTTCCTACGGTATTTGTGGTCTGGGGGGTCCTAATCCCACAATATTAATGGCGTTAATGGCGATATCAGCTTACCAAAAAGCGCCCAGAAGTCGCCGTGGCTCTGAATTGGGAAGAGAAGCACGTTTCCAACCACCTCGTATCGGCCTTGCAATTCAATCTTCGGGAACCCTAGATGTAGGTCGAGCCTGTACGTGGTCACGTCGAGACGCGTCTTCGAAATAGAATAATTTCCAGCCCCTATCACAGTGATATTGGAGAACAGGGCACGGATGCGCACCGCGCCTTGTCCATTTTCCATCCCGAGCTCCGGAATGATCAGTGGTTCGATCGGCGGTAGATCCAACTCCGGAATACCTGAGAATACATATTACCGAGGCAAGAGGAGGATTAATCGAATATTTAATAGCATGAAATAGTATCTCACCTTTCAGCAAGTACGGTTGAAGATGATTCAGCGTCTTCTGGAAGCATGCTTCTATCTTCGGGTCCGATCTACTACACGGTATTATGTACTCGGCTGTGAAAGATAGAAATCGAATGAATGAGCTCGGCCGTAAACATTCGACACAATAGTGCAGTAGTAGATCTGTGAAGTACGTATTAACTTCACGCGAAGTCACGCAGTCGTGACTTTGTTACCCTGGCGAATTACAAAGTCTTCCTACTTCCGTTACTATTATGCAACCACTCTCACTTCCGATGACTTCGGAGAGTTCGTCCAATTTTCTGACCGCCTAATTGAATAAATTAGTCGCCGAATAATTAGGATCCGACTGTTACCTAACAGTAGAAAACAAATTACACCGAGTAGCCCGTAATATTTTCCGCAAATCATTTTTTCCACTTATCCTCGGGTGTGAAGAATGGCTAATATAATTCGAGGGTGTAAGGAAAATGACGCGGGATCCTGCGGGACCCTACTTTGATCCTACCTCGACTGCAAGCCCTACACGCATAGTCCCGCAGAGTTTGCGGGATCTCGCATCACCTATGTAAGAAATGCGGGACCAAAAAATTACGCGGGATCCTGCGGGAAATGCGGGACCCACTCCGCCGGATTGCAAACCCTAAAGGAAAGACAGTGCGGGTGCGAGATATGATATTTCAATGAAACAGGGAAAAGGGCTATTACCTCCGGAAAGGATCAGAGTCACGTAGCCGGGAGAGCAAACTAGAGACTTCGACGCGTGTAGCGACATGTGCGTTACGGGTTATATGCCCTACACGCATAGTCCCGCAGAGTTTACGGGATCTCGCATCACCTATGCAAGAAATGCGGGACCAAAAAATGACGCGGGATCCTGCGGGATTGCGGGACCCACTCTGCGGGATTGCAAACCCTAAAGGAAAGACAGTGCGAGGTGCGAGATATGATATTTTAATGAAACAGAGAAAAGGGCTATTACCTCCGGGAAGGATCAGAGTGACGTAGCCGGGAGAGCTAACTAGAGACTTCGACGTGTGTAGCGACATGTGCGTTACGGGATATATGCCCTACACGCATAGTCCCGCAGAGTTTGCGGGATCTCGCATCACCTATGTAAGAAATGCGGGACCAAAAAATGACGCGGGATCCTGCGGGATTGCGGGCCCACTCTGCGGGATTGCAAACCCTAAAGGAAAGACAGTGCGAGGTGCGAGATATGATATTTTTATGAAACAGAGAAAAGGGGTATTACCTCCGGAAAGGATCAGAGTGACGTAGCCGGGAGAGCTATCTAGAGACTTCGACGCGTGTAGCGACATGTGCGTTACGGGATATATGCATTACCCAGGTCGAAATGAAGTGGCAGTGCGTGTCACTTGTTTCACGCATTTTGCAACAGTGGCAATCCCGGGACACTTGAGATTGAAGGCAAGCGACCAAACTGGTAAGAACCTGATTTCGTCAGTGTCAAAATTACTCACTATATTGGCTATTGAACCTCAACCGCTTATTTTTCGACGATTTAATCAGTGTTTTTCACTGAGATCGTGACTGTTCTACCCGAAAGTTTCGCAAGTCTTTAAACGTTTTTCATAAACTGTGCAAGCAAGTGTTGGGACAAATAAGTATAATATACTCGTAGGTACGATAGCAATCATTCTGTCAGATACATCTAAAGTTCGCGTGCCTTGTTATTCGCTCAAACGAATTCTGAAGAAACCTCCGAGAATTTTCCCCGCAATGTTTAGCGTCTATCGTAGAATGCCGTCTTTCTCTAAAGGTGTACATTTCAATTATATGTCTAGTAATGAGGAAACACTTTACGATCGAAGCAATATGTGTAGTTAACGTGTACTTCGTAAGTAAGTACAGTGATGTAATAATTGTGCCTCTATTAAGGACAAGTGACGAAACGCTCGGTCGTAAAAATATCGGTTGCATATTATTACATTAGAATGTGATGCTATTCTGCTCATTCTAGGAATCTGGACCGACTGATGCACCGGCGATTACGATGACGCTTTCACTCGAAACACTCGAGGATTCGAGGCGGACAGACGAGGACGAGCGTGTCGTGGGACGCGTCGTAAGACCGGCTCTAGGCTGCGGTACTTTCTCCGACCGATTGCCGCCGATCCTCGGCCGTTATGCAATCTCTGACATAACCTTCGCCACGCCATCGAGAGCCGTTACGCCATGCCCCGGTACCATTATGTTGTACAGTGACCAACGTAGTCTCGCATAATATAATAGTCCGCGTCCCGCTCGCCGTTTTAGCTAACTGGCCCGGATAGTGGGCCCGGCTATTGTGCGTATGTACGATCACGGAATTCTAACCGCGACTTTTGTCGAAACTGACCGTCGAAATTGCGTTATCTGGCACGCGTTACGTCGAAGTTGCCTCTGATATTTTGATGTCGCGGCACACTGACCTTTTTTCGAGTCATTCTAGTTGCCCACCTAAAATCATCGCGGTTTCGCCCAAAATTGGTAGTTGAAAAGTGAGAGCATTTAACCTTTAGAGGACTGAGGTGGCGACTATAGTGGCCAGGGACACACTTGGGGATATATATTTATACAGGGTGCCCTAAAAATTTTGAAATTTGAAACGGACGGTTCCGCAGGTTATTTAAAATAACTTTTCCCTTAGCGAAAATTTCCACATCGGCTTTGTTAAGGAGTTATTAACGAAAAACACGGCCCAATCAAAACGCGGCTATAGCAAACGGGTTCCGGACAGGTCCCGCTGAGCGCGACGTTGCCAATGCCCGAGCTGGAGTCCGTTCGCTGTAACGGTGTTCTGATTGGTCCGTGATTTTCTTTAGTAACTCCTTAATAACGCCGAGGCGGCCATTTTTGCGAACGAAAAAGTTACTTTAAATAACCTTAGGAACCACCCATATCATGCTTACCGAAATCAATTATTTGAAAAATAATCGTTAAGATAGTATAATATTATCCCATTTGGCTACATGTCATTTGAAATAATTCAAATGAAATTCAATAATAATTCTATTTATTTTGTGTACTGAAAAACTATTTTAAAAACGACTCCTTGAGATAAAATTATTTATGATTTTATTTGAAGAATGTAACTGAAATAAAAAGTTATTCAAATAAGATATTTGATTTAAACGCCAAATGAAAATAAATTGTTTATGTGGTTTGGAAATCACAAATAATATAGTATTTAAAATAATCCATTATTTCAAACGATTATTTGTTGTATAAAAAGTGTTCCCGAACCCTGATATATCAATTTTCCGATAGAAAAATGCTAAACCCCTATAGGATACAAAAACACGATTCGTTCGAAATACTAAATTTATTATTCAAAATCGACTTCATCGCCCTCAATTTTAACTTTTAACTTCATTAACGCGTGCATTGAGTTGCATTATAAATAAAAGGAACAGTAAATAAATCATAATTTAGTTTCTACAAATATAGAAATGATGTTTTATAAAGCACAAATTTTCAAGAAATATCGAGCGGTGCGATTAATTTAACAATTTCTGTTCAAATCGATGTTAAATGTCCCTCATCCAGTTATTTCGCGCACACAAAGGATTGTTACAAATGCTGAGAAATCGGCGGTGCCATTCAGTAACGTTTCCGGATCGTTCAACAGAAAACTGCACGCGATCGATCTAACGTACAGGCCACCGGCATTCATTCGGATCGATCGATCGGTCGAGTAAGCGAGCGAGAAAATTCAGCGTTTCAGCGTTCTGCCGCATTGCGAGGAGAAAATCCGGCTGTGCGGCGCACGTGTTCGAGAGAAAGTACCACATCTGAGAAGTACAAAAAAGGATGTCATTCCGGTGACAAGAGAACCCGACCGAAGTAAACAATCGTCCAAGTCGTTCCTAGTCGGAAATTCTTTCGTAATGTACGGTTCGTAACCGAGACACGAGAGTCGGATCAAAAAATCGAGCGGCGTTAGTTGGTCAAGGGAAAAGGGACGCGTCGAACGGGTGCCGGTCGTCCAATTGTCTAACAAACGAAATCGGACAGAGTCGAGCGAGAGAACACGCTTCCGCGACATAATCGTTCCCCGCAATTACCCTCCACGCGGAAAGAGAAAGGCAGATACGCTCAATGATCGTAAAAGGAAAATACGCGAGGAATAATCCGCTTGCTAGTAACCGCCTCCATTGTGCACCTGTTACGTAGCCCCCGCGCTGCGTTACAACGCATCGCGCTGGCAAGAAGTGTCGGACAACCTTCCAGAAAACACTCTGGGTCACGCGACATCGACAGCGATATACATTTTCCCTATGAAAGCGAACCGATTGCGCAACCTCGAACAAGCTCACTCCCAAAGGTCACTCTCGATATATTTCCGAACGAAGTGTCACTTTTTCGGTACTGAACTATGAACGAAACGTCATTGACACAGTGACTCCGATCACCCACGTGCTCACTAGGAGGACTAGAATTAATGAAAAGACACGGAAGCTTACGGGTCTCGAAGTCCGGCTCGTTCAGTCCAGGATTGCTATCTGGATTCTTCTGACTAGACACCAACGCGCCTAAGAACACCACCAGCCACACACTAATCAATCCCCGACGCATTCTGAAGGGTTTCATCACCGAGGGTTCACGAGTTCTAAATTGATCTCTCGAATGTGACAGTTCAACCAATTACTTCGACGCCTCTCCCTAGTCTTAAGTATTATGGTATCCTAGTTTCTCGTCCTTGTCCCTCGGCGATGACAATGGTCTTCAGGTGTACACTTTACCGGTTTACCAGTTTTCAGGGATATTCACCAAGATTTTTCGACTAGACACTTTTCTTTCTGTTTTTACGTGTTTTGGGGAGTCTTTTGTTACATTGTTTGTTGGGAATGACGGGATCATTCGGGAATTTTGGTAGTGGGGAAGGGCTTCAGGCGACGGCTAGGCGGCTTGGCTCTTGTAAACTAAACACGGTACCCCTTCATATTCTGTCTTATATGCGAGCGTTCCCCTACCCGCGGAACTTCTGCCCGGCTTTAAACGAATGGCTTCACCTCTTTCTATTTTCCTCGCGCTGAAGCCCGAGCTTTGAACACCGCGACTTTTTCGCCGCTGACACTGGGAACGGATTTTTTTGAAAATCACTGACTCGAATTCTGTCGCTCGCATAACGAAGATTGCAGCCAGTTAGGACAAACAATGGATTTCTCAAGCGATCAAGGGACAATTCTTTATTGGAC
The DNA here is from genome assembly GCA_913789915.3 of Sphecodes monilicornis. NCBI lineage: Eukaryota > Metazoa > Arthropoda > Insecta > Hymenoptera > Halictidae > Sphecodes > Sphecodes monilicornis. Next base: position 3,295,176 of record OU565300.1, read on the forward strand.
GCGTTCCTGGGTGGGTTTTAGGAGGGGAATTGATCGAATTGTTGTACAGCGTGGGCCAGAAGTTATTAACTTTTTGAAATTTTGTTCATACAGAAAGATTGTAGAAAGATATTTCCATTTTCTTGTTGTCATAAAACTACTCGGCACTGGGTCCTATGAAAATCTCTTGTGGTGTGGCACAAATTTGGTTACGGATATTGTCTCGGTCTGATTTTTATGTCTGGGGCAGTTGAGTCAGGGTGCAAAATGAATGCTGTCTGCGTTAAAGTTTTTGAGCAATTGTTTTTATTGAAAAATTGCACAGTTTTTGTTCGCTCGTTCAAACTAGGGTTGGGCGATTCTGAATCGATTCTTGGATATCCGATTTTGAAACGAATCGATTTGTTTAGTTATGAATCGATCTTCGATTCAAGACGAGGCATAAGTTAATTTATTCGTCACTGAGTGTCGTGGCTGTCCAATATTTGTTGTAGGAATGGGTGGTTTAACTATGTTCAATAACTCACTCGCTGTTGTAAATAAACCACTATATATTTAATAAAATATGTAATACAATTCTCTCCATGTACTTCTCTTTATGCACTCACGCTTGGACTCACATACACACCGACACACACCTCTCCCTTCTCATACCAACCTCAATCTCGTTACCCTCATAATGCCAACCTCATTAAAATATAATAAAAATAACCCTACAATATTTACTTCCAGTAGGGACGTCTGTTCCATCAGAGAGATTATTCTGAAAAGCCGGGAACATTATGGTGGAACTGGACCATTTACAACATTTGCTCTTCCCAAATTCATTTACAAATTGTTATTCGTTCACATTGAAACTTCGCCTCATTTTACAGCGAAACTTCTTATCTTGATTCTGCAGTATAACATTAAAAAACGACGATATTCTTTAAACTTTCATTGGAAAAACGCCTTACCCGTCTCTGAATTTTATAAATAAAAAATAATTAATTAATTATTAAGTAATTAATTATAAAATAATTAAGTAATTAATGTGATATTATCGAATTTTTGATTAGAATGTTGAAAGGTCCACCACTGACAAGGGTTATGTCTAAGCTTTTGGTTTATTTTGAGAAGTTGCGCCTAAAGGTAACTTTGTCGGCATTAATATACGTTAATTCTATGTCACGATTTTCTGTTGGCTGCATAGCTGGCCATGAATACGTAATATGGCATTGTCTTTTTGAACTGGTCCTTGATGACGCTCGTGCAATGAATACATGAAAAATTACTCGGAAATGAGCAGTGAGGAAAGACGCTTTCTGCAATGCTTCATCGACTAAAATGGATGCGTTTGCAGCAATTACTATGCAATTCTTTGCAGTTAAAATGATAGTAATCGTTGCATATGAAATGTCCGATTTCAGAATGCAAATTATAATCTTATAATCATTATTATATTGGGTTCTAACATAAGTTCCTCCCGTTTTTTGTTGGTTGGTAGTGTGACATTGTTTAGTCGACTCGTTAACAACTTCACGCAATCAAGTGTCATACACGTCAGTTTAAAGGTTAGATTTCAGTGATTATTTCAGTAAAAGTATTTTACAATCGGTGGTATCTGTAGTTGTTTACTAGATTTTTCAAATGTCCGGAGATAAACAACATTTCCGGCATATTTTGCATTTCTATTACCGAAAAGGTAAAAACGCGTCAAAAGCATGCAAGAAAATAGTTTCTACAATTTTATTGACGCGTTTTTACCTTTTCGGTAATAAAAATGCAGAATATGCCGAAAATGTAAAATGTACCGAAAAGGTAAAAACGCGTCAATAGCATGCAAGAAAATATTTTCTACAATATTTTCTTGCATGCTATTGACGCGTTTTTACCTTTTCGGTAATAAAAATGAAAAATATGCCGAAAATGTTGTTTATCTAGACATTTGAAAAATCTAGTAAACAACTACAGATACCACCGATTGTAAAATACTTTTAATGAAATAATCTCTGAAATCTAACCTTTAAAATGTTGTATGACACTTGATTGCGTGAAGTTGGTAATGAGTCGAGTGAACAATGTCACGCTACCAACCAACAAAAACGAGACGAACTTATGTTACATCCCAATACATATAACATTTGAAGATGCAAAACTTTTATGCTCTAATCTTATGCTTAATCTTCAACTTTACTTTTGTAAATAAAATTTGTTTCGATATCAGTCGATGTAATCGTAGTGCATGCTTTTTATACTAGTGAGAAAATAAACATATTGACGAAAACAGTATGTTCAGACAAAATGTGATAGTAAATTAACGCACTGTTAGTTAATGATAGAAAAAACTTAAAAATAATGAGGCAATCTCATAAATAAAGATAGTGAACAAAAATGTAATTTTTACTTTATTCGGAGAAATGTTATGTTCGTTTAAAGTTACTGTTACGAATCTCACATTTCATATGCAACAACCTAATGTTTTCACAACATATCACATTTTAACCTCTTGCCGCGTCATTTTCATTAACACTGAACCTACCGCGGTCAAATGATCGGTCTTATATTTTGCAATTACTGAAATTACAAAACGTCACTTATTAAAAATAATGGAATAAATTTCCTGATCAAGCATCTATTATATTAAAAATTACGGACAACCTCAATAAATGTAGTATTCCTATTTTAAAATGGCAACATTTACCGATACTGTTAATGCTAGGTTAGGTTTAGTATTACAGGAAGTCTTCATCCCCATAAGTGTCGCCGGAGTGGAAAGAAAATTATTCATGTAATTCTACATGTAATTCAATGCTTAAATATTGATTATAGAAGAATAACATATTTGATTTCATTTAAAAAGAAAAACATAACAATCAGATTTGTTAGAGGTTGTTCAAAATCTTCATCGCGAGTTTAACCTGTAACAATTGTTACAATGCGGCGAGGGGTTAAACTCTTGTGTGAATGAAAAGACTCTGATGTTAATATTTTAGCAATTATTTTCTCGTTTCCATTCCATTCTATACCATTTATCCGTAGTTCATTTCAAATCGATTTCTTATTAACGTCAGAACAATAAATGTACGGTGGATCACGAAAGTATTCGAACGCACTTTAAATTGGAATAACTTCTTTGAAATTGGACCAAATAATTTGATTTCATCTTTAGCAACTACAAGCATTGATTTACTAAGTGGGATGTAAAAATATTTTGAAAATATTACGGTTGGTAGGGATTACATGAAAAATAAAAATTGCACTTTTTAAAAAAATTTTATTTCAGTTCGCAATGGAAATTTAAAATGTGCGTTTTATAGATCTATGTTAGTTATGCACGTGCCGAACATTTCATCGAAATCGGTTGACGCAGAAAAAAACGACACGCATCGAAAGATGTAAGAATCTGTCGATTTTAAGCAAAATCTGACCAAAAGTAGTGAAAAACTGCGATTTTTATTCGTTTGAACCGCCTGTAGCTCGTGTATACATTAATCGATTTCGATGAAATTTTCAGCATGTGTATTATTAACATAGGTCTACAAGACGCATAGTTTAAATTTTCATTACGGGCTGGAATAAAAAAATTTTTAAAAGTGGCATTGTTATGTTTTTATGTAATGCCTGTCTATCGTAATTTTTTAAAAATCTTTTTCGCACGTCATTTAGTAAATCAATGCTACTAATTGAGAAAGAAAATGTCAAGTTGTGTGGTGGAATTTTAAACAAATTATTCTGATTTTAAGGGCGTTCGAATACTTTTGTGAGCCACTGTATATTTTTCGAGTATTTCAGTACCGATTTAGAGAAACGTACTTCTGTTTCAGTTGAAGTAGCTACGGGTGGGACCTTTTCAAATGTTCCGATTCTCACCGGTTGTTTAAACACCTTGAAATTCTTACCGACTTTACACCATTCGGAGAAATTTTGGGAGCTCGTGCCACTCTTGCCCAATTTATTGCTCGTGCTGACGACACTCGAGGGCTTATGGAGCGAGCAAGTTCATTTTCTACATCTCTATAACTTTCTAACTTGCTCCCCTTAACAATTAGGCAATCAAAAAATAGCTACACTTACTATTTAATGCAAATATTCCATAAATCACCTCAATAATTTGACACAATCTCTCCGTTGTTTTCGGAAAAAGTAGTTTACGATTATAATACTTGTAAATAATCTTGCCACAACTTCTAAAGTGCGAAAGAGGATTTAGAAATTTTGTTACTGACTATTCTCCATGATATTGATTGTTTACTGTGGTATTAATTTAACACCGAGGAACAACTTAATATACACACGCGAGAAAGACGAGAACCGATAAAAATATAAAAGTTTATTCAGCGCGTCAATGAAAAGTGAAGCAACAGAAAACTGTAGTTTCGTGAGTAAGAAAGTATTTAAAACGGTATTAAAATTGTATTTCTAACAGAAAGTCGCTGAAAACAATTTGTTTAGTATTAAATGTTTATCCATTGATATTAGGCGATCATTTAGAACATTGATTCCCCACCTGTGGGTCGCGAAATGTTATCTGGGGGGTTGCCGCGGTTATTTTTAGTTGATGACTTTCAGCACTTATTGATTTTCATAATTTTCGTAACATTTAGATAACTTTTACGTAAATTTTTGTAAATAATAGTATTAATTTTGCTTTATCTTATAATTGGGGGGGGGGGGGGGCGCAGAGTATTTGAATATTTTTAAAGGGGGTCGCGATTCGGAAAAGGTTGGGAAACACTGATCTAGAGTCTAGAAAGAACATGGCGGCTTATGTGCCAAGTAAATATTTTTATAAACCTGTAGACTTTTAGACGGAAAATAAAACATTCCTAATGGTCAAGCCACGATTATTATTTCTAAATAATGACGCAATAATGTTGGATACATTTAACATTCACAAACGGTTTGTTGTTGACTTTTGATCATCACTATTTAAAATCTTGTTTGGTCACGAGATACTAGTTATCCTTCGTAACACCTTTAAATAGTGAATTATTTTAAGGTGACCATCTCTTTTACAATGAAAAGGAGGACACAAGTAAATTGAAGAAAAAACAATATATTGTAAATAAAAGTTAAAGTAAAATAAAAATTATTGATTGCAACAATAATACACTATATGTTAAATACATAATAAAAACGTAACATTTTATATTGTAATTATGCTTACATGCCTATTAATTATTATTTAAATGAGTACTACAAAAGGAGGACGATTATTGGTCACCTTAATTATTTGCATTCAAAATTAGTATATTGTTTTTTGATATAATGAAATACCTAACGCACTATATTTTTTACAAAGTTATTACAAAAAAATTGTAACGAAATATCTGTGTTAATTATTATGCAATTTCTTGTATACGGACTAATTTAACAATAGATTATATTTGTTTTTTACCATATTAACACTATATCTGCCAAAAGTCTATTCATAGAATTTTCAGTAATTGTGCTCTAGAAAAAGGAAGCATAAAAGTCTGATTAGGTTACGTTACTGGGCCTACCTCGTTAATTCTATGAAATTGTTATTGTTATTGTTATTGAAACATCTATCAAAAATATCAAAAAACTCTTGGTCTTTCAAAAATTTACATACAGTCACTCCCATTAACATTCGAACACACTTAAAAAGACGATTAAACTTTTTTAATATTGGACCATACGAAGAACTTTTTTGAGAAATTAGAATAACTAGTTTACTACATGACGCAAAAACGAAATTATGAAAATCACTAAAAGTTGTTTTTTTTTACAATTGATTTGTGTGGGTCTATATTGACAGTTTAACAAATACGTCTTGTACATCTGTGTCAACTGTATACACTTTGAAAATTTCACCCAAAACGGTAAACGCTGCAATGAGCTACAATTTTTCAAAGAAAATTGCAGCTTTTCACAATTTTTGGCCTTAAACTGTATTAAATCGAAGAATTCCTACATTTTTCGATTCCTGTCGCTGTTTTTCATGTCATCCGATTTTTGTGAAATTTTCAGAATGTATACAGGGTTTCACAAAAATATTATAAACCTTTGAAACGGACGGTGCCTAAGGTTATTTAAAGTAACTTTTTCCTTTGCAAGAATGGTCACCTCGGCTTTGTTAAGGAGTTATTAACGAAAAACACGGACCAATCAGAGCGCGGCTACAGCAGACGGATTCTGATTCGGCCAATGGCAACGTCGCGCTCAGCGGAACCTGTTGCCAAGCCCGAATCCGTTTGCTATAGCCGCGTTTTGATTGGTCCGTGTTTTTCATTAATAACTCCTTAACAAAGCCGAGGTGGAAATTTTCGCCAAGAAAAAAGTTACGTTAAATCGATGGATAAATAACCACAGGAACTGCCCATTTCAAGGACTTTCAATATTTTTGGTACATCCTGTATAATTGACGCAGATCTACAAAACGTATTTTTTAAATTTTCAATATAGGCCCACATAAAAGATTGGTAAAAAACAACTTTTTGTAGTTTCTCTGCAATACCGACCAATTGCAAATCGTTTTAAAATTTCTTTTTCACGTCGTAAATAATAAACTAATTGTTCTAACTTCTCAAAAAAAGTCCAAGTCGTATGGTAAAATATTAAAATAGTTACCGTTTTTTTAGGAGTGTCCGAATATTAATGGGAGTTACTGTAAATAATAGCCAGTTTCCTCTGTCCAGTGTTAGGATATGGTCCATCTTTTCTCGCGCATGCGCGGCCAAAACAGTAACGTATCTATATCATGATGACGAGGTAGTGGAGCCCTAAGACAGTTATATTGGCGGGAAAGTATCGAAACAATCTATTCCGGACAAAAAGACTTCAGGACGTGTCCTACGAGTTACAAAATATACACAAATACACATGTTACACATTCATTTTTCAGAATCAAATCATACCAATTTTTTAAAATTCTGCTGGTTGCTCAAGGTACCCCATTTTATCGAGAATCTTACTTTACTGAGGCCAAAATCGCCGCGCATGCGCGAGAAAAGATGGACCATATCCCAACACTGCCTCTGTCCTCTGTGACGGTTAAAATATCTAAAAACACAGAAAACAGAAATTTGGTACACAGGTAGCCCAGTTAGTCCAAAGGGGTGCACAAATATGTTTTGATCCCGGAAATCCTCCACGATCAAGTGTTAAAATTACATTAGCAAAAATTTAGATTTGTGCAACTAACTTCACTCTTCCTAACAAAACGTCATGCCAGTGTGGATTATTCTAACCTAAGCCACCCATTGATTTCTCAACGAGAATTATGCTAGTTGTGAAATAATAGCGGATAGTGTAAAATCTATTAGTAAATACTGATAAATAAATTCGACAGCAACAACTATCAAAATATTATCATAAATTTTGAATAGCAAAGAACAGCGTTAATTATTCCCTATTGTGATGTACGACAGTCAGGAAAACAGCGCCTGAAGGCTGGTTGCCTGCTTGTAGGCGCAATGTCGTTGGGTTAACATGTAAGTCAATAAATAGAGTAATTAACATTATAATACAACGAATGCAATTTAAAAAGTCATGTAACTATTAACGTTAGATATATTTACTCTTGCGAGTGTGGGTGTACGCTGTTAGAAGTTATTACTTTTTATTCCCAAACAAATGTTATTAATTTATGTTTGCAATGTCATTACAGAAAATGTAGCACGGGTTTATTTTCAAAAAATCGTAACAAAAGAATAATAATTTCTAATGGTATTTGGAATTTTGATCATGCTTTGTTATGTTAAAAATAATGCTGAGGCATATTTCGAGGCATCATTATTTGGAAAATGCGGAAGCCAGCATATTGTGATAGAGAAAGTTTTTCACTAACTTTGCGTAATACGGTCGAAGTTAAATAATCTAATGAGCAGTGATAATTTTTATATGTTCTAAATTATTTTACACGCTAACGACTTTATATCTGTACGCGTTGCCGTTGGAAACTACTCCATCTGTTTACAACAGCTTTTACCACAAACTAACGAGAACAAAAAAGGAAGCTGTCGGTTGTATGTCATCGCACGTAATATCCAAAGTTACCGCAAGATTCCTTTCAATTTCTCATCTCGGTTCTCTAACATTTCTGCGCCGCGTCTTTCACAAGATTGTGATTACTCTGGCGTGATATTCGCCAGTAAAAGATACTATGAGATTACCACCGCTCATCTCGACAAATAATAGCAAGATTATTGCTTCGGTTTCACCTAATCCTATAATTTGTAATTCAAATTTACCGAGCGCTCGAGACTGCATTTGCACAACGCTTTTCAACGGTGCATTGACAACTGAATAATTATTATAATTATTAAATAAATTGAGACACTCCCCAGATAATGTACGTCCGTACCGGACATATGTACGTCCCAGGGACGTACGATATGTCCGATTTATGTCCCAGGTATGTCCGACGGACGTAAAAAACGGATGTCCATGGGACGTCCGAAATTTATGTCCGAGGGATGTCCGAAATTTATGTCCGAGGGATGTCCCACCGACGTAAAAACGGATGTCCATGGGACGTCCGAAATTTATGTCTGAGGGATGTCCGAAATTTATGTCCGACGGATGTTCCACGGACATAAAAACGGATGTCCATGGGACGTCCGAAATTTACGTCCGAGGGATGTCCCACGGACGTAAAAACGGATGTCCATGGGACGTCCGAAATTTATGTCGGAGGGATGTCCCACGGACGTAAAAACGGATGTCCATGGAACGTCCGAAATTTATGTCCGAGGGATGTCCCACGGACGTAAAAAACGGATGTGCATGGGACGTCCGAAATTTATGTCGGAGGGATGTCCCACGGACGTAAAAACGGATGTCCATTGGACGTCCGAAATTTTGATCCAAGGGACGTCCCACAGAAGTAAAAAACGGATGTCCATGGAACGTCCGAAATTTATGTCCGAGGGATGTCCCACGGACGTAAAAAACGGATGTCCATGGGACGTCCGAAATTTATGTACGAGGGATGTTCCACGGACGTAAAAAACGGATGTCCATGGGACGTCCGAAATTTATGTCGGAGGGATGTCCCACGGACGTAAAAACGGATGTCCATGGGACGTCCGAAATTTTGATCCAAGCGACGTCCCACGGACGTACACGACGGACATTGGACGTGTCGGACGTAAAACGGACGTCCCATGGACGTACGGTGCTATCTGGGTCTTAATGTGTAAACTAAAGAAAATCATTTTGCATTTTGCAATCAGTATTCATTGTGTTCTTGAAGTATCGCATGATTTAATTAATTAATAGATATATTAGATAACTATAACTAATTAGAGGACGTCGTCAACATATAACAGTTATAATAAAACTCGAAATATATTCTTTTTCTTTTTTTTTGCTATGACTCATATATCTTCGGAGAAAAACTTGGATTCTTTTTATAAAATAACATTTATAAATCTTTCAAAATTTTGCGTAATTGAATAAATTTTCACTACTTACAATAAAATTAATTGCTTAATTTAAATTAAAAAAATGTCTATTTAAAAAATTGCTTCATCCATGTTAGTTTCTAAGATAATAGATTCTTTTCATAAAATATTATAAAAATTAAGCAATTAATTTTATTGTAAGTAATGAAAATTTATTCATGTAAATAACATTTTTAAAGATTTATAAATGTCGCTGATATGAACCATGTGATCCCAGTTTATGTTAATGTTGTTCGATATTTGGATATTTTGTTTGCAATTTTCTAACGATCTGCAAATAAGAGAAAATATAAAAATATGAACGAGATCGGAGTAAAATGACCAATTTCAGTTTTGTTTCTGTTGGTAACACAGACCGACTTCTTTGTCACGCCATCTATGCACATAAATCGCTAATATAAGAATATTTTATTTATCTAGAATGATAAAACAGCCAAAAGGTAATGCAATAAAAAGATATTTAAAGAATTTTTGAATGTAAAAAGTGACTTAAAATAGTTTACATCATAAACTAGTAAATAGAAGTTGCAATAATGATACTTCCTTATGAACAATTTAATTTTAGTATTCATACAAGTGCAGGAAGAATGTCATGTTTGCTATATTCAAATTGTTCATGCATTATATATGTCATATAAACTTTATTTTGTTTAAGGCAATAAATAAATAAATACACCAGATTAATATGCTTAGAATTCAAATTTAATGTTACTGGAATTAATAATTAACTCGATTAAGTAGTATAGAGCAATTTGTACACATTTTTGCTAAGAAATTAGAAACTAATGTAAGTTATTTTCTAAAGTGAATGATCATCGCCGTGTTTTCAAGCAGCATAATCATTCAAGGACATTAAGCTGCGCCTGTAGATCAGTTTCCCGATTTACACGCCTCATAGCGTGGCTAGCTGTGATGAGGATTACAGACCATTGTAATGAATCCATGGTACTTACTCATTTGTGTAGCTAATTTTATAAAATTACCTGGAATAGCCGTTACGAAGCCTACGTATTTATAAACAAATGTCTAATTGATGAAACTCCAGCGGTTGAGGTTAGGAACGTACCACGTGTTGTTTTATGGAAATTTAATGGACCTGCATGGATATAAAGAAACCTTTTGAAAACAAAAAACTACATATACATAAATCCAGCAAACAATGTAGCAACAATAATACCCGACGGGAATGCACATTTAATCTTCGGATGAAGACAGACAAAAAAAGCTGGTGGTAGTACAGGGCGCATGCGCATAAGCCGCACAGTCGTGTCAACGCACCCATAAACGAACAACAATTACAACATAAGAAGAATAATTAAATCAGTCTTCAACACTAGTGTATGTTTAGAAACAAGTTTTGAAACGTGAAGAACATTGATGCAATTGATAGGTTTTTACTATTGGGTTGTTCGGAAAGTCTTCGTCGATTTCCGATAGATTGCTGTGTTCAACTTACACTAAACATCGGCGGAGAGTTTCCGAACAACCCAATAGGTTAGAATTTTATTTACTTTCAATCCATGATATAACCGACTTTATGCTTACAAGAAAAATATTACAAAAAAATATACACCTTAAATATTTATTAAATATATGTAAAAGTATTGTCTTTTTCAATCGTATATGCATAATGACCTACAATTACAGTATAACCTCAATTATCCGAACTAAACAGGGATACTTGAGAGCTCGTGTGATAGAATAACAGTTACGTAATTACAATGCTATAGTCCGTGAAATGAGACGAGAGAGTAAACACTTGCTGCGGCCACATGTATAAACAAAAACAATTGAGAAAATATTAAAGCTGTCGCGTACACCTCGTAAAATTATATTCTGTATTCTCACATGTATATCCCTTAAATATTTTTGAATACTTATGAATAATTTACAAACTCGTTTTCAGGGCGGCAATAACACGTCTTCAGAAAACTCCGAAAAAATTGTGTTCGTAAAATCTTGAATCAGCTTGCCGATTTTCTCCTCGAGTTTCGGCTTAACCTCCGCGACCACAGATCTCCAGTTGTCGTTCAGGAAAAGATTCATGGCACCGGAAAGCGTCTCATCACCGTCGAATAAATTATCCAAATGCATGGACGCATGATCCATTTCAAAGTCCACGTAAATGTCACCGACGCGTTGATGAAACAAGCCTGTTTCCTGGTCCCGGTAACGTTCCATCTGGAGAGTAATGATGGCGTCAATGTCCGTGAAGTTGCCGTGTCCCACGCCGTTTCCGGTGATCGGTAGCATCATTATCCTGCCGTTTAGATTATAATTCGCAATCATACTCAGACGCGGAATATGAAACTTCAATCTCATTCGATTTTTATCTAAATCAACCCTGGTGAAAAAGAGTTTTATAAACACACACATACGATATATGAAACATATCTTAACACTATAACAGATTTTTTTGTACATTACCGCTAAAAAAGATTTAATCACACGTCTATAATGAGTAACGGGTTTGAAAGCTTTTGCGAAAGGTATGCGAATAAATGGACTAAGGTTTGATGTAACTTTACATACGCTAAAAGAGAAATAGAATTACAAGTTTATTACACACACACATACAGTGACCCGCCTAAATTGAATATTTGAAATATTTTGGTTATTATACTGATAATAGACAAAGTTGGAAAAAGAAAACGTAATTAGGTTTGAAGGGAAATATATTGTGGTAAGCAAATATTTTTTGAAATTCATATTTTTCCAGACTTTGAGTCTAACAGTGATAATGTTACAGAAATTATAACGAGAACCAAATAGTTATTTATCCATCGTCTATGACAACGTAGAAAAGTTAATAAAAATTTGGACATTTGTTAAAATCAATCTTTTACCGATTTTTCTATAGTAGTAGACTTCATTATATCAATTTCCATTTATATTTAGTACTCTGGGTCAAATAAACATCACGATATCATAAGTTTTTAGAGATGTCTTGGGCTATTGCGCGATTGTAATAAAAACTTGCTGTCGATATCTCGAATAGTGGGACTAGAGACAAATTCTTTTTCGTTTTAATATTTGACCTTGCAAATCTAATCATGTTTTCCTTAGATTTGAAGGGACAAATAATATTGCGACGAGAACAAAATTTGCCATCGCGTAATGGCCAAGACAAATCTCTGAAGACTTAACGACATTCATGTGACCTTGAGCACTACAAATAAATGGAAACTGATTTAAAGAAGTCCGCTACGGTAGAAAAATCGGTAAACAAACTAATTTTAACGAATGTGCAAAATTCATGTTTAACATTGTTTTGTATTACAAATATGCGATATTTGAAATATTTTAAGTTGTGGTGTAACTAATAGTAACAATATACATATTCTTAAATTGCCATTATATACGAATATGCAAAAACAGAGTTTTCCTAATAATAACTTTAGATAAAAAGCTATAGTCTGTCTTTCCGACGAAGACAGTTGAAGTCATAATAACTCTCTAATCTACTCGCATACCAAGTCTGAAGTAATAGGAGTGAAGCAATTAATGACTTCGCGTATCATCTTTCGGAAAACAGATAATATTTTGACTACTTTTATAGGAAACTATATGTATACAGGGTGTCCCACATAAATGGGAACACCTAAATATCTGTCGTATTTACAGTCCTATCAGAAAACTTCAGAGGACAAAGTGACACTATTGCAGGGGGCAAATATAATGGTAAAGAAAAAGATTTTGTATGTCGTGTTTTTTAATGAAATTTCAAGGTCACCGATGTTTTTCTAAAATAGAATAGTATATTTTTTTTACGATAGCATGATAGACAATAAAAAACTGAATTTAGCGGATACCACCTTTTTGACCTTGAAATGACCTTGAGCAAGAATAATCATGTTGGAGCGGATAAAGTGTGGAAGTTTAAAATTTACGTGTTTCAGCAAAGATTACGCGTTTGTTTACGGCGGGTTGACCTTTACATATCATAATAAGTGTTCGAAATATTGACCATCCTCATTTATGCAATATTGAAATCTTACATTAAATGATCTGTAGGCATTGTCGATTTCCTGAGACGTAATTTGAAGCACATGCTGCAGTGATCCTTTGCCGCATATCCCCTGGCGTTGTGGGTTTATCTTTGTGCACAATACATTTTATCTTGCCCCATAGATAAAAGTCCAATGGTGTCAGATCCGGAGAACGGGCTGGCCATGGAATTGTTCCTCGTCGCCCAATCCAGCGTCCAGGATATTTCGTACTTAGCACCGTTCAAGCAACTTTAGAATAATGCGTTGGACAACCATCATGTTGAAACCTGCGCTCCCGATCGAATAACGTAATTTCTTCCAAAAGGCCCGACAAATCCTGATATAAAAATGCAGCATACTTTATACCAGTAAGAGTTCTTTGTATAAATTCGTTCGACGTTCAATTACGTCTCAGGAAATCGACAATTCCTACAAATCATTTAATGCAAGATTGCAATATTGCATAAATGAGGATGGTCAACATTTCGAACATTTATTATGATATGTAAAGGTCAACCCTCCGTAAACAACGCGTAATCTTTGCTGAAACTCGTAAGTTTTAAACTTCCACATTTTATCCGCTCCAATATGATTATTCTTGTTCAAGGTCATTTCAAGGTCAAAAAGGTGGTATCCGCTAAATTCAGTTTTTTATTGTCTATCACGCTATCGTGAAAAAAATATACTATTCTATTTTAAAAAAACATCGGTGACCTTGAAATTTCATTAAAAAAACGCGACATAAAAAATTTTTTTCTTTACCATTATATTTTCCCCCTGCAATAGTGTCACTTTGTCCTCTGAAGTTTTCTTTTTATGTGGGACACCCTGTATATGTGTAATATATGAGTTCCTGAAGTGTGTGTTAAATATATTTTAGCGATAGTGTATAATTATTTAATTCATACAAATAAAAAAATGAACGTACTTTACGTTTTTAGGTACAATATTGGTGCCCTCGTAGATGGAAATGTTCGTATATTTCGCGTGTATGTAAATTGGTCCGGACGATTGATTGATTTCGATTTCTGATAAACGTAATGGTTCACAGGGAGGTATTCGAAGAGCCTCGATACCATCTTTCAAATACGGTTTCAACAAATTGATGCTTTCTTTGACACAATCGTTTATGTTTGGATCACTTCGGTGACATATTTTCAAAAATGCCGCTGAAAAATTGGAAAAATACATTTAATTCATTCTTGATGCTCTTTTGCGTATTCATAAATCATCATGCGGTGTGCGTAACCTATTTATTTAACATTCATGTGTGTTCATTGTGAAAGCGTTTATCAAAAGTCATTTGTAAATGCAAACGATTAATTGTACTGACTCATAATACCACTGACTAACATTTCTGAGACGTTCCAGAATGTTCTTGACATAAACTTCGAAGTATTTGCAATGACGGCGCGCAATTCCTCGCTATTAATAACGTAAATAACGAATCGCCAGAAGGAAATTTTGAAGCAACTTCTCTGTGCGGTATGTTCTGGTACCACATCTTCTTTGAGCATACACATGTCGTTATAATTCATACAATAAACATGCTCGAACATCATACAATTTAACTGGCATTTCAAAATAGTTTCACAATTTTTGCAACAATATATTTATACACAAATTCAAAGCGTACCAATCATTGATATATATCAATGTTTTATAAATAGACATCGGATCTTAACGCAAAAGAAAAATTTTCCACCGCAATTGCAACAAATTCGAGTGAAATATTTATTTTCTTCCTCATGATATGTTTAATAGGTTGAAAATAATGAGACAGAATTTTCAAATCCTTTTACTGTTTTTTACTGTTTCAAATTACACCTATTCATTTTTGTTATAAATGCGTGAACTCCGTTGTCTATTTATAAAAGTCGTCAGGAATTATTTTCTGTATAACTAATTCTATATTAACAGTCGAGCGCCTAACGCGCTGACACAACCGAGTTCTTGGCAACACGATTAATATTTTCAGATACTATGCGCGCTGATGTACGCGGTAATCGTAATACTAATCAAGTTAATTTCATTTTTCAACTATTTCTGTGAAATGTTCAAGTTTATCAGTGTCCAATAGACTTACAGAATAAACAAAATCTAACAATTTGAAGATTAGCTCATTTTCTCACGGAAGAAACGTCGAAAAATTAGTTTTTTGAAACAACGGCGCCGCGAACTTAAAAATCTGAAAAAATTCATACACTATATTTTGTGTATAATAACAGAAACACAATATAGCATCCGAAAACGTACGAAATAATCTAAGTCCCACGTCCGTGGTACGTCCGAAATTTATGTCCGAGGGACGTCCGACGGACGTAAAAAACGGATATCCATGGGACGTCTGAAATTTATGTCCGAGGGATATCCCACGGACGTAAAAACGGATGTCCATGGGACGTCCGAAATTGTGATCCAAGGGACATCCCACGGACGTAAAAACGAATCTCTGTGGGACGTCCGAAATTTATGTCCGAGGGATGTCCCACCGACGTAAAAACGGATGTCCGAGGGATGTCCCACCGACGTAAAAACGGATGTCCATGGGACGTCCGAAATTTATGTCCGACGGATGTCCATGGGACGTCCGAAATTTATGTCCGACGGATGTCCCACGGACGTAAAAACGAATCTCTATGGGACGTCCGAAATTTATGTCCGAGGGATGTCCGAAATTTATGTCCGAGGGATGTCCCACCGACGTAAAAACGGATGTCCATGGGACGTCCGAAATTTATGTCCGAGGGATGTCCCACCGACGTAAAAACGGATGTCCATGGGACGTCCGAAATTTATGTCCGAGTGACGTTCCACGGACGTACACGACGGACATTGGACGTATCGGACGTAAAATGGACGTCCTATGGACGTACGATGCTATCTGGGAATGTATGATATTAAATTGGAATAAGATAAGATTCCAATGTAATAAGAAATTTATAAATTAGAAAGAATAATAATTTTTTGCAAGCAACGACGATATGTCGTTGTACGGCAATAAAAGAATTACACAAGAAATAATTGTTTCACACGAGGCTAATGTACTGTAATAGAATTCAATAGAAAAGGTGCACTACTTACGAATTTCCAGAAGCTGCGACCCATTGCACAGATAACTTGTTGCGAAAAATATTATCAAGCACTGGTAAACCGGCATTGTTACCACGACGAGGTTCGATCAGAAAATAATTCGGGATCGCGAGCCATCGAGAATCGAGAACGTGCCATCGATCGACAATATGCTGACACTGTCATTTTTCTAATGTCATTCACTTCCTTTTTCGGGCCACCGGAATTGCTTTGCGCAAACATTATTACGCTCCCTATACTTATGTTAATGTGGCCAATAGTGGTTATAAAAACAACTGATTAATTCAATCTCAACGATTACTGACATTGTCAGAATAAATTCTACACCAAGGACAGCTCAACGATATTCCTATAGAAATAATATACGATCAGAACTTTGTTATGATACACCAGCAACAATTCCCATACCATTATTCAAAACAGTTTTCATATTGTTAACACTAAACCTACCGAGTATTAAAATTATTGCTAGTATGTATTGTCTTATCAAAATAACAAGATTGAATTTATTTAGAATTTGTGATATTTATATTGTAACATATTCTTGAGTAAAGAAATTTATTAAATTAAATCCTATGAAGCCATCTTTTTAGATTGAGTGTTAAATTTATCTGTATTCTATAAATTATTAAAATCACGAGGTGTGAGAATGTTACTGAAATCATTGTTATGGTAACTTTTAGTATTTTCTTTGTAATTAAGACCAATGACAATTTTTCCAAAATTTCTTTCTTTCAACGTGTAGTAAACTAATTGTTCTAACTTCTCAAAAAAAAAAATCCATGTCACATGATCCAATATTAACACTAGGTTTACGGAGCACTAAGATTTATTATTTTACATTGCATTATAAAAATAATAAAATTGTATTTACTTAGTCTTCAGCGATTTTTATTGTAATATGTACACAAAAAAATAAATCTATTTAATAATTCCTCACGAATGCCTCCTTACACTCTTAATAATCGTAAATTAAAATTTTTTGAATCCGTCATTTTGACGGGCCCCATAAATCTAGTGTTAGAAACGTGATCGTCTTTTAGAGTGTACGAATATTAATGCGAGTGACTGTATGTTGCAAACTTCAAAGGGGGGGGGGGGGGGTCTAAAAATAAAAGTCTGCTCTATCGCGTAATATAGTACGATTTTACGCTGGACCCTTATTTTTTGAGATAAATTCAAAAATATCCTCAAAAATTGGTGCAAAAGTGTTGTCTCTCCGTCTTTAATTGTTTAAACATGTTTAAACCTTCATAATGTATTAATATTGTTTATCACTGTATTCAGGAAAGTCTACAGAATCTTCTGCTGCGAAGAACAATTCAATATATTTTATAATAACATCACAATATTTGTTTAAAGTTGAAAAATAGGTTTTTTCCAAAGTCATGTTTCTCAAAAACTGTATTCGTAGGCGAAAAACTACTGGCAGATTCGGAATCAGCGCAAAAAAAACTCTATAAAAACCACCGAACAGTTATTAGGAAACAAATTTGGTGTTGGACAGTGTAATTAATAAATAATAAATTTATAACTTAAGAATAAATGCTTAATACTCGTGAATTTATATTTGCAGTGTTCCTTCTTGGTTGTACACGCCCAATGTATTTATCGGCGCGCGAATCGGTCGTGCATTTAAATCTGGTAATCAAGCATACCGCAGTGACAACGATGTACATTTAAGACCACGTGATTACGTAACCCGAGACCACCATGACGCTGTTCTGTTCACAGCTTTGGGCCACGAGCAGATGCAGTTCTCCACTTAAGGTCGGGGAAGAACCTTGCCCTCTATAATAGCGCAACGGGAGCAGGACTTAGGGGAGCGATGAGTGCGACCGCGAGAAAAAGAAGAACGATGTCCACCTAGAAAGATCGCCTAGTTAACACGTGTCAAGAATGACTGGTCCATGGCCCAGATCAGATGCCCTTCCACGATCGTATAAAAACCTCGAGCGGACACACCATCCACTTGCACTCGAGAATGCCACACCGTTGCACGAAGGTCCACAAATATTCTTGATCGCAATTTACAAATCGTGTCGTCGGGCTTCTTCTAGCAATGGACTGATCGTTACCCTGGCGGAGGAGCAAACTGTTCGCTTGGAAAGAAGAGTGTTAACGTGCGCGTCCCTGTACTGTTTCCTGTTGATCCTCATCGTGACCACCATTGTGATTCTGCTGGTGTTCAAGCCAATCTACATCTTGGGGGCCAGAGTTGTAGAATGAATTTTCTTGCCAAACATTGAGTCCCGGGAACCGATAGATTCGTAGAGAAACGAAATTTGAGGTTATTATCGCCGGATCTGTTGAAGACCAGCGAAAGATGTCGAAGACTGTAGGCGTAGTACTCTTGGCTCTATGTCTAACGACGTTGACAAATGGCCAAGGCTCGCTGTTGGAGATGTCTCAAGAGCTCTGGTCGAAGCTGTTGTCAGGTGGCTTCTCCAAGGCGGGTAAGCTGGATCCTCTAAAGGTGCCAGTGATCAAAGTAGACCAGTCGGAGGGGGACACGAGCTACAGAATTATTCTACGGAACGTGGAGATTACTGGCCTGAACGAATCTACGTTGGATAGCATTCACATCGCCAAAGGAAGATTGAAGTCGAACTTGAGCGAGTTGGAGGCTGGATACGTGAGTTACAGCGATCTAAGGGACCTCGACGAAATAAGGTATCGATTCCACACTCTGATGAAGGAGCCGAAACTTCAGAATGAAAGTTTCGAGGCGATAGTCTCTGCTACCAATCAGGAGAGCAAGTTCGCGGCCGCTTCCCGCGAACAAGAAAGCCGTTTCGAGAGATTGAGACAGTATGATCCTTTCCTGATGAAAATCCAAGCTGATCAGATGAGGGAGCCGGCGGCTGATCAACGCCAGAACGAACAGAAGACATCGCAAGAGTCGAACTACAGAGGATTCAACATGGAGGGCGCCAGGGTTGTCTCCAGGCCAGAGATCGCTCGGATGGTTGTCACTCCGAAGTACCCAGCGGACGTTCAGATGGTGTACGCCTTGAATTCTGGAACGAGCTCGAGGAACTATCAATCGAGGGAGAACTACGATCGATTTAAGCCAGAATCTACCACTGCAGCCTATCAAGAGAGCAGTCGATTCAGCAACGGTAGGGAAAGTTTCGGTGGCAGAAGGGGTCAAGAACGCTACGAGGACGTTCAATCCCAGAGTAGAGAGAGCTTTGGGGGCAGAAGGGGTCAAGAACGCTACGAGGACGACCAATCCCAGAGTAGAGAGAGCTTTGGGGGCAGAAGGGATCAACAACGCTACGAGGACGTTCAACCCCAGAGTAGAGAGAGCTTTGGGGGCAGAAGGGGTCAAGAACGCTACGAGGACGACCAATCCCAGAGTAGAGAGAGCTTTGGGGGCAGAAGGGATCAACAACGCTACGAGGACGTTCAACCCCAGAGTAGAGAGAGCTTTGGGGGCAGAAGGGGTCAAGAACGCTACGAGGACGTTCAACCCCAGAGTAGAGAGAGCTTTGGGGGCAGAAGGGGTCAAGAACGCTACGAGGAGGTCCAATCCCAGAGCAAAGGGAGCTTTGGCGGCAGAAGGGTTGAAGACAGGTACGAAGATGTTCATACCGCAGCCTCTGAGAACTTCGAGAGCAGAGTCAAGGGGCAAGCAACACTTCCTGGAGCAGTTGCCAGAGAACCAGTGTATCAAGAACGCCTGGAGAAGCAGCCTGGTTACATTGATATTGTATATGCCGATGGAAGCAGCAATGGTGGCACGAAACGGTTCGGAAACAGGAGGATTGAGTCGAAAGAGGACGCTAGAGTTTACGGTGTCAAAGATATTCCCAAGGTATTGTTTCAACATTTGTTTGCTAATAAAATTTCAGACATGCTAGTGAGGACGCAACTCAGTAGCTTCGCGAATGTTTATAAAACTCACCGATCTAGTATTATTGAGAGCTGAGAAGAAGTCTCTTGGAAGAAGTTTCTAGCGAAATATTGGCTAAGCGGTCACGCGAAACCTGAACCAGTGATGGGCACGGTAAGGGCCCCTCAATCTCCCATCAGTCACGATCGCGCAAAAATGCTCATCCCTGGGCTAAACATTGGGTGCCGAGCGGGAGACCCTCTTTGCCCCTGTGTCGCCTCAGGAGACTTCTTTTCAGCTCCCAATGATACCATACAGTAGTATTCGTTATGGAGTATGGTTGAATGGGATTCGTACAGGATCTTCTCGAGAGGAAGAAGATGGTGGGCTACAACTGCAGCGACGGGGAACCTCTAACGAAGAGGAACGACGAGATTAAGGCAGCTATAGAAGGCAAGAGTTTGAAAGATCTGAGCAGATACGCGAAGAACTATCAGGAGCAACAAGGATTCTTCGAGGAAGGGATGCAATTGATCTACCACTATGGTGGAATGGACAAACAATCTGAAGGCAGCAAGAGTTTTCCAGGATCGCGACACAAACGCGCCCACAAAGAAAACGCAACCGATGTGATTATTAATCTTTGCATACCCTAACGATATCAACAATAAATATGAATCTGATATATTTTTTTGTTTGAATCATTTTGAAGGATGACGTGATGCATGTTATTTTGAAAATCCGTGTACCGAATCTTCGCATCAAGTCTGATTACCAGTTGACGGGTAAGGTAGGCAAAGAACTGGTGAGAGGAAACGGACGAGTCAATGGAAACTTCAGTGAGCGATGTTTTCAGTTGGATTAATATGATGTTTTTTTCCATTTGATTTCAAATATGTGCTAAGGTGTTAATGATTTTTAGCTGAATTGGAGGGGGACTTCACCATAGAACTGAAGAAGATTAAGGATCAAGATACGCTGATCGTACGAGCAGCCAGGAGCAAATTGAAGGCAAAGAGCCAGAAAGTTGATTTTCAGGGAATGGACGAGAAAGGTCCCGTCAAGTCAATTCTCAACCATGGTGAGTCTAGTTTGTTTTTATCCTATCGCGAAATCGAGCTAACAGAGAAAGGAATCCGGAAGATTCGTTGATTAATATGCAAATAATAAAACCGAAGCACAAAAGACTGTTCATTGTTTCTCTGGGCGCGGAACCTGACGCTAGATTTACTATCGTTCCGCAAAAAGCCTGAATGCAAATGAACAATCACGCAGAGTTTCTCGCGTGTATCGACAAGCAGTAAATGTATTGGCCGTTCGAGTCGTAGCAAAGTATATATACGGTGAGTCAGAGTTCTACGGGTTGAATGCGAATGGGCGACAATATAGCCGGTTCGAAGTATTATGTAAAAGCTCTTTCATCTATTTCTGTTGCGTCATTGTGGTGGTGTTCTTCCGTAATTAACAAACGGCAAAGGAAAACGACGGAAAAGAGATTTTTGCGCGAGGAAAACGTTGGATCAGAAAGTTGCGTACGGATCGATGTTCCGTTGACTCGATTATACAGTCGAGTCGGGAAATGAATTAAAATTTAAATCAAACAGATGGACTATGTCAATTCGATGAGTTGATCTAACACAGGATGATCAATATCTCATTACAATTTATTCAACATATTTAGCTTTGAATAGTGCTTTGTGGAGCCAACGACCATTGCCTCGCTGCAAAAACCGGTTCTCGTCAAATCACCGTAGTAAAACAGTGATGGGCGCGCCAGTACTTGGATGGGTGACCGCCTGGGTATACACCGGGGGTGACTCTTTAGGTATATGCCGCGTGTTGTTGACAAAAGGTTGTTCGGAACCCGACCGTATTAAACAGTAGCAGAGATGCCAGACGCTGAAATCGAGGGGAATACAATTTGCCTCCCCCTCTGATGACCAGAGTAATATCAGTCGCGCGCCACTGATATAGAGGGTGTCCCAAAAATGTCTCGCTTCCTTCAAAGGGGAGGTTCCTGAGGCCATTTGAAACGACATTTTCCTTTGCAAAAATGGCCGTTTCGGCTTTGTTAAGGAGTTATTAACGAAAAACACGGACCAATCAGAGCGCGACCTAGAGGCGTATTGGCAGAGACGGCCGCGCGCGATAGAAGTCGAGCGATGGTGATACACCGCGGTCGAAAGCAAGAAACACACAAGGGGCAGCGCCTCCGTAATATCGCGGTGCAGCGTTCGCTTTAAATAATTTTAATTCCGTCAATTCTAAAGCGCTTGCTTTTTCAAAAATAGGTCCGTAAAGAGGAGACTTGAAGCTGTCACCACGTTTTTTCGAATTTTTAAAAAAGTCCCGGCTATAGGAAAATTGCATTTGTTTAAAACATTTTCAAAATAAATGCTGAAAAAACCATTTATTCCAAATCGAAATATTTTCTATAGATACTCTTCTGTGTTCGCTATGAGCTCCTAAAAACTCATTTTCCTCGGTACGTTAGCTCTAGTGTTATAATTTAATGAAAAAAAGTTCTTTACATGTCTGTGAAACCAACATTTTTTAAGATTTCGAAAAATGCTTCGAGATTCCTTCATAGGTTACTAAAGACTACAACATATTCAAATTTGAACTATCCGACATAGGACTCGAAAAATTGTCTTCTCTTGTTTGTTCCTTGCTTTCGACCGCGGTGTATCACCATCGCTCGACTTCTGTCGCGCGCGGCCGTCTCTGCCAATACGCCTCTAGGTCGCGCTCTGATTGGTCCGTGTTTTTCGTTAATAACTCCTTAACAAAGCCGAAACGGCCATTTTTGCAAAGGAAAATGTCGCTTCAAATGGGCTCAGGAACCTCCCCTTTGAAGGAAGCGAGACAATTTTGGGAGACCCTGTATATACCAGTGGTGGGCACAGGTGGAGCCCCTCAAATGTCTGCTTCTCCCACCAACCTCTCTTTCATGCAACGCGCACGTTCGTTGCGTACGCTGATGTCTGGTGTCTTCGTTGCTCCATTGTACCGTGCTTGCTGGAAGGGGACAGAGGGCGCTACGGTGTTGACGGTTTTGCCTCAATTGAGGCAAAATTGCCCATCTCTGATATATACTATGGATACGGTATTCGGATTCTGGAAATGTCCCGAATTGAACAGTAGATTTGGATGCCAGCGCCGCTATCGTTCGACCGGTGTACTGTACCCCTCGTACTCCTCTTCACCCCGCGATCCTCTAAACTTCGCCATGTGTTTGCGTCCCTCTAGATGGCGCTGCTTTCAATCGAGTTGATTGGACGTCATTGACACGCTACAAAATAAATAGTGTGATGACGTCCAATCAACTCGATTGAAAGCAGCGCCATCTAGAGGGACGCAAACACATGGCGAAGTATAGAGGATCACGGGGTGAAGAGGAGTACGAGGGGTACAGTACACCGGTCGAACGATAGCGGCGCTGGCATCCAAATCTACCGTTCAATCAGTGTTGGGATATGGTCCATCTTTTCTCGGGCATGCGCGGCGATTTTGGCCTCAGTAAAGTAAGATTCTCGATAAAATGCGGTACCTTGAGCACTAAGCAGAATTTTAAAAAATTGGTATGATTTGATTCTGAAAAATGAATGTATAACATGTGTATTTGTGTATATTTTGTAACTCGTAGGACACGTCCTGAAGTCTTTTTGTCCGGAATGGATTGTTTCGATACTTTCCCGGCAATATAACTGTCTTAGGGGTCCACTACCTCGTCATCATGATATATTAGGTCGTCCCATAAGTTCGTGCCGTTTACTGTTTTACTATTTAAATTAATATTTGAAACATACTTTCAAAGTCAACGAAAAAATATAACCACCTTCTCTACAACCTCTTCCCACTTTTTTGGTAAAGATATAATACCGTCACTAAAAAATTTCTGTTGTTTTTCATTAAAATACTTTTCAATCGGCGGTACGAACTTATGGGACAACCTAATAGATACGTTACTGTTTTGGCCGCGCATGCGCGAGAAAAGATGGACCATACCCCAACACTGTGTTCAATTTGGGACAAAAAGCTGTGTAGATGGCTTATGGCAATACCGTATCCATAGTATATATATATATATATATATATATATATATATATATATATCAGTGTCACGCGCGGTCAGGTCACGTGACCAGTCTACGGTCTTAGTGGGGGACGTTGGAGTGTGTTCACGGTAGCGGAATGGGATAGTGGAAGGGGAAAAGGAGGAGAGGAAAATCCACCCAGTTTTGGGTGTTTCTGGCGACACTGGTTTCGATGCTTTCTGGGATCACTGGGGTCCCGCTGAAAATTAGGCTGAAATAGGCTGACAAATTTAGGGTATAGTGATTGTGTGAAGAAGGGGAGAGTGGTAAAAATGAATTTGAAACTCTCAGGGGACCAAATATCATGCCTACCTAGTGTTTTGTGTATTAGAAAAAAACAACTTTGTTTGTATTAAAACGCCGTGCGAGTTAATTATTTCTCCTGGGGTATACATTCATTGATACGCATCGATTAGAGACGTTTTGTTCATTTTCGTCGGTCCTGGATGCACTGCAAATGTTTTCTCTTTGTAAGTGGCGTTTTAATACAAACACAATCGGTTTGTTTTATAATACACAAATCACTATTCCAGGATAAAAATGTTGTATAAATTTTAATGAGATATTGATTATCCTGCGTTAGATCAACTCGTCGATTTGACATCGTCTATTTGTAGACTCTATCTGTTTGATTTCAATTTTTCGATATTTCGTTTCAGATCACCGTATATATGTATTGAAACGATCGAACATCGTGACGTACAATTACATAAAATACAGGGAGAGCCTGACGAATTGAAAATTACTTTCTTTCTGCGTTCAAGCCCGATCGAAGTCCGATGTTCCCGTTAGCGGGGCTCTGCTCGTCTCGCCATGCGTTGAACTCTTCTTAGAATGAATGTCTTTAATTAATTGCTTCAATCAGAGATCACGACGAAATTCTAAAAGTTATGGCATAAGAATTAATATCTTCCTTTACATGATTTTACTTACAAATAATCATTTTAAATGAACAAAATTTTTCTAAACACTGGCAACCATTGTCAATAATGCGAGTCTTGTTTTGGTTACGAATAAGCAATATCAATGGTAGATATATATTATACTGGTTATTTTCGAAAATTTTTTTTAATAACATTATTAGTAATTATTATTTATGCACGATGTTCAGTGAATTGCAGGCTTTATATATACAGGGTGTCCCACATAAATGGGAACACCTAAATATCTGTCGTATTTAGGGATCCAAGGGACGTCCCACGGACGTAAAAAACGGATGTCCATGGGACGTCCGAAATTTTGATCCAAGGGACGTCCCACGGACGTAAAAACGGATGTCCCTGGGACGTCCGAAATTTTCATCCAAGGGACGTCCCACGGACGTAAAAACGGATGTCCATGGGACGTCCGAAATTTTGATCCAAGGGACGTCCCACGGACGTAAAAACGGATGTCCCTGGGACGTCCGAAATTTTCATCCAAGGGACGTCCCACGGACGTAAAAACGGATGTCCCTGAGACGTCCGAAATTTTGATCCAAGGGACGTTCCGCGGACGTAAAAACGGATGTCCATGGGATGTCCGAAATTTATGCACGATGTTCAGTGAATTGCAGGCTTTATATATACAGGGTGTCCCACATAAATGGGAACACCTAAATATCTGTCGTATTTACAGTCCTATCAGAAAACTTCAGAGGACAAAGTGACACTATTGCAGGGGGCAAATTTGATGGTAAAGAAAAAAATTTTTTATGTCGTGTTTTTTAATGAAATTTCAAGGTCACCGATGTTTTTTTAAATGGAATAGTATATTCTTTTTACGATAGCATGATAGACAATAAAAAACTGAATTTAGCGGATACCACCTTTTTGACCTTGAAATGACCTTGAGCAAGAATAATCATGTTGGAGCGGATAAAATGTGGAAGTTTAAAACTTACGTGTTTCAGCAAAGATTACGCGTTGTTTACGGCGTGTTGACGTTTACATATCATAATAAATGTTCGAAATGTCAACCATCCTCATTTATGCAATATTGCAATCTTGCATTAAATGATCTGTAGGCATTGTCGATTTCCTGAGAGGTAATTGAACGCCGAACGAAATTATACAAGGAACTCTTACTGGTATAAAGTATGCTGCATTTTTACGCCAGGATTTGTCGGGCCTTTTAGAAGAAATTACGTTATTCGATCGGGAGCGCATGTGGTTTCAACGTGATGGTTGTCCAGCGCATTATTCTAAAGTTGCTAGAACGGTGCTAAATTACGAAATATCCTGGACGCTGGATTGGGCGACGAGGAACAATTCCATGGCCAGCCCGTCCTCCGGATCGGACACCATTGGACTTTTATCTATGGGGCAAGATAAAATGTATTGTGTACAAAGATAAACCCACAACGCCAGGGGATATGCGGCAAAGGATCACTGCAGCATGTGCTTCAATTACGTCTCAGGAAATCGACAATGCCTACAGATCATTTAATGCAAGATTGCAATATTGCATAAATGAGGATGGTCAACATTTCGAACACTTATTATGATATGTAAAGGTCAACCCGCCGTAAACAAACGCGTAATCTTTGCTGAAACACGTAAATTTTAAACTTCCACACTTTATCCGCTCCAACATGATTATTCTTGCTCAAGGTCATTTCAAGGTCAAGAAGGTGGTATCCTCTAAATTCAGTTTTTTATTGTCTATCATGCTATCGTAAAAAGAATATACTATTCCATTTAAAAAAACATCGGTGACCTTGAAATTTCATTAAAAAACACGACATACAACATTTTTTTCTTTACCATTATATTTGCCCCCTGAAATAGACAGATATTTGTCTATCATGCTATCGTATAAAGATGTTTGCCGGTAAGGTAGAGAGTGACATTAGAATGGTAAAAAAGTTTTTTTCGATTCGCTAGAAATCCTTCTAACAATCATCATTTTAGTAAAAAATTTCCGTTTCCAATTTCCATTTCCAAAATTTCATCCAATTCTGAGCATGAACGTCTTCAGAATTTCAGCAAAAATTTATATCTATTGTCTGCTTATACGTTCTCCAATGGCTGTACACTAACAACAACAAAATGGAATATTATTTCGGCGTAAAGTACATTCATAACATGCATATTTATCAGACTCTGTTGCATAGACTCTGTGCACAGGTTGATCGAAACGATATCGGGGTTAATCATAGCAAATTTTCACTCCTTCGTTTACATGGACATCGAAAAATGATGCGAAATCAGGTTGATTCGAACAGTATGCTTTCCACATGAGAAATTTCGCATTTCATGCGTTACGACTGAGCGTATTCCACGCAAACAGGAAACAAAGAAGGAAAGTAAAAGTGGCCGGGCCACCGGGTGTATCGACGTCGATCGATGATTGCGAACGAAGTAAAAGTGTCCACTTTCTGCAGCATTCCATTACACCCCCACGGTCATGATATTAATTCGCTTAATAGTATATTCACGTTGACTTTCCTCCGTAGGTCTGATGGCCGCTGAAGCGGTCGCCGCCATGCTCGCCGATGATCTAGCAACCAAAGCCCTCAATGAAAAATCGGCCGATGCGATGATTTACAAAATGTACAAAAACCTTCCGGTTAATTGAGACAGAACTCGGCGAGGAGCTCGCAGTGCAACTGGATATTTTGTCAAGGAACAATTTACTTTTTTTCAAACAATAACATAATTTTTAGAATAATTGGAGACTTAGCTAATCACTTCAGCAGAAGCCTATCAGTATTTAATGTTTTGTTTTTTTTTTTCAATAAGTTAACCAAGTCATAGATAATTTATTTTTCATTTGGAAATTGAAATACTCTAATTATTTAAATTAATATATGTATATCTGTTAATACGTTAACCAATAACCGCATGTTATTCATTTACTCGCATAATACGCTACGAGCATCTAATTGAGGGAGGACTATAAGCCGTCTGATAGTCGTTAACCAGTCAATTAATTTATATAATTTATAGATAGTTAAGCCTATAGATTTATTACAATCACACATGTTTTACAATATAAGCGCGCGCAATTCTAAGCGATTTGTGTATTTGATATAGTAGCATTTAGCCAATGAGCGGCATTTATCTCTTTTCATACTAATCGAGCGAGGCGAATGTTCATTAGAAGTTACGGATCATATTCTCGGATCGAAGCACGGCGTCGGTTGTGTTGTTCCGATTACCTACAGAGACGCTGTGCGTGTTAGTATATATTCGATTTACAAACAAGTTTCTACTGGTTACGTGTAGTTTACACCACAGCGTCACCATTTGCAAAACCAGTCGAGATCCGTCAGATTTTACATAATCGCATTTGGGAAATTCAACGAGTTGCACCAAGTATTAGGTGATAGGGAAAGTGGTTCTTAGTTGTTAGTGTATCAGATGTGTGACGAATTCAGCAGAACTAGGAGACTGGATTGACTTATTACTAGAAATTAGTTTCGCATTCCAATGCAATAATATTCAATGTAATTGTATTACGTTATACTATACAGTTCTGGGTACTCTTTCTTTTACTATGTAGGTTCATGTAATCATAATCGTAATTTAAGTATATAATATATTCTACAACGGACAATATTTGATATTTTATTCAGAACATTAATAAACTATAATGTGAATTAATGTATATTTTATTAATGATATTATATTTATATTCTAGCATATTTCTTTTGTTTTGTCAAAGTTTTCGGACGTCCGAAATTTATGTCCGAGGGATGTCCCACGGACGTAAAAAACGGATTGCATGGGAAGTCCGAAATTTATGTCGGAGGGACGTCCCACGGATGTAAAAAACGGATGTCCATGGGACGTCCGAAATTTTGATCCAAGGGACGTCCCACGGACGTAAAAACGGATGTCCCTGGGACGTCCGAAATTTTCATCCAAGGGACGTCCCACGTACGTAAAAACGGATGTCCCTGGGACGTCCGAAATTTTGATCCAAGGGACGTTCCACGGACGTAAAAACGGATGTCCATGGGACGTCCGAAATTTATGTCCGAGGGATGTCCCACGGACGTAAAAAACGGATTGCATGGGAAGTCCGAAATTTATATCGGAGGGACGTCCCACGGATGTAAAAAACGGATCTCCATGGGACGTCCGAAATTTTGATCCAAGGGACGTCCCACGGACGTAAAAAACGGATGTTCATGGGACGTCCGAAATTTATGTCCGAGGGATGTCCCACGGACGTAAAAACGGATGTCCTTGAGACGTCCGAAATTTTGATCCAAGGGACGTTCCACGGACGTACACGGCGGACATTGGACGTATCGGACGTAAACCGGATGTCCCACGGACGTACGGTGCTATCTGGGTTAGTTGCCAACCCAATATTATTAACCCTTTGCGCTCCGAAGTATTTT
This sequence comes from Sphecodes monilicornis, assembly GCA_913789915.3. NCBI lineage: Eukaryota > Metazoa > Arthropoda > Insecta > Hymenoptera > Halictidae > Sphecodes > Sphecodes monilicornis. Next base: position 3,324,917 of record OU565300.1, read on the forward strand.
AATTTCATAACCAAACTTTTTTTTTCGATCAAGAATATTTCCATTCTACATGATTTTTATCATTTTGAAGAAATGGAACTGATATAATACTTCATAGAATACTTAAATGTTTGGTAACGAATTTATTGAATATCAATTTAATAATGTAAACAATATTTTGAATAATGGTATAGTAATTTTTAGTGGTGCCTCAGAGTCACCACTGGAGTGCCAAGGGTTAATAATACGAACACGATCGATGTATCGGTAAATTAAGCAGTCGATAATAAAAGGATGCAGCCGCACTGAAACGTCGAATGATTGTATCTTTTGTTACCGTGAGTCACCGCGTAAACAAACAATTTTTTGCTCGAGACTTTCCAGAAAACAATATCGCGTGAGTCATGGTGTCGATGACCCAAATGCGGCCAGCGAAACATTGCGACACAATCCGAACGGTGGCAATCAAATTATTCTCCTGAAATTTGCCGTTGAACAGTCGGTCTGTAACATTAGCGTTCGGAGAAGCTGTTGTGTTACGCACGCATGGAGATTACTTTTCATTATCGTCTTTGAAAATCTTGCGACGCGACAGGAAACGGCGGCCAGAATTCCCAGCGAAGGACACGGAAAGCTATTAGACTAATGGCAAATCATTGCCGGCATTATCATTCGGGCGGTCACGAAGAAATTGCAAACGCAAAGATCGTTATTAAGGTAACGGCAATCGAGACACTGGCTGGCTGATAAAAGAAGAAGCCGTCGCCAACACGAACGAACAAGACATTGAAATCGACCGAATAAGGATGAAAGAATTGTTATCCAACGCAGAAAAGATCACGTCTAATTATTCCGTGTTGTTTACCAAGTAAAATGTTCTCCCGAGTAAACGTGTTCTCCACTTCTTTCGAGTAACGTACTTTTTAGAAGTCAGTGCACATCCGGTGTCTTTTTAAACCTTTATAACTCAACTTTTTAAAAAGTGCAAAGCACCAGGTGTTCTGATAGCTTTCCGCAAATAATGAAAGACACCTTTTTTTTTTAACGTGTGGAAATGCATTACGCATTCCCCGGCCCCCCTGGGGGAGGCCCTTCATAAATGGAGGACTACCCGCTATAACCACACGGTGACCTACCCTAAGCTATAGGAGGGTGGCCAGGTACTCGTGAACAAACACTACTGACCACCCCCCAAATAATAAAAAAAACACTTAACCCAGACCTAACCCCAAACCAACTTGGACTATACCTTCTTCATGAGATCCTGTATATGTTTCTGTGCATTTTAATTACTGTTCAGTGACAACTTGTGCTGATTCAAGCCTAAAAGTTATTTTGTTTGCAAGGATTGCGCGTTTATATCGAGTTTTGTCGGTAAAGTAGACTATTTTATAGCGGTAAGGTAGAACATTATATGTCGATACGGTAGATAATGGTAACGATTTTTTGGCCAATTGCCAAAAAACCTTTTGGAAAACACGTTTGTAATATGCAAAATGAGGCTATGTGCAAAATTTCCGATCAATCCGATTTGACCGGTTTTCGGAACTTCAGCCGAGACGAATTTAACCCTTAGCACTCGAATGGCGACTCTGAGGCGCCACTACAAATTGCTACACCATTATTCAGAATATTGTTTGCATGATTAAATTTGTTTAAATGTAATAAATTATTAATCATTTGAATACTTTATGAGGTACTATATCATTTTCGTACGCATATAATGAAAAAAGAATTATGTACAATGGAAATATTCTAGGTTAGAAGAAATGTTTGGTATTTAGTTGAAATAGCTCCGAGTGCAAAGGGTTAATAATGTCGTCTCAACTTCTTAAAACGTACAAAATACCAGGTGTTCTGATAACTTTCCGCAAATAATAAAACACGTATTTATTAGATTTTCAAAATTTTAATGATAAAATATAAAGACAAGGTCATCTCCGGTTTTTTTTTTTAAATGGAACCGCCCTTTTTTGAACACCTACAATGATAGTCCCTTCCATTAGGAATTCAGTGACCTGAATTGTTCAAGGTCATTCAAGGTCACGAACAGAGGAAAGCTGAAATTTAGTATGTTTACAAGAAGTCTCGCTCGTGATAAACGTATTCTGTTTGATATTTTAAATCTTATATGGTTTCTCCTTCCTCGATCTTGTATCTGATGACCTTGAACTATTATGGTCACTGAATTCCTAATGAAAGGAACTACCATCATACGTGTTTAAAAAAAAAGGGTGGTCCCATTTAAGAATTGAAGGTGACCTTGACATTTCTGAAACAATGACATAAAAACAAAAATTGTTTTGGGTATCGTGTGAGCCCCATTGAACCATCCAACTTTGTCCTTAAGACGAATAATGTATCATTAAAAACAACGAAGATATTTGAGGTACAAACGTTAAGTGACTCACCCGGTATATTATATATTTCTATTTAGTACGTGATTTTAAGTTCATTGTTTCGAACAATATCTTCTTATAATTGTGATTTCTATCGATCGAATTTGGAATTATGTTAGAGAAGATGTTATTGGCGCAAGGTTCGATCTTTTTGAAATTCAACAACAAATTTGCAATTTAATTAATACCCAACGTTTCGATCCAGGTGCGGATCATTACCAAGGGGATATTGCGTCTGAAAAATTATGTTATTTTAGTACAAATACATCGGGATGTTAATAATCACCATCTTGAAGAAAACTAATAATGGAAAGACCAAAAAATTACAGTATTTCATCGATAATTGTCCACAACACGGGTCTGCGGAGGGACAATTATGCGCGAGGGATATCATTGTTTGAGGTTTGCCAAACGTAGAGGACAGCCGAGCTCGAGAGGCCTCGGTCACCGAGAAATGTAAACATACCTAATCCGAATTCCCAACTTCTTTATTAATCATTATTTTTTTATGGGACTATGGTCATCAAAGTCGCATAAAAAATAATTAATAATAAAAAAGTTGAAAATTCGGGGGAGATTACGATTTCCGTGGCCCCTTGTTTAGAGGTTAAATTTGTGTTCTTGGGGTCATTTTAAGAAAAAAATATATATGCCACAGGTCTGGGATAGGTCTGTGTTAGCCGGTAAAGTAGATTTCCTGTTTTTTATAAATCTGCAAATATGTCGGTAACTATGCGAAATATGGCAAAATATCAAGAGATCTTTTTTGTAGAAAATTAAATTTCCAACAGTTTATGTCCTATGACATTTTTTTATCACCTGCGCAGTTTTCGAGTATATTTATATTTCGGTGAAGTTGCAGAACAACTGCCTCCCTCCCGAAATGATGGTCGGGGGAACGTAAAGGCTCCGTTCACAACTGTTTATACGAGACTCAACAAATGTCTATGTATTAAAACTCAATTAGTAGTGAGCATTATTGACGTATTAGGTTAGGTTAGATTAGGTAAGGTTATTTTGCCACATCTCCCATAGTTTCCGAGATATTTGCAGGTTTATAAAATCAGGAAATCTACTTTACCGGCTAAACCAGGCCGATTTGATACGTATAACATATACAGTTATTTTCTTAAAATGACCCCAAGAACACAAATTTAACCTTCAAAGTAGGGGCCACGGAAATCGTAATCGTGCCGAAATTCGGATTAGTGTGGTCTCACCGATATACCCGAGCCGCATGGTGTCATATTTCTCGGAGACCGAGGCCTCTCGAGCCACGGCCCCTCAAGGGGGTACACCCCGCACTAGTGGGGATATCTCAGGGACAATTATGTCGGAGACATTTGGGACAATTACCGATGAAATACTGTAATTTTGAAACTAACATAATATCATCTTAGTTGCGCAAAATATTTAGTAGTTCTGGCATAGGATGTAAATAATTGCCGCGCTCCCATTTTCTACTGTTCTTACAATTTTATTATTTAAAATATTGAAAATTAAAAAATACGTGTTTTATTATTTGCGGAAATCTATAAAAACACCTGGTATTTAGTAATTTTTAAAAAGTTCAATTACAAACGATCCAAATCGATTTTTGTCGCTGCGATTGAAAATCAATTTTTCGTAAGAATTGCTGATCCCTAACTCTCACCGTGTCGCTGACCGAACTTCAGCCAGAAACTTTTACTTCGCCTCTGACATAATAGTCAATTAAAAATGCAGAACCGCGTAGATAGAATACAGTCGAGCGATTCGGCCAAGTTTAACTATCGCTCTTGATTCGCTAATTCTACTGTGTTAATTCTCCGATCGCCTGGACGATGTCTACACTGTAAACATCGTTAGGTAGGAAAACTTTGAGGAAATCCTGACCTACGGTTCGATAGTTCCGCGCAACGGGATCGAATCGTGGACTACGAGTGTCCGTTGTGAATGTGCGGCAGCAAACGGTGGGCTGGCGGCTACGGCCCTGACTGAGTTAAAAGAAGGCATTCTACCGTGATAAATTCACCATCCAGCGTATAGTGGGGAGATATACACGCGGAGAAAGTGGCCTTAGTTTATATATACCCAGCGAGGTGGGCCATCGTACGCATTTTCAATATTCCTCTCAGTAATTGCAATATTAAGTTTACGTGGCTCTTCCAGCACCGACAGGATAATGATGATCATCGGGCTGTTCCTGATTGCTGCCTGGACCGAGGTTGTCGTTGCTGAACTTCGTAAGTACGCATCTGCGTGTTTTGATCTCCGCAGCGTGTTTTCCATGCTAACAAGTTTTATTTTCTTCGATGTAATGCGCTACAAGTAAACACAAAAGATGTACAGTTGGGGACAAAATTAAGTGGACATTCTTTAACCCCTTAACCTACAATGACGGGCATAGCCCGCGTACGATGGTCGGGCCAAACCTAAATTTTTCGGGCATAGCCCGCGTACGATGGTCGGGCCAAACCTAAATTTGACGGGCATAGCCCGCGTACGATGGTCGGGCCAAACCTAAATTTTTCGGGCATAGCCCGCGTACGATGGTCGGGCCAAACCTAAATAAACAAGTCGTGCAAATGTCCCGAACGCTGCGCGAGCTTGTATACAATTTCGGCCCAACATCTTCGAATCTAAATCGTAGGTTAAGGGGTTAAGAGATAATAACTTTTTTAACTATCCATCGGGCGTGCTTCGGATCCTCCTTGCATCAGGCCTAATCGGCCCACCTCAGAAAAATGGCCATAGAAAACCAAAACCAAAATATGGGTCACCTTTTTTTTTTGTTTTTTTTTTAAGTTGCATCAACCTCACAAGGGTTATTATCGACTACAAGCTTACAATTAGGTGGTCATTTATAATGTAGATTCGGTTGAATAGTTTTTCGCAAGATCCCTTCGAGTCGGTGGCATCTTTGATGTTTCCTAGAGTTTTGTGTCTTCTTCTTTCTTGATGGTAGAGATGGCACGCTGTAACTATGTGTTCTATTGTGTTTATTGTGTAGCATCTATTACGTTTAGGTTTGTCCTGGTTTTCAATTAAATACGAATGCGTTAAGTTTGTGTGTCCCAGTCTCACGCTGTTGATTGTTACTTGTTCTTTCCTGTTAATCCTCTGTCTACCGTAAAAAAAAAATTTCATTATGCGATAGAAAATTTATACCACAAAACGTAGTAAATATAAAAAAAACTTTTAGCTTTAAATAATAAAAATAAGAAAAGTAACAAAGTCATGCAACGACAAGATCCCAAGAATTTTAAAAGTTTAAATAACCGCAGTATCTACATGCAGTCGGGTCCAATGGACCCGCTTGGTAGACAGAGGGTTCAAAACGCCAGCGGGGTTGAATTCATTGATGTCATTCCTAATACGGTGGATTTGGGTCTGGCGATAGTTTTTTCATACATTATTCCATTTGTAACGTAGGACTTTGGCATAGTTCATTGCAACCTCCTTGTGGAAGACAGGTACGTCTAAGGGTCTCTGCACACCCATCCGGGACGGGCCCCGGAGGGCCATAATTCTTGCCTTTTCGAGCGCGCGAATTACGTATCTAATTGAGTCATTTCCCGCGATACCAGACACTTGTCGGAGTAGTGTCTCACAGAATCGGTACCACACCGGATCAGAAATCTCGGAGACCCCTGCCTATACCAAAGCTATGTAAAAAAAACTCTCCGGGGCCCGTCCCGGATGGGTGTGCAGAGACCCTAATTCGGCTAGAACCGAAAATGCGTTTGAAACGAGGCGTGCTCCTACCACTCTGACCCAAGCGGAGCGCATTCCTTTCACGGAGGTTCTTGCGAGGCTCGCAGAGTACCACCAGATCTGTGACACCCTGTACGATTTCGAAATGATTAACAGTTGCAAAATAACGGGCTGCCGACAGGGTATAGGTCCGCCCTTAAGGTCTCTGCACACCCATCCGGGACGGGCCCCGGAGAGTTTTTTTTAGACAGCTTTGGTATAGGCAGGGGTCTCCGGGATGTCTGATCCGATGTGGTACCGATTCTTCCCTCGCGCAGCCGAAGGGCCGTAATTCTTGCACTTTCGAGCGCGCGTTGACAGTTCCCTCTGTACATAGCACAAAAACAATGTTTCCAGGGACTCCACACCTCCTTAAAGTAAACTATCTAAACTAACTAGCTAAATCCCGGTCCAGCCCGTCCCGGATGGGTGTGCAGAGACCCTAATTCGGCTAGAACCGAAAATGCGTTTGAAACGAGGCGTGCTCCTACCACTCTGACCCAAGCGGGGCGCGTTCCTTTCACGGAGGTTTTTACGAGGCTCGCAGAGTATCAACAGATTTGTGACACCCTGTACGATTTCGAAATGATTAACAGTTGCAAAATAACGGGCTGCCGACAGGGCATAGGTCCGCCCTTAGGGTCTCTGCACACCCATCCGGGACGGGCCCTGGAGAGTTTTTTTTACATAGCTTTGGTATAGGCAAGGGTCTCCGGGATTTCTGATCGGGTGTGGTACCGATTCTTCCCTCGCGCAGCCGAAGGGACGTAATTCTTGCACTTTCGAGCGCGCGTTGACAGTTCCCTCTGTACATAGCACAAAAACAATGTTTCCAGGGACTCCACACCTCCATAAAGTAAGCTATATAAACTAACTAGCTAAATCCCGGTCCGGCCCGTCCCGGATGGGTGTGCAGAGACCCTAACTCTGCATCTGCAAGGTGTGGTTCTGTTGCTTGGTTTTGCTGCTTGATCTGCTAGTTCGTTGCCAATGACTCCAACATGGGATGGGACCGATCCCAGCAGTATTTCAGTGGAAGGTTTATTATAAATTAATTCATTGTATTTTGCAATTATTTGATGATTTAACTCTTTGCGGCACAGGATTTCAGATAATAAAATAGACCCATGTTGCATAGAAATTTTATTGCATTTTAAATGAAACAAAATTGGTATATTTTTATTAATAAAGGTATCACATAATGTAAAAACATAAAAAAAATACTAATAGTTTAATTAAATTTGTTGTTATAGGCTGGGACTCAAATAGTCCACCACCACAAATTTAAGCTTTAGTTTTTATTATAAAGCTCTTCAGTTGCTTATATGGAACTAATTTTTATAAAAATTAACATCTACAATTTTTCACATAAAACCAGGAAAAAAAAGATTGTCGCAATAAATCTTCCGCTTGCAACAATTGATGAACCTGTATTGGCATGTTGAATGTTGCCAACACAAGTGAATACATTTGTAACATTTGTTGAAGATATTAACAACTGCTTTACGTAAACAAAACGAAATATAAACCTGTGCGCATGCAGCTATTGCAATATTTCGAGGTGGGACTAAAAATGTCCCACCATGCATTACGGTGCATGAAAAAGGTGGGACACTTTTAATCCCAGCGTGCCCCAAAGAGTTAAAGGGTGGGGCGTTTGAAGAGTTACCCTCTTCCATTGCACCCAAGACACTCATGGAGTCGGTGTATATTATGAATTTGTTTGAAGTATTATGGTTTGTTGCAGAATTAATGTTTTTGGATGTTGGATTTACGAGAAGCATGATTTACATGTTCGTTGTGAGCACAAATAAAAAAATAAAAAAATACATCTTTCACACATTATCTGGTAAACTAACTTTCCCGAGTTCTCAGAAAAACTCGTTGTTTGGTCCAATTTCAAAAACTTTTTAAAGAGCGTCCACTTAATTTCGACCCTGGCTGTATATAAATACAGCAGTGCCGTAACGAGGGCGTGGCGAAAAAGGCGCCCGCCACGGTCGCGACTGGGTTTGGGGCGCAAAACAAAGGATACCGACCCAATTGAGAGTTGCTCGTGGTTTTTATTTTAGTTGACCATTCTACTCTACATGAATCAACACCGACTGTCACTGGCTGTTTTTCGTCTCCTGACCAATTAGACAGACACACGTATTATTGCGCGCGTTTTTTTTTTAATGGCATTTCTTTTATTTTGTCGTCATTAAATATAAATAAAAATTTGTTCTTATTGAGGCGCAAGTTAGACACTTGCCACAGGCGCTTCATACCCTCGTTACAGCACTGAAATACAGTAATTTATTTAACGTTTTACGTGCAGAACTGCAGAATTGATGACATTATAAATCTCTCATTTGCAAGAATTTGGTAAGTTAGGACCTATTGACCTCTTTTGTATGCGAGGATTCTTTCAAATATTGGAACTACAATACTTCCCTTGATGAACTAAAACGTGTGTGAATGTCTGAGACACTGGGTGAAAAGTAAACAATACACTGCAGTGTATAAACATGATGTTGTATTATTATTTGGATAATTCGATGGTTTCTTTGCAATTTTAGGTTATAAATACCTCGGCGTGGAGCCTCCAATATGGCGACGTTCGTCCGCAAAGTATTAAAATAAAATCTGAAACCGATAAAACATGATTGTTACGAAATTTGAAAATAATCCTTCAAATTCTTTAACCTTCTGGCTACCACGGGTCTGAATACCATAGGTTTATATGCACTCCTATTTTTATAGTTTATTGTTATATGCTATTTTATATACGTGGCTTTTAATGCGGGAGCAACAAGTGAGCCAGTATAACGAGGTATTGTTTAAAAAAGATGACATCGTCGTAAGCCACTGTATACAATAACTGAAAGATTAATTATACTGGTCCTGTGATATTTTTTATTATTTTTATCACAATAACCATAGTGCCCAGATAGCACTCGGACGTCCAATGTACGTCCGTACCGGACATATGTAAGTCCCAGGTATGCACATCAAGCTTCGTCGTTTCAAGAATGTTTAACAAAGTATCGTCAACCTGATGCACTTCTATGAAAACTAGCGTTTGTTTCTAGACGTGTTCAGTGGTGTCCTTGTACCATTTTTGTCCCGCCGAGCGGAGTTTGATATGTCAGATTAAAATGAAAATGTGATTGCCTCATTAACATGAAAGTTCTCTCACATGCTACATTCTTGAAATTGTTTATGTATCAGTTTCAATGTTATATTTTTCTACATAATGTCTCACTGACATTATTCAGATTTAAAATATCAATAACGCAGAAGTGAATTAAAATGTATGTATCCTCACCCAGATAGCACCGTACGTCCATGGGACGTCCGTTTTACGTCCGATACGTCCAATGTCCGTCGTATGTACGTCCGTGGGACGTCCCTCGGACATAAATTCCGGACGTCCCATGGACATCCGTTTTTACGTCCGTGGGACGTCCCTCGGACATAAATTTCGGACGTCCCATGGACATCCGTTTTTTACGTCCGTGGGACGTCCCTTGGATCAAAATTTTGGACGTCCGATGGACATCCGTTTTTTACGTCTGTGGGACGTCCCTCGGACATAAATTTCGGACGTCCCATGGACGTGGGACTTAGATTATTTCGTACTTGCCAGGGACGTGGGACTTAGATTATTTCGTACGTTTTCGGATGCTATCAAGGTTTTTCTCCCAAGATATATGGGTCATAGCAAAAGAAAGAAAAAGAATATATTTCGAGTTTTATTACAACTGTTATATGTTGACGACGTCCTCTAATTAGTTATGGCTATCTAATGTATCTATTAATTAATTAAATCATGCGATACTTCAAGAACACAATGAATACTGATTGCAAAATGCAAAATGATTTTCTTTAGTTTGCATATTAAGACCCAGATAGCACCGTACGTCCATGGGACGTCCGTTTTACGTCCGATACATCCAATGTCCGTCGTGTACGTCCGTGGGACGTCGCTTGGATCAAATTTTCGGACGTCCCATGGACATCCGTTTTTTACGTCCGTGGGACGTCCCTCGGACATAAATTTCGGACGTCCCACGGACATCCGTTTTTTACGTCTGTGGGACGTCCCTCGGACATAAATTTCGGACGTCCCATGGACGTGGGACTTAGATTATTTCGTACTTGCCAGGGACGTGGGACTTAGATTATTTCGTACGTTTTCGGATGCTATCAAGGTTTTTCTCCCAAGATATATGGGTCATAGCAAAAGAAAGAAAAAGAATATATTTCGAGTTTTATTACAACTGTTATATGTTGACGACGTCCTCTAATTAGTTATGGCTATCTAATGTATCTATTAATTAATTAAATCATGCGATACTTCAAGAACACAATGAATACTGATTGGAAAATGCAAAATGATTTTCTTTAGTTTGCATATTAAGACCCAGATAGCACCGTACGTCCATGGGACGTCCGTTTTACGTCCGATACATCCAATGTCCGTCGTGTACGTCCGTGGGACGTCGCTTGGATCAAATTTTCGGACGTCCCATGGACATCCGTTTTTTACGTCCGTGGGACGTCCCTCGGACATAAATTTCGGACGTCCCATGGACATCCCTTTTTTACGTCCGTGGGACGTCCCTCGGACATAAATTTCGGACGTACCATGGACGTGGGACTTAGATTATTTCGTACGTTTTCGGATGCTATATTGTGTTTCTATTATTATACTCAAAATATAGTTTATGAATTTTTTCTTCCGTGAAAAAATGAGCTAATCTTCAAATTGTTAGATTTTATTTATTCTGTAAGTCTATTGGACACTGATAAACTTGAACATTTCACAGAAATAGTTGAAAAATGACATTAACATGATTAGTATTAAGATTACCTCGTACATCAGCGCGCATAGTATCTGAAAATATTAATCGTGTTACCAAGAACTCGATTGGGTCAGCGCGTTAGGCGCTCGGCTGTTAATATGCTTATACTAGGTTAGCGTCCGACATTAGTCCACTCTTTTTTATTTGATCAATTCCTCTTTTTCTAGCTACGTGATAATGAATGGTATTTTTGTAGAATTCTTTTAAACCAATATTTACATATTTAGAAAATTTTTTAAGGTCCAAACACGCTTTTATATGTCCGACAAACGTCTAATTAACGTCCGCGCGGGACGTCCTATGTAAGTACTGGGATGTAACCGGGACCTCTGTCGGACATACCTGGGACATAAATCGGACATGTCTCGGACATATCGTACGTCCCTGGGACGTGTGTACGAGTGGAAAGATAAAAGTCAGTAGCGAGCGAACAAAACTCTAACTTTTCTCAATCTTTATTCGTTCCTCACTTCGTCAACTGAATGTGTCCCTTTGTGTCAAGTTATCACACTGGTGAAAAATCGGTACATTGAAAGGGCAGACGATTAACTTGAACACTCAACCTAGCCACCAATAAAAGTGGCTACCATGTGCTCCCTTATATAAATGGCACAATGTAATTTATTTAGATTTTGCACCATCTTCAATATAACGCATATTTGAATAAAAAAATGTGTGCATAATCATTTCCAGTGGAAGCATCTTCATAACTTCAATAACTGTAAAATAAAAATCTGAAAACGGTCATTTGACGATTCAATTTAAAGATTCTTTGTAGAAATCAGATTTTTCACATTTTTCGCAAATCGTGAATCGTTGTGCAGTGCATACTGCTTTCTCGCATCTATGGCAACGTACTTTGTGGAAATTCACATTCCTGTGTCAAATTGTCACAAGGGACGGATAAGGGTTAAAAATATTAGGTTGTCCCATAAATTCGTACCGCGGATTGAAAAGTATATTAATGAAAAACAATAGAAATTTTATAGTGACGGTGTAATATCTTTACCAAAAATGTGGGAAGAGGTTGTAGAGAAGGTGGTTATATTTTTTCGTTGACTTTGAAAGTACGTTTCAAATATTAATTTAAATAGTAAAACAGTAAACAGCACGAACTTATGGGACGACCTAATATTTTCTAGTGAAATTGCGCTGAAGTGATCTTTTATAAGAGGTCGCAGAATCTTTCGAGTGCTGAGGGGCGCTAAAGGCATTAGTCCGGCACTGTTTCTAGCTACCGGCGATCTATCAATCACCTGAGCGGAGAGGGGAGAGGGCAGAGGGAATCCCGATCCTTTCTCGCCACGTGGGTTTCCCTCGGATCCGCGGAGCGCCTCCCGGATCGCCGGGAATTCGCCATTGCGGTCGATGAAAAAGACCCGGAGCTGCTCGACTCGTAATTTCACTTTCTACAAGCGTGTATATACACTTTCGATTTTAGGCTTGGCGTCGAGCACCCGGCAAAAAGTGCGCTCACCGTGACCTCTTACTTCTTAGTCAGCGGCTAGGTGTCCGTTGCCGTTCAGTCACCTGCCGTTTCAACATAGTACGTTGACTTTTACCTTTTGCTGCCTCGGAAAGAATGTAGATTTCGCGCTAACGAGACGCGCGATGCTTCACAAACCGATCCCGTTTAATACGGTAATTGCACAAAGCCCCCTGTTTCCTTTAACTTCCTGGCGACGCGTGCAGTGACTGCAGCGACGTCCGAAAATATTTGATCACTTCCAGGGTGGCGGGGTGCATACGAACCACCTTTGTATTGGAAATGGGTTATGAACAATTATAAAAGATTCGTAACGTTGAAAACTCTGCTTTATTACAAGCTTGGAAGGACGTCTTAACGCTTCGAAAGTCGTATAAGAAGTGAAGAGAAAATACAGGGGTACAGAGAAAACTCTGTTCCCACGTGGTGAGAGCGCGTGGTGTTACGTTTTTCTATAAAAAACCCAAATCTCTCGATATTTAAGAAAATGTATGTCATTTCGACAACAGCAGCACTGCCGCTCGTCATTGCTTCTCAAATAATGCAAATAATCCTCGAAAACGCAAAAATAGACCATTTGAGGGACCACGCGCTCTAGATTAATCTTTTATCTAGCGATTGTGATTGCCTAGGGGTCACAAATGTGCATTAGAGAGCCGTATTTTGACTACTTCATGTACATGCTAACCTTAGTGGTGTGAGTGTCCACCAATACACTCTCACTCGGCGGACCAGGGCTGCATCTTGACTCTACCCCGAGAGCCCAGCCATAAACAGTCACAGGCCTATTGGGCCTGATGACATCTGGTCTATTGTATCACTCTAGCTAAGCGCAGTGATTCTCAAATATAACGAGATTCATTTTTGCATCTTAGCAGACGTATTAATACAAATAATCCAACACTTTGTGCAAACTTTGATAAACCGCCTCGCTGTCGACCTTGATTGTCGAACAAAATAATTGTGCATTGAACATTTTTATTACTTAGTAATGTGGGGATTAGAACCCCCCAAGACCACAAATACCGTAGGAAATTAGGAAGAAGGCGGGAGGGTTCCGTGGGTGAGCATTCGTCGAGCGTTACTCGATCGGCTACCACCGCGAGGGCCCGGGTTCGATTCCCGGCGCGGTGCCTTCCTTTTTCCTGAGATCCTACAGTAACTGGGTCCCGTTACTTGCAGGGCCCCGTTTCCCCGGTATTGAGTGCGGCCATGTAGCACAGCCTTCAAAGCCAACAGCAGGCTCTTTCACAACAAACACCTCACCCATAAAGCAAAAACAATCCTACACATGCTGTTAATAAGACCCATAATCGCCTAAGAAGCCCCCATTTGGTGGAATATCAACCACCGAACCATAGGATGCTACAGTCACTCCCATTAATATTCGGACACTCTTAAAAAGACGATAACTTGTTTAATATTGGACCACACGACTTGGACTTTTTTGAGAAGTTAGAATAATTAGTTTACTACATGACGTGAAAAAGAAATTTTAAAACAATTGCAATTGGTCGGTATTGCAGAGAAAATACTAAAAGTTGTGTTTTACAATTTTTTTATGTGGCTTGTATTGAAAATTTGAAACATCCATTTTGTGGATCTGTATCAATTGTATACATTTTCAAAATTTCATCCAATTTGGATTACGTGGAAAACAGCGACAGGCATCGGTACTTGAGCAACTCCCTCTACTAATATGATTATTATTTATTAAACTTTGCTGCTAGCATGTTTTGTTATATCGGCGAAGTTTTCAGTAGAAGATTGTCCAGTCTGAATTTTCAATTTTGTTCTGTAATTTATGTTCCCAGCGCCGGGAGTGCAGCCCTGTCCTCTAACGAATGATCTCGCACAATACGACAGATGCGTACTGAAGCAACTGAATGCGATCACACCGTACCTAGCCAAGGGGATACCGTCTTTGAAGCTGCCTGCACTGGACCCTCTGTTTCTTCCGTCGCTCACGGTCGACAGAAATCTGGAGGCATTGAAGATCAAGGCCAACATGAGCCAAATACGCGTGTATGGGGCGACCAATTTTCTCATCGATGAACTGAAGGCGGACCCTAACGATCTCTCGGTGGCCATCAAAGTTCAGCTGCCGCATATCCACGTGAATGGCGATTATGACGTGCAAGGCAGGCTGTTGCTGCTTCCATTGAATGGAGCTGGTAATTTCAAAGGAAACTTCAGTAAGTACCTTATTGTTAGACAATTTTTTACAGTCATCGAAGTTAGAACTTGAAGAAGGGAAATGTAGTGAAACTTCATTATTCCCTGCACGTATTTAAATTTTATTTTCTTCACAGCCGCTTTGTGCTTAACCCTATCCACTCGAGGCAATTTTAATTCCAAAATCGAGATATTTCTTGAGACCTATAACATTTCCATTATGTGACATTTTTACATTGTTTAATTGGAAGTAAACCTGTTTTCTCATACAACTGTTGAATTTTTAGCAATTTATACAACAGCGACGACAGTTCCGAAAAGCGGTAAAATCGAACCTCAAATTTTGTACATAGCCTCTTTTTGTATTAAAAACATGTTTCCCAAAAGATTTTTTGGCGACACGCAAAAAAATTGTTACCATTATCTACTTTACCGACATAAAATATTCTACCTTGCCGGCATAAATTATTCTACTTTACCGACAAAACGCTTGGATCGGGCACCGACGAGATACTGTTAAAGCACAGACGAGATATAGGAATAGACTGGACATCTTATGGGACTTAGTGGCCATAGGAATCTGTAGTACCGTCGCCTTAAAATACCTGTGATTTTAGCGTCCTCTACGCTTTGAGAACGGTGAATTCGGAAACGAGATCCAGTGCGACTCGGGTTCGACTCGTCAAACTTCTACAGCGTTGTCAAGTCTAAAGTACGCAACGTTGTCAGAGTACGAATTTGCAATACATCTGAAAATCATCGGAAACAGTGTTGGGATATGGTGCATCTTTTCTCGCGCATGCGCGGCGATTTTGGCCTCAGTAAAGTAAAATTCTCGATAAAATGGGGTACCTTGAGCACCCAGCAGAATTTTAAAAAATTGGTATGCTTTGATTCTGAAAAATGAAAGTGTAACACGTGTATTTGTGTATATTTTTAACTCGTAGGACACGTCCTGAAGTCTTTTTGCCCGGAATAGATTGTTTCGATACTTTCCCGCCAATATAACTGTCTTAGGGCTCCACTACCTCGTCATTATGATACAGATACGTTACTGTTTTGGCCGCGCATGCGCGAGAAAAGATGGACCATATTCCAATACTGATCGGAAAGCGCGTTTGCGAAGAGGTTCTCTTCTGCCCGTTCGCCGTAAAGAGAGCGTATTGGAAAGAGATCTCCTTACCTTAACAACCTTACGCTAGCTTATATTAAACTTAATTTTGTTCCATTTAACATTGTAAAATATTTGTGATGTTTATATTTCTACCTATTGTAAATTTTTATATTGCATTGTTCAAAATTTTATGCTTCACTTTAATTTAATCTCAAATTTATTTTCCAACAATACATATATCAGGCACGTCCAGAAGTAGCTCACTTGGACGCAAATTCGAGGGAGACGCCTACTTCTCCCGCCTGCGCATCTCGCTCCCCGTGGCGGCCGTAGTCCTCCAAGCTCCTCAGACCCGTGCCTACCGCTTGCAATATGTACCGCGTGTGGCGCTTTGGGGCGACTCTCGGACCCACGGTAGGCACGGGTCTGAGGAGCTCGGAGGACTACGGCCGCCACGGAGAGCGAGACGCGCGGGCGGGAGAAGTAGGCGTCTCCCTCGAATTTGCATCCAAGTGAGCTACTTCTGGATATGCCTGGTTTATTTTATCCATTCCACAAAACCACTGGCGATGCCATTGGACCCGTTACCGACCGGTTTGAGAGCCCAGCAGAGGGCACTTTTCGGAGACACGGAATACACGGGGGCTGGCAGTCTTTAATAGTATCACAGACGGGGTATAAGAGTAGACCAGGCATGTCCAGAAGTAGCACACTTGGACGCAAATTCGAGGGAGACGCCTACTTCTCCCGCCCGCGCGTCTCGCTCCCTGTGGCGGACGTAGTCCTCCAAGATCCTCAGACCCGTACCTACCGCTTGCAATATGTACCGCGTGTGGCGCTTTGGGGCGACTCTCGGACCCACGGTAGGCACGGCTCTGAGGAGCTCGGAGGACTATGGCTACCACGGGGAGCGAGACGCGGGGGCGGGAAAAGTAGGCGTCTCCCTCGAATTTGCGTCCAAGTGAGCTACTTCTGGACATGCCTGGTCTACTCTTATACCTCGTCTGTGATAGTATCTCGTCGGTGGATCGGGTGTTGTTTCCGAACCTGTTATTGCAGTACGCGCGATGGACTGAAAAGATAGAGATCGATATAAGTTTGTACAATTTATAATTTGTTATTCTTATTTGTCAGCCAACACGGAAGCGCAAGTGAACGCCCAAGGCAGAGAAGTTACCGACAAAAATGGCGTCCAAAGGCTCGAAATCGATAAGCTCGTGACAAAAATTCGCGTCGGCGACGGAAACATCAAACTAAGAGCACCTCCCACGCACAGTGTAGCTGGTAAGTATCATTTACCAGATGTATAAATTAAACTATTTATGAACCATCTATTTTTAAACCTGCTGATTACAACTCAACCGATGAATTTTCATAACGGTGCCCAGCTATAGCTCATTTGTACATAGATGTACGGTAAACGTCGCTAACGTGGAATACCGGATTTCAAAAGCTTGCCAAAAGTAGAAAGATTTATACTTTTTAATGAATCCTCTTCAAGGGTGCGTAGAAATTGATGCATAATTATAGTTACACATATACAGTTAAATTTAGAAAAGTTAAAATGCTCTGCAACTTCAGTAAAAACGCAAATGAGTGAAATATATTCAAAACTTATTTTTTAAACTTTCACTTTAGGCCCACATAAAAGAATTGTATAAACCAGCTTTTAGTATTTTCTCTGCAAGACCGACCAATTGCAATTCGTATTAAAATTCCAAGTCGTATGGTCCAACATTGAAAAAGTTATCGATTTTTTAAAAATTTCCGAATACAGTATTTAATCGTTAAAAGTCGCCCAATTCTGATCAAGAAGTGTCGCAAAACAATCCCCACTTCCGCGGGGTATACCGCGTGAGGCGATCGAGGCCTCTCGACTTCGCCGTCCTTTTCTACATTCGGCACAAGTCAAAGAATAGTGTACTTGAACACGGAGTGTCGCTGGCCGGACCCATGGTTGCGACTTTTAACGATTAAATACTGTACCACAGAGTTTCCTACCACGGTCGGTCAAATGACCGTTTTTAGATTTTTTATTTTACAATTATTGATGCTTCCACTCGAAATGATTATGCATACCTTTTTATTCTAGTATACATTACAGTAAAAATGGCTCAATATCTAAATAAATTCAATCGTGCCATTTTCATAAGGGAGCACATGCTAGTGACGTTTAATGGCCGGTAGGTTGTGACTTACACCACTATGAATCTCAGTCCGCCATATTTAGATACCGTACAGACCATTGAATTTTGTTGAAAATTATTTGAACAATCTGATGATTGGCCTTGTAATACTATTTTTCTTCTGAAAGTGTCCATTCAACTCAAACGTTCCCTCCGAATGTCTTGTTCCAGCTGAGGCAGCCGCGACATTCTTCAATTCAAATCCTCGGCTAGTTCTGGATATCGCCAGTCCAATTATCGAGGACACTGCAGCGACTGTGAGCAGAGCGCTGGCTGCCAGAGCGTTAGGTGTGCTCACCAAGGCAGAACTGCTCCCCTAGTCCACGATTCTTCGGCTTTGTTATCCTATTCGATAGTAGCAAAAATCTGCTGCAGCTGCGATGATTGTGGTCGAGGCAAAATCGATTGACCGTTGTAGATTTCTTCCCTGACGCGGACCGAACCAGAGAAATCCACACTTACGTTGATTGTTAAGTCTGACACGTTATTGTTAAATTGTTCGGCGAAATATTGTGTACTGTTATTTGTTTGATTTGTCAAGTCCTGCAGAACTATATTGTTGAACAATGATAGATGATAATTGACGAAGATGAAATATACATTTGCGACATTGTTTTCATTACTAATGAATTACTATTTCGAGTATACAGTATTTTATAGAATATCCTATTATTTGAAAAGGCATACAGTATATAATCGATAAATGTCGCCAAATTATAAACAAGAAGTGTCGCAAAACAATCCCCACTTCCGCGGGGTATACCCCATGAGGGGCTGTGAAACTCGAGAGGCCTCGGTCGTCGAGAAGTGTAACATAATACGGGTCGAGTACAGGGTGTCCCAAAAATGTCTCGTTTCCTTCAAAGGGGAGGTTCCTGAGGCCATTTGAAGCGACATTTTCCTTTGCAAAAATGGCCGTTTCGGCTTTGTTAAGGAGTTATTAGCGAAAAACACGGACCAATCAGAGCGCGACGTAGAGGCGTATTGGCAGAGACGGCCGCGCGCGACAGAAGTCGAGCGATGGTGATACACCGCGGTCGAAAGCAAGGAACAAACAAGAGAAGAAAATTTTTCGAGTCCTATGTCGGATAGTTCAAATTCGAATATGTTGTAGTCTTTAGTAACCTATGAAGGAATCTCGAAGGATTTTTCGAAATCTTAAAAAATGTTGGTTTTACAGACGTGTAAAGAACTTTTTTTCATTAAATTATAACATTAGAACTAACGTACCGAGGAAAATGAGTTTTTAGGAGCTTATAGTGAACACAGAAGAGTATCTATTGAAAATATTTCGATTTGGAAAAAATGGTTTTTTCACTATTTATTTTAAAAATGTTTTAAACAAATGCAATTTTCCTATAGCCGGGACTTTTTTAAAAATTCGAAAAAAATCGTGGTGACAGCTCCAAGTCTCCTCTTTACGGATCTATTTTTGAAAAGGCGGGCGCTTTAAAATTGACGGAATTAAAATTATTTAAAGCGAACGCTGCACCGCCATATTATGGAGGTGCGGCCCCTTGTTTGTTCCTTGCTTTCGACCGCGGTGTATCACCATCGCTCGACTTCTGTCGCGCGCGGCCGTCTCTGCCAATACGCCTCTAGGTCGCGCTCTGATTGGTCCGTGTTTTTCGCTAATAACTCCTTAACAAAGCCGAAACGGCCATTTTTGCAAAGGAAAATGTTGCTTCAAATGGCCTCAGGAACCTCCCCTTTGAAGGAAGCGAGACATTTTTTGGACAAGTCAAAGAATAGTATACCTGAACACGAAGTGTCGCTGGCCGGATCCGTGGTTGCGACTTTTATCGATTAAATAATGTACCATTTTTTATTTTGTAATGTAGGCAACCGATGATAAATGATAATGTGTCACTGTTGAATGTAAAGGATAGAGAGACGAAGGAAGCGAAATAATGAGCACAGTGAATAGCTCTTTGATGATCTTGACTGGCCAATTTATTCTGCCTCTACTAAAAGGAAAGAGTTAACGATTCCTTCACGATAATATGAGAAAACACAGCATTACAATGTTACGACACCTATACTGCAATTACATAGAAGTTATTTTCTAAATTATAGAAAATTATAGTAAATTTTGATACGCAGCATTCAGAGCCTTCGATTCCATTGTCGATGCGCACATAATATGTGATTATGTATAGATTCATAAGTAATTAATGTACGAATAATTATTTATTCATTATTCAAGTATGTTGTTAGGTCATATCCGTGCATGTTATTTGCTACCACGATTCAATATTTTATATTCATTACTTGTACATTATATTTGTAGCGCTTCGAATAAACAACGTAAATAAATTAATTGAATTTCGTCGTCGATGAAACTCAACATTGACGGCAAAAAATACTTTAAACTGTTTGCGTAATTTCAGCCTTGACCAAACCAGTCCATAGAACAATCTATTATCGCCGAAATTTTTAGACTTCAGATTTATGCATCTAAACTGCGTGTAAGTTAAAAATCCTACAAATTAATTTTTCTGTTTGGCGGCTTCCTCCCACGCTCTTCACCGGATGGACAGACAGACAACGCCTTTCCGGTTACTACCTGATCCGTCATCGATTCATGTATACAGGGTGTTTCGTCTAAAACAGGACACCTAAATATCTCCTCTAACTCTGAAAATACAAAAAATGTTTCTAACGTAATCTAAATAGTTTCAAAAGACGAATCAGATGGAAGAATTGTTTTATATAAATTGTAATTTTTTTATCGTTTTTTCAAGGTCACTCGTGTTTTTTTTTACATATATACACACATTTTTTGTTGTTGTATGTTATAGCAAACATTATTGTGCATTCATCCATGTTTAATAACACGACCTTGAAATGACCTTGAACTCTAAAATTTGTTAATTAATGCAGAACTTACTTTCAGCGACATTTCCGATTTCAAGGGTAATAGAAATTCGACCATGAACTTGAACTTGTAAATAAATACATTGTATCATTCCTCTGTGTACATAGAGAGTGAGAGAGATATGTATTTAAGTGTTTGCCCACTGCTAGATATCTCAGTGTATCGACAAGCGATCCATAATGCGTTATTCGGAACAGGAGAAAATTCAAATGGTTTTAATTTACGGTGAAGCCCCGGAGTGTCTAAGAGAAGCAATACGAATTTACGAAGACAGATTTCCAGAACGTTCTTGTCCATCACGTTCCGCATACTCAAGTATTGTTAAAACATTTTGTGAGACTGGTAGTGTCAACAGAAACATTCTTGTGAGAGATAAGACTGTTACTCATGAAGCAAATGTGAACAATATCATCGCTAAAGTTAATCAAAACTCGCATGTTATTATAAGGCAACTTGGACGTGAAACCGGTATTAGTGTGACAAGCATATTCCGGATTCTTCATTCACAAAAATTTCATCCTTTCCATTTATCTCTTCACCAAGAGCTCCACGGAAGAGACTTTCAAACCGCGTACACTTTTTCTAACCCAGACCTTTTTTAACCATTGTGATGGTTCGCTTGCGTTAGTGAGACATACACGATGTATATGTACAGCAGTGGTGGGCACGGGTGGAGCCCCTCAAACGCCTGCTTCTCCCACCAACCTCTCTTTCATGCAGCGCGCACGTTCGTTCCGTACGCTGATATCTCGTGTCTTCGTTGCCCCATTGTACCGCGCTTGCTGGAAGGGGACAGAGGGCGCTACGGTGTGGACGGTTTTGCCTCAATTGAGGCAAAATTGCCCACCGCTGATATACAGCGTATCGAACGCCTTGTCGGCCCGTAAGGTAAGAGACAGAGTATCTTTACGCTGATAGTGCGCCGCGCATAGTTTTATCGATGCGAAAGAAATTCCAAGAGGGTGGATGGGTCTCCCTCGCAGCAACCTTCACGTGGTGAGACCTGGATAATCGGTGTGATTCTCGATTTATAATATTCTGTTGGGCAAACATATAAAACACCAATTGCAGTATAAAATATTAAAAATCGACAATCATAACGAGCTGATAGCTGTAAAAATAAAATTATGAAAGAAGCCACTCGAATACTTAATTTTTGTACGAATACAATACAGCAGCATTGCACTTTTAAAGCTGACAACGTTGCGAAATCAAGACTCCTCGGGCACACACTTTCATTGTTGAGCTTTCCTTTAGTCCAGGCATGTCCAGAAGTAGCTCACTTGGACGCAAATTCGAGGGAGACGCCTACTTCTCCCGCCCGCGCGTCTCGCTCCCCGTGGCAGCTGTAGTCCTCCGAGCTCCTCAGACCCGTGTCTACCGTGGGTCCGACAGTCGCCCCAAAGCGTCACACGCGGTACATATTGCAAGCGATAGGCACGGGTCTGAGGAGCTTGGAGGACTATGGCCGGCAGGGGAGCGAGACACGCGGGTGGGAGAAGTAGGCGTCTCCCTCGAATTTGAGTCCAAGTGAGCTACTTCTGGACATGCCTGGTCTACTCTTATACCTCGTCTGTGATACTATTAAAAACTGCCAGCCCCCGTGTATTCCGTGTCGCCGAAAAGTGCCCTCTGCTGGGCTCTCAAACCGGTCGGTAACGGGTCCGATGGCATCGCCAGTGGTTTCGTGGAATGGATAAAATAAACCAGGCATATCCAGAAGTAGCTTACTTGGACGCAAATTCGAGGGAGACGCCTACTTCTCCCGCCCGCGCGTCTCGCTCCCCGTGGCGGCCATAGTCCTCCAAGCTCCTCAGACCCGTGCCTACCGCTTGCAATATGTACCGCGTGTGGCGCTTTGGGGTGACTCTCGGACCCACGGTAGGCACGGGTCTGAGGAGCTCGGAGGACTATGGCCGGCACGGGGAGCGAGACACGCGGGTGGGAGAAGTAGGCGTCTCCCTCGAATTTGCGTCCAAGTGAGCTACTTCTGGACATGCCTGCTTTAGTCCATTAGCTGACCGTTCCATTTTGGTTGAGTCCGCTATCGTACTAGAACAATTTCTACAGCGTCAGTAATTCAGAACCGTGGAGAGAAAAATGCATTGCTTGCAATGTCTGTTTCTACGTGACAGGTGAATAAATTAGGACACTTAAGCACACTGGCATTCCAGAATTTTATTGAATTGACAAACTAAAAGACTGTAGATAATTCAGTATTATTTCTAATGACGTTAATCTTCTGGGAACAATTCTTTGTAAGTGAAAGACTTTGTGACTTTGTTAGCCACGTCTGTGAAGAGTTCAGCCAATGAGGTCTCCAGCACCGGTCTTATTTCATCTAACAGTAACGCGTTGTTTTGGTTTAATAGCTCGTTGCTGGCGGTGCCTGATTTGAACAAGAGAAACAGTTGACAACAAAACTCAAGAAATAACAAACTGCAAACTTGTTCAAGTTTTTTTTGAAATAATAGATGACTGTACTTAGAATCGAGTCTTCGCGGAAAAGATTGCTCAAGTGTAAATCCGCTTTGCCGATTTTGATTTTGATCTTCATCCTCTCGAAAGTCAGATATGTCTCTCCATCTCTTAACACCTTGCGCGCTTTCAATACAACGTCAGAGTCGTATTCGTCTTGAAATTATAGTACAATGCATAAATAACGCGAGTAAAAAGTATCAATTCACATGTTATTTTGTATGAAATTTTACCGAACGTTCCTGACAGATCTCCTTCACCAGCTAATCGCAGCAAAAGAATCCTCGCGTTAATCTGATACTTGCCCTGGAAGGTTAATTTTTCAAAGGATATCCTGAAGGTGAATTTCACGTTCTCAACATCGGCTTTGAGGTCATGGACTTTGAACGAAGAAGGGCCTGCCACCTATTTTCATAATAACATGAGCAATATAAAATATACAATTAATTTATACTAATTGCTGGCCACAATAAAGTATTTTTTATTTAATAAAGTTACGTCACTGCTGATGCTAATTGCTAATTATTCGAAACCATAAAATAAATTATAATTTTACGGACAAGTATCATTCAAAGGAATGGGGGGAAAGCAAGTGGCAGTGGGTGGCTAAATTTAGACTGGGAATTGGGATGAGAGGTGGGATGTACTGGATGGATGAGGATGCGAGAAAATGTAGAGTTAGTGGTTGGGTGAAGGAGTCGTGGGAGCATGTGTGGGAACTGTGCATGAGGGCGGATAAGGAGTGAGGGCGGCAGGAGACGGTGAGGGTGGTATTAAATGATGAAGGGGGAGGGGAAAAGTGGATGAGGAAGGTAGAGGCATGGAGAAGAATAGAGAGAGGGTGAGGAAGGTAGAGGAATTGAGAGAGGATGAGGAAGGTAGAGGCATGGAGAGAGGCTGAGGAAGCTAGAGGAATGGAGAAAGGATGAGTAAGGTAGAGGAATGGAGAGAGGATGAGGAAGATAGAGACATGAAGAGAGAATGAGGGAGGTAGAGGAATGGAGAGAGGATGAGGAAGGTAGAGGAATGGAGACAGGGTGAGGAAGGTAGAGGCATGGAGAAGAATAGAGAGAGGGTGAGGAAGGTAGAGGAGTGGAGAGAGGACGAGACAGGTAGAGAGGATGGGGAAGGTAGAGGAATGGAGAGAGGACGAGGAAGGTAGAGGAGTGGAGAGAGGCTGAGGAAGGTAGAGGCAGGGAGAGAGGCTGAGGAAGCTAGAGGAATTGAGAAAGGATGAGTAAGGTAGAGGAATGGAGGGAGGATGAGGAAGGTAGAGGAATGGAGAGATGCTGAGGAAGGTAGAGGAATGGAGAGAGGATGAGGAAGGGGAAATGGAGAGAGGATGAGGAAGGTAAAGGAATGGAGAGAGGATGAGATGAGAAGGGAAGAGAAGGGAAGAATGAGAGGGAATGAGTTAGCAAAGATTGGAGGAGATGGTGAGCCACCGGAAGAGGAGGGAGTCCATTGGTTAGGGAAGGGCGGGGGAGTAGGGACAGAGAGAGAGAGGGAGAGAGAGAGAGAGAGAGAAATAAGAAAATATAGGTTTGGGTTTGGTCTGGGTTAGGTTTAGGACAAGAAATAGTTTCTAAAGCGTTAGCAATTAAGGTAGTTGTAAGCTTAGTTAAGGTTAAGAGAAGAGACTGAATGCGAAGAGATGGTTAAGGCGAAAATTGTAATCGCAATTGTAACCCCGAGGGGATCAATAAAAGCATATATAAGTATAATTCAAAGGAAACCGACGGTCGTTAATGTTTAAATAAATATTGTGCCATTCGTATATGCATTTACCTTCATGTCCGTGAGGTTTACATCTAGTCGTGCTCCAACTGGTCCCCTCAAAAGTCGAATTGCCTTCAAGTTTAACGGTTCAATGCCGGGCGCCCCAAGTTCTGGGATTCCGACTGCCAATTTATCGCGAAGCTGGTCGATAGAATTGGTAATACATTTGTTGATATCGGGGTCGCTCTTCTTGCACGGCTTTATATATGGCGCTGCAATCCATGGACCAAGAAAATGTGTGCAATATACCGGGTGCACCACGAAGCGTGATCAGCTTATATGCTGTTTATCAGAAGTCTAACATAATCAATTGGAATCAGTATTATCTTCTAAGTCTTCTATGTATATGATATATATGTATACGGGGTGGCACACATAACTCTTAACAGTTCAATATCTCGAAAACTATGCCATCGATTTTAAAGTTCTTGGTCTTAAATTGCATGGATCTGAAGGACCCTTCTAACTACATAAACGTGACGTGGCCCCCCTTCCCCTTTAAGGGGGGGGGGTACCTTTATAATTTTAAATAAATATATATACAGGGTGGGGCATTTAAATGGGAACACCTACATATCTCGGTTATTATTAGTCGTACAAAAAATCCCCACAGAATAAAGTTGTACTGTTTCAAGGGGCGAATTTGATGATTGTAAAATTTTTTTCTCAAGGTCATTTTATTACAAGATTTCAAAGTCATCGATATTTTTTTAAATGGAATCTTATATATTTTTGTTCATGTTCTTATAGAGAATAAAATGACAAATTTAACAACCTATCATATAATTCGTTAAATGTGAAATAGAAAACCGATCATTTGACAGTGGTAGGTTTAGTGTTAAGTAGTTTTGTGTCTTCCCTGGTTGTTGGCATAACGCTCTTGTAATCACTTATATGGGCCACAGAACATAAACAAACATCGAATCACATTGTCCGCATATCTGTGCCCATAAATGTTATTATGTAGTCGTTCGACTGCCGACTAGAGTACGACTTCGTAATATTCAATCTTAATGGTCAATTTTCAAGAATGCGTTACACAATAGCAGAGAAAGTGGAAATGTTTATCAATTATAGCGAATGTCATAGAATTACGAGAGAAGCGGTACGCGTGTATGGTGACAGATTCCCAGACCGCAATAGACCTTCACTTCCTGTATTTGCAAACATTATAAAAAAAGTTTCGAGTAACCGGAAGCGTGGACAAGAAAACATGCAATCGAGCCAAAAGTGTAATTGACGATGGAAAACACGATAAACATTTTAGCAGCTGTAATACTGTAAATCCTCGAAGTATTCGAAAAGTGCTTTCAGACAATTTATTTTCTATTCGCAGTTGAGCTTGAGTGACCTTGAATAACCTCCATAATTGGTCGTTGTATTCGCCTGGTAACACTGTACCACCCAGATAGCACCGCACGTCCATGGGACGTCCGTTTTACGTCCGATACGTCCAATGTCCGTCGTGTACGTCCGTGGGACGTCCCTTGGATCAAAATTTCGGTCGTCCCATGGACATCCGTTTTTTACGTCCGTGGGGCGTCCCTCGGACATAAATTTCGGACGTCCCATGGACATCCGTTTTTTACGTCCGTGGGGCGTCCCTCGGACATAAATTTCGGACGTCCCATGGACATCCGTTTTTTACGTCCGTGGGACATCCCTCGGACATAAATTTCGGACGTACCACGGACGTGGGACTCAAATGATATCATAGAAAAGAAGGCTAAACTTCCGAAGACGTCCATGCTCAGAATTGAATACAATTTTGAGAATAGGTTTCTTTTTGACTAAAATCATGATTGTCAGAAGGATTTTTGGCGACTCGAAAAAAATTTGTTTACAATTTTTATGTAATTCTCTATCTTACCGTCAAAGTCGTAAACGGCCCACATGGTTTCATACCTCTATTACTAATTCAATTAATTCGTTTCGCACACAAATTCCTAGCCAAACCTAACCCAAACCTAACCAAAACCATATTTTTAAAAAAATTTCCAAAAAATTTTTTGCGTCACTTTTGTGATTGTCAAGTGGGCGATCGACGCGTTAATTTAACTTTCTAGTGCACGGATTTGTGATATTCATAAATTCAATTTGCACTGTTGGAATTTTCTCTAAATTATCCTGAACTTGTGCGATGAACTTCCCAGATAGCACCGTACGTCCTTGGGACGTCCGTTTACGTACGATACGTCCAATGTCCGTCGTGTACGTCCGGCCACGACCACGGACGTGGGACTTAGATTATTTCGTGCTTGCCAGGGACGTGGGACTTCGATTATTTCGTACGTTTTCGGATGCTATATTGTGTTTCTATTATTATACTCAAAATATAGTTTATGAATTTTTTCAGATTTTTAAGTTCGCGGCGCCGGTATTTGAAAAAAACTAATTTTTCGACGTTTTTTCCGTGAAAAAATGAGCTAATCTTCAAATTGTTCTATTTTATTCATTCTGTAAGTCTATTGGACACTGATAAACTTGAACATTTCACAGAAATAGTTGAAAATTGAAATTAACTTGATTAGTATTACGATTACCTCGTACATCAGCGCGCATAGTATCTGAAAATATTAATCGTGTTACCAAGAACTCGGTTGGATCAGCGCGTTAGGCGCTCGACTGTTAATATGCTTATACTAGGTTCGTGCACGGCATAAGTCCACTCTTTTTTATTTGATCAATTCCTCTTTTTCTAGCTACGCGATAATCAATGGTATTTTTGTAGAATTCTTTTAAACCAATATTTACATATTTAGAAAATTTTTTAAGGTGCAATCACGCTTTTATATGTCCGACAAATGTCCAATTAACGTCCGCGCGGGATGTCCTATGTACGTACTGGGATGTAACTGTGACCTCTGTCGGACATATCTGGGACATAAATCGGACATACCTCGGACATATCGTACGTCCCTGCGACGTACATATGTCCCGTACGGACGTACATTGGACGTCCGAGTGCTATCTGGGTATGAATTTAAGTATTGTAGGTCGGAAGAAATGTTTGCTTTTAGAGCTGAAATAGTTCCAACTGCAAGGTTTAAATGATTATTCTAGTTAAATTTTAACTCTTTAACACCCCTTGTTTTTTATTGCTAATCTCTAACATTTTCTTCACATTCACCATTAGAGTGATTCCACTATAAATACTATATGGTTTAAAAATTCAGACAAAATAAATAGATCATTAAGTATTACGATGATGTTTTCATTGTTTCGTCTATGAAAAATGCAAATGGAAGTTTATTCTGATTATGGAATGGCATGATATTTAAATACTTACGTAACTTGCCGGAAACTGCACAAAACAGAGCCGCCGTCAAGCTGGAATGAAAGAAAAACGGTATCAAGTTTACCTTCGTTTAATTGCTGCATCATTAGTTACTCTCTAACTTTATGATCGTGTGTAGTACTCGGTTAATGTTGAAGGTGACATTTTCACGGTCAACTAATAATCAAGTTCCCCGACTCGTGTGACTGCCACCATGACACCGAAGTAGTAAATGTTAAGCTAATATACTTCGGTGAAGTGAGACTAAAGGTGTTAAGAACTGGCTAAATATTTAAATTGGTGAATCAAGAATGGTTGGTTGCAACACCTTCTCGCGTCTTCTGAGCTTCCCGAAAGTATTGCTTCAACGAGCTGGGAATAATTTCGAAATCCCTCTTAACGAGTTCCAAAAAGTTTCTAGGATAGAACACAAAAATATAAAATTAATAATCGATATGGAACTAATTAAACTTGTGAATATTCTCTTATTGTTGATACAATAATTACCGAAATAAACTGATCCTTGTTTGTGAATGACGATTATAGGATTTCGTATAATTTTATTTCATGCATATTATTTTTGTAAACATAGTGCCTAGGTTAACTGTAAATGTTGAAACATGCGCGTTCATAAACCGCCGCTGCGGTGATAGTTATTTTCAATTTTAACACTAGGTTTACGGAGCATTAAAATTGATTATTTTACATTGCTTTATAAAAATAATAAAATTGTATTTACTTAGATCTTCAGCGATTTTTATTGTAATATGTTCACAAAAAAATAAATCTATTTAATAATTCCTCACGAATGCATCCTTACACTCTTAATAATAAATTAAAAATTTTTGAATCCGTCATTTTGATATATTTAAATATAAAGGGACCGTGTTTACGAAACTCCATTGTAGTGTTATGGCCACTGTAAACAACACTTAGTGCGTCTTAAATAATTTAAAAAAATTCTACACTCCACTGTTGAATGATTAATTTATGATTGACGAAACAAACAGACGCAATTCGACCGAATTGCACTAACGATGTGTTCTCTAACCGCAACATATTCACCTGCGGTTTGCGAAAATTCTTCCGTGTATTCTAACCATCTATACATTATAATTTCAAACATTTCTCACCGTTCAATCCGGTGAAAAGATTTACGCAAAAAATCGAGATTAATATTATAATATTTTACGAATAATTTCAATATTGTGATATTCAACGATAATTATGAGATGGATTCAAATGAGCAATTCTCTGATTAATATCGGTTTAATAAACAACTTTTATCAATTAGCAGAATGTATTAATCATTCGTAGCCATGAGAAAGATTTAACTTTCGCGGCATCAGTGAAGAAACGCAGAGAAAACTACTTTTCATTCCAAGTAAGCGATACAGTTGACGCTAGAGTATCACAACACACCATTATATTCATCACATCTTTATATCAAAAGAAAATAATATAGAAACTCCTGCACCGGACCATCAACACAATTTTCCATCGACTATAGTAGAATATCCGAGTCGTTTAATGAACAAAAATGGTATAAGTCAATTTTTGATCTATTTGGTTGACCACCGTATCACAAGAATTAAATAGTCATTAAATAATATAATATTATCGTGGCTTACATAAAACAATTGCACTTTATCGAATTTGCACTATCAATATCTAATAATTTTCTGCATCGACTTTTGTACCAGTTTTGTATGGAAACGACTCGTCCAATCCCTTGACTATAGTGATCACCAAACCAGCAATGTCTGTACTGTAGTTTTCTTAACGCGTTCGCTGCCAGTACTTATTCTGCCAACAGTTCTAATAGTTATTTTCTGAAATGCAACACGTCCCTTTATAAAATATCGAAAAGAATAATATATCACATAAAAATGGAATGGCCGCCGGACATCGTACTGTGCTTCATAATTTTAAACAATATCGTACACCGAAGCAATTTTATATTCTTTGAGTCAAATACAAAATTGTGGTCGACGCATACAGTCACTCCCATTAATATTCGTACACTCTAAAAGACGATTACGTTTTTAATATTGGATCATGTGACTTGGATCTTTTTTAGAAGTTAGAACAATTTATTACTACACGTTGAAAAAAAGAAATTTTGAAAAAATTGTAATTGGTCGGAGTTACAAAGAAAATACTAAAAGTTGTTATTTATAACTGTTCTATGTGGGTCCATATTGAAAATTCAACAAATACGTTTTGTAGATCTGTGTCAACTGTATACACTCTGAATATTTCACCAAAATCGGCAAACGTTGCAATGAGCTACAACTGTTTGAAGATGGTAAACATTGCAGCTTTTCACAATTTTCGGCCTTAACCTATAATAAATCGAAAGATTCTTACGTCATTCGATGCCTGTCGTTGTTTTCCACGTAATCCAAATTGGATGAAAATTTGAAAATGTATACAATTGATACAGATCTACAAAATGGATGTTTTAAATTTTCAATATAAGCCACATAAAAAAATTGTAAAACACAACTTTTAGAATTTTCTCTGCAATACCGACCAATTGCAATTATTTTAAAATTTCTTTTTCACGTCATGTAGTAAACTAATTATTCTATCTTCTCAAAAAAGTCCAAGTCGTATGGTCTAATATTAAACAAGTTATCGTCTTTTTAAGAGTGTACGAATATTAATGGGAGTGACTGTATGTGCGGTGTTGGTAGCTAACGTTTTAATGAAACTAGGAATATGTGACATCGAATAGACATTCACAGTCTAGTGATCACTCGAAAACGAAGATCTCTGCCGTACCATACGCGAGCAAGAAGAGCGTACATCGCGGCCGATCCGGTGGTTCTTTTGCGACTAAGTTGACCGATGGACGGGGATGATATGTTAACCCGCAATCCCCCGATCGTGCAACAAGGATTGCTTTATCGTATTCGGCATGTTGATTACCTCGTGCCACTTGTCGGTCATTGGTCCAGCCCCAGGTCGCTGGTAACTTGTAGGAGAAGTTGGCGGTGTAGAGAACGGTGCTACTTGCGAATCGCTGTCGAATTGGCTGCGTTTCGCTGCGTTTCACCCGCCTTCCCTAACGATTTTTCCCGAGCTCCCCGGTTTAGCTGGATATTCGGCTGGCATTTCGTAGAGAACGTGGCCGAGCAGGTGCAGAAATCTTGCCAAACTCATTACGGGGAAAGTGTTAATCAGCGTCGGAAAATTTCGCATGCGAATTCAATATCATACGTTTTAACCTTGCCTTCGATCAGGGTTCGGCACATTTCGTTTGAAATAAGATAACATAAAGAATCGTATGAAATAATGAATTATTTTAAATACTGTATATAATTTTTATTTGACGTTCCAATCGAGTAAACTATTTCCAAACAATACTTTATTCGAATGTTTTATTTCAATTGCATTCTTCTAGTAATACTTTATTCGAATAATGCTTTATTTCAATTGCATTCTTCAAATAACGCTTTATTCGAATAATGCTTTTTTTCAATTGCATTCTTCGCATAACATTTTATACGAATAATGCTATATTTCAATTACATTCTTCACATAACACTTTATTCGAATAATGTTTTATTTGAATTACATTATTGAAATAATAATTTCTTTGAATAATGTTTTATTTTAATTGCATTCTTCAAATAACGCTTTATTCGAATAATGCTTTTTTTCAATTGCATTCTTCGCATAACATTTTATACGAATAATGCTATATTTCAATTACATTCTTCACATAACACTTTATTCGAATAATGTTTTATTTGAATTACATTATTGAAATAATAATTTCTTTGAATAATGTTTTATTTTAATTGCATTCTTCACACAACACTTATATTCGAATAATGTTTTATTTCAATTGCATTCTTCACATAACACTTTATTCAAATAATGTTTTATTCCAATAACATTAGCCAACTCAAATAATAAACAATTTCATCTCAAGAGTAGGTTATTGAAGTGACTAAATTAATTATTAAATTCGGATGTGTTAATTTTTGTAGTTTAATGGTTAAAGCTTGGCTGGAATCATTTTTTAAATTGGTCTTTAGTACACGAAATTAATATAACATTTGAGAGTGCAAATTATTGAATCAAATGAAAAATTCATTTCAAATAATGAAGTAATTTTGTAGCCAAATTGGATAATATATTATCTTAACAATTAATTTTCAAATAATTAAATTCGATGACGCTATCTTTCTTAATTATATGAATATGATTGATGACAACTGGTTTTTCTTTGCACTTATGAAGAACATTATAAACTGAATCGGCAGATATTATTTCGTTGTGGACAAAAGCAAAAGTACCATTTAAATACTCGATCAACCTTTTTGAAGTTTTAAAAAGTTTTCGTTTTGTCAAGTGAGCCAAACCGGCCATTTTGGCAAAGGAAAAAGTTACTTTAAATAACCTTAGGAATCGCCCATTTCAAGGATTCACACTATTTTTGGGACACCCTGTATTTGTAAATACATTGTATCTGAGCATTTTAAAAAAGTCGCTTCAGAAAAGGAGGGGAATACAAAATATCTAATTAATACATGTCCTAAAAGCAACCCTGTTGAAAAGAAATTAACTTCTATTCTGTATTATAAGTGTTCCATATCATGAAAAATATTCCATGCCACGTATTGTTAATGATAATAATCTTGAACTTACACCTCAAATTAAATACATTGTAATTCATCTGCAACACTAATAAATAGATGCTCTACGAATCTGTATGATAAATAAAATGTTTATGCATCAATTACAAAATACAGGATCTAATGAGAAATATAGGGTAACTTTCACTAATAATTTCAATATATTAAATAATATTCTAATAGCCTTGCATTCTTTCAATCTATCTACCGTTTTAAATTGCACCTACTAATTTTTGTCATAAATGTATAAAGTCCGGAGTCTACTAATAAATATTAAAAATTGATTTACCTAAATCCAAAAGGATTATTTTTAAAGACCCATATTGATTTGACATAAATAATAAACCCTTTATGCGTCGGAACGTTTTATATCTTTTTGTATATTAAAAAAGAATCAAATCACACAATGTGTATTACACGTAATATATAAAATTATAAGACCAATATGAGCTGGAAAAATTCTTGTAAAAGTCAGATTTGAAAAATCTATTCTCTTCTTGTCAATTTTATGTGTTTTAGAAATCCGAATTTTTATGCAACGTCATGCATTGGTTCCAATGATCGATTGACAATTATAAACAGTTTGTCAAGTTTCAGTATTATTGTGCGTCACTTATCATAGCGTGACAGATAATGTTCAGTTGACACAACGAGACGCACCTTTAACTTATTGTTCCCAATTTTCAATACGGAGTTTCCATCGACTTGATGTGGATCGCTGGTATTGCAAAACACACTGAAGAAATACTGTGCATCTGATAGCCGTCCTTGATTGTACCTGCTCGTGTCCCGGCATTAGATGTATCCGCCGAGTTAATGTCATCAGCATCACTACCACTTTACGTTATTTAAGTGGACGTTAATCTTAGTGCTGTGTCGCTTGTGAATTTATGCAGATGCCAAGTCAACTGCAAACCGAGGAAACAAGTTTCAGGAAAACCGCGAAATGGCACCATCATTTTCACTTACCTTACTTGGAAATAATGTCTTAAGTCCTGAACATGTAACGATTCTATCAATATTTTGTGGTAGATAAATAATTCGAAGCATTGTATACGATAAATTTGAAAATATAATGATTCTAGCATTTCTTTATGTAAATATGGCTTACTCAATATGTTGCATATACAGGACGTTCATGCTATTACTAGCCAGCGTTTTTTTGCAAATATGAATATTAGAAAAAAATGACGGAGGAAACAGTTTTTTTGCAAGCAACGTAATGGCGTATGTAATTTTTTTGTATTTGCATTATTTTCATGGAAATGTCGGTGACCTCCAATTTTTGTAAATGTAAATGTAAATACCATATGAAAGTGTGTGTCAAGACAAATTGATTCGTATACGACACATTGACCTTCAAGGTCATACAAGGTCAGAAATGGAAGAAACATTTTGAACATTTCGTATTAATGCGTTTACAAGTCTACTTTATTAACGAGGCTATAGTAAATCTTCAATATAGCTTCCTTATGCATAACTACATATATCCTTTGCAAGTCGTTTACATTTATGGGCGTTGTGTATCGTGAATGATATCTCTACGAAATATTACGTACGAAATATTCAAATTTTGCTACCATTTCTGACCTTGTATGACCTTGAAGTGACTGTATTGTGTACGAATAAATTTGTCTTAACACACGCTTTCATATGATATAAAAAATATATAGCATTTCATTTAAAAGATTGAAGGTCACCTTCATTTCTAAGAAAACAATGCAAACACAAAAAAATTACATACGCCATTATATTACTTACCAAAAACAGTATTACTTTTTCCGCCATAATTTTTTATTAATTTTTATTATTTGCAAGAGAAACGCTGGCTAGTGATAGCTAGTATATGTATTATCTATATCTATATTAGCTATAGTATATTGAATGGATTAGGTCGTTCGCTATGAATGTGGCATAATATATGGAGTTTGTTAATGCAAAAGCGCAGAGGAACACGGATGTCTTATTGTTTCTTCCCAGATAGCACTCGGACGTCCAATGTACGTCCCATGTACGTCCGTACGGGACATATGTACGTCTCAGGGACGTAAGATATGTCCGAGATATGTCCGATTTATGTCCCAGGAATGTCCGACAGAGGTCCCAGTTACATCCCAGTACTTACATAGGACGTCCCACGCGGACGTTAATTGGACGTTTGTCGGACATATAAAAGCGTGTTTGCACCTTAAAAAATTTTCTAAATATGTAAATATTGGTTTAAAAGAATTCTAAAAAGATACCATTGATTATCACATAGCTAGAAAAAGAGGAATTGATCAAATAAAAAAGAGTGGACTTATGCCGAGCGCGAACCTAGTATAAGCATATTAAAAGTCGAGCGCCTAACACGCTGACTCAACCGAGTTCTTAGTAACACGATTAATATTTTCAGATACTATACGCGCTGATGTACGAGGTAATCGTAATACTAATCAAGTTAATTTCACTTTTCAACTATTTCTGTGAAATGTTCCAGTTTATCAGTGTCCAATAGAATTACAGAATAAATGAAATCTAACAATTTGAAGATTAGCTCATTTTTTCACGGAAGAAACGTCGAAAAATTAGTTTTTTTCAAACAACGGCGCCGCGAACTTAAAAATCTGAAAAAATTCATAAACTATATTTTGAGTATAATAATAGAAACACAATATAGCATCCGAAAACGTACGAAATAATCTAAGTCCCACGTCCGTGGTACGTCCGAAATTTATGTCCGAGGGATGTCCCACGGACGTAAAAACGGATGTCCATGGGACGTCCGAAATTTTATGTCCGAGGGACGTCCCACGGACGTAAAACGGACGTCCGTGGGAACTCCGAAATTTATGTCCGAGGTATGTCCCACGGACGTAAAAACGGATGTCCATGGGACGTCCGAAATTTATGTCCGAGGGATGTCCCACGGACGTAAAGTCGGATGTCCATGGGACGTCCGAAAGTTATGTCCGAGGGACGTCCCACGGACGTAAAAACGGACGTCCGTGGGAAGTCCAAAATTTATGTCCGAGAGATGTCCCACGGACGTAAAAACGGACGTCCGTGGGAAGTCCGAAATTTATGTCCGAGGGATGTCCCACGGACGTAAAAAACAGATGTCCATAGGACGTCCGAAATTTATGTCCGAGGGATGTCCTACGAACGTAAAAAACGGATCTCCATAAGACGTCCGAAATTTATGTCCGAGGTATGTCCCACGGACGTAAAAACGGATGTCCATGGGACGTCCGAAATTTATGTCCGAGGGATGTCCCACGGACGTAAAAAACGGATGTCCATAGGACGTCCGAAATTTATGTCCGAGGGATGTCCCACGGACGTAAAAACGGACGTCCGTGGGAAGTCCGAAATTTATGTTCGAGGGATGTCCCCGGACGTAAAAGCGGATGTCCATGGGACGTCCGAAATTTATGTCCGAGGGACGTCCCACGGACGTACACCACGGACATTGGACGTATCAGACGTAAAACGGACGTCCTATGGACGTACGGTGCTATCTGGGTTTCAGTTAAACTATTTTCTTTCTTCTACCTTCGATACGCACCTTCAATTCACGCTGCAGAGATCCATAGTTCTGACTCAATACAAACTATTAGGTGTATAAATTAATTCTCGGTTCTAACAATAAATTAGTTGCCGCATTTATTGAAGTAGAAACTTTCTTACCGGAAATAGTGAGGGACAATAGAATTTGTAATTCAAGCGATGTAACCTCAGAAAAATCACTGTGTGTTTGGAAAATGCAATGTCGACTGATAAAACACATATTTGGCACTCTTTGCTTTTCGCATTGTAATAAGAGAAAAGTGCTGGAGAGGCTAAAGAAATCATTTGTACGGCAGTTGTCCTACAGCTTATGCTATGTCCTATAGCATATGCTATATCCTGTAGCATATGGTATGTCCTATAGCATATGCCACGTTCTATAGCATATGCTAAAAATGGTTTCAGAGATTCCGAAAATGAAATTTCAATCTTGAGGATGATGAATGTCTCGGACGTTCCGAAAGAAACCGGAAAACGGAGGTTTTCAGCAGCTATTGGCCAATAATAAAAAGCTTGCTACAGTATTAGGAATTACGCAACAAACCATTATTGTTCGGTCACAAAAGTTGGGTAAAACTCAAGAAGGGAATGGCCGAGTCCCGCACGGCGTAGGCCGATTATTAAAAATTGCCAAGCATCATACGGCAAAAACGACTAAAGATATACTCTTGATTCGTTGAACTAGGACATTTTGCCACATCCGGTGTGTTCAGCAAACCCAACTCCATCGGACTTTCACTTGTTCCGATCCCTCCAACACAATTTAGTGGATTCCCACTTAAAAACGTATGAAGAGGCTAAACAATGCGTCACGGACTTCATTGACTCAAAACCGGCATTATTTTATATAAATGAGATATTCGATTCCTGTCCAAAGGACAGAAAAAAATGTATAGACGCTGCTGTGGAGTATACATTTCTGATTAAATAGTTATTTGATTTTGAATAAATAGATATCAATTTTTCTATTGAAAGGCCAAGAATTAATACATTAGGATTTTCAACTCAGAAAATTTAGAAATTCTTCTGTGGTATTTTGGAAACCTTTGGGGAGTTAAGCTGTTTCTAGATTCTTCAGGGAAGGTTAAGAACCTTCATGACCCTTTCACAACTCTTAACTGCTCCTTGACGGTCCCAGCAACCCTTTGACGGGTGTAGTCAAAGACCCTTAAACACTTCAGAAACTCTCCATGGCTTTTTAAAATTCTCTAGTCTTTTGAAACGTTTCAGTATTTGTCAAGAAACCTTACTTCCTTTATTAGATCTTTAAAGCCTGTCTCTTCGTTTTTTAAAGTCCTTCGCACATAACAGATGTCCCTATCCCCTCCATCGAAAGTTCATCATTTCTAGTCTTAAATGCCTTTTTCGAATCAATTAGTTTTGATGATACTCAAATGATACATGTCAAATACTTTCTCTAATTTAAATATTAAATATTCACAGAAATTATTATCAGTTGTTGAATTGTCACTCGTAGTAATGTTAATCGTAGGTGTTCGATTAGAACTAAGGAGGACGGGAAATGAAATAAACTTGACTGAGAGTTGCGTAATAATAATTATTTAAATAAAAATAAATTTTTTAAAATACCACGTTTCTAAAACGGTCTAAAAAGTATAAAATAATAATAAACAAAACAAACGGACTAAAAAGTATAAAATAATTTGAAAAAAATAGAAATAAAGTGGACTAAAAAGTATAAAATAATTTTTAAAAAACGGACTAAAAAGTATAAAATAATTTTTAAAAAACGGACTAAAAAGTATAAAATAATTTTTAAAAAACGGACTAAAAAGTATAAAATAATTTTTAAAAAACGGACTAAAAAGTATAAAATAATTTGAAAAAAATAAAAATAAAATGGACTAAAAAGTATAAAATAATTTTTAAAAAACGAACTAGGAAGTATAAAATAATTTGAAAATAAAAACAAAAATTTGAAATTGTGAATTTTGAATAGCTGTGAAAATACTTGTAAGATTTAAAACGAAAAACGTGGGGCGCAAGATAATAGTAAGGCGTGTAGGGAGTAGCAGCCGTTGAAAAAACTCACACAACTGTTCATATCATTTGCGGAGCAATGAAATTTTTAGTGATTTAGGTGAACTATTCATGCATCAATTATCTATTGCATGCGCCCCACGTTCTTCGTTTTAAATCTTACAAGTATTTTCACAGATATTCAAAATTCACAATTTTAAATTTTTGTTTTTATTTTCAAATTATTTTATACTTTTTAGTCCGTTTTTTAAAAATTATTTTATACTTTTTGGTCCATTTTATTTTTATTTATTTATTATTATTTTATACCTTTTAGACCGTTTTAAAAACGTGGTATTTTTATTTAAATAATTATTTTCTGCTTTTTAATCTGGTGTGTGTGAAATTTTTCAAGAAAATATTTAACGCAAAATATGCAATCCTGTGAAAATCATTATTAACGAACTGCTCCTTTTTTTTTGTAGACATTATTTCTAACACTTTCAAACACAGATTTTTGTTAAATTCTAATCTCGTACACTATATTATTATTACCTATATCATACATGCTTCCCAATGTCAAAACGCTTCCTCTCCTACTTCTTGCACGTATATTTCAATCGATTTTAAACATTTTGATGAAATTATAACAGAAATGTGTAACGGTTCTTTCACTTGGTAAACAAAGCGATGATGTACCACCGATCGTCTATCATATACTGAACTCCGTCGGGGCGAAGTGGGTTCGTGGAGTGGGGACGAGTCAAAGTGCGTACGCATAGTAAAGTAGAGAGCGTTGTCGCGCGGAGTGGGGATCGCTGAACGCGATGACCGTGGTGTAACGGTAATAACGGTAAAAATATTTAATTGTTATTTCTCTTAAACGGATAAACTTTTTAAAAAAATTTTTTTTTGAATACTGCATTGTCATCCAGTTCTGAGCTACGTTTCCAATTTCAAGTCTCTAGCTCATCGGGAAGTTAGATTAAAATCAATTGCAAGATTTGTACCGAACAAACAAACAAATAAACAAGAAAGCGAGCTAATAAAAACGTGGTCAAAAGGATCTATGATACTTTATTCTGCACCTTTTCGTTACCGTGTTCGGCTAAAGACTGTCCGAGTCGCGATTAACCCATTGACTGCCAACTACGAGATATTCCGTAGTAAGCGTCTGTACCAAAACTGCCAGCTACGAGATATCTCGTAGTGGGTGCTGCAAACTACGAGATAACTCGTACGTGGCACCTAGCATAGAAGTCTTATTTTGTGACGCCAGCTACGAATCATCTCGTACTGTTTTTTTTCAATAAAAATACTGTAAATGCTATTGCAATATTATATCAGTAACTTAATATTATTATATTTTGTAAAACTTCAGGTTTCCTTTAAAATAAGACGCGCTAAATTTGCGTGGCAGTCAATGGGTTAAGTCGCCTCGTAAACACACCTGCTACGGACGCCACGACAACACACCTGCTACGGACGCCTCTACAACACACAGACCCGTTGAGGCATTTTTTGTCGCAGAAACGAAAACATATCGTGGCTTCGCACTCGCTCACTGATCGCTGTCTTCGGTCTGCAGAGTTTGTTTACTCCGAATACAATTTAAGAGTAGGATTTCTAACTGCAAGTGGCTTCTTTTCAATTACAATTACTATGTACATTTACAATCAGCCATAACTAAATTGTTAGAACCAGAGTACATTTATATTTGCTACCGGACGAATTTATGTTACAATTTAATAATTACAAATGCTTGCAATCCTCTGGGGGAAATACACTAAATTCCACTGTTCTTTATGGCAGCGGTTTCCAACCTATATGCTACTACGCCTCCCGAAAAAAATGGTAATTATATAGAAAAGGTCTGCGTACTTCGATTTTGATGAAATTTTAATATGTTATGGAACAACACATTCTGAATAACTTTTTCCTTTTCCAATATGGGGGGGTCGGTTTTAGTTTTCAAGATATTTGTAAAAAACTATCGGTAATGTTAATTTCATAACGGAAACCTTCTTTTTAGAAACACTGGGTGCATGTGAAACACTTTGTGGTATTGTCGCTTCTCATCTCTACAACGTGTTTACAAACAAAAAATAAACAGATGCGGCCCGAAAATCCAGGAAATGGAATAACAGAAGAAACAAGCAGAATTAACTCCTGTAGATAACTCTGATCATACATAGATAGGCTGAGCTTTCAATTTTCAAAGACATTTCCTGGATTTTCGGGCCGCATCTGTTTATTTTTTGTTTGTAAACACGTTGTGGAGATGAGAAGCGACAATACCACACCCATCCACCCAGTGTTTCTAAAAAGAAGGTTTCCGTTATGAAATTAACATTACCGATAGTTTTTTGCAAATATCTCGAAAACTAAAAGCGACCCCCCTATATTGGAAAAGGAAAAAGTTGTTCAAAATGTCGAAATTTATAATATATTAAAATTTCATCAAAATCGAAGTACGCAGACCTTTTCTATATAATTACCAAAATTTTTCCCGCGCCTCCGCTAAGATTCATCCAAAATTGAATTAAGGTTTCATTTTGAAGATACAATGGTATGAAATTTGATATTTTATTAAAAAATTTTGGCGGCTCCCCTGGCAATAATCCATATCTCTCTTGGTAGGCGCGGCTCCCAGGTTGGAAACCGCTGCTTAATGGATATGTTAGATTTCGTAGGTAATGTAGGTAAATTGAGTATCGTGAACTGCTGCGTCGTTGAAACATGCTTAAGTGTATGACTAATGTTGATGGTCTGCCGATCTTGCAAAAAAACGCGAGTGCTCGGTTTTGCTCGGAGAAAGCCGCGAAAAATGATGAACGTTACGAAAGAACGACGGCTAATTCTCGTGATCTACGAAGTCAACATTCTTCACTTCAGCTCGCAGTAGATTCGATGCATGCAAAAACTTGCTCGAGCCAATTTCCGCAATTTTTACGATACCATTAAGTGTAGCGAAAGTTGTAAGAGACGCGTACTACGACAAACTGACCCCAGACGTAAATACCACAACAAAACACACCGACAGGCTCATTCGTCGGTCCAACACCAAGGAGTTCCCTTGTGGAAAGATTCTTGTGACTCGGCCGTCACGCTTCTCCTTTTTTCTTCTCGCGTTGAACAGTTTATCCAATGAAATGCAAGGCAGAACAACAAAACTCTTAGTCTCTCTGAAGTAATAAAATAATAACAGTTAATCTTGGTTTAACACGTTCACGCCGCCGGCGTGTATCACCGGTGGTACACGTGGTAGTTTTTGTATCGATAAAATAAATAATTAAAATAAAAGCATTTTGAATGAAAGCTATACTATACTAATATCATGACCTAATAAAAATGCATAGTAAGAATCAATTGCACTGCTGAGCCAGAAGTTTTGCTTAACAAAATTTTTAGTACGGCGCCACGTAGTGGAGCAAAATTAAACAAAACAGAGCCAGACGTGCACGTGTTAACGTTCTCAAGGACATTGGTATATACTATTCATGATTACACCATGAATATTCGGGCATTCATAAAAAGACGATACTCAAATGATATCATAAAAAAGAAGGCTAAATTTCCAAAGACGTCCATGCTCAGAATTGAATAGAATTTTGAGAATAGGTTTCTTTTTGACTAAAATCATGATTGCCAGAAGGATTTTTGGCAACTTGAAAAAAAATTTTTTACAATTTTAATGTCATTCTCTATCTTACCGTCAAAGTCGTAAACGGCCCACATGGTTTCATACCTGTATTACTAATTCAATTAAATCGTTTCGCACACAAATTCATAGCCAAACCTAACCCAGACCTAACCAAGACCATATTTTTAAAAAAATTTATAATGTACAAGAATATACTAGAATATACTACAATATACTAGAATATACTAGAATATACTAGAATATACTAGAATATAATAGAATATACTAGAATATACTAGAATATACTACAATATACTAGAATATACTAGAATATAATAAAATATACTAGAATATACTAGAATATACCAGAAGATAATAGAACATACTAGAATATACTAGAATACATTCGAATATACCAGAATATACTAGTCTGTACTAGAATATATTAGAATATACTAGAATATACTACAATATACTAGAATATACTACAATATACTACAATATACTAGAATAGACTAGAATATACTGGAATATAC
The DNA here is from genome assembly GCA_913789915.3 of Sphecodes monilicornis. Classification (NCBI taxonomy): domain Eukaryota; kingdom Metazoa; phylum Arthropoda; class Insecta; order Hymenoptera; family Halictidae; genus Sphecodes; species Sphecodes monilicornis. Next base: position 3,367,610 of record OU565300.1, read on the forward strand.
TAGAATATACTAGGATATATCAGAATATAATAGAACATACTAGAATATACTCGAATACATTAGAATATACCAGAATATACTAAAATATACTAGAATATACAAGAAAATACTGGAATGTATAAGAATATACTGGAATATACAAGAATATAGTAGAATATACTAGAATATACCATAATATACTAGAATATACTAGAATATACTAGAATATACCAGAGTATACTAGACTATACTAGAATATATTAGAATATACTACAATATACTAGAATATACTAGAATATACTAGAATATACTAGAATGTACTACAATATACTAGAATAGACCAGAATATACTGGAATATACTAGAATATACTAGAATATTCCAGAATATACTAGAATATACCAGATTATACTAAAATATACCAGAATATACTAGAATATACTAGCATATGGTAGAATATACCGGAATATACTAGAATATACTAGAATATACCAGAATATACCAGAATATACTACAATATACTAGAATATACCAGAATATACTAGAATATACTAGAATGTACTACAATATACTAGAATAGACTAGAATATACTGTAATATACTAGAATATACTAGAATATTCCAGAATAAACTAGAATATACCAGATTATACTAAAATATACCAGAATATACTAGAATATACTAGCATATGGTAGAATATTCTGGAATATACTAGAATATACTAGAATATACCAGAATATACAAGATTATACTAGAATATACTAGAATATACCAGAATATACAAGATTATACTAGAATATACTAGAATATAGTAGAATATAAATTCAATTTGCACTGTTGGTATGTTCTCTAAATTATCCTAGACTTGTGCGATGAACTTATTTTATTTCACTAAGCGTAGTTTTATAGCAACGATAACGTTATGTAAGAAAAGAGTTTTTAGAAGTAATGTCAACAAAAAAGTGAATAAGTATTTGACCAATACAATGGTGAGTTAACATAACACATTGACTGCCAAAGCAATAACCTCAAAAATTCCATAAAATCAAAGTAATTGTTTTAAGAAAATAACCACCTGAAAAATTGAAATGTAAGGCACTGAGTAGTTCTTTAACCTTCTTACATCTCCTAGAATTTAACCATTGACGGAATGATTATATTAGCGTAACAATTAATTTTTCAATACGTACAATTAAGTCCGTCACCCATACATGGGTGACACGGCAGTCAACTTTTCTTGTTGTGTCAACTCTGTTAGGTCTAGAGAATTGATAAGTTATGGGACCCGAATGCCTTACTACCTCACTGAGAGAGGGGATAGATAGAGAAGCCCGCGTGATATGCAGGTGTGTGTGTGTGTGTGTCGATAGAAAGAAAGCGTAGAGTTTAATTTAATGTAATCTAATGTAAATATATATTATAACATTCTAAGCCACATGTGCCTTTCACATAATACTTATTTACCATCCACCACAAACTCCATCACTGCAGACTACAGCCTATAATACAGAGCAAAAATGCTGAACGGCATTAATGATGTCTGTGTCAGCCAATACCGTCATTGGTTTACGTAAGGCGAACCGTTTTTTGCCTCGCACTGTTATATCCTTCTTATCTCCATGAAAGAAAAGTGTGTAATCCTAGAAACTACAACTCTGTAACAAAACAGCACACGCATAAGTCGAATCGTGTAAAAGGTTACAATACGAAAACAAAAATGTACGGAAACCCAAAAAGCTAAATACGGGAGGCAAGCAGAATTAACACTTTATTTAACGGAAACTTTTTAAGATTTTTTAAAATCGAAGATCAGTGATTGTAGATTTCTCAACACACTCTCCCAAAACCGACAATTTCATTAATAAATCACCAATTTTTCAGAATTAATATAATTTTTTTATTTAATTAATGATCATATTGATTATCCCTCTCTCCTTATGCAAATCAATTTCTACGTACTTTAATTGTCGAAGATCAAGGTCATTTCAAGGTCATGCTATTATACATATCTGAATGTATTTTTCGATCAGCTACACGACGCAATAATAAAAAAATGTAGCTATGTGTCAAAAAAACACCGATGACCTTGATAAAATCCGACAAAAATGACCTTGGGTAAAATATATTCTTGTCAGATATTGGTCCTTTGACACCATGCACATTAAGTAAAAAATATTTTTTGCGTCACAATATGCTGAAGAGATATTTCGGGACCACCCTGTATACACTCTTTAGCACGCGGTCACTCGGAGACATTCTACATTCGACTATCATCGGCATAATTCGGCCGTGGTCGCTCACATTCGTACACTAACACTCGCATACCTCGCACACATACATTGCGACGAATCACATTCTCACAACTTTTTTATTCAAGCATACATTATAATAAAAATCGCACATAATCTAAATAAATTGTATCGTGCCATTTTTATATCGCGACACATACTAATCAGCTTTCATGATCGGTAGGTTTAGTGTTAAAAGAGGTTGTTGAGAAGTTATATTGATTATTGATAAATAGACTGCGGATTATATGCGTTTATGACAAAAATGTGCAAGTGTAATTTAAAATAGTGAAATCATTAAAAGAATTTAAAGACACTTTTACATTATTTTTAACTCGTTACATATAGTAAGAAAGAAATTAAATTCTTATTTCATCGGAGTTTATTATTATTATTATTTATAAACGGACTGAAGCCCTCTTACATAAATGTTTACACAATAGAAAAAAGACTTTACATAAAATAACAAATGTACAAAAACTTTATTGCAATTCAGGTAGAATGTTTTTATTTTGCATAAAGTGTCCGCTGTCTATTGATAAATTATTATTAAGTTCCTATCTTTCAAACTAGAATGTTAAAGTGTTATCTACGCTTTTATCAACGTTCTGAATTTTTCTCTCTTGATGTGCAGTTTTTAAAAGCAGTCTATATTCCACTAGTAGTATTTAATGCATTCAGGATCAAAAATTGACCTTGCTATGTCTCGGTCTCTATCGCAAAAACTCCAAGTGGCACAAGAATGTCGAACGAAGTGAAGAGAAAAAGAGAAAACAAGACGTAATCTGTCCTTTGCCGATCCTTGCAAAGGAATCGATTCTAACATGTCCGTTAAATAATCAAATAACTTATAAGAGTTATCAACGACCATTGCCTTGTTGCAAAAACTGGTTCTCGTCAGATCAGGAAAAGCAGTTGTGCTGGCTTTTGCAGATGACCTAGTCACATACGTCACAGACAACAGAGTCGCAAAAGTACAATCACAACTCGAAACCATAGTAGACAAAATTAACAAATATTATATAAACTGGAATCTTAAACTAAGCCCCAGCAAATGCGAAACAATATTATTCCGAAAACCTCAACTCCAAAACCAAAGCAGGCAGTAAGAACTTTCAAATAATGGCAACAATCCCTGGCACCAACACCAAAAAACCAATACCGCATAAAAAAACAGTAAAGTACCTTGGGGTGCATATCGACTACCTACTACGAGGCAATACACATATCGATAAACAACTAAGCAAAGCAAGCACAGAATTCAAAGCCAACAGCAGGCTCTTTCACAACAAACACCTCACCCATGAAGCAAAAACAATCCTACACATGCTGTTAATAAGACCCATAATCGCCTAAGAAGCCCCCATTTGGTGGAATATCAACCACACATCAATGGAAAAAATCAGAATCCTCGAAAGAAAATGTCTCCGAGCCTGCAACAAGCTACAGTATTTCATCGATAATTGTCCACAACACGGGTCTGCGGAGGGACAATTATGCGCGAGGGATATCATTGTTTGAGGTTTGCCGAACGTAGAGAAGGGCAGCCGAGCTCGAGAGGCTTCGGTCACCGAGAAATGTAAACATACCTAATCCGAATTTCCAACTTCTTTATTAATCATTATTTTTTTATGGGACTTCGATGACCATATTTGTGGCTTTTTTCTAATAAAAATGATACCAAATATGATATAATTCTTTTTTATTATTACTTATTTTTTTATGAGACTTTTTCTAATAGATTTGTGACATTGTTCTGATTAAAATGATACCAAACATATTATTGGACATTTTATGGGACTCTCCGCGTCTCTTTCTTTCCCATACGCTATCCTTCCTCGCGCCCGAAACTTTAATCGTCGATTACACAAGTAAATATCATCGGAATTATATCATATTCGGTATCATTTTTATTAGAAAAATTTTTATTAGAAAAGTCTTTCTTCATGAATAAGCAATGGACTCGAAACGAAACTGATATAGTACCCCGTATAATATTTAAATGTTTAGTAATTTATTACATATAAAGAAATTTAATCATGTAAAATATATTCTGAATAATGGTGTAACAATTTGTAGCGGCGCCGCAGAGACGCCATTCGAGTGCTAAGGCTTAACACAGATCTACAAAACGTATTTGTTGAATTTTCAATATGGACACACATAAAACAGTTATAAATAACAACTTTTAATATTTTCTTTGTAATTCCGACCAATTACAATTTTTTTAAAATTTCTTTTTTTCAACGTGTAGTAAATTAATTGTTCATAATTCTCAAAAAAAAAATCGATGTCACATGATCCAATATTAAAAACGTGATCGTCTTTTAGAGTGTACGAATATTATTGGGTGTGACTGTATATCAACTCACGCGTTATAAGACTTGTAAGTTCTGCGAATTCGATTGATTCTGAAAATCACCGTATGTATAGATCACAGAAACCAGTTTTCATCGGTTTACACTTGCAACAATTATCCAGAAAGTAGATCTGGTATCGACTGTCGGCTTCATCTCGTCATCCTCTTGACGTAGGAGCGCAAATAGTAATTTACGATTCATTTTTCGCCACTTCAAACTGATTTCTCTACGTGAAACCTTTCCGTTTCACAGTCAAACGATGTACTACAAAACAGAAGAGAAAAGAAGCGACCGCCATAAAAATGCAGACGGACGCAGTCGTATCGCGTGTTACGAAGTTTGACGAATGGAGTATAAATGGCTCGAAGATCGCAGAAACGCTACTTTGTTAGAATAACTTTTTAAAAAGATATTTAATAAATCTGACATTTTAATTCTACACTAACTAGCTTTTCCTTCTATGATGAATTGACAATGACGGAGTGGGGGGAGGGGATATTGGAGATCAGAAGGAAGAAAACGTATTCCACGATCACGACCATGGACTCAGATGATTCAATATTGTTCTCGCTACAGCACAGTGTTGTCCTGAAAGCTATATATACATGCACTCGAGATGCATGAGGATCAGTCTCGATCTCGTGCAGGAGAATAATAGTTTCCGCTTAGACCCATCTGAAAGAAGATTCGTTCTGCGCGGGGGAATACAGTGTTGGAGAATGATGTTCCTCAAGGCGTTACTGTTATTCGCGGCTGCCGCGGGTTTCGCGAGTGCTGAAATTCGTGAGTACAATTTTAGTTACACGCTTCCCAGATAGCACTCGGACGTCCAATGTACGTCCCATGTACGTCCGTACGGGACATATGTACGTCCCAGGGACGTACGATATGCCCGAGATATGTCCGATTTATGTCTCAGGTATGTCCGACAGAGGTCCCAGTTACATCCCAGTACGTACATAGGACGTCCCGAGCGGACGTTAATTGGACGTTTGTCGGACATATAAAAGCGTGTTTGTACCTTAAAAAATTTTCTAAATATGTAAATATTGGTTTAAAAGAATTCTACAAAAATACCATTGATTATCACGTAGCTAGAAAAAGAGGAATCGATCAAATAAAAAACAGTGGACTTACGCCGAGCGCGAACCTAGTATAAGCATATTAACAGCCGAGCGCCTAACACGCTGACTCAACCGAGTTCTTGGTTACACGATTAATATTTTCAGATACTATGCGCGCTGATGTACGAGGTAATCGTAATACTAATCAAGTTAATTTCATTTTTCAACTATTTCTGTGAAATGTTCAAGTTCATCAGTGTCCAATAGACTTACAGAATAAATAAAATCTAACAATTTGAAGATTAGCTCATTTTTTCACGGAAGAAACGTCGAAAAATTAGTTTTTTTCAAACAACGGCGCCGCGAACTTAAAAATCTGAAAAAATTCATAAACTATATTTTGAGTATAATAATAGAAACACAATATAGCATCCGAAAACGTACGAAATAATCTAAGTCCCACGTCCCTGGCAAGTACGAAATAATCTAAGCTCCACGTCCATGGGACGTCCGAAATTTATGTCCGAGGGACGTTCCACGGACGTAAAAACGGATGTCCATGGGACGTCCGAAATTTATGTCCGAGGAATGTCCCACGGACGTAAAAAACGGATGTCCATGGGACGTCCGAAATTTATGTCCGAGGGATGTCCCACGGACGTACACGACGGACATTCGACGTATCGTACGTAAAACGGACGTCCCATGGACGTACGGTACTATCTGGGAAGTTCATCGCACAAGTCCAGGATAATTTAGAGAAAATTCCAACAGTGCAAATTGAATTTATGAATATCACAAATCCGTGCACTGGAAAGTTAAATTAACGCGTTGATCGCCCACTTGACAATCACAAAAGTGACACAAAAAATTTTTTGGAAATTTTTTTAAGAATATGGTTTTGGTTAGGTCTGGGTTAGGTTTGGCTAGGAATTTGTGTGCGAAACGAATTAATTGAATTAGTAATAGAGGTATGAAACCATGTGGGCCGTTTACGACTTTGACGGTAAGATAGAGAATTACATTAAAATTGTAACAAAATTTTTTCGAGTCGCCAAAAATCCTTCTGACAATCATGATTTTAGTCAAAAAGAAACCTATTCTCAAAATTGTATTCAATTCTGAGCATGGACGTCTTCGGAAGTTTAGCCTTCTTTTCAATGATACCATTTGAGTCCCAAGTCCGTGGTACGTCCGAAATTTATGTCCGAGGGATGTCCCACGGACGTAAATAACGGATGTCCATGGTACGTCCGAAATTTATGTCCGAGGGATGTCCAACGGACGTAAAAACGGATGTCCATGGGACGTCCGAAATTTATGTCCGAGGGATGTCCAACGGACGTAAAAAACGGATGTCCATGGGACGTCCGAAATTTATGTCCGAGGGATGTCCCACGGACGTAAAAAACGGATGTTCATGGGACGTCCGAAATTTATATCCGAGGGATGTCCAACGGACGTAAAAAACGGATGTCCATGGGACGTCCGAAATTTATGTCCGAGGGACGTCCCACGGACGTAAAAAACGGATGTCCATGGGACGTCCGAAATTTTGATCCAAGGGACGTCCCACGGACGTACACGACGGACATTAGACGTATCGTACGTAAAACGGACGTCCCATGGGCGTACGGTGCTATCTGGGTTGTGACCTTTTCTTGTGAAGAAATTGTTAGGACCAGAATAAAAGCATAATGCATTGACCGATTGCGATGTACTCTCATTGAATCTAAGTGATCTACCAAGTATAGGGTGTTTGTTTGCAATACTGATAGACTCAGTGGCGCACTCAGCAAGGGCCCTGCCCCCCTCCTAAAGAAAAAGGAAATAGAACACTGGGAAATTGATCAAACTGTAGAACAGTTACTTCCTCTCTGATTTCGATGATTTCTGGATATGTTATATGTAAAACGCAACATTTTGAACACCTTTTTCCCTTAATTTATTAAAACTATTCGCAGCGCTTCCGGTGACGACGTGCGTCAGTGAAAGATCATGTTCTACGTTAAGAATTTTGGAAACATATTTAAGATCCACAATGACACAACCACGACTGAATGGGGTTGACTTTGTTATACATACACAGAGACATTGATTGTAACTATAACGAAAAATGTGCATTAAAAATCTTTCTGTGGCCTGATACAAAAAGTTACAATGTCAGTATTTATGAAGTTCATAATGTGCATTGTCAACTCTTGCACCAGGCCACAAAACTTTATCTGTTCAACTCGCCCACCCCCCTCCCCCCAACCCCCAAGATTAAATCCTGTGTGCGCCACTGGACAGGACCCGCTCTAGGGGCGGGCAACTCGGACATTTCTCCGGGGTGCCAAAATTTAGGGGCTCCATTTTGGCTTTATTTAAAAAATATATATTCTTAAGGGGCGGCAATTTGTCTTTTTGTCCGGGGCGACGTAATCGCTAGAGCGGGCGCTGCACTGGATAGACTAAAAGACGTTCGTTTAAAATGAGCATGTTAAGGAATCGATTTTTTATTTATCTTGCAATACAAGGATTTTATTTCGTGGAGTAGGAATATTAAACAGAAATGACTTGGCTGAATTGGCAGGAAAACATTTATGTGTTTGAATAATGGAACAGCTACTTCGTTGTAACGCTAAATTGTCTCTTCATCAATTTGCACAATATAAAGTGTTGCATATGGATCGCCTTAGAGTGAATTAATTAAAGGAGCGCGTTGGGATAATGAAGACTTCCGGTTATCGAAGGTTCGGTTAATCCCACTGTAATTACTCAGTTCAACAGATTTTAAGATTTTTAGGAAATGTTCAGTTGTTAGTAGGAGTTACTTATATAGGGTGTGCCATCTATTGGTTTCTTTTTGAATTATGTGTTAATTCAGCATAATCAACACTAGCGAGCTTGAAATAAAGACAGAAAATTCGTGTCAAACCTACACGGTACAAAATGGATCGTTTTAGTCTTGAGCAGCGTTAGGAAATATTAAAAAATTATTTCCAGAGTGCGTTGCAAAAAGTATGCGAAAATTGAGAAAAACTTTTGGCCGAAATCAAGCTCCTTCAACGACGGCTGTCAGAAAATTCGTAAAGAGCTGCGATTTGTCGCCGTTAGATTTCTTTTTATGGGAAACTGTTAAGGACCGTTGTTACTCTAACAATCCACAAACAATACAAGCTCTGACGGAAAATATCCATCAAGCTATTCGCGAAATGGAACCACCAATCATCGAAAATGTACTGAAAAAATGAGTTAGGTTAGGTTAGACTCTAACCTAACCTAACCCAATTTTTCAGTACTTTCCGGTTAGACAGTCACGGCAGCCATTTGAATGAAGTTATTTTTCGTAATTAATCAGCGAAGATATACTGTATACAATAAAACAGAAAACATTGACATTTATTTTCATAACAATTTCAGAAAGAAACTAACAGATGGCCCACCGTTTAGAATTGTGTGCTCTAAATACGCATCAACCTATGTACATGCGGTTACGTAAAATTTCCGAACGAATAAATTCAAACGAAAAATGGAAATTGTTATTTCGTTGAAAAGATTTTTTTTTAATTTTATCCTACTGATAAAACACAAGATATTTTCTATGTTGACAATTTGTCTCCTTCTTAACCAAACCTTTTCAAGAAAAGCAAGTGTTGACAAGTGTTATTAATTACAAATTGTATATTTCCATGAAATAGTTGACTAGTGTTTACTTCGCAATAGATTATCACTATCGATTACTCAGCCTTATTGGTCGGCGAGTCATATGTGCGCTTTGTCTGTCGACGTTAGAATAATCATCGGTGATTAGAATCAACAAGGCCGTGAATTACGGAAAGGACATCTCTCGTTAGTTAAAGCTATACAGTGGGTAAAACATTTTTTTTGCAATTGGACCAAACTGATTGAGTTTTATTTGAGATGTTAGAGGGTCTAGTTTACTAGGTAATTTATACCAAAAATTAATAAAAACTTGGTCGAAATTGCGAAGGAAAATGTAATGGTTACGATTTTTAACTATTTCGTCTGCGCCTGTAATGAAAATTTAAAATATTTTCTTTTGTAGATCATAACCCTAGTAGCATTTATGGTTGGCATTTCGTTGGGCCTACGTTGCAGTATTGGTTTTATCACAAGAGCTTTCGATAGCAGATTACGATCACCGCGTAAGATTTTGTGAGTGGCTGCAGGGTGTTGTGGAAAATGACTTTTTGTGCAAAATACTTTTTTCCAATAAGGCCACTTTTATGAATTCAGGGCATGTAAATAGACATAATCTGCATTATTGGGCAGTGGAAAACCCAAATTGGATGCGATGTGTTCCCTTTCAACATCGATGGTCTTTAAATGTTTGGTGTGGCCTAATAGGAGATTTTGTGATTGGACCTTATTTTTTTCAAGAAACTGTAACATCTGCAGGTTATTGTGATTTATTAAAAAATCATTTGCCTGCGCTTTTGGAAGATGTGCCACTGCACGTTAGAAGAGAAATGTGGTTCCAACAAGACGGCGCTCCTCCACATTTTGCAATCATCACCAGGCAATTTTTGAACGAAAAATTTGGGAACAAATGGATAGGTCGTGAGGGACCTCGTCAATGGCCTCCTCGATCCCCCGATCTAACACCATTAGATTTTTTCTTATGGGGATATGTAAAGGACAAAGTTATGTTTGAACCACCGACGACAAAAGAGGATATGAAACAAAGAATACGTGACGCTTGCGCTTCAGTGACTCCCGAAATGTTAAAAAATGTTAGAACAACTTTGATGTTTCGAGTAAATAAATGTTTACAAGCCCGTGGTAGACATTTTGAACATTTAATTTAAAGTACATTTTATTTCTTCACGAATAAGCAAAGGACTCGAGCGCGTATAATTCCATAACGCTATTTCCGAGCGCTTCAAGTGCCTACAACTCGAAACTTCAAACTGTTATATCTCATCATGGAAGTATCTGACAAAAAAATGTATCAGACAAAATTGACTTGTTTTTTCCTGTGGAATCTAAATATGTAACATTTTATAGGGGGTTCCATTTAAAATTACAAAGGTACCTCCCCTCCCCCGTTAAAGGGGAAGGGAGGCCACTTCACGTTTATGTAGTCAGAAAGGCCCTACAGTTCCATGCAATTTAAGACTAAGAACTTTAAAATCGATGACATAGTTTTCGAGATATTGAGCTGTTCAGAGTTATGTGGGCCACCCTGTATACAGGGTTTCGTTACGCTATGCGAGCACTAAGATCTCTGCATACTGGCGTTCTAAAAGCGAATGCAACACCCGTACCTTCCTCTTGTCAAATGGAGAAACTCAAAGAAATAAATAATCTCCAAGGCTGCACACAATAAAACTTTGACGCATCAACTATTGCGCGAAAATGACAAATTTTTGTTCCGTTTATACGGTAGTGTACAGCGCATACAAATTTTGATGGAAGACATGATTAAACATTAATGATTCTGTTCTATATTGTACTATCGGTTTTCAGCTTCGTATATCCACGTGTGTGGCCTCAGGAACCCTAATCTGGACCAGTGTATAATCAACAGCGTGAATGATTTGGCGGAAACACTTCGCATAGGTGCCCCGGACTTGCACGTTCCGCCTTCGGAGCCGTTCATTGTAGATAAAGTGACTCTCGCTGACATGCCAAATTTCAAAGCTTACGGAACGAACATCAAAATCTACGGTCTTCCGACTTATCATATTAAGTCGCTTCACCTAGACCTAGAGAAACATCTGTTCGACGTAGATCTCAGTTTCGGACAGATCAAGATGGTCGCAGATTACAACGTCACTGCGAGAATTTTAGTGCCGATCGTTGGAGAAGGGCCGATCACTCTGACTTCAAGTAAGTTTAATTTACAACTTAATTTGCTTTTCAGAAGTGGAAACAAACATACATCCCCATTTTATTAACAACAATAATCACAATGTCGTGAGGAAAGGTTCATGGAAGGTTGATGAATATAAAAATCAATTTTTTCCGATGCTTATTTACTTCTTTGTAGGTGTAACATGTAATATTAGACATTTTTACAATCAGAAAAATGGTGCACAAACGCAATATAAAGTAGTTTATATATGCTTTAATATTATTCGATAGTAGCAGGAATCTGCTGCAGCTGCGATGATTGTGGTCGAGGCAAAATCGATTGACCGTTGTAGATTTCTTCCCTGACTCGGACTGAACCAGAGAAATCCACATTTACGTTGATTGTTAAGTCTGACACGTTGTTGTTAAATTGTTCGGCAAAATATTGTGTACTGTTATTTGTTTGATGCGTCAAATCCTGCAGAACTATATTGTTGAACAATGATAGATGATAATTGATGAAGATGAAATATACATTTGCGACATTGTTTTCATTACTAATGAATTACTACTTCAAGTATACAGTATTTTCTAGAATATTCTATTATTTGAAACGGCATACTGTATATAATCGATAAGTGTCGCCAAATTATGAACAAGAAGTGTCGCAAAACAATCCCCACTTCCGCGGGGTATACCCCGTGCGGGGCCCTGAAGCTCGATCATTTTTCTGATTAAAATAATACCAACACGATATATGTAATTCGGATCATATTTGCAATAATTTTCTTAAACTTTCATCATCCATTACACAAGTATATGTTAGATATCATTAATCGCGACTCTGCTCTTTCACGGTTCTGGGGTAAGTGCTGAGCTGTCTAACACAGTCCTCTTACCAGAAGGCACCCGGTATACCAAGGTATACCCCGTGCGGGGCCGTGAAGCTCGATCATTTTTCTGATTAAAATAATACCAACACGATATATGTAATTCGGATCATATTTGCAATAATTTTCTTAAACTTTCATCATCCATTACACAAGTATATGTTAGATATCATTAATCGCGACTCTGCTCTTTCACGGTTCTGGGGTAAGTGCTGAGCTGTCTAACACAGTCCTCTTACCAGAAGGCACCCGGTATACCAAGGTATACCCCGTGCGGGGCCGTGAAGCTCGATCATTTTTCTGATTAAAATAATACCAACACGATATATGTAATTCGGATCATATTTGCAATAATTTTCTTAAACATTCATCATCCATTACACAAGTATATGTTAGATATCATTAATCGCGACTCTGCTCTTTCACGGTTCTGGGATAAGTGCTGAGCTGTCTAACACAGTCCTCTTACCAGAAGGCACCCGGTATACCAAGGTATACCCCGTGCGGGGCCGTGAAGCTCGATCATTTTTCTGATTAAAATAATACCAACACGATATATGTAATTCGGATCATATTTACAATCATTTTCTTAAACTTTCATCATCCATTACACAAGTATATGTTAGATATCATTAATCGCGACTCTGCTCTTTCACGGTTCTGGGGTAAGTGCTGAGCTGTCTAACACAGTCCTCTTACCAGAAGGCACCACCGTGCCTTCCCCACTCCGTGGCCAGCTCCTGAGTAGCACGGACTGAAATTCGCTATTTGAGATAAAAAACGTCCGAAAATTATTTATGTGATCAATTATATCTTACGGTAACAATTTCGTTCAACGATTTCACATATTGCTTATACAAAATTCGAAATTAAAAGTTTATAATAATTATTTTTTAATGGTTATTCAAAAAGTATAGGTAATAGAGTCAGTAAATTAAGAACAGTAAAGATGACTAAGGATAAATAACATAACTCAAATATGGAACAAAAAAGCAGTAATATATTTTAATATTGTTTCAGTGTATGATATCTCACGAAACATGTGAGACGACTCTATAGAAATAAGAAGCTCTATAGAGAAAGAAGCGTTCGTCAGGTTAAAATGGGTAGATCTACCCGATCGATCGGATAAGTGTTAATTATCATCTATCACTGTTCAACAATACAGTTCTGCAGGATTTGACGCATCAAACAAATAACAGTACACAATATTTCGCCGAACATTTTAACAACAACGAAGAATGTCGCAGCTGCCTCAGCTGGAACAAGACATTCGGAGGGAACGTTTGAGTTGAATTGACACTTCCAGAAGAAAAATAGTATCACGAGGCCAATCATCGGATTGTTCAAATCATTTTCAACAAAATTCAATGGTCTGTACAGTATCTAAATATGGCGGACTGAGATACATAGTGGTGTAAGTCGCATCACTTCCATTAACAGTAAACCTACCGACCATTAAACGTCACTAGCATGTGCTCGTGTATAGGTTCATGAATTTTTTCGTAATTTTTTGTTCTGCAGGACAGAAGAAATAATATATTAATATATTAATATTATATTAATATATATATATTAATATTATCATAATATATGTTGCGGATCGCAACAACGAGTAACGGCGCGTGCCGAAACGCCCGTACAGCGGCTTAGGCCGCGCGATTTACAACTCGACAGCAGACGCAGAAACCCTACGGACTGGTACCGAATTTTCATAATTTACAGCTTTTTAGGGCCACCGAGACCCTACCATAAAACAGCCGGACACCACGTGCGACAGGACAGAAACAGCGACGAACGCAACCATAAATTTAGACATCGACGAGACGAGACAAGCTTCCTGACAGTTTCCCACTCCGATTTCCAAACTTCCCAAGACACACCCACGACCAATTAAAAAACGCAACATTCCACCATCTACATCGACAACCGACCAATGACGACACAACCGAGGTGACGTTAGACGAAACGTAACAGAGACGCATCAGATCCTCTTAAAATCGCGAGAAAAACATTTTGAAACCGCTACCTAGAAATCGCTAACCTCGCTCAATACAAGACAGTACCGAATTCGCAACGCACTCTGTAATATATTGAACTTTAAATAAATTGTAATTAGTGTACATAGTACACCGTGTATACAAGTCAATCGAACAAGGTGCTCAGTGACTAATACTCATTGAGAGAAGGCGCAGTCATCAGAATCCTGCTCCCTTCGTATACAATATATTAAACCGCGCAATGTTCTAGAAATAACGCTAACATTTTGATTTCGCTTGTTGCAGAGGATGTAGGCGCGATAGTGAGAATGAACTATCAGCTAATCGAACGTAAAGGCAAGAAATACATGTATTTCACGTCGATGACGACGAAACTGGATATCAAAGACTTTAATGCGAAGTTGGAATCGCGAAACTTCGACAAGACTGTGCTGGAGGCAATCAACCAGGCGTTCGGCAGCAGTCATCAGGAAATTATCGAAACCAGCAGGCCCAATGTCGAAAGTGCAATTTCCGAAAGATGTCTCCAGTTAGCTAACAACCTTTGCCAGCATTTCTCTTATGACGAACTATTCCCCGATCGAGAATAAGCGAAACAATAAATTCCACGACGATTTTTACTTGGAAAATGGTTGAGAAATGCTGTATCTTTATGCAAAATAAAAATTCTCTTTGTCGATTGTAAGTCACAGGAGCCAAATACAAATTTCTTCATCTTCCTCATAATACATATTCCTTCATATTGTCATTGTATTTGTTTAGTCGTGCACTTGCCACAATTGAAATGAACAGTGCAGCGCGTACAAGTGATACTCCTGTGCTCATCTGCTTGTACTTCCAGCATTGACTGAATGGGCTCGGTAAGGTGTTGTAAACCTGGGCACGAGCTACCTTAAATGATAGTGCACTTGGAAAAGTGGTAGGCTAAAGGTAAACCGGAAGTCTGCCTAATTGTGCATAAAAGGTCCCACCTCACCGATTTTGATAAAATTTAAATACGTTGTAAAACTCAACATTCTAAACAACTTTTTTCCTATACATGTAACCGTCGTTCAGTCTTAGTTTTTGAGATATTTGCGAAAAACTGCAGCTACTACTACATTGAGTTTTGCTTGACTGTGGATAAAAATGTTTAAATATGCTCCCATCACAACTCGTGTTGTGGGAATGACATTTTTAGCATTAAAAAGTAATTGTATCTAATAAAAGGCATCAATTGACAGTTGAAAACATAGAAAATGTTATTTTTACATATTTTCAATGTGTTTCGGACACGACCGATGACCGCGAGATCCGAAGGAACAAGGAGCTGGAAACGCACAGCGCTGTGCGTGAAGTTGAAAAAACCACGAGGGTCTTTATGCGAGCACGTGCACGAGAACAAGTGGACTGTATTTTATCACAGAATTACTGTACAAAAACGTAACAAAATAATAAAGAAACTGTACAATTGAATTCACCGGGAGTTTACACTCGCGACGTTGCAGCGGTGGACAATCAGATGAGCGAGACAGAGACAGCGAGAGATCTGATTGTCGCGACGAGATTCGCAGAAGTGTACGAAATTCTAGGAACGGACGAGATTCCGAAATTCCGAGAACGCCGCGGATTGGTTACGCAGGATCACCCGTTAATTAGCGCCCGCGGATTGGGGTTCCGGACTCGCGTGATCGCAAGGTAGCCGGGGTGTAACGGGCTCACGACGGTTCGGGAGCGCGCGGGGCGAGCGGACGAGGGAATTCAAAACGCTCATCCTGAGCGAGCGTGATCGCGAACACAATGCAAATTACAAATAGTGAGAAATATTCTACATGCATATTCTATATCTTATAATGTCGCATTTTGCTGTATTGTAGTGTACTATTTCCAATCAATTTTGTTTATACTTTGCATATATTTTGCATATATTTTGCATGTGCTTTGCATATATTTTGCATATATTTTGCATATATTTTGCAAATACTTTGTATATATATTTTGCATATACGTTAGCGATAACAGAGGTTTTCGTTATTAATTTTTTCTTTTAATTCGAATCCGAGTTCCGCACTTCTTTTTGGATCAGATTTTAACTTCATTCACACCGTGATTGTAATTTTTTAATCTAGAGTGAATCTGCTCACTGTCATCCTAATTCTTCATCTCGGTTATTAATTTTTTCTCTCAATTCGAATCCGAGTTCCGCACTTCTTTTTGGATCAGATTTTAACTTCATTCACACCGTGATTGTAATTTTTTAATCTAGAGTGAATCTGCTCACTGTCATCCTAATTCTTCATCTCGATTGAATTAGTTCTTTTCTTTTTTTTTTTAAATACATCAATCAGCTTGCATAAAAATATCTTTGTTTTGATGTCGTTAATGTAGATCATACAGGTTATGTCTCTGTGACTTGCGCAAAGAACAGTTATGCTCTCCGCCAATCAGAAGCTATCACGAAAATCACGGATCACTGTGAAAAATCACCGTGATTGGGACGAACTTGATCGAATCACGAGCAGTGGTGGTATATGGTCTCGGTTTGTTCGCGCATGCGCGACTAAATGCAGGAACGTACCGTACGTCTTATGTTTGTGGAGAAATTAGGGGAGAACTGTTATTGGCGGAAAACCGGACAGAAGAGTGCAAGACGACACGACCGTACTTCGAAATTTTGGTAAGTTAATGTTAATATATTCGATTTCATAATGGCAACTAGTATTGGAGAAGGAACTATTTGTCAATTCATATTTTAAAATCGAAAAAAATTTTGCGAAACTATGCGGGATGACTAAGGTACCCCATTTTAGCCCAACTTTGTACTTTACTGACGCTAAAATCGTCGCGCATGCGCGAGAAAACCGAGACTATATACCATCACTGATCACGAGTGATACAAAAGTAGCAATTCACGCCATGACTACTAAAGAAACATCTGAATATAGAGACAACGAAGAGGAGATGCAGCCGCCATCTGTGTTTCCTTGCCTATACAACTCTTCTACAAACGATCTTCGTTGTTATCATCGATACAGCGTGAACGTTCTTGTGTTCTCCATTTCAATAACATAATTTGCATGGATAACGATTGATTCACCTATATGGTGATGAAAATTTCTATCACGTTACGATTTTTTTCGTGATACAAATTTATTAACCTACCGATCATTAATATCACAGAGGAATTCATCTCTGTTAATATTAACTGATATATGCTTCCTTATAAAAATGACAAGATTTAATTTATTTAAACTCCGCGCGACTCTTATATATTATATTATGTGTTCTGCTAAAAATATTTATTTCACCATTATTTATGAAAGCATCTTTATAGTGTTAACTTATATACGTTACTTAAAATATTTTAAACAGTATACTTACATTCGTCGGTTGTGTTTTGCTTGTTTCAAAGGGAATATTATGTTTACATATAGGTACTACAAAAAAGAAACTTTTATATCTATTATAATAAAACTATAATTCTACACCTACTAACATTTTACAAAACTATTACATATTTTCCTTAACTATCGTTATATATTTTTTACAATTTTCGAGGCAATTCACGTAGGAACATTGTTTCATAACACATAGCATACTATTCAATGACGGTCGATTAAAAAATAACAAGTCTTAACGGCTAATAATGCTAACAAGTAGTGATGGGGATATAATACTCTGTCATGCAAGTTTTCGAACAAATCAATCACCACAGAGTTTCGAATCAATTTGATATTTATTCGAAATCAGAAAATTCTTAAAACTCCTGAAAGTCTTGAAATCTTGAAAATTTTCAAAGTCTTGATAATCGTAATAAATGTTACACTTTTGAGAATGTTGCAACTTTCGAATGTCTTGGAAGCTTGGAAAATCTAGGAAATCTTGAAGGTCTTGAGAATTTAATTACGTCAAGTTACATGAGAAAATAACTATATTTTTCTATGTAGCAACAAAATCATGTTTAAGGTGGTATCTTTTAATCTGTTTCTTTTGTTATTAAGAATGGCTCCTGCTTCAGGAAAAACTCTTTCGCACGGAACTGAAGTTGCAGGACAACAGACAACTTTAGGAACTAATTTTGATATATTACCCACATAGCACTCGGACGTCCAATGTACGTCCAATGTACGTCCGTACCAGACATATGTACGTCCGTACCGGACATATGTACGTCCCAGGGACGTACGATATGTCCGAGATATGTTCGATTTATGTCCCAGGTATGTCCGACAGAGGTCCCAGTTACATCCCAGTACGTACATAGGACGTCCCGAGCGGATGTTAATTGGACGTTTGTCGGACATATAAAATCGTGTTTGCACCTTAACAAATTTTCTAAATATGTAAATATTCGTTTAAAAGAATTCTACAAAAATACCACTGATTATCACATAACTATAACGGATGTCCATGGGACGTCCGGAATTTGTGTCTGAGGGATGTCCCACGAATGTAAAAAACGGATGTCCATGGGACGTCCGAAATTTATGTCCGAGGGATGTCCCACGGACGTAATAAACGGATGTCCATGGGACGTCCGAAATTTATGTCCAAGGGATGTCCCACGGACGTAAAAACGGATGTCCATGGGATGTCCGAAATTTATGTCCGAGGGATGTCCCACGGACGTAAAAAACGGATGTCCATGGGACGTCCGAAATTTATGTCCAAGGGATGTCCCATGGACGTAAAAAACGGATGTCCATGGGACGTCCGAAATTTATGTCCAAGGGATGTCCCATGGACGTAAAAAACGGATGTCCATGAGACGTCCGAAATTTTGATCCAAGGGACGTCCCACGGACGTACACGACGGACATTGGACGTATCGGACGTAAAACTGACGTCCCGTGGACGTACGGTGCTATCTGAGTAGGATATTTAGTGCTATTATCTGTCCAATACTGTAAAGGATCGGAATGTCTATTAATATAGACATTCCCGCAATGTAAAATTCCAATTAATTTATCGGTGCGATAGTTTTAGCGCTAATTGAATTTTGTCTACATACTTCGCTAACATTTCAAGAGTTTCAATTCTTACAAACCTTCCAAAGTGGTAAGGCTTTAAAGATTTTCAAGACTATGAATCCTTTCAAGACGTCCGAGAGTTTCAAGAGTTCTAAGCTTCGAATTGTGTTGCAAGCGATTCGAATTTTTTGTCGTGAATATTGAATCGAAGCGATTCGAAGTGATTCAGATCCCATCACTACTAACAAGTATCCGTTCGTTGACTCTCGAACTTATTATATTGATTATTGTAAATCCGAAATTTATACACGTAGAAAGTCTTCGAACAATACAATGGACGACAGGTGCAATACATTATATTTTCTTCTCGGTGCTGCGCAAGAAAATCCTTTTTACGATATCGGGAAAAGCGTTTCATAGGTGAACTGCGTGACGATGCTGTTAGTGATCTGCAGGAACGTATCAGAGATGGCGCTCTCGAGGGATGGCTGTATCTCCTGAATGAATGCGTCGAAATTACTGTTGATCGCTAGATTGACTGCTTCACCGAGGGCACGATCGCCGCCAAACAGGTTTTGCAGCTTCAGATGTCCATTGCCAACCGCGATCCTCGTCTTGAAGTCGACTACCTTTACATAATTCTGACCATCCTTGCCTTTTGTCACCGCCGCCTGTATCTTGACTTTTGCTTTGCACTCCGTGAAGTTCCCGTCCATCGGCCCCGATCCTTGAAGCCTCAAAAGGATCACTTTCCCGTCGATGTCGTAGTCACCCTCTAAAGAGAGGTGCGGCAAGTCCAATTCAATCACGAAACGCAACGCGTCGATGTTGGCCCTGTGAGGAACAAAGAAAATTGAAATATCTTAGACAACAACGAACGTTAACTGCCCAGTTTGCCATCAATAATTTATTAAGTATATAACTGTTTCATAGATTTGCGCGGACTGTACAGGTTGACCTTTCCGGTTTGAAAGTTGTCTTAATAATTTTTGAAAGCTTGTAATAAGGAAATTAAATTTACGTAAAATTATAGACAGAAAAATTTTGATCTATGGAATTTTTCTTTGGACAAAGATTTTTCTAATAAAATCTTCAATAGCAATAACAACTTAAAAATGTATACTGGTGTTTGAGGTCCGTTCTTGCAGAGGCTTTTAGGAATTTTTTTAGAAAAACCATTGAACCTTTCGCATTGAGATTTTAGACGCATATTTATTGCTATTGGATGTACATGCGAGATTTTTTTTTAAGTAAAAATAATCAAAACTACATGAGTTAAAAATCTTTTTAGAGAGTATGTTTTGAAGAATGGGTCGAAGGCTGCCATGTTTCCGGTCTTTCTACTGATGGGGAAAGAAATTATGTTGTTTATTAATCAGTATGAATACATAGCACGTGGTGTGCAGATTTACGGATAAAACTGAAATCGCTATCGGCAATGAAGTAATAAAACTACGCATCTGATGTCAAAATTACAAGAAACAAAATGGCGGATTCAACATGACAGATGTGTTACTCAAAAAATTGTCGGATCTCCTTGAGAATTAGTATTCCCAGTGGCGTATTGCCCTATGGGTAATTTAGGCAAATGCCCGGGGCCCCAAGAAAATGGGGGCCCCGAACGCAAACCAAATATTTTCTATTTTTATGTAAAAGGTTTTCATGGATGAAGAAGAATTTATTTCACTTTTTATGCAATAATAAATATGTAGATGTTTTTACAATTGTTTTATTTTTTCCAACGTGAAAGTTATTTAGTTGGCGTTAGGGGCCCCGAAATTCTACTTTGCCCAGGGGCCCAAAGTAGTCATAACGCGTCACTGAGTATTTCCATATATTTTGAGTCGCTGAATATGAATCTGATGTGAAATTTACAAAAAACAAAATGGCGGATTCAATATGTAACGAGATGGAGGAAATGCTCGCCGAAATAGCAAAGAAGTTAACTCCTTGCCGTATTTTAACGAGTCAGACTCGCGATGAAGACTTTCAACAAACTCGAACAAATATGCATTTTATGCGTTTTTTTTAGGCGAAATAAAATTGTATTTTTTGTACTCAATATATAAACAGTAAAGCAAACGCAGCCATACGAAAAATAACAATTTTCTTTCATCATCTGTGAAATTCTTGGGGATAAAAATGTTCTAATCACTGTAGCCTTAAAGAAAATGGTACGGCGAGGGGTTAATATTGCAAATCTTAACTAAATGTTGGTATTTATAACAACGAGAGTTCACAGTTCGCTGACATTAGCGGGAATCATTCTTGAACCACAGAGATTGTTTAATGTCCATCGTGGAATTTGTCGTTTCCGTTCGACAACTTCGCGGGACCGGCCCACCACACTTCTCGTATGTAATTGCGTGTATCGCACGTGCCATTTCGTGTTTAAAGAGTTCGTGTCACGGCCATTACTTCGCGTGATCGAGGAATACTAACAGGATCTAGCCATCTACCATCGCGATTTATTTTATGAGCACGATATGTCGTTCGTTGACTTCTACGAGGAATCCATTTGTCCTTTATGTAATAGAATTTTCTTGCCCGATTAGAAGGTGACATACAAATGAACAATGGTAAATTGTGAGAAAGCATAAATGGGAATATTTAAACAATTCTGCTATTGAAATACAAAATTCGATAGAACTTCCAACGGTATTTATTTATTTTGGATCTACAAATGCTACTATCACTGAAAGTAATATTGTATTTAGTACTTCTTTCTTAAAATTTTACCTCTGTCGTTTGAATTTAATATAACGAAACCTCTGTAAGCCGAAGTTTGTCCGTATAAGTCGGACTTTTTAAATACATAATAATTAGAATTTTATGCATTTATATGAAAATTTAAGAAAAATGCTAGCATACAAAATTCGACACAACTTCCAACGGTATTTCTATCTACCATCGCGATTTGTTTTATGAGCACGATATGTCGTTCGTTGACTTTTACGGGGAATCCATTTGTCCTTTATGTAATAGAATTTTCTTGCGCGATTAGAAGGTGACATACAAATGAACAATGGTAAATTGTGAGAAAGCATAAATGGGAATATTTAAACAATTCTGCTATTGAAATACAAAATTCGATAGAACTTCCAACGGTATTTATTTATTTTGGATCTACAAATGCTACTACCACTGAAAGTAAGATTGTATTTGGTACTACATTCTTAAAATTGGTCTACGAAAATTGGAAACTGCATAAACATCCGCAGTTTAATAATAACTAATACGTATGATATAATTCGTCTTTTGATTAAGGTTATATATTTATACAAGAAATGTTCATAATACAAAATTGAATTTTTCGTTAATATAACGAAACCTCCGTAAGTCGAAGTTTGTCCGTATAAGTCGGACTTTTTAAATACATAATAATTAGAATTTTATGCATTTATATGAAACTTTAAGAAAAATGCTAGCATACAAAATTTGACACAACTTCCAACGGTATTTCTATCTATCATCGCGATTTGTTTTATGAGCACGATATGTCGTTCGTTGACTTCTACGAGGAATCCATTTGTCCTTTATGTAATAGAATTTTCTTTCCCGATTAGAAGGTGACATACAAATGAACAATAGTAAATTGTGAGAAAGTATAAATGGGAATATTTAAACAATTCTGCTATTGAAATACAAAATTCGATAGAACTTCGAACGGTATTTATTTATTTTGGATCTACAAATGCTACTACCACTGAAAGTGAGATTTTATTTGGTACTACTTTCTTAAAATTGGTCTAGGATAATTGAAAACTGCATAAACATCCGAAGTTTAATAATAACTAATACGTATGATATAATTTGTCTTTTGATTAAGGTTATATATTTATACAAGAAATGTTCACATTACAAAATTGAATTTTTCTGTCGTGAACCAATTACGATTGAAAAATTATTAAGATTAGTACACAGCTTCCAATTTTCGTTTGTTAAACTCCTTTTACTATATAACCTCGATCACTCGAAACCACTAAATAACTCCGAGATTTTAGTTCTTTCCCTTAAAATTCATATTACTGAAGTACAATTGTATATTTACAAGAAGTAGAATAAGCAGGTCATGAACAGACGCATCAGCCTATTTAATGGCACTTCGGCGAAGTTTCAAATTCTATTTTCTCGAAAATAATTTAATAATTTTCTCGAAATCTATTTTCGCGCGATCACAAACCTGGTCGTTTGTATCATTATTTCGGTAGTATTCTGTAGAGGGGATTCAAAAAGTATTTCGACACTTGGATTTTTCCGACAACATAACTTACCATGGTAACTGGCACAATTTAGCTTTTCAGTATTTCATTATTCACGGAAATATTATACTGGTTTAGGAACGTTCATTAAATCATTTAAACATAAATTACCATTCAAAATAATGTACCAGAAACGAAAACCTCGTAATCGAAAAAGTATTGGTACACTGCAAGTACAACACTGTAAAGACATTAAAGAAATTTGATGACGTTTTTATATTATTTTTGCCTCATTAAAATGATTAAAAAAGGAAATACATTTTCATTCAACTTCTACTTCTTTCAAAGATCTTAGAGAATGTTAATTTTTCACGAAGATCCACGGTTTAATTATGTGAAAAGCAAGAAAAAATTCGTTCCTAAGTGTCGGAATTTTATCTAATTAAAGCGCATTATTGGCTAACTAAAAATAAGACGAATCTTAATGCTCACACTGCGAGCATCTACCCATGCGCCAATTGACTTGTACATGTACAGTGGGTGTAGAAAGTATTCGTACATCTTCAACGATCGAATAACTTTTTTAAAAATGGACCAAACGAATAATAATTTTTTCGAAATCTATTTTCGCGCAATCACAAACCTGGTCGTTTGTATCATTATTTCGGTAGTATACTGTATAGGGGATTCAAAAAGTATTTCGACACTTGGATTTTTCCGACAACATCACTTACCATGGTAGCATACTGACACAATTTAGCTTTTCAATATTTCATTATTCACGGAAATATTATACTGGTTTAGGAGCGTTAATTAAATCATTTAAACATAAATTACCATTCAAAATAATGTACCAGAGACGAAAAGCTCGTAATAAAAAAAAGTATTGGTACACTGCCGATTTGTATAGCAATTGTACATTTAGGAACGCATCGTTATAAGTGGACCGCGGATTTTATACATTTACGACAAAAATAAATACATCAAATACAATCCTGTAAAGTCATTAGAGAAATTTGAGGACGTTTTAATATTATTTTTCACTTATTAAAATGATTAAAAAAGGAAATACATTTTCATTCAACTTCTGCTTCTTTCAAATAACTTAGAGAATGTTTATTTTTCACGAGGATCCGCAGTTTAATTATGAGAAAAGCAACAAATAATCCGTTTCTAAGTGAATCTTAATGCTCACACTGCAAGCATCTACCCATGCGTCAATTGACTTGTACATGTACAGTGGGTGTAGAAAGTATTCGTACATCTTTAACGATCGAATAACTTTCTTAAAAATGAACCAAACGAATTCAGTTTTTTTTCGAGATGTTAAAAGAATTGGTATACTTGGCAAAATGTAAATAATTTGCTTTTAATTGCTATTGGTCGGATTTACGAAGAAAAAAGTGAAGATCACAATTTTTAACTTCTTTTATCCGTGCCTGTAATGAAAATTTAAAATATGCCATTTGTAGATCTACGTATGTTATATACATGCACAAAGTTTCATCGGTTACTGTTGCTACGAGCTGCAAGCAATACAAGATGAAAGGTTAAGGGTGAAGGTCGCAAATTTTCAACCCTTTCTTGTGAATTTTGCCCTTATGTAATCAACTTTAAATGTTTGTACCTCATAACTGTATTACTTACTCAGCCCTACAAAAGGCGCTTTTTAAATTTTCATTGCAGACACATGAAAATGGGGCGCGCAATGGCTCAGTGGATAGAGCGCACGACTACAAACACTGTGGTCGTGAGTTCGAATCCCACCGCCGTCAACTCTGGAAATTCTTCTATGTGATATTATACTGCGTTGCCCAAGGTGGTTCGGAGCCCACCTTTATAAACTGTAGGTCCTTCACGCACACGTCCATACACACACACACCCATCGTACATTCACCAATTACAGTACCAAATCTCATTGTTCCACCCCCGTCGCTAATGACCCTGGCAGTTGAAGCGACGTTAAATAACAAAAATAAATAACATGAAAATGTTAAAACTTGTGATCTTTAGTTTTTCGTCGCAGTTCCGACCAATAGCAATTTTTTGAAAAAATGATTGACGCGCAGCCTAGTAAACAAATCTTTCTAACATCTCAAGAAAAAAACTGAAGTCGTTTGGTCCAATTTTAAAATATTTATTCAATGTTTAAACATGTACAAATACTTTTGCACCCGTCTTATGTAAATCTAATTTTGAAAATCCTAACTGTTTCTTTCTCCCCTTATACGACATAATACCAAAATATTTATAAATATAATAAAATGGTAAAAGAAGCTGCACCGTAAAAACGTGCTAACTTTATTATATTTTAGCAAACAACTGAATGTGCCTTTATGATTCACTATTGTAGCGACAAGGATGCTTGTCAGCTAAAGGAAATACTTTTGGCAGTGAATGTCATCTCAAGGTGAGTCGCTCATTGCTGTGCTGATTATTATGTGTTCTTGTCCGCTTAATATGACGCAGTGCTCGATTCAACTTTTTTATGGGACAGCCTTGTTCAAGCTAGCTCACACTTTTAATATGAATTGTGGATTCGGAAGTTGTGCATAACGTCGGGATGCAAATTTGCAACATAAAAATTTACAAGTTACGCAACCTATGGTAATTAATCAATCGTGCTCTTTCGCTTTCGAGTTTGCGTAAATAGCGTAATTATTACTTGACTAAATAACCGTGGTAAAGGATATCAAGAACAAAGAAAAGGTAACAATCGAATACGCGACATTTTGGTTCAAGCTTTTAATGACATAATCGGTTCTATTTAGTACGCGGGAAGCTAAATTGAGGAGAACGAGTTTCAACGAGATCACGGAACGGATGTGCCTGTGAACAATGCCTAATTCCCAACCTACGTAAGCGATGCGTTAAAAGAAATCTGCGTTAAGAATCGTACAAATGCAGGATTAACAGATAAACAAAGCAAGCGTATGCTTAGGGTATCAGGAGAAGGGGGACACCATAGAAATTTTAAGTCTTTTACTGTAGGAATAATATTGCTAAGTGTTTATGTACATTTGTGCACGAATGGAAAGAACGAAAGAATAGTGGAAACAACAATAATCAGTAGCGAGCGAGCAAAACTATTGTTGAAAACACTTTTTGAGATGGCCCAAGAAATCGTACAGGTTCAGCCTACATTGCTTTGAAGTGAACTTCTCTAAGTTCTTTGAATGAAGTACAAGTTGAATGAAAATGTGTTTCCTTTTTTAATCATTTTAATAACGGAAAAATAATATTAAGACGTCCTCAAATTTCTCTAATGACTTTACAGGATTGTATTTGATGTATTTATTTTTGTCGTAAATGTATAGAATCCGCGGTCCACTTATAACGATGCGTTCCTAAATGTACAATTGCTATACAAATCGGCAGTGTACCAATACTTTTTTGATTACGAGGTTTTCGTCTCTGGTACATTATTTCGAATGGTAATTTATGTTTAAATGATTTAATGAACGTTCCTAAACCAGTATAATATTTCCGTGCATAATGAAATACTGAAAAGCTAAATTGTGTCAGTATGCTACCATGGTAAGTGATGTTGTCGGAAAAATCCAAGTGTCGAAATACTTTTTGAATCCCCTATACAGAATACTATCGAAATAATGATACAAACGACCAGGTTTGTGATTGCGCGAAAATAGATTTCGAAAAAATTATTATTCGTTTGGTCCATTTTTAAAAAAGTTATTCGATCGTTGAAGATGTACGAATACTTTCTACACCCACTGTACATGTACAAGTCAATTGACGCATGGGTAAATGCTCGCAGTGTGAGCATTAAGATTCGTCTTATTTTTAGTTAGCCAATAATGCGCTTTAATTAGATAAAATTCCGACACTTAGGAACGGATTTTTTCTTGCTTTTCACATAATTAAACCGCGGATCTTCGTGAAAAATAAACATTCTCTAAGTTCATTGAAAGAAGTAGAATTTGAATGAAAATGTATTTCCTTTTTTAATCATTTTAATGAGGCAAAAATAATATAAAAACGTCATCAAATTTCTTTAATGTCTTTACAGTGTTGTACTCGCAGTGTACCAATACTTTTTCGATTACGAGGTTTTCGTTTCTGGTACATTATTTTGAATGGTAATTTATGTTTAAATGATTTAATGAACGTTCCTAAACCAGTATAATATTTCCGTGCATAATGAAATACTGAAAAGCTAAATTGTGTCAGTTACCGTGGTAAGTTATGTTGTCGGAAAAATCCAAGTATCGAAATACTTTTTGAATCCCCTATACAGAATACTACCAAAATAATGATACAAACGACCAGGTTTGTGATCGCGCGAAAATAGATTTCGAGAAAATTATTAAATTGTTTTCGAGAAAATAGAATTTGAAACTTCGCCGATGTGCCATTAAATAGGCTGATGCGTCTGTTCATGACCTGCTTATTTTACTTCTTATAAATATACAATTGTACTTCAGTAATATGAATTTTAAGGGGAAGAACTAAAATCTCGGAGTTATTTAGTGGTTTCGACTGATCGAGGTTGTATAGTAAAAGGAGTTTAACAAACGAAAATTGGAAGCTGTGTACTAATCTTAACAATTTTTCAATCGTAACTGGTTCACGAGGGAAAAATTCAATTTTGTAATGTGAATATTTCTTGCATAAATATATAACCTTAATCAAAAGACAAATTATATCATACGTATTAGTTATTATTAAACTGCGGATGTTTATGCAGTTTTCAATTTTCCTAGACCAATTTTAAGAAAGTAGTACCAAATAAAATCTCACTTTCAGTGGTAATAGCAATTGTAGATCCAAAATAAATAAATACTGTTGGAAGTTCTATCGAATTTTGTATTCCAGCACTTTCTTTAAATTTTCATATAAATGCATAAAATTCTAATTATTATGTAACAAAAAATTCAATTTTGTAATGTGAACATTTCTTGTATAAATATATAACCTTAATCAAAAGACAAATTATATCATACGTATTAGTTATTATTAAACTGCGGATGTTTATGCAGTTTTCAATTATCCTAGACCAATTTTAAGAAAGTAGTACCAAATAAAATCTCACTTTCAGTGGTAATAGCATTTGTAGATCCAAAATAAATAAATACCGTGCGAAGTTCTATCGAATTTTGTATTCCAGCATTTTTTTTAAATTTTCATATAAATGCATAAAATTCTAATTATTACAGAGGTTTTGTATATTAACGAAAAATTCAATTTTGTAATATGAACATTTCTTGTATAAATATATAACCTGAATTAAAAGACAAATTATATCATACGTATTAGTTATTATTAAACTGCGGGTGTTTATTCAGTTTTCAATTTTCCTAGACCAATTTTAAGAAAGTAGTACCAAATACAATCTCACTTTCAGCATAAAATAAAATATACAAAATTCCAAAATAAATAAATACCGTTGGAAGTTCTATCGAATTTTGTATTCCAGTAGCAGAATTGTTTAAATATTCCCATTTATGCTTTCTCACAATTTACCATTGTTCATTTGTATGTCACCTTCTAATCGCGCAAGAAAATTCTATTACATAAAGGACAAATGGATTCCCCGTAAAAGTCAACGAACGACATATCGTTCTCATAAAACAAATCGCGATGATAGATAGAAATACCGTTGGAAGTTGTATCGAATTTTGTATGCCAGCATTTTTCTTAAATTTTCATATAAATGCATAAAATTCTAATTATTATGTATTTAAAAAGTTCGACTTATACGGACAAACTTCGGCTTACAGATGTTTCGTTATATTAAATTCAAACGACAGAGGTAAAATAATCTAATCCTAGCATCTCAAAAAAAACGTCATTAGGCCGAATTTTAAAAAAGTTAATTGATTTCTAAAGTTTTACGAACACTTTTTCCATCCATCGTATATGGATGGAAATTAAATGCAAACCCGATCGTCCATCTTCCGGTTTGATGTTAGCTGGTTTCAAAACCAGATTTTTATAGTTTTATAAATTACCTTATTTTAGTCACGTTGAAACTACTGGCGCCATGCACGAGAACGTTCCTCAGCTTCAGTTTGATGTTGTTCCCCGATGTGGAGACCAATTCTTTCAATTTCAATGGCTCCAAGGATGGAAGTTTATACTCCGGAACTCCGCGCAATAAGTATGGTCTCACGTTGTCCACGCTCGCTTTGATGCAGTCGCCCAATTGTGGATCGTTCCGCTTGCAAACGTGAAGAAACTCCGCTGTGTGTAATCATTTTGAACATAATGTAACACCGGACATTATCACAGAAAACAATAGAACGCGTCGAATTAAATACTATTGTACCATACCGCACAAATTACTTAACACGGTATTATAGGTTATGAAACTTATTCTATAACGCAAGAATAGAAAAGTCAACGATTATCGTAACAATGATTTTTGCAAATATTCTCACACCTCGTTGATCCTAATCAAATTTCCTAGTGAAATTAATTTTCAAATAAAAAATATTAGCCATATCCCGAGTAGCATTTATGGTTGGCCAACGGTGGCCAATGGTTGGGAGTTAGTTGGGATATGGTTAGTGGTTTTGCCTACAGATCTGCAACGTAGGGCCTACGATGAAAAGATATGTCAATTTGCCAACGAATATCCAAGGTCGGTTAACATTAGAACTACCGGACTAGTCAAAATGACTGGTTTCCAATTTTTTCGTTTAGAAATATTGATATTATAAATGTTTTCAGGAGTAACTTTTTAGTACACGTCTCTATTGAAGTACACATTTAAACAAAAATTGTACGAAATCTGAATAAATGCAGTCTTATTGTTATTATAAGGCATTATACGCCAGTCGCGTTTATTGCTCGGTAGTTCTAGTGTTAAATAACGTGAAATTTACGAAGATGATACTACATTGGCGCAACAAAAATCTGCAAACATTTA
Source organism: Sphecodes monilicornis (assembly GCA_913789915.3). Taxonomy (NCBI): domain Eukaryota; kingdom Metazoa; phylum Arthropoda; class Insecta; order Hymenoptera; family Halictidae; genus Sphecodes; species Sphecodes monilicornis. The sequence goes on from OU565300.1 coordinate 3,398,036, forward strand.
AATATAACGTCTAGCAGACACCGGAAATGTTGCTGCAACCGGAAACATGTTATATCCCAAATTGATTTTTCTTTCATATTTCTAAATATACTCATAATTTGTTATTTTCGATAGTTGATGCACCAAAGTTTTATTCTGTACAACCTTGGAATTTATTTATTTCTTTAAGTTTCTCCTTTAACTCTTTCATATTTCTAAACATACTCACAATTTGTTATTTTCGATAGTTGATGCGCCAAAGTTTTATTGTGTACAGCCTTGGAATTTATTTATTTCTTTAAGTTTCTCCTTTAACTCTTTGCGGCACAGGATTTCAGATAATAAAATAGACCCATGTTGCATAGAAATTTTATTGCATTTTAAATGAAACAAAATTGGTATATTTTTATTAATAAAGGTATCACATAATGTAAAAACATAAAAAAATACTAATAGTTTAATTAAACTTGTTGTTATAGGGTGGGACTCAAATAGTCCACCACCACAAATTTAAGCTTTGGTTTTTATTATAAAGCTCTTCAGTTGCTTATATGGAACTAATTTTTATAAAAATTAACTTACTTCTACAACTTTTCACATAAAACCAGGAAAAAAAGATTGTCGCAATAAATCTTCCGCTTGCAACAATTGATGAACCTGTATTGGCATGTTGAATGTTGCCAACACAAGTGAATACATTTGTAACATTTGTTGAAGATATTACCAACTGCTTTACATAAACAAAACGAAATATAAACCTGTGCGCATGCAGCTCTTGCAATATTTCGACGGTGGGACGAAAAATGTCCCACCATGCATTACGGTGCACCAAAAAGGTGGGATACTTTTAATCCCAGCGTGCCCCAAAGAGTTAAGTTGCATTCGGTTTTAGAACGACAGTATGCGGAGGTCTTAGTTCTCGCATAGCGTAACAAAACCCTTTATGTATTATGATTTACATTTGTCGACATATTTAGCAACGAAAAAATTAGCGATATTTCTAACAAACAGTTGGCCAACCAATGTATATTCTAGTATAATCTGGTATATTCTAGTATATTTTAGTATATTCTATTACATTCTATCATATTCTGGTATATTCTGGTATATTCTAGTATATTCTAGTATATTCGGGTATATCCTAGTATATTCTTGTATATTCTGGTATATTCTAGTATATTCTAGTATATTCTGGTATATTCTAGTATATTCAAGTATATTCTTGTAAATTCTAGTATATTCTTGTATATTCTAGTATATTCTAGTTTAATCTGGTATATTATAGTATATTCTAGTATATTCTAATGTATTCTGGTATATTCTGGTATATTCTGGTATATTCTAGTATATTCTATTACATTCTATCATATTCTGGTATATTCTAGTATATTCTATTACATTCTATCATATTCTGGTATATTCTAGTATATTCTAGTATATTCTGGTATATCCTAGTATATTCTTGTATATTCTGGTATATCCTAGTATATTCTTGTATATTCTGGTATATTCTAGTATATTCTAGTATATTCTGGTATATTCTAGTATATTCTAGTATATTCAGGTATATTCTAGTATATTCTTGTATATTCTGGTATATTCTAGTATATTCTAGTATATTCTGGTATATTCTAGTATATTCAAGTATATTCTTGTAAATTCTAGTATATTCTTGTATATTTTAGTATATTCTAGTTTAATCTGGTATATTCTAGTATATTCTAGTGTATTCTGGTATATTCTAGTATATTCTGGTATATTTTAGTATATTCAAGCATATTCTGGTAAATTCTAATATATTCTTGTATATTCTAGTATATTCTAGTATAATCTGGTATATTCTAGTATATTCTAGTACATTCTGGTATCTTCTAGTATATTCTAGTATATTCTAGTATATTCTGGTATATCCTAGTATATTCTTGTATATTCTGGTATATTCTAGTATATTCTATTGTATTCTGGTATATTCTAGTATATTGTAGTATATGCTAGTATATTCTAGTATATTCTAGTATATTCTATGATATTCTAGTATATTATTGTATATTCTAGTATATTCTAGTATATTATAGTATATTCTAGTATATTCTATTACATTCTATCATATTCTGGTATATTCAAGTATATACCAGACGTACGCCCAACGAAATGCCAACCATAAATGCTACTTGGGATGTGACCAGTGTGACACTCGAAATGTGTACCTCAACTGGAGAAAATAAATATTGAAAGCTTATGTTCAATGTAATAATATTTTTAAATGAAATATTTCAACAAGATTAAAATGTTTTGTACTCTCTTCTCTGTCACTCTATCCTAGTAGCATTTATGGTTGGAATTTCGTTGGCCCTACGTTGCAGTATTGGTTGGACAACCGTTAGAAATGTCGCCATTTTTTTCGTTGGGCCAACGATCGCGGCCAACGTAGGGCCAACGATCATACCCAACGCAGTGTTGGGATATGGTCCATCTTTTCTCACGCATGCGCGGCGATTTTGGCCTCAGTAAAGTAAGATTCTTGATAAAATGGGGTACCTTGAGCACCCAGCAGAATTTTAAAAAATTAGTATCATTTGATTCTGAAAAATGAATGTATAACATGTGTATTTGTGTATATTTTGTAACTCGTAGGACACGTCCTGAAGTCTTTTTGTCCGGAATAGATTGTTTTGATACTTTCCCGCCAATATAACTGTTTTAGGGCTCCACTACCTCGTCATCATGATATAGATACGTTACTGTTTTGGCCGCGCATGCGCGAGAAAAGATGGACCATATCCCAACACTGACCCAACGTGGAGCCTACGCCGCTATAATACGATTGTTCTGATCTTCTCTTTTACGGTTGTTTTCACAGAATATTATAAATAATATTTAAACAATATATCTCCATGGTAAAAATTGGAACAAAGAAAACAAATTTCGTACCCTCGTCGGACTTGAACCTGTACCCTTTACGTAGTAACTGATACGCTACTGCCATACCTACTAAGATTTCTTGGGTGTAGATACTATGATCCGAGATACTAGATACGTCGACAAATTTAACCCTTTGCACTCGGAGCTATTTCAAATAAAAAAATCAAACGTTTCTTCTAACCTAAAATATTTCCATTGTACATAATTTTTTTTCATTATATGCGTACGAAACTGATATAGTACCTCATACAATGTTTAAATGTTTAGTAATTTATTACATATAAACAAATTTAATCATGTAAACAATATTCTGAATAATGGTGTAATAATTTGTAGCGGCGCCTCAGAGTCGCCATTCGAGTGCTAAGGATTAAATCATAATACATACAGGGTTTCGTTATGCTATGCGAGCACTAAGATCTCTGCATACTGTCGTTCTAAAAGCGAATGCAACTTCCCCTTGTCAAATAGAGAAACTTCTAGAAATAAATAAACTCCAAGACTACACACAATAAAACTTTGGTGCATCAACTGTCGCGCAAAAATAACAAATTGTGAATATATTTAGAAATATGCATAAAAATGTTGGCAGATTTTCGTTGCAACACCCGTACCTCCCCTTGTCAAATATAGAAACTTCTAGAAATAAATAAACTCCAAGACTACGCACAATAAAACTTTGGTGCATCAACTATCGCGCAAAAATAACAAATTGTGAATATATTTAGAAATATGAAAAAAAATGTTGGCAGATTTTCGTTGCAAAACGCGTACCTTCCCCTTGTCAAATAGAGAAACTTCTAGAAATAAATAAACTCGAAGGCTGCACACAATAAAACTTTAGCGCATCAAGTATCGCGCAAAAATAACAAATTGTGAATATATTTAGAAATATGAAAAAAAATGTTGGCAAATTTTCGTTGGGCCAATGTAGTATTATCGTTGTCACTTTCACGTGATTTAACCGACTATAATATCTGTAGGCCCAACGTTGGGCATTTGTTGGCAAATTGACATAACTTTTCGTCGTAGGCCCTACGTTGGGGATGTGTAGGGAAACCCCCAAGTAACTCCCAACCGTTGACCACCGTTAGCCAACCATAAATACTACTAGGATAAACATTCAAATCAAACGTTACTTAATATCAATAGCAACTATTATCATCGTAGGAACATAATCTGTATCGAATTTATACGAAAATATATTGTTAACCCTTTGCACTCGGAGCTATTTCAACTAAAAAATCAAACGTTTCTTCTAACCTAGAATATTTCCATTGTACATAATTTTTTTCATTACATGCGTACGAAACTGATATAGTACCTCACACAATATTTAAACATTTAGTAATTTATTACATATAAACAAATTTAATCATGTAAACAATATTCTGAATAATGGTCTAACCATTTGTAGCGGCGCCTCAGAGTGGTCATTCGAGTGCTAAGGGTTAAGTTTACACAAATGATAAGTCAAAAACTGAATGGTATCTACGTTTCGGTCGAATTTTATTGAATTTAATTAATAAAAACTAAGTTTTCACATCAAGCTTAGGCACATGTCAGTGATTCCAACGCGCGGATACAAGACAAGCAATATTTGCATCAGGTTCTCTCCAATGAAATCTTTACAACTCGGCAAAAAGAAAAGATGAAAAATGAATTCACATAAAGTTAATCTCGAGCTTGCCATCAGCGACAAAACCGCTGATCAAGTCCGCGCATCACGCATAGTACATAAATCAATCCTCACGAGACTCTGTTGCCAATAAATCACGTACTCTTCAAGAATAAATGCACAAGGTGACCGTTCGTCTAACGCTAACGATGATTTATTGGTAAAATATGCTACTAAAGAGGCCGAAGTCTAGTTTCTGTTTTTAATATTAAAATTATTTGCGCAGGAACAAAAGTACAATAAAAAATTATACTCACGCAAATCTCGCGCCAAAGCGATAGTGAAAACGGTCGCGAGAATTAATCCTGTCACCGTTATCTTCATATTTCGAAGTATGCACAAGCAACGGAAGGGAAAGACAGGTCGCCAAGGATCGAAGCTGATGGAAATCGGATTCGAGGATCTGCTGGGGAATTTGGATCGCCAGCGGATGATGGCTAGTGTAGAAGTGGATACGGTAGAGGCCAGCCCCAAGTCCTTATAGTTGTTCGTTGCATCCCCCCTCTGGTCGGTCTGTCTTTATTGTCCAAAGAAGCTACCTGCTCTCCGAAGCGACCAGATCAACGTGTTGGGACGAATCTTGAATTCTGAGCGTGTGATCGTGCCCGCTGACGTTTTAGTATATGCTCGGTGTGTACGTGAGCGTGTGTCCGCACACGTGTATACACAATCTGTTGGATTTTTTCATGGAACCACGAGGAACCCACTCTGTTTCCGTATCGATGGTTCAGATACTTTTTCTTCGTGAAATAACACGACGATTTTTTATGCCTTATTACTCAATCGGATGATCACTCCGACAAAGCCACGGAGATACATGCAAATCCACTTAGTTATGTTTGCCCATGAAAATAATATGAACGTAGAAACACGACGCTGGATGTGTGGGAACCGGGAATAATTTCGTCGTGTAGATCCGAGTGTGATTGAAATCGATGGCCGGTCACGGTCACCGTGGACCTTGAGTTTCACGGTGTACGGATTTTTGAACACATACGGAATCGAACTCTGCTCGTTTCGACAAACACTTTTTGTTACTCTAACTGTCAATTTAAGGCCTAATCCTCTGTACAACCACTGGCAAAAAGTATTCAATCGCGTGTCAAAATCGCGTCCATTTTCTTCAAATGCAACGAAATGAGTTGAAATTTTTCGGAATATTTGACTAAATTTGTTTACCATCTAACGGGTAAAGAAAATATAATCAAATTTATAAATCGCGCCATTTTCTTCAAATTGAACGAAATGAGTTGAAATTTTTCGGAATATTTGACTAAATCGCGTCCATTTTCTTCAAATGCAACGAAATGAGTTGAAATTTTTCGGAATATTTGACTAGATTTGTTTGCCAACTAACGGGTAAACAAAGTTTAATCAAATTTATAAATCGCGCCATTTTCTTCAAATTGAACGAAATGAGTTGAAATATTTCGATATATTTGACTAATTCGCGTCCATTTTCTTCAAATTCAACGAAATGAGTTGAAATTTTTCGGCATATTTGACTAATTCGCGTCCATTTTCTTCAAATGCAACGAAATGAGTTGAAATTTTTCGGAATATTTGACTAAATTTGTTTAACAACTAACGGGTAAAGAAAATTTAATCAAATTTATAAATCGCGCCATTTTCTTCAAATTGAACGAAATGAGTTGAAATATTTCGATATATTTGACTAATTCGCGTCCATTTTCTTCAAATTCAACGAAATGAGTTGAAATTATTCGGCATATTTGACTAAATCGCGTCCATTTTCTTCAAATTCAACGAAATGAGTTGAAATTTTTCGGAATATTTGACTAAATTTGTTTACCAACTAACGGGTAAAGAAAATATAATCAAATTTATAAATCGCGCCATTTTCTTCACATTGAACGAAATGAGTTGAAATATTTCGATATATTTGACTAATTCGCGTCCATTTTCTTCAAATTCAACGAAATGAGTTGAAATTTTTCGGAATATTTGACTAAATTTGTTTAACAACTAACGGGTAAAGAAAATTTAATCAAATGTATAAATCGCGGCATTTTCTTCAAATTGAACGAAATGAGTTGAAATATTTCGATATATTTGACTAATTCGCGTCCATTTTCTTCAAATTCAACGAAATGAGTTGAAATTTTTCGGCATATTTGACTAAATCGCGTCCATGTTCTTCAAATTCAACGAAATGAGTTGAAATTTTTCGGAATATTTGACTAAATTTGTTTACCAACTAACGGGTAAAGAAAATATAATCAAATTTATAAATCGCGCCATTTTCTTCAAATTGAACGAAATGAGTTGAAATTTTTCGATATATTTGACTAATTCGCGTCCATTTTCTTCAAATTCAACGAAATGAGTTAAAATTTTTCGGAATATTTGACTAAATTTGTTTAACAACTAACGGGTAAAGAAAATTTAATCAAATTTAAAAACCGCGTCATTTTCTTCAAATTGAACGAAATTAGTTGAAATTTTTCGGCATATTTGACTAAATCGCGTCCATTTTCTTCAAATTCAACGAAATGAGTTGAAATTTTTCGACATATTTGACTAAATTTGTTTACCAACTAACGGGTAAACAAAATTTAATCAAATTTAAAAATCTGTGCAGGAACTTTTTCTGCTAGATGATCCGAAACACAGCACAAAATCTGATTAATAAACTCCACTCACAACCACAGTATATTCTAAAGACTTTAAACGCAGGATAGAACGCTCCCGAACTATTCCCATTCCTATACCAAAATGGATTCATATCAGACACAAACAACATCACACTAATCTATTATATCAAAAGAACAAGCAACATCCCACTAATCTATGATATCAAAAAGACAAGCAACACCCCACTAATCTATCATATCAAAAGGACAATATTTTTCGACATATTTGACTAAATTTGTTTACCAACTAACGGGTAAGGAAAATTTAATCAAATTTAAAAACCGCGCCATTTTCTTCAAATTCAACGAAATGAGTTGAAATTTTTCGGCATATTTGACTAAATTTGTTTGCCAACTAACGGGTAAACAAAATTTAATCAAATTTAAAAACCGCGCCATTTTCTTCAAATTGAACGAAACAAGTTGAGATTTTTCGGCATGTTTGACAAAATTTGTTATTTGGGCGGAACTGAGAAAAAAATAGTAAAAGTCAGTTTTTCATTTGAATTTGTAATAAAACTTTAATCAATGCGTTTTGTAAATTTACGTCAATTAGTTAACGTTGTTATGAGTAGGCAGCGATACTTTGAGCGAAATAAAAACTTTCTACCTGAATTGCAACAAACTGGAGTGAAACACAATTTTATTTTCTTTCTTAATATGTTTAATAGGTTGAAAACAATATAATAGTACTTCAGGTGTACTTCCAAAAAGACCATACCTCCGATTTTTTTATACTCTGGATTCTTACGTATTTTGACGTGCTGATTACGAATATGATAGTGAAAATTGGGGCAAATGTTATTTTCATAGCGGAATGAAAAAGCCATGAAAAAATCATAGCCATGAAAATCATTTCCATTTATTTCCGTAAATAATGGGAATTTTGAAAAATACTTCAGATAAAATTTGTAGACCTCATCAAAATACACATTTTATGTCGTATTGATTTTTGTCATGAAAATAATACTTTCTGAGAAAAATGATAGGTAATTATTGACTTATACGGAGCCACTCTCTGGAAAAATAGAGCACAAGCTTTTGTAATCATTCTAGTCCAGTCTTACTGTTTCAGTGACACAAATGCGTCGAGCTTTTAAAGTACAAAAACAAAGTAACGTTGGGATCGTGTAGTACTAAGAATGGCAGCAGTGTGGAGTGGTGATACGTGCAAAGAATCGCCGCAATTTGTAAAAATTCGTGGAACAAGAGGACGGAGAAAAGATGACGATCCGCCGGATCCCCATCGCTGAAAAACAGGAAGTATTGTCGCCATCCATTATTCCAATAGCGTGTCAAACCTTTCCACCGACATCTGACTTCGGACTTTTTATTAGGTTCTTTTCTAAGAAAACGACGCGAGCGTACGGGAAGCCAGGCGATGACGTTCATCATGGTTCACAACACTCGAAAGAACAGGGTCACGGTGTCGAACTTCGCCCATCATCATCATCATCATCATTGTAGCCCCGTTAGTCCGCCTAGTGACGTACGATCGACTGGGTTTTAGCATTTTTAAAATGATCTAGATAAAAGCGTAATTTTTATTAACCGTTACTAACTGTAGCCTTTTTTTTTCCTCAACCTTGTATCACCTGGTACCACTTGATCTTGGTTCTAATTAGAATTCATTTATTCAAATTTTCCTGATGCATAATTCCCAGTTTTTTTTAGTGTGTTGCTTCTACTACATTGTATGGCGGCTACCTCCTATGCTCGCCAATAGATGGACAGAGTGCGACAACACCTATCCCCCTACTAACTGAATCTTCCTGTGTTTGTATACAATACAGGGTGTCCCAAAAATGTCTCGCTTCCTTCAAAGGGAAGGTACCTGAGGCCATTTGAAGCGACATTTTCCTTTGCAAAAATGGCCGTTTCGGCTTTGTTAAGGAGTTATTAACGAAAAACACGGACCAATCAGAGCGCGACCTAGAGGCGTATTGGCAGAGACGGCTGCGCGAGACAGAAGTCGAGCGATGGTGATACACCGCGGTCGAAAGCAAGGAACAAACAAGAGAAGACAATTTTTCGAGTCTAATTTGAAACCTAACATACACACCTAATCCAGTGTCCGTGTTATTGTGAATCTTAAGTTAGATCTGGGTCAGGTTTCGAAACCAAGTGGGGGTCTCCACCTCTCAGTCGGCTGGGATTTTCCTGAAGACTGAGGGATGGAGGCTCCCAGGGGCCGTGGGCGACACGCTCTGGGGGCGGTAGTGTCCGTTCCCGAGTACCTGGCCACCCCCTACTGCTTAGGGTAGGTCACCGTGGGGTTTTAGTGGGTAGTCCAGAGGGAGTCCCACATGTTCCCGTCCCTCCCCTAGGGGGCAGTGTATGCGTAAAGCATTTCCCCATGAAAAAAAGGTCTCGAAAGGAAGTGGGGGTCTCCACTTCTCAGTCGGCTGGGATATCTTGAAGACTGAGGGACGGAGGCTCCCAGGGGCCGTGGGCGTCACGCTCTGGGAGCGCTAGTGTCCGTTCCCGAGTACCTGGCCACCCCCTACTGCTTAGGGTAGGTCACCGTGGGGTTTTAGTGGATAGTCCAGAGGGAGTCCCACATGCCCCCGTCCCTCCCCTAGGGGGCAGTGTATGCGTAAAGCATTTCCCCATGAAAAAAAGGTCTCGAAAGGAAGTGGGAGTCTCCACCTCTCAGTCGGCTGGGATTTACCTGAAGACTGAGGGATGGAGGCTCCCAGGGGCCGTGGGCAATACGCTCTGGGGGCGGTAGTGTCCGTTCCCGAGTACCTGGCCACCCCCTACTGCTTAGGGTAGGTCACCGTGGGATTTTAGTGGGTAATCCCTTGAGCTGCTTAGGTCCAGGGGGAGTCCCGCATACCCCCGTCCCTCCCTTAAGGGGCAGTGAAAAGGTCTCGAAAGGATTGATTGATCGATTTTATTGTTTTTAATTTCGCATCAACTACTAAGGTTATTAGCGACATGGACCTACAGCTTTATAAAGGTGGGCTCCACGAACCACCTTGGGCTCCACGAACCACCTTGGACAACGCAGTCGAAAGGAACATTATGTAGATTACAATATGCTGGATTGTTATATCGACAAAAATATGGTTAGAATATGGCAGATATCTTTCCAATTTTTATTATTTATAATTCAGGATCAAGTTTAATATTATATTTTGTTATACTAAATCTGACTTAAATCCAACTTAAAACATAATGTTTACGTGTAGAGGAGATCGGAGCTAGTTTATTAATTATTTTTAACTTTTGTTTAACTAGTTGATCGATTGCTTTCAACTTTTATGTTATACAATTGATGGCATCTTCATTCAAGATTTTGAATTGTAAAGGATAATCAAGAACACTCGGGTCTGCACTTCCGGGGACTTGATAGGTTTGTCTATTTCACAATGGGGCAGCCATCAACTGTCGAGTTATAAAAGTCACAAAAGTGATCGGTGATATAATGTAATTATTATTATGCAAGAAACACGAAAGAGTGGGGAGAAGATCAACGATCAGTCGTCTGAAGGAGTTGCGGAGTCATGTTTTATATTTTTCATGAATTAACGGCATCGATAATCGAGATTAATCAAGATAAATCGTTTAAACATTTTTAACTATTCCCGTTGAGATTTTTTGTAAGCTGCGCATTGATCGCAATGATGTTAATATGATTTATAGCGTAGGAAAACATGAACGAGACTTATCACCTTGACGTCAGACCTCATGTATATTAATATATGGTTATTTTGAAAGTGGTACAAGTCCATTTGTTCTTCTTTCGAGAATTGTTTATAAATAAAAAGTACACTCTCAATTGTTTATTTATTTTGTAATTTCTCAATTTTCTCCAAAAAAATGAACACACCACTTTCAAAATTGCGGATCGGATATGGGAAGTGTTCTATAAAAATAGACAAATCGGAAATTGAAATATTTAAAGATTTTATCTAAATATTAAAAGATATAAATATTCTGTTTTCATTGTTGAGCATATATCTACAGGATTACTGGTTGTAATATGAATGTTTATGAAGATGTAACAAGTGTCGCATAAATTGAAGAACGAATACAAGAGAAGTTGTAAAAGACATTCTTGACAGAGAGAATAAACATTAAATAACAAATTTCGAACATGCTTACAACTCGTCGCATTCGTATTCTTCAATTAGTCAATCGTTATTCGAATACTATGAGACATCAATTTGAAAAATACCATGAACAATAGACGTAAACAGCATCTCAAGATTTACTTGACTACTTTTTAACAATTAAACGCAAATTAACCTCATTAAATAGATACTTACACCTAACACAAAAGAGAAATATAAATGTAAGAGGCGCAGCGTAGCATGAGTTTAGTATTTATAGTCCCTATTCTTTCGACAGTATTTTTCATCTTGAATCCGTTTTCAAATTCTTATCTTTTAGCACTAATTTATCTTAACATAGTGGCGAATTTTCTTATCTCACTAGTTTACATAATTGTTAAACATTTATCACTTTCGCATACGATCATTACTATACCTCCTCCTCAAAGATTCTATGAATGAAAATGACGTGTGCCGTCCTCTTTGTCAAGAGCACAGTACTCGATTAATGAGTGTGAATTGTTCATGACTTCGCGGACACACAGGACGCCATTTTGAGAACTCTAATCGGTGATCCAAGCGTCGTATGGTACTTGAGCGAAGATTTTCTCGACGAAGGTCGTCATTACTTGGACCAACTTCCGTCTGAGATCAGGTTTCATTTCTTTCAGCAGTTCCTGACTATTCGTATTAATGAACAGATTCAGTGCAGCAACTGAAAACAATACGAAAGAAAAAAGGAAAATTAAATCTGGACAAGATATGATGTAAGTTTTGATTCGTACAGTATTTCATCGATAATTGTCCACAACACGGGTCTGCGGAGGGACAATTATGCCGGAGGGATATCATTGTTTGAGGTTTGCCGAACGTAGAGAAAGACAGCCGAGCTCGAGAGGCCTCGGTCGCCGAGAAATGTAAACATATCTAATCCGAATTTCCAACTTCTTTATCAATCATTATTTTTTTATGGGACTTCGATTACCATATTTGTGGCATTTTTCTAATAAAAATGATACCAAATATGACATACAGTAAATCCTCTATAAACGCATAAAAGCTGTAACGGATAAACGCATAAAATATATCCCCACCACTTAGTAATTTGATCTCGGCTCGGTTATATCGGTGTGAGCTACTACTACATATGTATGTATAATCAGAAAAATTTTGATCAGAGAAATATTACAAATACGATGGTAAATGTCTCCTAAAAGATTAATTAAAAATGAAAAAGTGTCGTCATTGCATTATTCTTGCCTCACCGATGTTACGTACCTAACCTATACATAATGACCATACACCTGTATATGATCTGAATTATATCGTGTTTGGTATCATTTTAATCAGAACAATGTCACAAATCTATTAGAAAAAGTCTCATAAAAAAAATAAGTAATAATAAAAAAGTTATTCCTTGGTAATACATTGTGAGGACGCGCGAGACTTTGAACTGTGCCGCCGTCTGCGACTCTCCGCGTCTCTTTCTTTCCCATACGCTATCCTTCCTCGCGCCCGAAACTTTAATCGTCGATTACACAAGTAAATATCATCGGAATTATATCATATTTGGTATGATTTTTATTAGAAAAATGCCACAAATATGGTCATCGAAGTCCCATAAAAAAGTAATGAATAATAAAGAAGTTGGAAATTCGGATTAGTGTAGTCTCACCGATATACCCGAGCCGCATGGTGTCATACTCCTCCGCGACCGAGGCCTCTCGAGCTTCTCGGCCCCTCAAGGGGGTACACCCCGCACTAGTGGGGATATCTCCGGGACATTTACGTGCGAGTCATTTGGGACATTTACCGATGAAATACTGTAATACAGTGACCAAATTATTTTTCGAGTTAAATACATACACAAACATACTTTCTGATAGACTGTTCAAATTATTTTGCTAGTTAAATTGCACAAGAGAAATATTTTTCATTTCTTTGATTAACTCTGGGGTGTGGAATCAACATTTTTCTCATTGTAGCATGAACGTTGGCTTCGTTATAATAGCAATTGAACATAACTGCAGCCTGCATGGACACGGGTGTTTGAATTGTGCGACAAACCACATCGATCCTTGATGTACCCGAGCCGCATGGTGTCATATTCCTCGGCGACCGAGGCCCCTCAAGGGGGTACACCCCGCACGAGTGGGGATATCTCAGGGACAATTATGTCGGAGATATTTGGGACAATTACCGGTGAAATACTGTATATCGTTTATCATCGTTATAAATTCTAGAAAAGCTGAATCAGCTTTTTATCGAATTATTTATTTTATCCGAAGATTATAATAAATTAACGAGTTAGCGTCAAGCCGGCATATTGCAAGTTCGTATTCATTCAAAGAACAACACGTTTTTGCCTTTAGACAATCGGTTAACAAATATAAATTGTGGAATTAGTTTTTTCGGTGCTTACGTATTATGGAGTTGCTGTCGCGAACGTTTTCGACGCCCATTCTGATGTTTTGCACACTGAAGTCCATCTTTAGTTGCTGCAGCCTCAAGTAACGACGACCTTGGGCCAAGAATGGCTTCGCTCTGATGAAAACTTTGGCCTTGACGCCCTCTGCAATTATAAATTAATGCACTCGAATAACTTCTTTCGAGGAAAATTTTGGAAAAATTGCGTTCAGTCGGAATTCCGAAAAGAATATGGTTAAAGTTGCTTTTACAACTTTTTTATTCGAGTCCGTGATGAAAATTTAATAAATGCATTTTCAGATGCTGAATAAAAAGACGAAAAATAGGCTAAAAATCGTGAAAAACAGTAAATTTCCTCCATTTTGAAAGTATGAGTGAATAAAGTAAAATATTATTTGAAGTAATGATTTCTTAAGACTACCAAAAGTGTTGTATGCCCTTGTATGTCGTCATTTATTTATTTTTTTCGTTATCTTAGAATCTTGTAGACTATTCACAACTAACATTTGAGTGCTACTATTTGCAACTTTACAAAATTTGATTTTTGTAAAATATTTACAAAAGAGGACTCAACTCCGACCGCGTTGCCCTTGAAATATGTTGTCAAGGTCAATTTTCTGAACGACTTTTTCCTGTACATATATCTGTCGCTTATTTTGCAATTGTTGAAATTACAAAGGTGCCATTCTAAGAATTGATTCAATAGATTTCTTCATTCACGAATATGTCATAATAAAAGTCGCACAAAATCTAAATAAATTCAGTCTTGTTATTTTTCAAAGACAATACAAACTAACCACTTTTAATGCTCGAGTAGGTTTAGCGTTAAAAATACCGTTGTACTATTTTCAATATATTGAACATAATAAGAAAGAAAGCAAATTTGTATTTCGCCACACTTTGTTACAATACAGGTAGGAACAGTTGATTTCGCATAAAAATCCACAGTTTAGTAATGACAGTAAAAACTGTGAACGTTATGAAAATTTCTCTTTTCTTACCGTATTCGCCCCAATAATCACCAGCACCACTGGCTTTTACCAGGATCAATGTACCACTGGATCTGTATTTGGCTGCTGCTCTGATTTTCGGAATGCTGAGCGCCAATTGCAATTGTACTTCGTCGTCCGACAACCTTGCCCTTAAACCTGTTACTCTCAGCGAGGATACTCCTTTCGCGGCAATGTCCTTGAACTGGGCTCTGTAGCCATCGGAACCACCACCCAGTGCAATGTGCAGCTCGTCTAAAATGATGGGCTCGACTTCCGAGTAGCCCAGCTGAGGCAGACCTAAAATCAATTAAAATATACATTTTTTTATTTATCAATAGAATCGAAACTGGTGAAATTATAAATTGGATTCTAAGTACAAATGTGTTCTAGTTATAGCAATTTACAGTATTTCACCGATAATTGTCCACAACACGGGTCTGCGGAGGGATCACTGCGTAGGCCCAACGAAATGCCAACCATAAATGCTACTAGGGGCGCGAGGGATATCATTGTTTGAGGTTTGCCGAACGTAGAGAAGGACAGCCGAGCAGTGATGCCAGAATCGTGGAACCGAGGAACTTGCCCCTCCGGTGGATCCTCCGGCTGGACCCCCCACTCTGACGTACCGTCGTCGTCTTACGTTGTTTCTTATTGCGCACGCGCTACACACGAGCGTACCTCTAGTCTGTCCGTGTGAGCTGCCTATTCGACTCGACGGCGTCGAGGTACGCTTGTGTGTAGCGCGTGCGCAGTAAGAAACAACTTAAGGCGACGACGGTACGTCAGAGTGGGGGGTCCAGCCGGAGGATCCACCGGAGGGGCAAGTTCCTCTGTTCCACGATTCTGGCATCACTGCAGCCGAGCTCGAGAGGCCTCGGTCACCGAGAAATGTAAACATACCTAATCCGAATTTCCAACTTCTTTATTAATCATTATTTTTTTATGGGACTTCGATGACCATATTTGTGGCATTTTTCTAATAAAAATCATACCAAATATGATATAATTCCGATGATATTTACTTGTGTAATCGACGTTTAAAGTTTCGGGCGCGAGGAAGGACAGCGTATGGGAAACAAAGAGACGCGGAGAGTCGCAGTCGGCGGCACAGTTCAAAGGCTCGCGCGTCCTCACAATGTATTACAAAGGAATAACTTTTTTATTATTACTTATTTTTTTATGAAACTTTTTCTAATAGATTTGTGACATTGTTCTGATTAAAATGATACCAAACACGATATATTTCGGATCATATACAGGTGTATGGTCATTATGTATAGGTCAGGTACGTAACATCGGTGAGGCAACAGTAATGCAATGACGACACTTTTTCATTTTTAATTAATCTTTTAGGAGACTTTTACCATCATATTTGTAATATTTCTCTGATCAAAATTTTTCTGATTATACATACATATCTATTTTTTTAATTGACGATGGATGGATACATGCTTTTGTTTTGTTAATATACAGGGTGAAAATTATAAAGCGTTACAAAAAGAATATCTTCAAAAATATTGATTATAATCAGAAATGTTTCAGAGGAAAGTTGTTCAGTGCCGAGGGGGGCATTATGTTGGTGGGGCTTTTATTTTTCCCGGTGGACACTCCAAGGTGACGTGAAGGTCAACATCCTTTTTTTAAATGGAATGATATGTTTTTTTATCCACCAGCAAATAGTGCGTTTTAAGATGAGTTTGATTACCTATGACTCAAGGTCATTCAAGGTCAAACTTGCAAGGAAATGCAGAAAAGGTGTTATCGATTTATTTGTACTTCAGTTTAGTATGCGTTCAAAATGATTACGTCTTACCTCAATGCACTTAACAATTCTTTGTTTAAATGGTTCTCTAACTTTGCTCAATATTTCAACATTTATCTTAGCACAAGCTTCGCATATTCTGACTTTCTTGTTTTCACGCATCGTAGGCTTAATGGACATTACGCAGTTTTTAAGCACAGAATCTGAACGGAGAAAACGCTGTTCTAGTCTTTTAAATGCCATATGCGATTTTGATGGTCGATCTGGGTAGCGTTGTGCATACAAATTAGCAGCCATTCTGTATTTTTTCCTGCATTCTCCTAGCACCATAAACATATCAAAACAATTTTGATGCATTTCCATTTCCACCACTTATTTAAGTACTATCGTTCAGCGATGGATACCTTAGCACGAATAGTAATGAATGTAAACTGACTATCTTGCAGAAGAACACAGTAATAAATAAATACGTTTGTTTTCATTTCATTGACAATGATTTTGATGTTGTCCCGAGTAATGCTGATATTGAACACACGTTATTGTTTTGCTGTGAAAGTTCAAAGGCACGAACGAAAGTACAAATAAAACGATCACAACTTTTCTGCATTTCCCTGCAAGTTTGACCTTGAATGACCTTGAGTCATAGGAAATTGAACTCATCTTAAAACGCACTATTTGATGGCGGATAAAAAAACATATCATTCCATTTAAAAAAGGAAAGTTGACCTTCACCTCACCTTGGAGTGTCCACCGGGAAAAATAAAAGTCGACGTGTGAAACAGTTTTGAGTATAATCAATATTTTTGGAGATATTCGTCTGCAACGCTTTATAATTTCCACCCTGCATATATATTCAATCATCAACTCATTATTGTTATTATCAACACCTGATTACTTTGTGATTATATTAGGGATAATTTTCCGCCTAACTGGAATCATGAGCTACACAGTTACAGTTACAGTACTGGACAAAATAAAGTACGCACCTCGAATATTTTTACAATTACGTTCATAACTTCGTAGTTTTTACAGATATAATAATTATGTAATTGCACAAAAAGAAGGTTTCTTAGTCTACTTTTAAACTCAATGAGAAATAATTCCAAAAACATTCAACATCGTACATTAATCAAGCCCGTTACGTATGCTGTCATATTTTCCTCGGACAAAATAAAGTACGCGCTAAAGTGTTTATTTACTTTCAGCAATAATAGCATGTAGGATACCTTTTCTTGCGATTGGAGATAAAAGAATGTTTACAAATAAACGTATCAATAAAGTTTCAGTTAGCCATCGGTGCTCTTAGAAGCAAGATTGTATCATTCCATTGCGAATGACATGGAAACGAAACAAATTTCCGTACAAATTAGAAAATTAATAGTTAACGACCGACAAAAGGGGGTCTCCGATAGAAAAATCGGTGAAAAGTACAATGTTAGCGAAGCAGCGGTCAGATAGATCTACACAAAATTTGTAGAGCTTGGCACGGTAGCCGATAAAATCGGTCGCGGACGGAAGAGGAAGACAAATTCAGTCGAGGATCGTAGAATTATCCGGGAAACGAAGAAAAATCCGACTGTTACTAGTCGCGTAATCAGGGAAAATGTGCAACTCAACATTTCCGAACGAACCGTGCGCAGGAGACTTCGGAAAAGCTGGGCTGCGGAGCAGTTTTGCACAGCGTCGCCCTTTAATTCGAAAAGTTAATAAATTGAAACGTCTCCAATTTGCAAAAAAATACATCGATAAGCCAGTGGACTTCTGGAAAAAGGCTATTTGGAGCGATGAGAGTAAGCATGACCTGTTTGGTCATAAACAACGAACACGGGTTTGGTTGAAGCCCGGCGAAAAGCTTCTGGATAAAAATGTTCAAACAACTGTCGAGCATGGAGGAGGCAGTATTATGGGGTGGGGGTGTTTTGCGTGGTCGGGTGTGGGAAATCTCGTCAAGATCGATGGTACTATGACAGCAGACAAATACATTGACATCCTCAACAAGAATTTAGAGGAGTCTCTGCTAAAGATTGGTCTGGAAGATGACTTTATCTACCAACAAGATAACGATCCTAAACATACCGCGCATAAAACTGCTGCTTTCTTTCGTGTTTCGAGGATCAAAGTGCTAGATTGTCCAGCACAATCGCCGGATTTAAATCCAATTGAAAATCTGTGGTCCATTTTGGACCAGAAGGTTGACAAGGGTGACGTAACGAATAAATTCAAGTTATTCGAAGCTTTGGAAAAGGCGTGGGGAAACATCGACGAATAGCACATCCGGAATCTCGTTGAGACCATTCCTCGGCGTTTGCAAGAGGTCGTACGAGCAAAGGGCGGCCATACAAAATACTAGTTCTCAATTAGAACTTAATTTTTACTCTTATTATCACGTGCGTACTTTATTTTGTCCGGAGAAAATATCCTTATAAATGTAACGGACCTGTCTATTGAAAAATGTTAAATGTTTTTGAAATTATTTTTGTTAAAACTTCAAAGTAGACTAAGAAACCTTCTTTTTGTGCAAATACATAATTATTATATCTGTAAAAACTACGAAGTTATAAATGTAATTGTAAAAATATTCGAGGTGCGTACTTCATTTTGTCCAGTACTGTATGTACATTCGATGTTTTATTCAGCCAGCGTCAGAACGTTGAACCTATTCCATCAGTCTGCAGCGCCGAGCGCGAGAAATGTAGGACACTGGGTGACCATTCGAATACACCGTTATAACCTGCTTCTTTGCCACGAACACCTTTTTATTCGTTTTCAACGACACCACGTGGTCCCGCGATCGGTGATCCTCTACTTTCGACTTCCGTATTTTTCTTTCGTCAAAGAGCGCTTCCCGCTTAAATGGTGCTTATTTGATAGAGAGAACAGTATTCGCTCGTCGATGAATGAGAAAAATAGTTGAACGCGAGCAACAATAACACCACTTGCTCTCGTTATTCCGAAGTCTCATCTACCCATGTAAAAATCATTGAAACTTACTGGATTAATAATAATAATCGATATTTTTATAATCGCTTGCTTTACTCTTTAACCCCCAACCTCAGAAATAGTTGCATATTAGAATCTAGGATAATATTTCCCATATTTTTATTCTACATTTTAAAACAACAAATTATGTATGGTTTACAGCGACACATTATCAAGAAACACATCTTACAGCGGAGAGAGATGAATCATGTTACAGCATGGAAAAATAGTATTTGGGAGAATTTTCAGTTTTAGGAACGTATGAGGATAAAATTGACGAAACTCAACCACATACAAGAGTTAAACAAAGAATAAATAATGTTTTTCGCGGTCAAAGGTTAGATCGAACCTTCGCGCCAAAAACATTATTTATTCTTTGTTTAACAAATTTTACGATCGACAGCCGAAATAACATTCACATACAAGAGTCTTGTTTCAATTATTCTTTGTCCGACTTCCGAATTTATTGTCTAAACCTGCATACAATGCAAAGAATAGGAGGCGTCACTGTAAAAAGGATACTACTCAAGTTTGACCCATTTTTCTAGTACTTGTCCCCAATGTTTCCTTCCAAATCTATTAACTTTTACTCATAATTAATTATTCTTCGTCCGACGTCCGAATTTATTGTCTAAACCTCCATATATTGCAAAGAATAGGAGGCGTTACTGTAAAAAGGATACTACTCAAGTTTTACTCATTTTTCTAGTACTTCTCCAATGTTTCCTTCTAAATCTATTAACTTTTACTCATAATTAATTATTCTTTGTCCGACTTCCGAATTTATTGTCTAAACCTGCATACATAGCAAAGAATAGGAGTTGTCACCGTAAAAATGGTACTACTCAAGTTTAACATTGTTCTAATACTTGTCCAATGTTTTCTTCCAAATCTACTAACTTTTACTCATAATTAATTATTCTTTGTCCGACTTCCGAATTTATTGTCTAAACCTGCATACAATGCAAAGAATAGGAGGCGTCACTGTAAAAAGGATACTACTCAAGTTTTACTCATTTTTCTAGTACTTGTCCAATGTTTCCTTCCAAATCTATTAACTTTTTCTCATTATTAAATCATTATTCTTTGTCCGACTTCCGAATTCATTGTCTAAACCTGCATACAATGCAAAGAATAGGAGGCGTCACTGTAAAAAGGATACTACTCAAGTTTGACCCATTTTTCTAGTACTTGTCCCCAATGTTTCCTTCCAAATCTATTAACTTTTACTCATAATTAATTATTCTTCGTCCGACGTCCGAATTTATTGTCTAAACCTCCATATATTGCAAAGAATAGGAGGCGTTACTGTAAAAAGGATACTACTCAAGTTTTACTCATTTTTCTAGTACTTCTCCAATGTTTCCTTCCAAATCTATTAACTTTTTCTCATTATTAAATCATTATTCTTTGTCCGACTTCCGAATTCATTGTCTAAACCTGCATACAATGCAAAGAATAGGAGGCGTCACTGTAAAAAGGATACTACTCAAGTTTTACCCATTTTTCTAGTACTTGTCCCCAATGTTTCCTTCCAAATCTATTAACTTTTACTCATAATTAATTATTCTTCGTCCGACGTCCGAATTTATTGTCTAAACCTCCATATATTGCAAAGAATAGGAGGCGTTACTGTAAAAAGGATACTACTCAAGTTTTACTCATTTTTCTAGTACTTCTCCAATGTTTCCTTCTAAATCTATTAACTTTTACTCATAATTAATTATTCTTTGTCCGACTTCCGAATTTATTGTCTAAACCTGCATACATAGCAAAGAATAGGAGTTGTCACCGTAAAAATGGTACTACTCAAGTTTAACATTGTTCTAATACTTGTCCAATGTTTTCTTCCAAATCTACTAACTTTTACTCATAATTAATTATTCTTTGTCCGACTTCCGAATTTATTGTCTAAACCTGCATACAATGCAAAGAATAGGAGGCGTCACTGTAAAAAGGATACTACTCAAGTTTTACTCATTTTTCTAGTACTTGTCCAATGTTTCCTTCCAAATCTATTAACTTTTTCTCATTATTAAATCATTATTCTTTGTCCGACTTCCGAATTCATTGTCTAAACCTGCATACAATGCAAAGAATAGGAGGCGTCACTGTAAAAAGGATACTACTCAAGTTTGACCCATTTTTCTAGTACTTGTCCCCAATGTTTCCTTCCAAATCTATTAACTTTTACTCATAATTAATTATTCTTCGTCCGACGTCCGAATTTATTGTCTAAACCTCCATATATTGCAAAGAATAGGAGGCGTTACTGTAAAAAGGATACTACTCAAGTTTTACTCATTTTTCTAGTACTTGTCCAATGTTTCCTTCCAAATCTATTAACTTTTACTCATAATTAATTATTCTTTGTCCGACTTCCGAATTTATTGTCTAAACCTGCATACATAGCAAAGAATAGGAGTTGTCACCGTAAAAATGGTACTACTCAAGTTTAACATTGTTCTAATACTTGTCCAATGTTTTCTTCCAAATCTACTAACTTTTACTCATAATTAATTATTCTTTGTCCAACTTCCGAATTTATTGTCTAAACCTGCATACATTGCAAAGAATAGGAGGAATCAGTGTAAAAAGGATACTACTCAAGTTTTACCCATTGTTCTAGTACTTCTCCAATATCTCCTTCCAAATCTATTAACTTTTACTCATTATTAAATTATTATTCTTTGCCCGACTTCCGAATTCATTGTCTAAACCTGGATACATTGCAAAAAATAGGAGGCGTCTCTGTAAAAATGGTACTACTCAAGATTGACATTGTTCTAGTACCTTCAATCTTCCTCTCCAACATCCACAATTCATAAGCACCCAAATACAATGTAGAATAGGAAAGACAAAGTTACCATTGTCTACCGACTTACTGTTTCCAACGTCAGAATCTCTTTCTTCAAATGAAAAACAGTAACAGTGGCAACAAATAAAAAGCAGATGGACATCCACGAAACGAAGTACCAAATTTTGTGAGAAGATTCAGCGAAGATGAGCTTACCGTGATGGAAATGTTCAGTGAGGACGTTTGCCGATCTCGCGAGGCAGCTTTCCAGATTACGGTCGTTCCTGGAGCATGGTTCCAAAAACTCCAGGCCTTTATACCTGCCGATCGCCTCGGTACTGATCAGCAATGCACACACGCACAAGAATAAGCTGGTAGCCCAGGTCATTTTTGGTTCGCGATAGGTAGACTCTTGTCCGTGTTCCTCGAAAAAAAATATTCTCCTGCGTTCGACGTCGTCGCGACTCGACCGTATTTCTTCGCGTAGAATGACCGACCAGCGGGGATGCGTCAGGCCTTATAACACCTTGACATTGCCCCCCTTTGCCTTCGGGGCTCAAACACAAAGTAAAAGAGCGGCGCGGGCACAGGTATCCAGCCCAGAGACCAGTGATCCAGCAACGGATTTCTAGGCATCCGCCAGAACCTACAGACGACAGGGAGAAAAAGATAGGACATCCTAAGTGTCTCTTTGTGTTTCCATATATGATATTTGGAAGGACATGTACTTTTCAATAAATCAATTGGCACGATTACGATAACCGTGGCCCCTACTTTCAAGGTTATATTTGTGTTCCTGGGATCATTTTAAGAAAAAAATGTGTATATAACAAGTATCCAATGGGCTCCGTTTAACCGGTAAAGTAGATTTATTGTGTTTTATAAAACTGCAAATATCTCGGAAACTATGCGAGATATGGTAAAATATCAAGAGACCTTTTTTGTAGAAATTTGAATTTTCTATAAAAAACGTTAAAAAAATATTCAATGGAATATGAGTAGATCACTTAGTTTTCGAGATATTCGAAACTACTCCTGGATTGTCGTATGCGTGGTCGGGCAGGCCTCACGGCCGGCCCTCTCCGCCCCCACTCACGACCTAACCCAAACTCATTCTGTTCGCATAATCTTCCCATTGTAGATGTTATCCAGAATTTGGTCTTTTCAGAACCCTTTTCACTTGCCCCGACCATTATTTCACGGGAGAGGCAGTTCTCCAACTTCACCGAAATATAAATATACTCAGAGACTGCGCAGCTCATAGAGAAAGTCATACGACATAAATTGTTAGAAATTCAATTTCCTACAAAAAAGGTCTCTCAATATTTAGCCATATCTCGCATAGTTTCCGAGATATTTGCAGTTTTATGAAAAACAAGAAATCTACTTTACCGGCTAAACGGAGCCCATTGGATACTTGTTATATACACATTTTTTTCTTAAAATGATCCCAGGAACACAAATATAACCTTCAAAGTGGGGGCCACGGTTATCGTAATCTCCCCAATCAATTATATTATGAAAAATGATGCGTAATATTAGACTGCGGATTTGTATGCTTTTATATGGTAAATATTCCTTGCATTTTCTAAAGACATGTCCTACCATTTTGTCCCATGAATTTCTCTTAAAAATTTTCATTTTTAAATTTTCCGTTTACAATAATTTTATAAATTTTACATTTTAAAAATTTACATTTCAAATTTTCTTTTTTGCGTAATGTAGTAAACTAATTGTTCTTACTTCTCAAAAGAATCCAAGTCATATGGTCTAATAATAAAAAAGTTATCATCTTCCTAGGAGTGTCCGATTATTAATGAGAGAGACTGTATGTACCATTTATTTTATCCACTCAATAAAAATTAAGAAATTAAGAGTGTACCCCATCTTTCTGTCCGCTGTATAATGCAGGTCAAAATGTTTGAAAAATTAGGCGATGGTGAGAGCGAGCAGCGCACGCTCTAGCGATTGCGTCGCCCCGGACAAAAAGACAAATTGCCGCCCCTTAAGAATATATATTTTTTTTAAATAAAGCCAAAATAGCGCCTCAAAATTTTGGCGCCCCGGACATACATCCGAGTTGCCCGCCCCTACAGCGGAGCCCGGAGTGGAGTGGGAGAAGGGGAGTGTGGTCATTACCTAACCTAACCTATAACCAAACGAAGCAGAAACATCATCAGTGAGTTTACCAAAAATTCGGAAAACTATGCCATAAAAAAGAGTTCTAAGGCAGAAAACAATGATAAAATAATACACAAATCTCTGTAAAAGGCACAAACAATATTAATATAACAATATTAAACAAAATTGGTAAATAATTTTTATTCATTGCATTTTCTAAAAACATGCCCTATCATCATTTTGTCCCATGAATTTCTCTTGAAAATTTTCATTTTTAAATTTTCCGTTTACAATAACTGTAAATTTTACATTTTAAAATTTCTTTTTTGCGTAATGTAGTAAACTAATTGTTCTTACTTCTCAAAAGAATTCAAGTCATGTGGTCCAATAATAATAATGAGTCCAATAATAATATTAATGAGAGTGGCTGTATATGCCATTTATCTTATCCACTCAATAAAAATGAACATATTAAGAGTGTACCCCATCTTTCTGTCGTATAACGCAGGTGAAAATGATTAGATTGTGTTAGGAATAAAATAGCCACTAATTTCAATATACAGTTATGACTGATGGTAAGTTATTCGAGAGTACAAAGTACATTGTTGGACGATAATAGATGTTCAGCTAGGCCGGTTCTGTGCCATTTCGATCGCGAAAGAAAGTCGCGGGCGAATTACGATCCAGTTTGGGAAAGTCAGCCGCGAAAATAATCAACGGGTACCGTGTTCAGCGACGACTTGATGTAATCCATTCAGAAGCCACGGGAAGAGAGGAAAAAAAAGAAATTTATCGCCATAGTTCGTGACGGGTTCGGGTACTAACTGTGTTTGAGCACTTTGCGCTTTCTAACGAAATGACAAGAACGCGGTGCCCACTGACCTCTATAATACGATACTGAAAATTGTATGAAGTCCAAGCGACTGGAAAGTTTGTTCGTTGGACACGAATGAAATCGGTGTTGGAGCGTCGAAAAATTTGCACACCATTCATTAGCAAAGTTATTTAATTAGAAACCAGGATAAACCTAAATGTAATAGATGCTACACAATAAACGCGATGGAACACATAGTTGCCATCACTATCATCAAGAAAGAAGAAGATACAAAATTACAGGAAACATCAAACACGCCACCGACTCGAAGGAATCTTGCAGCTGATGTTAACAGTAAAGACGAGACATTTTCAAGTGTGCAATTTGATCGAGATTTGAACTCGTCTTAATATCAGCTACTATAATGTGAAATCAGAAATACATGTGTAGTGTGTCAAGGTGACCTAGACTTTTGATGAAAATGCGATTTGTTGGAAATTTTTTATACTGCGATTTTGGTAATTAGAAGAAACCGATTTCCGTGACCAATGAGTACTGAGTGACCAGTAATGAGTGACCAATGAGTATTCAGTGACCAGGATTGAGTGACCAATGAGTATTGAGTGACCAGTATTGAGTGACCAATGAGTATTGGGTGACCAATGAGTATTGAGGGACCAATGAGTATTGAGTGACCAATGAGTATTGAGTGACCAATGAGTATTCAGTGACCAGGATTGAGTGACCAATGAGTATTGAGTGACCAGTATTGAGTGACCAATGAGTAGTGGGTGACCAATGAGTATTGGGTGACCAATGAGTATTGAGGGACCAATGAGTATTGAGTGACCAATGAGTATTGAGTGACCAATATTAAGTGACCAATGAGTATTGAGTGACCAACGAGTATTGAGTGACCAATTAGTATTGAATGACCAATGAGTATTGGGTGACCAATGAGTATTGAGGGACCAATGAGTATTGAGTGACCAATGAGTATTGAGTGACCAATATTAAGTGACCAATGAGTATTGAGTGACCAACGAGTATTGAGTGACCAATTAGTATTGAATGACCAATGAGTATTGGGTGACCAATGAGTATTGAGGGACCAATGAGTATTGAGTGACCAATGAGTATTGAGTGACCAATATTAAGTGACCAATGAGTATTCAGTGACCAGGATTGAGTGACCAATGAGTATTGAGTGACCAGTATTGAGTGACCAATGAGTATTGGGTGACCAATGAGTATTTAGGGACCAATGAGTATTGAGTGACCAATGAGAATTGAGTGACCAATATTAAGTGACCAATGAGTATTGAGTGACCAATTAGTATTGAATGACCAATGAGTATTGGGTGACCAATGAGTATTGACTGACCAATGAGTATTGAGTGACCAATGAGTATTTAGTGACCAATATTGAGTGACTAATGAGTATTGAGTGACTAGTATGGAGTGACCAATCAGTATTGAGTGACCAGTATGGAGTGACCAATGAGTATTGAGTGACCAGTATGGAGTGACCAATGAGTATTGAGTGACCAGTATGGAGTGACCAATGAGTATTGAGTGACCAGAATGAGTATTGGTGAGAATATTGATGCATTTATATTGAAGCATGTTGATGCGCGCTTCAATATAGAGCGTCAATATTGAAGCGAATATTTACAATATTATTGACCGTTTAGGGGACACATTAGTCACACAGAAATCAGCACTATGACACATCATTGTAGTCATCTACCTATCCATTTAAGGGACTGCTATTTAAGTTCAAGCAAAATATTGAACCGGGTTTTTCAGTAGAAATCTCAGCTCAATGTCTTGGTTATCGTTTGGACAGTTACGTGGTACACCCTGTATGTCCTTTGTTCGTATCACGTTGTCCTTCGTAATACTCGATAATCGGCGATGAAAATTTGACACCCGTAGATCGAAAGTAAACGGACGTCAGAAGTGGACGTCAGAGACGCACGACGGGCCTAGCAAAGAATGTTAAGCACCGTTAATGAGCACAGAAACTCGTTCCCGATTACGACCGATTTTGGTCGTGATTCAACCTCATGACGGATATTGAACGGTTGATGCACCCATTCACACCGTGTGTTATACGTAAAACACACACGCACAGAATACTTAAGATATTTGGTAATACTTTATTCCTCCCTTGTTCGTTGTATGACAAAAATTTAACCAAATATAACACAGAATGGCTTTTACACTGTATACAGGGTGTCCCACATAAATGGGAACACCTAAATATCTGTCGTGATTACAGTCCTATCAGAAAACTTCAGAGGACAAAGTTTTATGTCGTGTTTTTTAATGAAATTTCAAGGTCACCGATGTTTTTTTAAATGGAATAGTATATCTTTATTACGATAGCATGATAGACAGTAAAAAACTGAATTTAGTGGATACCACATTTTTAACCTTGAAATGACCTTGATCAAGAATAATCATGTTGGAGCGGATAAAATGTGGAAGTTTAAAACTTACGTGTTTCAGCAAAGATTACGCGTTGTTTACGTCGGGTTGACCTTTACATATCATAATAAATGTTCGAAATGTTGACCATCCTCATTTATGCAATATTGCAATCTTGCATTAAATGATCTGTACGCGTTGTCGATTTCTTGAGACGTAATTGAAGCACATGCTGCAGTAACTATTACGATTTTTAGAACTTACACTACCGGTATTTTTAAATTGTTTTACCACAACGGAAAATGCGTGTAACGAAGGACAAATACGAATCACAAATTTTTCACGATACAAATGTACTGCTTGCCTCAAAGATTGGTGGCTTTCGCCATAAGTGAAAACCGCATCGACCCGTTCCTGTACAATATAACGCTCAAGGTCATTTCAAAGTCAAAAAGGTGGTATCCACTAAATTCAGTCTTTTATTGTCTATCATACTATCTTAAAAAAATATACTATTCCATTTAAAAAAACATCGGTGACCTTGAAATTTCATTAAAAAACACGACATAACAAATTTTTTTTCTTTTCCATTATATTTGCCCTCTGCAATAGTGTCACTTTGTCCTCTGAAGTTTTCTGATAGGACTGTAAGTACGACAGATATTTAGGTGTTCCCTTTTATGTGGGACACCCTGTATAAATCGGAGAAAAATACAACAACCCAACTAAAATTCATAAAAGCTACAGACACATGGGAAATAAACAGTGAAATAGACAGTCGTCGGTGATTGTGGTAAAACAATTTAAAAATACCGGTAGTGTAAGTTCTAAAAATCGTAATAGTTACTGCAGCATGTGCTTCAATTACGTCTCAAGAAATCGACAACGCCTACATATCATTTAATGCAAGATTGCAATATTGCATAAATGAGGATGGTCAATATTTCGAACATTTATTATGATATGTAAAGGTCAATTCGCGGTAAACAACGCGTAATCTTTGCTGAAACACGTAAGTTTTAAACTTCCACATTTTGTCCGCTCCAACATGATTATTCTTGCTCAAGGTCATTTCAAGGTCAAAAAGGTGGTATGCAGTAAATTCAGTTTTTTATTATCTATCACGCTATCGTAAAAAAATATACTATTCCATTTAAAAAAACATCGGTGACCTTGAAATTTCATTAAAAAACACGACATAACAAATTTTTTTCTTTACCATTATATTTGCCCTCTGCAATAGTGTCACTTTGTCCTCTGAAATTTTCTGACAGGACTGTAAATAAGACAGATATTTAGGTGTTCCCATTTATGTGGGACACCCTGTATATACGATCCAAAAGCTCATGTATCGCTGATAAGTTCGATTATTTTTATAATTGTATATTGACAAATGTAGTTTTGTAACAACTTAGTCCGTAGATAAAATTTAAGTTTTTCAAAAATATATTTTTAACGTACTCTCGCTTAACGCGTTGAGGGCCAATCCAGTAACCTCAAAAATTCCATAAAATCGAAGTGATTTAATGAACAATTAAAATTCGAGACTGGACACTGTGAAGTCCTTGAACTATCTAGCATTTTCTGGATATTTATACTTTCGCTGCCAGAACTTATTTTGCCAACAGTTCTCATAGTTATAACATTTTGGGTGTACTTACGAAAGCTTTTGCCAAAGCTTATCCTTGATTAGAAAAGAAAGTCCCTAAAGGATTTTTGGCGACAAAGCCTCGCTTGCCCCCAGCGCCCTTCAAAGTTTTGACAGTTCCTACTAAATATTTTCGAAAATATTGATTTTAGAAAAGAAAGTTTCAAACAAAAAATGATGCTCATAGAAAGCTCTACAAAAAAGGATGTATACATTTTTTACGTAAACCTATTATTTTGGCTATTATGACCCAAAATACCTCGGCAGGGGACATGTCTCCGATCTTTTTTATATTCTGGATTCTTACGTATTTTGACGTGCTGATTACAAATATGATAGCGAAGATTGCCGCAAATTTTATTTTCATAAGGGAAACCATGAAAAAACTGTATTGAATTTTCTGTATTCTTGCACACTCTGTGGGAATGTAAGGGTACTCTAAGGATGGTTTTTTTTTTGTAAACACGTTGTGGATTTTTGTATGCGTCTCTAGATGACAGCTACAATGCAAAGGTAATCTAGAATGAGTTAGGGTTAAGTCGTGGAGGGGGCGAAGAGGGCCGCCTGACCACGCATACGAAAATCCAGAAGTAAATACATAACAACTAAACTGTTGGAATTACATAAAATATGTTTATAACTTTATTTGTAGAACATTTTACGAGCTTCAATTTTTGTTCGAGAACTTTTCCTGTACAATTAATACTTTATGAAATAATTAAGAGAAACAGCTTTACCTTTGATGGTGGCTGGGAGGGTGGGGGAGGTGGCGAGGAGGTCGCGTCGACCAAAATCCATTTGGAAATCTTATGTACTAGATAAAAAGAAACTATATACAAAATTTCAGCAAAATCGGAGGGTTGCCGCTTTCGGAAGTTTATCTAACATTTTCTTAAATGCAACACATACCTTTTATGAAATATTGAAAACAATAATTATCAACTAAAATTAGAAAGGTTTTCGGACATCGTACTGTGCTTTATAATTTTAAACAACATCGTACACTAAGCAATTTTATTTTCTTTAAGCAAAAATACAAAATGGTGGTCGTCGCATATGGGAGGCGCTAACGTGTCTGACAGCGAACGTGTTCATTAAATTTTGTACATAGAATATATTAACGTATATATTGATGTTGAAATCTAAATCAATAATTCCGTCATCCATATACGGGAAACATGGCAGCCAACGTGTTCAACATATCTACAGTGTTGGTTATAGAAAAAATCTGTTCACTCGGAGTAATTCTAGCAGCAAGTGCAACCAATGGAGTTTGATTTACATGTGTTATGGGTTGGACAGAATCTTCTGTTCACCTATTTGCTAAATTGGAACAATAATACCAGTGCAGAAGATTCGCTCGTTAATGTAAGAGCGGTCGGACTGTTGCGATGCAACTGATATTGATACACCATGCTCGTACACCATGAGAATGCGAGGTCAGAGACCGTACGGTTCTCAAGGCAAGCAGCTATCTGAAGAGAAGAACAAATCATTCTGTTCTTCTCTGGTTTCAGCGTACAGATTGTCTCTAACTAAATATTCCATCAAAGTGCCAGACAGCAAGAATCGAAAATAAAAATCGAAAATAAAATCGAAAATAAAACAAAAATTCTTTGTATGTTCTTTATATAAGACTTTTCGAAATGCCACGAAAATAATTTCGTTTAGGTTGACACAGTTTTCTAAGGCATTGCAGCCGTGTCGGAAATGAACTTAACACTAATATTTTTCAATAATTATACATATATATAATTACTATAACTATATACAATTACTATAATTTCAATAATCATATATATACATACTATAACTATATACAATTACTATAATTTTAATAACCATATATAATTACTATAACTAACTACAATTACTATAATTTTAACAATTATAGATATATATAATTGTTAAAATATATATATATAATTATTAAAATATATATATATAAATATTAAAAAAATATATATATAATTATTAAAAAATATATATATATAATTATTAAAAATATATATATATAATTATTAAAAAATATATATATATAATTATTAAAAAATATATATATATAATTGTTAAAATATGTATATATATAATTGTTAAAATATATATATATAATTGTGAAAATATTGAACATTTGTTGTCATTTTGAACATTTGAAGTAGCAATGAATACGTAAATAACATGTTACATGTAAATCGTCGTAGTGTTCGAAGAGTGCTTTGAGACACCTTATTTTCTATTGCAGTTGACCTTGCGTGACCTTGAATGACCTTCATAATAGGTCATTGTATTCGTCTTGGAACATAGTATCAGAATGTAAATAAAAAACCATAACGTTCCATTTAAAAAAAAAAACAGAGTTGACCTTCATATTTCCTTGACGTCTCCACCTATAAAAAAATTAATGACATCAGATTACGAGAGCCTCGATATGAAGTAAGTTTGGTCGGATGCATTCTCTTCTATCTTCAAAAGCAAGCGAGTTATACAGGTGACCTGTTTATAGTGCCCCACCCTGTATAATTACTATAATTATCTACACTTGTATACTATAATTTTAATAATTATATATATAATTACTATAACTATATACAATTACTATAATTTTAATAATTATATATACAATTACTATTACTACATACAATTACTATAATTTTAATAATTATATATATATATATATATATATATAATTACTATAACTACATACAATTACTACAATCGTAATAATTACATATGTAATAACTATAACTTTTAATAACTTAAAAAAATAATAACTTTTTTAAACTAGACACAACAACGAGTGTTTTTTAGATATTAGAAGGAATAGTTTACTACTTGAAATTGTAATTGCTCGTAATTAAGAAGAATAACGTGACGGTCGCGATTTTTAATTTATCTGTGCCTGTAATGAATATACATGAACAAAGTTCCATAAAAATTGATTAAGGTTGCTATGAGCTATGAATAATTAATTAGAAATTGCAAATATTGTGAGAAACTGCGATTTAGACCAATCGCAATTGTAGCAACATAAAAAGTTAAAGTTATATTATATATATATATATATATATATATATATATATATTAATAGTAATAGCTGAAGTTATTAATATTTATGCGCCAACCGGTTTTCTTTACAGGAACAGATAAAACAGTTGAAAATCGTGACCTTCACGTTTTTCTTCCAAATTCCAAACAATTGCAATTCTAACATTATCCTTATTATGAATTACCTAGTAAACAAATTTTATAATTTCAAGTCGTTTGGTCCAATTTTTGGAAAGTTATTAATTTTTAAAGAGTGTCAACTTAATTTCCGACCTGACTGAGGAGACCAAACATTTTTGAGCAGAGCTTAGTCTGTTCTTAATCGGCTACAAATCGTGATATAACAAATTTCCAAAAAATTGGTTTTCCAATAGAAAGTCAAGGTCACCTTGACTCTTTTAAATAACACTACATACTTCTGACTCGAAATCTTAGCAGCTGATGTTAACATTAAGACGAGTTCAACGACCTACTATACTTTGACCTTGAGATGACCTTGAATCATAATCTCGTCGTTTGATCCAATTTTTAGAAAGTTATTAATTTTTGAAGGGTGTCAACTTCATTTCCAGCCGACTGTATAAACCAATTTTCTCAATAGAAAATGTATCTTACCGACATTAATACCAAACAATTGGAAATTCGTCAAAAATTCCAATTCTTGGAAAAAACTATTTGCAAAATAACCGAAAATTATGCGTGTTTCTATTAATTGCTAAATCATTTTTACAATTATTTAATATGTACATGTATATTTAAATTCGAATATCATATTCACTTTTTATTTATATAGTATTTTCAATATGTAGGGTGTTTACAAATTTGTAACTGTCTGTTAAATGGTAGATGGCACGAGAACATGTGAAAGTGTTTTCTACACCCCCGATTTGGTTGAAATTGAACTAATGAAAGTGCCATAAAATTGACCTTTACCTTAACCTTGGATTTTAAGGTCAGAAGGTCAACCATTTTTTTTGTAATTGCATCGTATTTTACTCGTCGCGAGGGTCAAAAGTGCAAAAGGAACCATGGATCGCCTTCTGCACTTTTGACCCTCGCGACGAGTAAAATACGATGCAATTAAAAAAAAAATTGTTGACCTTTTGACCTTACAATTCAAGGTCAAGGTCAATTTTGCGGTACCTTCCTCAGTTCAATTTCAACCAAATCGAGAGTGTAGAATCATCTTATGGTAGCCGCGACATATAATTTCTTTACACCCTGTACATCGTCATAACCCACAATAACGGTAAAACCTTTCACTACGGTTACTTTAAACGATAATTTTTCTAAATATCCTATATATATGTAATGATATATCTAGATTAATTATACACTTTTATCTCAGAAATAATACATACATACAGGGTGGGCCAATATCTTTGTCCACCTTTAATATTTCCGTTAATTGTAATAATATGAGAAAATGATATATACAAAAGTTGCACGGTATAGAGGGGGAAATATTGTGATGTAGAAATTTGTTATGTGCGTGAAGATATTTCGGAGATTTCGAGGTCTCCTTGATTTCTTTAAATGGAAAGACCTACTTTTTGAATCACGAATCGATAGAGTATAAAATTCTGCGTAAAAATGTATTTGACCTATATATGTCCTAATGTAATAGTTAATGAAATATTATCGAAATAATTTTTCATATGTTCTCACCATATTCAAGTTGAGGGACGTCAGTTCGATAAACTTCCAGGCATATAGCAGTGATGCCAGATCGGTTAAATCGAGGGGAATACAATTTACCACCTCTCTAGTGACCAGAGTAATATGTGACACGTTGCGCGGCGCGTCACGTGACCAATCTACTACGGTCTTAGTGGGGGACGTTGGAGTGTGCTCAGGTAGTGGAATGGGATAGTGGAAGGGGAAAAGGAGGAGAGGAAAATCCACCCAGTTTTGGGTGTTTCTGTCATCAGTGGCACATAGTGGGTACGTATTGAAAATAATATCTCGTTAACTATTACATTAGAACATATAGAGGTCAAATACATTTTTACGCAGAATTTGGTACTCTATCAATTCATGCTGCAAAAAGTAGGTCTTTTCATTTAAAGAAATCAAGGAGACCTCGAAATCTCCGAAATGTCTTCTCCCCCTTTATACCGTGCAACTTTTGTATATATCATTTTCTTATATTATTACAAGTAACGGAAATGTTTAAGGTGGACAAAGTTATTGCCCCACCCTGTATACTTTAAAAACTATCTTTCTGCCACTGTAACACTATGACTGCCAAACTAGCAACCTCAAAAGTTGCGTAAAATCAAGGTAATGTATTTAAAATAAAATTGATTTTTCAAATAAAAATTGGAAAGTTAAAATGTATGGTACCGAGTACTCTACTTTCAGTAGACCTTCCATTAAGCGTCTAACGCCCATTAATCTCCGACGATTTCTGTAGAAACACTTTCAACGAATTTTTTGGTGCCAGCGTACCTTCAAAAATGATTCAAAACTTTTAATCTTAAAAAAGAGCTGCGGAACTGTAAACGTAGCTTATATTTCTTTGGGTATAGCGAACATTAACACTAAATCTACCACCGCAGGTCAAAATTCCAAATTTTTTACTATGCGATTATTGAAATTATGAATATGCTTGCTTAGGACATTATTAAACATATATACATATTTACAAGAGCACATATGGTTAAACTTCTTATTAGTGGACCACCTTTTCTCAACTGTTATTTATGTAATCCTGTAGATTTCGACGAAAAAACTTCAAAAGTGTTAGTTTTATTGTTAGGAATTCACTGGTTTAGAAGTTATACGCGAGTAACTTGAGCGATTTCATGCGTTTTTGACAGGTTAGAGTGCCGCCATATTGGATCGGTTAGATGGCAGCACAAGCACCTAGAAGTAGCCACTTTAAAGCGGTAATTCGAATATGTAACGCTAAAATTCAGAAAAATCCACAAGTAATTGGCAATTTTATTCCATTTTACCAGACCTAACCTCAACAAACATGATTGAATACCTTTAAATTCGAATTACCTCAAAATAAATGCAGTTATGCGCTTAATTCGAATGTGTAACGCTAAAATTATACCAATATGGCGGCGCTTGAACCTGTCAAAAACGCTTGAAATCGCTCAAGTTTACACGCGCCTAACCTCTAAACCAGTGAATTCCTGACAATAAAACTCACATTTTTGGAGTTTTCTCGTCGAAAATCTACAGGATTACATAAAAAACAGTTGAAAAAAGGTGGTCCACTAAAAAATGTTTAGCCGTACATATTATAATACGAACCGCACACAATCCAAATAAATTCAATCTTGTCGTTTTGTATGACAACATATTATGTCAGTTACTTTTAGGGCTCGGTAGGTTTAGTGTTAATATCGCACGCTGCTTTCGATTACGGAAAATATATAATTTACTTCAGTTGACAAAATAGATGGAAACTATTGGTCAAAGTCCGTGATCTGTCTCTTATTTAAAATACGAATTTTAGCTTTCGCTTGGCTTTGGTTTGATGATTTTTTCGAAGGGGAAATTGCGGAACGCGGTCCCGAATATTTCGGTGAAGGCGGTGGAGACAAGATCATTGATCAGTCGTCTGGTCACAACGAATCCTGGTTGCCAAGTGCCATTTATTATTTTGTCAAGGACGGTTTCCAGTATCTGACGACCGGAGAGCAAGTTTGTGATGTGGAGCTTCAGGTCTCGAATCGTTTGCACGTCCACGTTCACTTGGATCTTCTGCCCAGGTCTCTTACTGATAGTAGTGGTTTGCACAAGGTCATCTGAAACGAACAAATTCTGAGAAGAGAGGTCGCAAAAACTTGCATCCAGAAACTAATAGAATCAAAGGAGAACTGTTACTTTTGATCAATATCAAATTAAATCCGCAAAATTATTAATATTTACTTACAAAGGTTCAAAGTAAATTTTCCCTTATTCGCAACAGAGCCCCCAAAACCGTATGCCTTGAAATCGTAGGAACCCGATAGAAATTTGTCTGGGAAACTCTGAGTATAGACGACCTGAAATTCAAATATCAATTTCAAATATCAATTTCGGCTGAACTGTACTTTAGAGGACCAAAAATTTTCAAGTTTTCTGTAAGCGATGCTACACATTTTGACGAGAAAATAATAGACGTGTAAGTTTTAGTACACGGAATTGAAGTTTTGGTTACCGGAGTTCACTGGTTTAAGAATTATACACATGTAAACATGAGCAATTTTAATCGTTTTTGTTAGGTTAGAGCCTCGCCATATAAAATAAATAAATATTGGATATTCGTTGGATGGTTGAGATAGATGATGGGTGTTCAGCGCATCGGCTAAGTGCTTAAAAGTGCTCAACTTTACACGCGTATAACTTCTGAACCAGTGAACTCCTGGAAATAAGACTTTCATTTTCGGCGTTTTCTCGTCGAAATCTATAGGACTGCATAAAAACAAGTTTTAAAAAATTGGTCCTCCAAAGTACAGTTTAACCTCAATTTCAAATAGAGTTATCGACTGTTACGATTGACAGCAGCTGCAGTTAGTTAACACTAACCGTACCAAGCACAAAATGTGACTGGTACATTTTGTTTCATAAAAATGGCAAAAATTTATTTAGATTTCTCGCAATTTTTATAGTAACAGATATTTGAATGAAGAAATTGATTTAGTAATTTCTCATGGAAGAATTTTTGCCATTTCAGTATTTATAAAATAAAAAATATGAAACTGGTCAGTTGACCGATAATGGTACTAAATAATAAACTGCCGAAGACGGTATCACTTTTGTCTCGACCAGAGCTGGGTAACATACTATTTAAAATAGTAAATAGCGTATTTTATTTAAAATCATACGTGCACTTTTGAACGTGCATTTTATTTGGAGGATTCTCAAAATAGTCTGAATTTTAATGGAAGGGGTGATTCTACATGAGAAAATAAATCGAAAACACGGCATTTTCATTTGATGCCTCGCTTTCGAGAATATCGACTTCGAAAATTTCTTTCGTTTTTAAATGACCTGTTTCCTCAATATATTTCGATCGTCAAAAAATATTTGAAATACTATTTACCGCAAAATTCAAATATTTTATTTTATGTTTTATATTAGCAAAATAAAATATTATATCTTATCAAAATTAAAACATTTTATTTGCAGAAATTTTACTCTCTATTTAAAATAACATTTTGTTAAAAATGTATTTTCTTTTTTGTCCGAAATTTTAGCGAGTCGTGGTCTCAACTTTAGAATTGCTATATTCTGTGGTCAGACATCTTGTAATTAGGTGGGTACAATTAACTCACTGACGTATCCAAGTGAAAGTTACTGCATAGATATAGTGAAACGCTTTACTACAGGAGTAACAAAATCTCCTAACCTAGCTACTCAAGGCCACCATCTGCACTGAATCAACTAGCAAGTGAAGTAAAACTGTTAATTTGAACATTTTTATTTATGTAACATTAAAATTCTGATAATATGAAATTAATATTCTAATAATATGAAAACTGTTTTAAATAATGGTATGGCAATTTTTTTTGGTGACTCGCAATCACCATTCGAGTGCAAAGGGTTAAAATTATTTTCATGACTATTTGAAATTAATTTAATAAACAAATCACTGATTGTAAATACGTCATTTGCAGATATTTATTGTTTGTTTTTTTGCAATTTTTACATTAGATTCATATTCAGCGATACAAAAAATTTGGAAATACTGATTTCGAAGGAAATCCAACAATTTTCTGAGAAACACGTATGTCATATTGAATCCGCCATTTTGTTTTTCGTAGTTTTGTTATCAGATTCATATTCAACGACCGAATAAAAATGAAAATACTAATTTTCAAGGAAATCCGACAATTTTTGGAGTAACAAATCTGCCGTATTGAATCCGCCATTTTGTTTTTTGTAATTCTGATATCAGATTCATATTCAGCAACCCCAAATTTACATGGGAGTACTAATATTGAAGGAAATTCGACAAATTTTCTAAGAAACACATATGTCATATTGAATCCGCCATTTTGTTTCTTGTAATTTTTATATCAGATTCATATTCAGCGACCCAAGAAATATGGAAATACTAATTTTCAAGGAAATCCGACAAATTTTCTGAGAAACACGTATGTGGGATTGTTTTGCGACACTTCTTGTTTAGAATTTGGCGACGTTTAACGATTAAGTACTGTATTCGGGAACTCTTAAGAAATCGGTAACCTTTTTAATGTTGGACTTTTATCGATAACATTTTTAATGTAGGCCTCGGTCGCCGAGAAGTGTAACGTAAATCCGGATCGAGTATGCGGTGTGAAAACAACACCAACAAATTTTCATTCGTCCATTACACAAGTAAATATCATTACAATTATATCTTATTTGGTATCATTTTCATTACAAAAATGCCACGAATATTGTAGGATCTCAGGAAAAAGGAAGGCACCGCGCCGGGAATCGAACCCGGGCCCTCGTGTTGGTAGCCGATCGACTAACGCGCTCACCCACGGAACCCTCCCCCCTTCATCCTAATTTCCTACGGTATTTGTGGTCTGGGGGGTCCTAATCCCACAATATGTTGGTGAAAGTTCCAGCAATAAATAATAAAAAATAAATAAGTTTTGTCATTGGATTAGAAGTGGTCTCACCGATATACTCGACTCGTATTATGATACAGTTCACGGCGACCGAGGCCTCTCGAGCTTCACGGCCCCTCCCGGGGTTCCCCCGCGGAAGTGGGGATTGTTTTGCGACACTTCTTGTTCAGAATTTGGCGACTTTTAACGATTAAATACTGTAATCGGAAAAGTATGGTGAGCTTTACCTTGTAATGTGGCAGGTCACTAACGAATTTAGTGACTTTACTAGCGGTCCATCCGGTCTCGGTAACGTTCCTCAGCGTTAAAGTGAAACCGAAATTCTCCATTCCCCGTTTGACCGAGACCTCCTTGGCAAAGAACGGGTCGAATGGAGCCACTTTGTACGAAGGGAGTCCGGTTCCGAAGTATGGCCGGATCCCGTTCAACGCTTCGCGTATACACGCATCAAAGCCTGGCACGTTTGGATGGCAATCTTTGAAGTGGTCCTCTGAAAGCGGAGAAAGTTTCTTTATTTTGATTACACACTAGAAACTTACCTACAGTGAGTAACTTTAATATTCGGACACAACGAAATTTCGACTTTGCCGCATTATAATTTTGTTCAGACAGAAAAAATAGCACACGCGGTCAGGTATAGTGTTGTAGTACTGTCTCTAATATACATTTCATTTACATAATTATTTCTTTACATAATACTACTTCTTAAATAATACGTTTCAAGTGAAATAATGTCTGACTACAATTGAATTTTGCTACTTAAACAATTTGCTTTAAAACAAGATATATGGTGAAATTCATCGTTAGTCACAACAGCAAGTACAATATTTTTGGTTCAGATGGACGAAAAATGGCGTGGCGAAAGAAGAATGAACAGTTCATAATTATAAATACGATACGCAGAGTAAAACACATGGGATTGTAAACATGTGTGAGATCAGGGTACCCCCCAGACCAAATACCGTAAGGAGATTGGAAAATGGCAGAGGGTTCCGTGGGTATGTGCAGGAGGCTATGTCTGGGTTCGATTCCTGGTGTGGTCGGTGCCCTCCTTTTTCCTAAAATCCTATACTTGCGGTTGCAAGTTGTGTTTTGATCGCGCTAAGGTTAAACAAACACAAAAAGAGACTGTGACGTTGTGACGGACATTCGAAGCCGAATGTCGTTGCAGGATGGCGGAGTGTGGTATCAGGACCACTCAGGCCAAATACCGTATGGAGATTGGGAAAAGGCGGAGGGTTCCCTGGGTATGTCCAGGAGCTGATCATCAGCTACCAATTGCGAGGTCCCGGGTTCGATTCCCGGTGTGGCCGGAGTGGCCTCCTTTTTCCTAAAATCCTACACTTGGGGGCTCGTCCGGGATGGGGGGAACACCGATTCCCGAATAAAATCGCTAATGACGATGGCACGGCCGAAGACAAGAAAACAAAGCGAGCGTAGCGAAGAGGTCGCACATGAGCAGAGCGAGATGTGTGTTGATGGCGCTGAGGCCAAACAAACTCAAAAAGAGACGGTAACGTTGTAATGAACATTCGAGGCCGAATGTCGTTGCACGATGGCCGAGTGTGGTATCAGGACCCCCCCAGACCAAATACTGTATGGAGATTAGAAAATGGCAGAGGGTTCCGTGGGTCTGTGCAGGAGGCTATGTCTGGGTTCGATTCCTGGTGTCGTTGGTGCTCTCCTTTTCCCTAAAATCCTATACTTGGGGTTGCAAGTTGTGTTTT
Organism: Sphecodes monilicornis; assembly: GCA_913789915.3. Taxonomy (NCBI): domain Eukaryota; kingdom Metazoa; phylum Arthropoda; class Insecta; order Hymenoptera; family Halictidae; genus Sphecodes; species Sphecodes monilicornis. The sequence goes on from OU565300.1 coordinate 3,438,638, forward strand.
GATCGCGCTAAGGTTACACAAACACAAAAAGAGACGGTGACGTTGTGCCGAACATTCGAGGCCGAATGTCGTTGCACGATGACCGAGTGTGGTATCAGGAACCCCCTAGACCAAATACCGTATGGAGATTTGGAAAAGGCGGAGGGTTCTGTGGGTATGTCCAGGACCTGATCATCAGCTACAAATTGCGAGGTCCCGGGTTCGATTCCCAGTGTGGCCGAAGTGGCCTCCTTTTTCCTAAAATCCTACACTTGGCGGCTCGTCCGGGATGGGGGGAACACCGATTCCGAAAAAAGTCGCTAATGTCGATGGCACAGACGAAGACAAGAAAACAAAGCGAGCGTAGCGAAGAGGTCGCACATGAGCAAATCGAGTTGTATGTTGATGGCGCTGAGGCCAAACAAACACAAAAAGAGACGGTGACGTTGTGACGAACATTCGAAGCCGTATATCGTTGCAGGATGGCTGAGTGTGGTATCAGGACCACCCAGACCAAATACCGTATGGAGATTGGGAAAAGGCGGAGGGTTCCGTGGGTTTGTGCAGAAGCTGATCAGATTTGTAGCTTCGTCCGTTCGGGAATCGGTGTTCCCCCATCGCGGACGAATCCCAAGTGTAGGATTTTAGGAAAAAGAAGGGCACCCTGGCCACACCGAGAACCGAACCCGGTTGATGATCAGCTCCTGGACATACCCACGGAACCTCCGACTGTTCCCAATCTCCATACGGTATTTGGTCTGGGGGGTTCCTGATACCACACTCGGCCATCGTGCAACGACATTCGGCCTCGAATGTCCGTCACAACGTCACCGTCTCCTTTTGTGTTTGTTTGGCCTCAGCGCCATCAACACACAACTTGCAACTTACAACCCGCTTTTCTCATGTGCGACCTCTTCGCTGCGCTCGCTTTGTTTTCGTCTTCGTTCGTGCCATCGTCATTGGCGACTTTATTCTTGAATCGGTGTTCCCCCCATCCCGGACGAACCCCCAAGTGTAGGATTTTAGGAAAAAGGAGGGTACCCTGGCCACACCGAGAATCGAACACGGGACCCCGCGATTTGTAGCTGATGATCAGCTCCTGGACATATCCACGGTACCCTCCAACTTTTCTCCATACGGTATTTGGTCTGGGGGGTTCCTGATACCACACTCGGCCATCGTGCAACGACATTCGGCCTCGAATGTCCGTCACAACGTCACCGTCTCCTTTTGTGTTTGTTTGGCCTCAGCGCCATCAACACACAACTTGCAACTTACAACTCGCGTTGCTCATGTGCGACCTCTTCGCTGCGCTCGCTTTGTTTTCGTCTTCGTCCGTGCCATCGTCATTAGCGACTTTATTCGGGAATCGGTGTTCCCCCCATCCCGGACGAACCCCCAAGTATAGGATTTTAGGAAAAAGGAGGGTACCCTGGCCACACCGAGAATCGAACACGGGACCTCGCGATTTTTATCTGATGATCAGCTCCTGGACATATCCACGGTACCCTCCAACTTTTCTCCATACGGTATTTGGTCTGAGGGGTCCCTGATCTCACAGTAGTCTGTTTTATGTTTATTGCACTCGCCATGTTTCCTTTCGCTTTAAATACTAAGGTACAAATACGGTTGGGAACCATTTCCAGTGAAACGATAGACAGGTTTCCTTTTAAGGATCTAAAACGTAATGTCCTAGTTCGATGCTATCAAGGTCATAAATAAGCGATAGCAATTTTCCTGTACGCAATCGTTACACACAGCACGCGAATAAAACAGCATACGAAACAAAGTATACCTCGAGGAGAAAGTGGAGAATTTAATGAAGAGACCGAAATTCGAAAGAAATCGAGCACATTTGGTCGATTTAATCTAAATTCTCACTCGACTTTCTATATTCACGCCATCCAGATGCTTCACAATGATTTCACATTCCGTGAGAATTTTCCACTTGCATAATTTGCACTCTATTACGTTCTTCGTGCAACATTCTCCGCTGACAAAGCAAGTATTATATCATGAAACCTTCGAGTTACGACGATCTTTCATGGAAGCCGATCGAACGGTATTGAACTTTATCAATCGAAATATTATCCGCTCACGTGGAAACTCAAAAATAAATGAAAAATCTTTACTTCAATCTTCTGACATGTAGAACCACTTTACTCGGTGGATATTGATTGAATTAACACTAGATTGCCCAAGGAAGTCATTTTGACTGCTTTTTAATTTCAACTAGAAGAAGAGTAGATCACCAATGATGAAAATGAAAGTGTCATCAATATGCCCAGGAAAAGTAAAATTTTTTTCTTGTTAATATTTACTAATAACTTGTTATATAACTGTAAATAATATAAGAAATATTAAAAATTAATTTTAAACTTTCTTTACACATTAGTTATTCTTTCACAATGCAGCCATTTTGACTGCTTCTGGGCAATGTAGGTATATACTAAGTTTCAATCTTTCTAGTGTTAATCAGATAAGATCGAAGACGTAAACAAAATTGAATCAACACGTCGCGCTTTCAATGTAAGTACAACATGACTAAAATTCTATATTAATGGTCCCAAGGCAGAATAAAATATAGGTAGCACATTATTTGTTCATGTATCGTGATCTACTAAGGGTTTATCCCCGTTGTGCTCAGATATTTTTTTATAACACGAACTACAAGGGGGTGGGGGGAGTATTTCGTGCTCATCACTTTTTGATGAATCTTTAATATCGAAAAGATATTTCTTTATTAACACTTTACTAACAGTGTTAATAAAGTGAAAACAATTATTCACAAATAATTTCTGTTTTGATGACGTAGTGTACACAAAATGTCCCTCTCTTGTCAGTAGAAGAGTTAAACATTAAAAACTCCTGTTTTACCTTCCCGCATTGACAACACGTCAGATTAATGTACAGTGGCGGCCATTTACTTACGTACAAGACATAAGGTCAATGTCCCTATTTCTGACCATGTCCCAATTACTGATCGTTTTCATACAATTTCAAACGTTTTTGACAGATTAAACGCTGGGTGCATGGCGGCGCTTGAACCTGTCAAAAAAGCTTGTAAGTGCTCAACTTTACACGCGTATAACTTCGGAACCAGTGAATTCCTGGCAATAAGACTTACATTGCCGGTGTTTTCGCGTCGAAATCTATAGGACTGCATTAAAAAAGTTTTATAAAATTGGTCCTCCAAAGTACAGTTTAACCAGGTAGCAATAACAAGGTTATTGCAAGGGACAGAAGCCAGTTATACAGTACCGTCGTATTTACAGTCCTATCAGAAAACTTCAGAGGACAAAGTGACACTATTGCAGGGGGCAAATATAATGTTAAAGAAAAAAAGTTTTTATGTCGTGTTTTTTAATGAAATTTCAAGGTCACCGATGTCTTTTTAAATGGAATAGCATATTTTTTTATAATAGCATGATAGACAATAAACAACTGAATTTAGTGGATACCACCTTTTTGACCTTGAAATGACCTTGAGCAAGAATGATCATGTTGGAGCGGATAAAATGTGGAAGTTTAAAACTTGCGTGTTTCAACAAAGATTACGCGTTGTTTACGTCAGGTTGACCTTTACAAACCACAATAAATGTTTGAAATATTTTTCATAGTAAACAGCGTATGTTTATGTTAGAGTATGTATCATTGAGATCTTTAACAGAAGGTTAATCGGTTAGAATAAGTACGTTGTTCCTTCTGCATTATTCGAATTCGAAATGTAAAAGTGATAACAATGCGTTATACTGTACAGGAACGAATCGATATGGTTTTCACTTATGGCGAAAGCCACCAATCTTTGAGGCAAGCAGTACATTTGTGTCGTGAAAAATTTGTGAATCGTATTTGTCCTTCGTTACACGCATTTTCCGTTGTGGTAAAACAATTTAAAAATACCGGTAGTGTAAGTTCTAAAAATCGTAATAATTACTGCAGCATGTGCTTCAATTACGTCTCAGGAAATCGACAATGCCTACAGATCATTTAATACAAAATTGCAATATTGCAAAAATGAGGACTGTCAACATTTCGAACATTTATTATGATATGTAAAGGTCAACCCGCCGTAAACAACGCGTAATTTTTGCTGAAACACGTAAATTTTATACTTCCACATTATATCCGCTCCAACATGATTATTCTTGCTCAAGGTCATTTCAAGGTCAAAAAGGTGGTATGCAGTAAATTCAGTTTTGTATTATCTATCACGCCACCGTAAAAAAATATACTATTCCATTTAAAAAAACATCGGTGACTTTGAAATTTCATTAAAAAACACGACATAAAAATTTCTTTTCTGTACCATTATATTTGCCCCCTGCAATAGTATCACATTGTTCTCTGAAGTTTTCTGATAGGACTGTAAATACGATAGATATTTAGGTGTTCCCATTTATGTGCGACACCCTGTATATTATATTAGAAATATAACTCCTATTTACTAGAGCTGCAAATATCACAAAAATTAGTGATAATTTCAAGACGCGAGGTTGACAGGGTACCTTGCGCAAGCTAGATTTTGGTTCAAATTTTGACACACCGAGCTTGAAAGTTTCGCCATCACTGGCGTATAGCATTTAAGGAGAACACAATACTCTCGAAACGTAGTTGCCGCGAGATTCCTCTGAGATTGCTGCTCAAGGTTTGCGGTCGCCATAGTAATTGATATTGTTAGGTTCTCGAATGGTCGTTGTTGTTATTTCCTTATTATTGTTATGCAATGACGTTGCCGTTGTTCATGATTGTTATTTGTGAGAATAAACTTGTTTATTATTTTCAACACGGAATCACTAAATGTTATTTATCTGCAGGATATCCTAATAATTGATTTCCTACATTATATGTATGGAAACACAAAGGAACGTGTGGTGTCCTATCTTTCTGTTCATGGTCTGTACATTGTGGTAGTAGTTGTGTAGACTTAAGTATTAATGTTGTAAACAACTTTTGTCAGTATCTGTTGAACATTTGAGACAATTAGAAATGTATTGAAAGTGACGACGATGGATCGAGGAAAGAAGCCGACACCAGACAGCTTGAGCTTTCTTGAGATGTTAGAAGGATTAATTTACAAGGTTGGTACGGAATGCAACAGCAGCGAAAGGACGTGCCCAGTGATGGGCACCATCGACTGAAAACTTTAAACTAAGCCGATAGTAGCTAACTACTATTTTCAGTCGACTAATGTTTTGAACTATCGACTCATTTTTTGAACTATCGACTAATGTTTTAAACTATCGACTCATTTTTTGAACTATCGACTAATGTTTTAAACTATCGACTCTTTTTTGAACTATCGACTAATGTTTTGAACTATCGACTAATTCTTGTAACTATCGACTAATGTTTTAAACTATCGACTCATTTTTTGAACTATCGACTAATGTTTTAAACTATCGACTAATTCTTTTAACTATCGACTAATGTTTTAAACTATCGACTCATTTTTTGAACTATCGACTAATGTTTTAAACTATCGACTCATTTTTTGAACTATCGACTAATGTTTTGAACTATCGACTAATTCTTTTAACTATCGACTAATGTTTTAAACTATCGACTCATTTTTTGAACTATCGACTAATATTTTAAACTATCGACTAATTCTTTTAACTATCGACTAAATTCAGTTGTCTGAAGAGTCGCTTGAACCATCGATGTATCGAGGTATTGCCTGAATTATACAATGCTGGTGCTACCACGGACTTAAGGACTGTGCATTAAGCTGCAGAGGTGAGGCGAAAGACGGAAGGGGTATCAACTTGTCGGCCATCTTGGATGGCAAACACTGTGGTGCACTCTATAGGCAGTGTTGGGATATGGTGCAAGATTTCACGCGCATACGCAGCGGTTTCAGCCTCAGTAAAGTAAGATTCTCGATAAAATGCTATTTCCGAGAGCTTCAAGTACCTACAACTCGAAACTTCAAACTGTTATATCTCATCATGGAAGTATCTGACAAAAAAATGTTTCAGACAAAATTGACTTGTTTTTTCCGGTAGAATCTAAATATGTAACATTTTATAGGGGGTTCCATTTAAAACTACAAAGGTACCTCCCCTCCCCCGTTAAAGGGGAAGGGAGGCCACTTCACGTTTATGTAGTCAGAAAGGCCCTTCAGTTCCATGCAATTTAAGACTAAGAACTTTAAAATCGATGGCATAGTTTTCGAGATATTGAGCTGTTCAGAGTTATGTGGGCCACCCTGTATAAACCCTCGAATTTTAACCCTCTGTGGCAGTGCTTAAAGTACAAACGGGATATACAGGGTGTCCCAAATATGTCTCGCTTCCTTCAAAGGGGAGATTCCTGAGGCCATTTGAAGCGACATTTTCCTTTGCAAAAATGGCCGTTTCGGCCTTGTTAAGGAGTTATTAACGAAGAACAGGGACCAATCAGAGCGCGACCTAGAGGCGTATTGGCAGAGACGGCCGCGCGTGACAGAAGTCGAGCGATGGTGATACACCGCGGTCGAAAGCAAGGAACTTCATCGTCCGTACTCCCCAGACCTTGATCCATCCGATTATTACTTGTTCCTCTCCACATTTTATAGGGGGTTCCATTTAAAATTACAAAGGTACCTCCCCTTCCCCGTTAAAGCGGAAGGGAGGCCACTTCACGTTTATGTAGTCAGAAAGGCCCTTTAGTTCCATGCATTTTAAGACTAAGAACTTTAAAATCGATGGCATAGTTTTCGAGATATTGAGCTGTTCAGAGTTATGTGGGCCACACTGTATATCGGTTTAAAGGAAATTAATAACATACATCTTTATTAAACTCTGTTCAGAATCTTCATCGCGTCTCTCAGACGATATTGTAAGCGAAGGGGTTAAACCATGGATAATGCGACGCGATCAAATCGGTGCATTTTCTACACTTATACAATAATTGCATATAGAAGATGCACAACAGTTTAGAAGCAAAATTATACAATTTCAATTCAATTTCGAATCACAATTAAATGTTTTTGCTAATTCATTAAGAATATTATTTTTCTTATCACGATTCTTGTAATCTGGGTGTATGATATTCCATAAAAATTCATTATTTTCGTACAACGTGATTAATTGTTCCACTTCTGTGTCAGACCAGTGTTTCCCGCTCATTGTTGTATATATAAATACGTATACAATATAATATACATATATGTGAAAATTATCTCGACAACTCTCAGCGATACGAATGGCGTTCGTATAGCTGACAGTTGCTCGCCGAGGGAAAAATTGAACGTGTCCATTAGCGTTTTTCATCTTTCTGTTCTCTCTCCGAGAGTTTTCCATGGAGCTCTCCGAGAGCCCTCTCAACACCGTGTACACTGTCAAATTTGACTCTCGAGAGTAATTCGCGAGTTTAAACTCTCAGATGGACACGTACCTTAACACAATTCAAAATTCGATCGATAGAAATCACAATTATTCTCAGGAACGCCGAAAGTTTCAAGATACCGTCCGGATCCCGAGAATCGTTCCCGTTCCCGTCCCGAACCAGTCTCGCACACCATTAGAACCGGACAATTAAACGTACGTAACAAGCGTTTGATCGAGTGCTGATAATTGTCATTCCAGTGACATTTGGTTTTCTTACCGAAATCTCCGGCCGAGGACGCAGCTATGATGGCCAGGACCACGAGGACACCGAAGGTCGGACGCATCTTGGTTCCAGCGATCGATAATGACACGGTACACGCGTGGTAACGCACCATGTCCCTCGTTGCAGAACAGGAGGCGTAATTCCAGCAACCGGGTGAACACTCGAGCGATGCTCACGCTTTCACTCTCGACGGCACATCTGAGAGAAGGGTTACACCAAGCCGCGTACCTGCTCCTAAATTTTCGGTCGAGCTTACATAATTCCCCAAGCAAAAGCCGGGGGCATGCGACGATCGGGAAGTGACCGATCCCACACTGACACCGCACGCAAAAGAACCCGACTAAAATCGACAGAACTTTTCATTCGCCTTCTGACAACACTATTCTACAGGCAAACCGCATTTCTCCTGCTTCGCAAGAATTTAACCTCGGGCCAACGCTATGCACCAGTCGAAGGATACGATGCTGTCCCTGAGTTTATGCATAAAATAACATTATGCTATTTTACTATTGAGTAATAATTATGATAGGAATCTTTGTTTAATTCCTCATGTTGCTGAAATCATTCCGGTTTACCAGGAAAATATTGTGCATGATGGAGAAAGGAGTTTGGAGAAGAGAGCGGTATAAATTGACGTGACGTATTGGTTTGGGGGCCGGATGTACCTCGATTCGATGTTGCAATGAATTATCGAGTTAGTTAGTTTTGTTTGTTCGATGTAGTAGGCTGTGCAATGGTTCTTTGGGAGCAATAGTTACTAGAAATATAATTTAGTAGGCCATTGATACTGATAATTATTATTGTGTTTTATTTGAATTTACAACATTATTGGTTTTAGGAGTAGGTTTTATTCGACGTCTACTGTTCAACGGCTTTCGCTAGCCTCTCTTATAATACGCTTCTCACATTCGACAGTGGTATGTACAGGGTGTCCCACGTAAATGGGAACACATAAATATCTGTCGTATTTACAGACCTATCAGAAAACTTCAGAGGACAAAGTGACACTATTGCAAGGAGCAAATATAATGGTAAAGAAAGAAATTTTGATGTCGTGTTTTTTAATGAAATCTTGAAGGTCACCGATGTTTTTTTTAAATGGAATAGTATATTTTTTTTACGATAGCATGATAGACAATAAAAAACTGAATTTAGTGGATACCACCTTTTTGACCTTGAAATGACCTTGAGCTAGAATAATCATGTTGGAGCGGATAAAATGTGGAAGTTTAAAACTTACGTGTTTCAGCAAAAATTACGCATTGTTTACGGCGGGTTGACCTTTACATATCATAATAAATGTTCCAAATATTGACCATCCTCATTTATGCAATATTTCTATTTTGTATTAAATGATCTGTAGGCATTGTCGATTTCCTGAGACGTAACTGAAGCACATGCTGCAGTAATTATTACGATTTTTAGAACTTACACTACCGGTATTTTTAAATTGTTTTACCACAACGGAAAATGCGTGTAACGAAGGACAAATACGATTCACAAATTTTTCACGACACAAATGTACTGCTTGCCTCAAAGAATGGTGGCATTCGCCATAAGTGAAAACCATATCGATTCGTTTCTGTACAGTATAACGCATTGTTATCACTTTTACGTTTCGAATTCGAATAATGCAGAAGGAACAATGTACTTATTTTAACCGATTAACCTTCTGTTAAAGATCTCAATGATACATACTCTACCATAAACATACGCTGTTTACTATGAAAAATATTTCAAACATTTATTGTGGTTTGTAAAGGTCAACCCGATGTAAACAACGCGTAATCTTTGTTGAAACACGCAAATTGTAAACTTCCACATTTTATCGGCTCCAACATGATCATTCTTGCTCAAGGTCATTGCAAGGTCAAAAAAATTTTTTATGTCGTGTTTTTTAATGAAATTTCAAGGTCACCGATGTTTTTTAAATAGAATAGTATATTTTTTTACGATAGCACGTTAGACAATAAAAAACTGAATTTACTGGATACCACCTTTTTGACCTTGAAATGACCCTAGCTAGAATAATCATGTTGGAGCAGATAAAATGTGGAAGTTTAAAATGTACGTGTTTCAACAAAAATTACGCGTTGTTTACGGCGGGATGATCTGTACATATCATAATAAATGTTCGAAATGTTCACCATCCTCATTTATGCAATATTGCAATCTTGCTTTAAATGGTCTGTAGGCATTGTCGATTTCCTGAGACGTAATTGAAGCACATGCTGCAGTAATCCTTTGCCGCATATCTTCTGGCGTTGTGGGTTTATCTTCGTACACAATACATTATATCTTGCACCATAGATGAAAGTCCAATGTTGTCTAATCCGGAGAACGGGCTGGCCATGGAACTGTTCCTCGTCGCCCAATCCAGCGTCCAGGATATTTCGTATTTAGCACCGTTCTAGCAACTTTAGAATAATGCGCTGGACAACCATCATGTTGATACCACATGCGCTCCCGATCGAATAACGTAATTCCTTCTAAAAGGCCCGACAAATCCTGGCGTAAAAATGCAGCATACTTTATACCAGTAAGAGTTCCTTGTATAAATTCGTTCGACGTTCAATTACGTCTCAGGAAATCGACAATGCCTACAGATCATTTAATGCAAGATTGCAATATTGCATAAATAAGGGTGGTCAACATTTCGAACATTTATTATGATATGTAAAGGTCAACCCGCCGTAAACAACGCTTAATCTTTGCTGAAACACGTAAGTTTTAAGCTTCCACATTTTATCCGCTCCAACATGATTATTCTCGCTCAAGGTAATTTCAAGGTCAAAAAGGTGGTATCCACTAAAATTCAGTTTTTTATTGTCTATCATGCTATCGTAAAAAAAAATATACTATTCCATTTAAAAAAACATCGGTGACCTTGAAATTTCATTAAAAAACACATCAAAATTTTTTTTCTTTACCATTATATTTGCCCCCTACAATAGTGTCGCTTTGTCCTCTGAAGTTCTCTGATAGGACTGTAAATACGACAGATATTTAGGTGCTCCCATTTATGTGGGACACCCTGTATATATATATTTACAAAAAGAGGCAAGTGCCTCAGGCATGAAGCGACAGATGTCACATCGTTTGTTTACGTGTTTACATAGTTACTATACATACATTATATTCAAATCGGTAAATCGCATCCTACTTTATCGACACCATTTACAGTTATTCAACGATTTCAAAGGAAAATGCGAGAAATGGTGCCACTGCATTTGTTCGAACGAAAAAGCCGCGTTGCTTGGTCTGGGTTAGATTAGGTCGACGTTTATTAACCCTTTGCACTCGGAGCTATTTCAACTAAAAAACCAAACATTTCTTCTAACCTTAAATATTTCCATCGTACACAAGTTCTTTTTGTTATATGCGTACGAAACTGATATAATACCTCATACAATATTTAAATGGTTAGTAATTTATTATATATGAACAAATTTAATCATGTAAACAATATTCTGAATAATGGTGTAGCAATTTGTACTGGCGCCTCAGAGTCGCCATTCGAGTGCTAAGGGTTAATTACTTTCTAAATATTGGGTTGGGGAGAAAGTTTCTTCGTATTTTAATGCAGAAACGAATCAAGTTTTTTCATATTTTAAATGATGTTTATTACATCAAGTATGTGCCGTTTCGATCGACCACCTTTTGCCATTCTTGAGATAAAACCTGGCCAACCAGAAGGTGCTGTATCTTTGACATAAAAATTTCCAGATTGGAAACACTTGAACCAGATTTGTGCCACATGTGCTAATGCTGCATTACGTCCATAAACGTCGACGCAAGTTTTTTTAGCAGCTTGAGTCGCGTTCTTTCCTTTTTTGTAAAAAAATTTCAAACTGTATCGAATTTCTTTTTTATTTTACTAATTTTCTAGACGTAATAATTTTTCACTAAATAAACAAATATCGCAGTTTCTTGTTTTTAATTCATTTGTGTTATATATAATCTTTCAGACGCAGATCCAATTAATATTAACAGAGTTATGACATGGTACGACATCGATCGGGAAGATACGAAGAAACTCTTTCTCCAACCCATTATTTTCAGATAATGTGCTTGCTTTTACAAATGTCTAATAAGGCTAAATTTCCATATCGACGAAGAGGCTATCGAATTTTTTCGATATCAATATTTACGTAATTGCAAGATTTCTCCTGGCTCTTATTTATGATGGTTCTTTGTGCCGTCGGCAAAAAAAATGCAGACACGAAGGAGAAAACGATGAAAAAAAGTAGAGAAGAAAAATTTATAATGTGACGTGCACTATACACGGATCCAGTCCTACGAATTCCTTTCACCAATCGCAACATAAAATTATACGCGTATTTAAAAGGATACGCGTTTTTAAAATTATACCCATTTTAAAATTATACGGGTTTTTGAAATTATACGTGTTTTTGAAATTATACGCGTTTTTGAAATTATAAGCGTTTTTTAAATTATACACGTTTTTTAAATTATACGCGTTTTTAAAATTATACACGTATTTGAAAATATACGCGTTTTTGAAATTATACGCCTCTTTGAAATGATACGCGTTTTTGAAATTATACGCGTTTTTGAAATTATACACGTATTTGAAATTATACGCGCTTTTGAAATTATACGCGTTTTTAAAATTATACGCATTTTTTAAATTATACGCGTTTTTCAAATTATACACGTATTTGAAAATATACGCGTTTTTGAAATTATACGCCTCTTTGAAATGATACGCGTTTTTGAAATTATACGCCTCTTTGAAATGATACGCGTTTTTGAAAATATACGCGTTTTTGAAATTATACGCCTCTTTGAAATGATACGCGTTTTTGAAATTATACTCGTTTTTGAAATTATAAGCGTTTTTTAAATTATACACGTTTTTGAAATTATACGCCTCTTTGAAATGATACGCGTTTTTGAAATTATACACGTTTTTAAAATTATACGCGTTTTTGAAATTATAAGCGTTTTTTAAATTATACACGTTTTTGAAATTATACGCGTTTTTGAAAATATACGCGTTTTTTAAATTATACAAGTTTTTAAAATGATACGCGTTTTTAAAAATTATATACATTTTTCAACGAGTTTTTACACATTTTTTTAATCAGTTGTCAGCAAAAATATATCACATCTTACTGGAGAAAGTTATTTACGTAGTAAGGATTATGTAATATATTTTAATGATATCAGAGATAATGTTTCCTTGCAACATCGTGATTGGACACAAATTGTGTGTGACAGTATGAACGACAACCTCGAAATAAATTTTTAAACAAAAACGCTTGAAACAAAAAAAGATACATAAAAATTGTGTGTTGTACACGCATAAAAATATTTTTGTTAGGATTTCTAACAATACTCTGATCAAATAAAAATAAATGTATTTTTAAATCTATAATTGTTATTTTAGTTAACCGCAAAAGTAAAACCAGAAATTAAAAATTTTTTTTAATTATCAACGTTGATTTATTTGTCAATTAAAATTCAACAAATTCTGAAGTCATTCCGATGGTTCCTGTATTTATTTACCTGAAAATATAAATAAATTAGTAGCACTACAACAATTTTTTCTACCATTATTGTGACAAAAATGTCATGATTCACGTTTGCTAGCGTTTGTCTGTAAAAGAAGGTAAGGGAAATCAATAAGTTTTTCAATATTTATTTCTATTTATTTATGAATTGAATGAATACATGTAAAACGGTCAGTGTACTGACATTTTTGTATCAAAAATTTCAATTTGGCTTCATGTATGTACATTTTTATAACTAAAGGCGGTCAGATGGAAAATTTATTATCTTCATGGTGGGTTATTATTGGTCAATTCAAATATTGAAAGGTACAAAACTATTCTGTATAACAAAAGGCCATAGATAAACCATAGATTCAGTTGCACCTGTATTTAGATAACCCGACATACAGCGACGTAAGATCTGTTGCAACACCGGGAGCGTATATGTATATTAGTGTTGGGCGATTCTGAATCGCCTTTATCTGAAAAACCGATTTAATAGAAAATCGTTCCTTGAAAAATCCTCGATTTTTTGGAAATCGATTTCATAGAAAATCGAATCGTAAAAAATCGAACCTTGAAAAATCGATTGCATAGAAAACCGAACCTTAAAAAATAGATTCTTTAAAAATCGATTTAATAGATAATCGAACCTTGTAAAATCGATTTAATAGATAATCGAAGCTTGTAAAATCGATTTAATAGAAAATCGAACGTCGAAAAATTGATTTAATAGAAAACCAAATCCGGAAAATCGGACATTGAAAAATCAATTCTTTGTAAATCGAACCTCCATAAATCGATTTAATAGAAAATCGAACCCTGAAATTCGAACCTTGAAAAATCGATTCTTTGAAAATCGATTTAATAGAAAATCGTTCCTTGAAAAGTCGATTTAACAGAAAATCGAATCTTGAAAAATCGAATCGTAAAAAATCGATTGCATAGAAAACCGAACCTTGTAAAATCGATTTAATAGATAATCGAACCTTGTAAAATCGATTTAATAGATAATCGAACCTTGTAAAATCGATTTAATAGATAATCGAACCTTGTAAAATCGATTTAATAGATAATCGAACCTTGTAAAATCGATTTAATAGAAAACCAAATCCGGAAAATCGGACATTGAAAAATCAATTCTTTGTAAATCGAACCACCATAAATCGATTTAATAGAAAATCGAACCCTGAAAATCGAACCTTGAAAAATCGATTCTTTGAAAATCGATTTAATAGAAAATCGTTCCTTGAAAAGTCGATTTAACAGAAAATCGAATCTTAAAAAATCGATTGCATAGAAAACCGAACCTTGTAAAATCGATTTAATAGATAATCGAACCTTGTAAAATCGATTTAATAGATAATCGACATAATAGAAAATCGAACCTTAAAAAATCGATTTAAAAATATTTCAATATCTAGGATTAAATATAATTAACCCTATTTGAAGTTTCATAAGCATAAAAACCGCATGTGCACATGCATAAAAAGATGTTGTCAAACTCTTTTGTGAACGTTATTTAGTAAATCAATGCATCCAATTGCTAAAAAAAAAAAACAGTCATGTTCTTCGATGCAATTTTAAATAAATTATTCTGATTTAAAGGGCGTTCGAATACTTTCGTGAGCCACTGTATGTATTGATGAAGCAGTTGTTATACTGCGTTTAAGTCTATGTTAGCAACTAAAACCATCTTTGTGACATCGAAATTTTATCGCATTCATTCCTCGTGGTCAGTCTACCGAAAATGTTCATTGCACAATGCTGCAATCTTAATTACAGACTAATGGAAACTACTAGTCGAACAACCATCCCTTCTATCGGTTCACATTGTAGCTCCGATATTGTCTTGCGACATCGATTCCGCTTCTTAAACGTCGCTTTCATCCTCAACGATACATTGTTGGTTTTCCACTCCCACCATTGTTCATTATTACACGTTCATACGTTATTAAACTGTCGAAAAACATTCCATTATTCGTTATGTACAATTAGACGGCCACCGTTCGTTCAATAACCACTGGATCCTTTTAGAAAGCAAATCCTTTGTTATAACCCAGATAGCACCGTACATCCATGGGACGTCCGTTTTACGTCCGATACGTCCAATGTCCGTCGTGTAAGTCCGTAAGACGTCCATTGGATCAAAATTTCGGACGTCCCATGGACATCCGTTTTTTACGTCCGTGGGACATCCCTCAGACATAAATTTCGGACGTCCCATGGACATCCGTTTTTTCATCTCCTAAACAAATCCGAATCAAAATTGAATTACGATGAATTATGATTTGCATATGTGAACGACAAATTTGTCATTCTTAAACAAAATTAGAACACAAACACTTTGTTTTCCTAAATATAACCCAGATAGCACCGTACGTCCATGGGACGTCCGTTTTACGTCCGATACGTCCAATGCCCGTCGTGTAAGTCCGTGAGACGTCCATTGGATCAAAATTTCGGACATCCCATGGACATCCGTTTTTTACGTCCGTCGGACATCCCTCGGACATAAATTTCGGACGCATCACGGACGTGGGACTTAGATTATTTCGTACTTGCCAGGGACGTGGGACTTAGATTATTTCGTCCGCTTTCGGATGTTACATTGTGTTTCTATTATTATACTCAAAATATAGTTTATGAATTTTTTCAGATTTTTAAGTTCGCGGCGCCGGTGTTTGAAAAAAACTAATTTTTCGACGTTTCTTCCGTGAAAAAAATGAGCTAATCTTCAAATTGTTAGATTTTGTTTATTCTGTAAGTCTATTGGACACTGATAAACTTGAACATTTCTCAGAAATAGTTGAAAAATGAAATTAACTTGATTAGTATTACGATTACCTCGTACATCAGCGAGCATAGTATCTGAAAATATTAATCGTGTTACCAAGAACTCGGTCGGGTCAGCGCGTTAGGCGCTCGACTGTTAATATGCTTATACTAGGTTCGCGCCCAGCATAAGTCCACTCTTTCTTATTTGATCAATTCCTCTTTTTCTAGCTATGTGACACTCAATGGTATCTTTGTAGAATTCTTTTAAACCAATATTTACATATTTAGAAAATTTTTTAAGTTGCAAACACGCTTTTATATGTCCGACAAACGTCCAATTAACGTCCGCGCGTGACGTCCTATGTACGGACTGGGATGTAACTGGGACCTCTGTCGGGCATACCTGGGACATAAATCGGACATATCTCGGACATATCGTACGTAGCTGGGACGTACATATGTCCGGTACGGACGTACATATGTCCGGTACGGACGTACATTGGACGTCCGAGTGCTATCTGGGAAAAGCACGCAACCTTTGTTCAAAAATCTTTTCTCAACGAGGTTGTGCAAAGTGATCCCCGACGAAAGTTTGCTATTCCAACAACTGAATAATAAAGTGTGGAAAAAGTGTTTATTTAGAGTCTTGAATTTTCAACGAATTCAAACAAAATAATAATTCTGCCGTAAATTTTCAAAGATGAAGCTCAACCTGTAAATCAATTTCAATTTCTGCCACCTTGAAACTGTATTTTATAATCCGTGCGTTTTAACAGCCACGGCAAAAATAGATAAAAAAAACCGATACAGAGACCTCGGACAAAAATATTTTTTTCCTCCGCGACTCGTCGAGCGAGCAAGGCAACTACAGACGCGCACAGTCTTGCTAGTTCGACATCGGCTCGCGGCAAGATTGGAAAAGATCGAAGAGTATCTGGGGTACTTTCCACGGTCTAACATGGCCTAAGACTCGTCTGTCGTCGTAGACGAAGAAGGCGCAGGTGCACGTTGCAAGTAGTGAAAGTATCCCGAGTGCAGTTACGATCTAGCATCTGTCAATGCCCTCTTGCATAGTCAGTCTTGCAGTAGCGGTGCCGTTTCGCCGAGGAACCGGGATTTGAAGCACACTTGTCGAAAGCGTCGATAGTTCGATCGTGAATCACACACACGGATCCGGGCGAATATCTCTCGGAGGACCGACGAAAAATCATTCGAAACCGTTTTCTCGCTTTGTGGTTTCATCCCCGAACGAACCAGTGGCCACGATGATAGGACCGATGGTGTTCCTCCTCTTCCTCTTGGTTGCAGGTGACTCGACGGCTCTCTCCGTCGGCTCAAATCGTGAGTAGATTCGATTTTTCGATTGCACCTAAAGACCGCTTTCGCGATCGTTCGAACACTTCCTGTTGGACCCGGCGGCTTTCAGAGTCAAGTTTGCTGATAACGTTCGAGTGAAAGTAGTTTTGATTGAAAATTTATTGACGCGAACGGAACAGGAAGGGATTCACTTTTTTACACTAAGTGATCCAGGGACGTAACGGTGTGCGCTTATTAAACGTTCACTGGTGCTCGGTCGGAGTTTGGTACACTGATTTGGTTGTTTAAGGTGGTTGATACCGTAATAGGTAAACTTTTCATTCGCGGTTACAGTAATGGTAATACTTGTGCATTGACAATCGCTGGGATGTTACGTAACGGCGCGCACTATCTGGTAAAGAGATCATTCGTGCTGGCAATCCAAAGGAATTTCGCTCGAATTTCATAATATCTAGTTAAAAGGAAAAGCTGCTTGGCAACTACAGTATTTAATCGATAAAAGTCGCAACCACGGATCCAGCCGGCGACAATTCGTGTTCAAGTATACTATTCTTTGACTTGTGCCGAACGTAGAAGAGGACAGCGAAACTCGAGAGGACTCGGTCGCCGAAAACACCACCTAACCCAGTGACAAAACTTCTTTGTTTTTTATTATTGTTTGATGGAACTGTCACCAACATATTCGTGGCATTTTTCTAATGAAAATGATACCAAATAAGATATAATTGCGTTGATATTTACTTGTGTAATGGACGATGAAAGTTTCGGATAATTATTGTAAATATGATCCGAATTATATCGTGATTGGTATTATTTTAATCAGAAAAATGCCACGAATATTTTGGTGAAAGTTCCATAAAAAAATAATCAAAAATAAAGAAGTTTTGTCATTGGGTATACCCCGCGAAAGTGGGGATTGTTTTGCGACACTTCTTGTCCAGAACTCGGCGACAATTATCGATTAAATGCTGTATTCGGAAACTCTTAAGAAATCGATAACCTTTTTAATGTTGGACTTTTATCGATAACGTTTTTAATGTACAACCTCTATAAATCGATTTAATAGAAAATCGAACCTTGAAAAATTGATTTAATAGAAAATCGTTCCTTGAAAACTCGATGTAACAGAAAATCGAATCTTGAGAAATCGATTCAGTTCTTGTTGAGAACTCGGCGACACTTATCGATTAAATGCTGTATTCGGAAACTCTTAAGAAATCGATAACATTTTTAATGTTGGACTTTTATCGATATCGTTTTTAATGCAGAACCTCCATAAATCGATTTAATAGAAAATCGAACCCTGAAATTCGAACCTTGAAAAATCGATTCTTTGAAAATCGATTTAATAGAAAATCGAACCCTGAAATTCGAAACTTGAAAAATCGATTCTTTGAAAATCGAACCTCCATAAATCGATTTAATAGAAAATCGAACCCTGAAATTCGAACCTTGAAAAATCGATTCTTTGAAAATCGATTTAATATAAAATCGTTCCTTGAAAAGTCGATTTAACAGAAAATCGAATCTTGAAAAATCGATTCAGTTCTTGTTCAGAACTCGGCGACACTTATCGATTAAATGCTGTATTCGGAAACTCTTAAGAAATCGATAACCTTTTTAATGTTGGACTTTTATCGATAACGTTTTTAATGTAGAACCTCCATAAATCGATTTAATAGAAAATCGAACCCTGAAATTCGAACCTTGAAAAATCGATTCTTTGAAAATCGATTTAATAGAAAATCGAACCTTGAAAAATCGATTTAATAGAAAACCGTTCCTTGAAAACTCGATGTAACAGAAAATCGAATCTTGAGAAATCGATTCAGTTCTTGTTGAGAACTCGGCGACACTTATCGATTAAATGCTGTATTCGGAAACTCTTAAGAAATCGATAACATTTTTAATGTTGGACTTTTATCGATATCGTTTTTAATGCAGAACCTCCATAAATCGATTTAATAGAAAATCGAACCCTGAAATTCGAACCTTGAAAAATCGATTCTTTGAAAATCGATTTAATATAAAATCGTTCCTTGAAAAGTCAATTTAACAGAAAATCGAATCTTGAAAAATCGATTCAGTTCTTGTTCAGAACTCGGCGACACTTATCGATTAAATGCTGTATACCTTTTCGTGCAATCGATGCGGTTTCCTCTTGGTATTCGATCCATGGCATTGTATTTAATGAACTTTCATATAATCTACGTTATCCACCGATTCTCTTATTAATTCTTTACTTTTCCTAATATTGCTATTATATTATTCCAGCCGAATACGTGAAACAATGTTCAAGGAGCGATCCAAAGCTGAAATCTTGTCTGATCAACGCCCTCCATCACCTAAAACCTTGAAAAATCGAATCTTTGAAAATCGAACCTCCATAAATCGATTTAATAGAAAATCGAACCCTAAAATTCGAACCTTGAAAAATCGATTCTTTGAAAATCGATTTAATATAAAATCGTTCCTTGAAAAGTCAATTTAACAGAAAATCGAATCTTGAAAAATCGATGCGGTTTCCTCTTGGTATTCGATCCATGGCATTGTATTTAATGAACTTTCATATAATCTACGTTATCCACCGATTCTCTTATTAATTCTTTACATTTCCTAATATTGCTATTATATTATTCCAGCCGAATACGTGAAACAATGTTCAAGGAGCGATCCAAAGCTGAAATCTTGTCTGATCAACGCCCTCCATCACCTAAGACCGTATTTAAGCGTTGGAATACCAGAAATTGAGCTGCCATCCGTTGAACCCTTTCGCGTAAGCCCGCACTACTCTCTCTACATGAAAAGTTTGTATTTACTGTCTCGTAAACCGAATTAATTACATAAACAATGGCCCGTAAGTACACTACCATTTTAATTTTCCTCTAACTATTATTATTCGACGAAGTCCTTTTTATTTATGCAAGACTAAGGCTTAAAAATACAAGAATACAGAAACGTAAGAGATAAAAGACTTAACCTAAGATCAGTGAGATTCGTTAAGGGTGGATTCTCGTGTAACCACAGCGAAAACAAGTGATTTTTAAGAATTTTGTTTAGAATAACTATTGGATATATGGGACCAGACTTTTTTGAGATGTGAACAGATAGTCTTGATGCATAAGTGCAATTTTTGTAGAAAATTTATGGAGAAAAATGTTTCAGACAAAAGTTGTATGGTTTCAAGGGGGGCATAAAATGGTGTCATTAATTTGACCTTGGATAGTCGTTTGAAAATCACATGAAGGTCATCTTCAATTTCTTAAATAGAACTCACTACTTTTATTGCATATTCGTGTAGCTTGTTTTGAGAGCATTCCAAAACACTCTAATAAAATATTTTTTCCTTAAATATTTTTCAAGTTATAAAGCTTGAAAGTGACAGTACCGCCTTTAAAAGTGTACCGCGTGAAGGTTGCACGGTCGTATCTGCAACCTCTTCTTTAACACTAGATTTACGGGGCCCGTCAAAATGTCGTATTCTAAAATTTTTAATTTACAATTATTAAGATTGTAAGGAGGCATTCGTGAGGAATTATTAAATAGATTTATTTTTTTGTGTACACATTACAATAAAAATCTCTGAAGATCTAAGTAAATACAATTTTATTATTTTTATAAAGCAATGTAAAGTAATCAATTTTAGTGCTCCGTAAACCTAGTGTTAAGCCCTATAACTTGAAAAATATTTTACCTAAATTTTCTTATTACTCTCCCTGTGTGTCCTTAGACCCCCACCCCCCTAACCATAGACCCCCTCTTCCGGTCGCTCATCTTCTCCAAAATCTCCTTTTACATAATAACCTCAAACGAAATTATTGGATTACGTTATTGAGGGTGAGATGTTGGTTTCTGTTGGTATCGAAGGATCTATTAAAAAGTCCTTAGCCTTGGACCATAACCTTAAAAGAATTCTTAAAAATCACATGCTCTTCACTACAATTACACGAGAAGCCTTCCTTAAAAATTATCTACCGGAAGTCTATTAACCGGCTTTTCAATAGTTATGTTCTACCAATAGAAAGCTTAAAAATGTTCTTTTACATAATAATCCCAAACGAAACGATTGGATTACGTTACTGAGGGTGAGTTGTTGGTGACTGTTGCTATCGAAGGATCTATGAAACAGTCCTTAGCCTTGGACCATGAACTTAAAAGAATTCTTAAAAATCACTTGCTCTTCACTACAATTACACGAGAAGCCTTCCTTAACAATTTATCTACCGGAAGTCTATTAACCGGCTTTTCAATAGTTGTGCTGTACCAATAGGAAGCTTAAAAATGTTCTTTTACATGATAATCCCAAACGAAATGATTGGATTACGTTACTGAGGGTGAGTTGTTGGTTTCTGTTGCTATCGAAGGATCTATTAAAATGTCCTTAGCCTTGGACCATGAACTTAAAAGAATTCTTAAAAATCACTTGCTCTTCACTACAATTACACGAGAAGCCTTCCTTAAAAATTATCTACCGGAAGTCTATTAACCGGCTTTTCAATAGTTGTGCTGTACCAATAGGAAGCTTAAAAATGTTCTTTTACATGATAATCCCAAACGAAATGATTGGATTACGTTATTGAGGGTGAGTTGTTGGTTTCTGTTGGTATCGAAGGATCTATGAAACAGTCCTTAGCCTTGGACCATAACCTTAAAAGAATTCTTAAAAATCACTTGCTCTTCACTACAATTACACGAGAAGCCTTCCTTAACAATTTATCTACCGGAAGTCTATTAACCGGCTTTTCAATAGTTGTGTTGTACCAATAGGAAGCTAAAAAATGTTCTTTTACATGATAACCCCAAACGAAATGATTGGATTACGTTACTGAGGGTGAGTTGTTGGTTTCTGTTGCTATCGAAGGATCTATTAAAATGTCCTTAGCCTTGGACCAGAAACTTAAAACATTATGGAATAATCGTTGGTAGATAATGTACTAATATTAGAATGTAGAAGCCTAATTTGAGTAGTGATTGATTTGAACACTCAGTCTATATAAAATGAAAAGTTTCAAATGAAGTTTGAATGTCGATCAGTTTGACATCCGTTATTCCAAATATTTGCGACACTGGCCTGTTTCGACAGATGGACGAGCTGACTCTGTCCCTGACAGGTGGTACAAACGGTTACAAGGTACAGCTACGCGAACTGTTCGTGAGGGGAGCGAGCAACTACACTGTTAAGGATATTAAACTCGGCTCACCCTTCGAGGCTATTGTACGAATGCCAGCCCTCATCTTGGACGCGCATTATTCCAGGTTCGTTTCTTCCATCAAAATATTTCTGCTCTACTTACTCGACCCGTAGATCCACCAAAAGCAGACAAATATGACCAGGCTGTACTGTACAATACTGGTACACTAAATATCCCAAGATTGTGTCTATTACATTTGTAAATAATAACTAGACCGCCGATTTTTATGCAAAATAACATTGTCTGTGCCAATTATAAGAAACAGGAGTTGAAAGAAATTTCATTCCTCTTTTAATAGTTTCAATAACATGAAAATAATACATCGATATTCTTACATTATTTTAATCTTCTCATTGTTTTAAATGTCACATATTATAATCATTTTTGTTATGAAAACATAAAATGTGCGGCCTTAACTTTCTTCGAATTTTCATTCCATGCCAAAGCGATCACTTTTTGTTAAATGAAAAATATGTTGTAGCCCATGTGAAATTAGGGGGGGAGGGGTTAAGTCATCATTTTACCGGTTTCGAATTTTTTAGAAATGACAGTTCTTCGACATTTGCATTTTTTGACCATTTTGGCGAAAACGGGACTCACTTACGAATTTTTATCTCAGGAACTGTTTATCCAATTGAGCTAAATTTTTGTTGTTTTGTTCGGAAAGGATTAGGTTCTTACAATATAATTTTTTAATCCTCGACAATCAACTTTATAATGTCGGAATATTTAAACAAATTTTTTTTTACGTCTTTTTTATGAGAGGGCATGTAATAGTCCAATAATTTTCGAATAAAAGAAAAAAAAATTTATTTACTTAGCAAACCAATTTAATCAGGATTCGCTCTCCCCTCCTTCACACTCATTAAAATCTCAGCTGACGATTTGATGTGGGGTACAGTATTTAATCGACAAGTGTCGCCAAATTCTGAACAAGAAGTGTCGCAAAACGATCCCCACTTCCGCGGGGGTATACCCCGTGAGGAGCCGTGAAACTCGAGAGGCCTCGGTCGCCGAGAAGTGTAACATAATAAAGGTCGAGTATATCAGTGAGACCGCTATTAATCCAATGGCAAAAATTCTTTATTTTTTATTATTTTTTTATGAAACTTTCACCAACATATTCGTGGCATTTTTGTAATGAAAATGATACCAAATAAGATATAATTGTAATGATATTTACTTGTGTAATGGACGAATGAAAATTTGTTGGTGTTGTTTTCACACCGCATGCTCGATCCGGATTTGCGTTACACTTCTCGGCGACCGAGGCCTACATTAAAAATGCTATCGATAAAAGTCCTACATTAAAAAGGCTATCGATTTCTTAAAAGTTTCCGAATACAGTATTTAATCGTTGAAAGTCGCCAAATTCTGAACAAGAAGTGTCGCAAAACGATCCCCACTTCCGCGGGGTATACCCCGTGAGGAGCCGTGAAACTCGAGAGGCCTCGGTCGCCGAGAAGTGTAACATAATAGAGGTCGAATATATCAGTGAGACCACTATTAATCCAATGGCAAAACTTCTTAATTTTTTATTATTTTTTTATGGAACTGTCACCAACATATTCGTGGCATTTTTTTAATGAACATGATACTTCTCGGCGACCGAGACATCTCGAGCTTCGCTGTCCTTTTCTACGTTCGACACAAGTCAAAGAATAGCATACTTGAACACGAAGTGTCGCTGGCCGGACCCGTGGTTGCGACTTTTATCGATTAAATACTGTATATCGTATTGTATCCTATAATGTAATAATTACACTAATGTTTCACTGATTGACATTTAATGGATCAGTTCAGGGGTGCTAATCATTCTACCAGCCAGCGGCAACGGGACGTTCCACGCCCGATTCGACGATGTCCGAGCTCTGGTGAAGGGTACGGTATCAACAAAAATACGCGATGAAAAGACGTACCTTAACGTAGAGAACCTTGACGTCGTCCTGGATGTTAAGAACGTTCACATGAGGGTTCGCAAGATCTTTAATAATAATCGAATACTCAGTAAGTATCCAATTCGGGGCATAGGAATTCTTTAAAACAATTTCCAGCATATTTTCAAAATGGCCGCCGTCCATCTCCGTGCAAATCCTATCCGAGCGTAGCTTTACAATTATGAAAACTTGGAGATTGCGATAGTTTATTCAATCAAAAACAATTACTTTTATAGCGGAAGCAACAAATCTGTTCCTACGAGAAAATGGACAGGAAGTGTTGAAAGCGATGGAGCCGCAACTGAAGAGGAAACTGTCCGTACTTTTCGCTGGCATCGTCAATCAATTGTTGCGTCATGTGCCGGTCGAAGTATTCCTCCTACCTTGAGCAGCTTGTTTTCCTTGTTTCTGCTGTGAACACTGATTTTTATTGGGTTGGTGGGAAATAAATGGCCGTTAAAATCGTATTAAGCGTATCATTGCTGTAATTACGAACGTACACATATCTGGGGTTAAAATAAAGCATAGCGGGTAGCACTGTGATCCACGGAATCACAAACAATTGCATCTACTTATACAAATGATGACCGGCCATTCATTTTTCCCATGAACCCTACTATTATTTGTTTAAGAAGAACACCAGAGTATATTAAGCGGAAAGAAATCATTCGTGCAAGGACGACTAGAGATATAAACAGAGTTATAATACACTAATAATTTACACGTGGGTGTATCAGATAGATTAAATGAAACAGCAGAGCAGTTGCGGAGCATAGCTCTAGGAATATAAAGTGTGTGTATACTTGTTCCCTTGTTCTTCTTACTTCCGATGAAACATTTTCAATTGTCCAAAGAAAATTTTAACGAATTGGTATTTAGCATTAGTTTATTTACATCTCATTCGATAACAATCATAATTTCAACAATCCATTTTAACAAACCATCTTACAGTTATTCGTTATAAGACGCTGGAGGAGCTAGAGCCTAAACAAAGAAATAGTTCCAATCATCCCCTCCCGTGGTGTTTCCGTCGCACGACGTTAACATGTCGCGTGATACTCGCATACTCTTCTTCATTCGCATCAATTCCTTAAGATGAATCTTATTAGAATACTAATAATTTACATGTGGGGTGTATCGGATAGATTAAATGAAACAGCAGAGCAGTTGCGGAGCTTAGCTCTAGGTATATAAAGTGTGTGTATACTTGTTCTCTTGTTCTTCTTAATTCAGATGAAACAAATTCAATTGTCCAGAGAAAATTTTAACGAATTGGTATTTAGCATTAGTTTATTTACATCTCATGCGATAGCAATCATAATTTCAACAATCCATTTTAACAAACCATCTTACAGCTATTCGTTATAAGACGTTGGAGGAGCTAGAGCCTAAACAAAGAAATAGTTCCAATCATCCCCTCCCCTGTTGTTTCCGTCGCACAACATTAACATGTCGCGTCTTCCTCGTATACTCTTCTTCATTCGCATCAATTCCTTAAGATGAATCTTATTAGAACACTAATAATTTACATGTGGGGTGTACCGGATAGATTATATGAAACAGCAGAGCAGTTGCGGAGCTTAGCTCTAGGTATATAAAGTGTGTGTATACTTGTTCCCTTGTTCTTCTTAATTCCCATGAAACAAATTCAATTGTCCAGAGAAAATTTTAACGAATTGGTATTTAGCATTAGTTTATTTACATCTCATGCGATAACAATTATAATTTCAACATTCCATTTTAACAAACCATCTTACAGCTATTCGTTATAAGACGCTGGAGGAGCTAGAGCCTAAACAAAGAAATAGTTCCAATCATCCCCTCCTGTGTTGTTTCCGTCGCACGACGTTAACATGTCGCGTGATACTCGCATACTCTTCTTCATTCGCATCAATTCCTTAAGATGAATCTTATTAGAACACTAATAATTTACATGTGGGGTGTATCGGATAGATTATATGAAACAGCAGAGCAGTTGCGGAGCTTAGCTCTAGGAATATAAAGTGTGTGTATACTTGTTCCCTTGTTCTTCTTACTTCCGATGAAACATTTTCAATTGTCCAAAGAAAATTTTAACGAATTGGTATTTAGCATTAGTTTATTTACATCTCATGCGATAACAATCATAATTTCAACATTCCATTTTAACAAACCATCTTACAGCTATTCGTTATAAGACGCTGGAGGAGCTAGAGCCTAAACAAAGAAATAGTTCCAATCATCCCCTCCCGTGTTGTTTCCGTCGCACGACATTAACATGTCGCGTGATCCTCGCATACTCTTCTTCATTCGCATCAATTCCTCAAGATCGTGTTCGACCTCCATCTTGCACCGATTTCAATACGTTTTTAACTATTTACCATGTATAGATTGAGCGTGGCTCAATGGAACACTAATAATTTACATGTGGGGTGTATCGGATAGATTATATGAAACAGCAGAGCAGTTGCGGAGCTTAGCTCTAGGTATATAAAATGTGTGTATACTTGTTCCCTTGTTCTTCTTAATTCAGATGAAACAAATTGAATTGTCCAAAGAAAATTTTAACGAATTGGTATTTAGCATTAGTTTATTTACATCTCATTCGATAACAATCATAATTTCAACAATCCATTTTAACAAACCATCTTACAGCTATTCGTTATAAGACGTTGGAGGAGCTAGAGCCTAAACAAAGAAATAGTTCGAATCATCCCCTCCCCTGTTGTTTCCGTCGCACGACATTAACATGTCGCGTTTTCCTCGTATACTCTTCTTCATTCGCATCAATTCCTTAAGATCGTGTTCGACCTCCATCTTGCACCGATTTCAATACGTTTTTAACTATTTACTATGTATAGATTGAGCGTAGCTCAAGGGAACACCGTCGAGAACGGTATCTTCGAGAAGAAGCGATTAGTGAACTCTGTGAGAAGTGTGTCCCACGAATCCATCAACTTCGGCAACATTCCACGGAAGATCAGAGGCCAGTATTCGTTGGCGAAGTACATGGCTGCACGGTCTGAAAAAAAATAACGTTTTCCCCATTTTAGTGAAACTTATTTTTGGCTCGGGTTTTTTCGTTAATATCGTTGAAGGGAACTCGATTCATAAATATTGAACCAATAATATAAAAGATACACTATCTCGCAAGACGACATAACACAACGGCGTGAAAAAATGCGCGCGCGTCGAGTGAATGATAACGTAATAGTGAATACGGCGAAACCGTCTTAGGTAAGGGACGACGTAATATGCTAACAACATTACACGAGAAGAAATGAATGTTGCAAAGGCAATATAGAATTGTGAGCAGCAAATAACAGGAGAGAATGTAGCAAATGCGTGCTAATTAAACGCCTCCTGCAAGTCTCCCGACATACTACAGTGACTCGCGTCCCCATGCATTTCCAACGATATCATGTATTACGTAATGATAAGACACCGAAGTGACATGGTACAACTAATGAAAGCTTGCGCCGATTCAGAGTTGCCGTGAATAACCACTCAATAGTATCCGATGTTTACATTGCATCAGGGATGGGCATTTTTATCTTCATTGAAACAAAACCGTCCCCACCATAGCGCTCACTGCCCCCCACCAGCATCCGCCGTTACCATAGAGGAAGGAAGGTGGGAGAAGCAGGCGTCTCATTATATCGTATTACCTTTTACAATGTTTCTGAGAAACAATGGACCGCTCTATGCTCAAGTAAATTCGTTACAATAGTAATTAAACGGCGGCAGGGCACTTACTCATTTCCTCGTTTCCGTTGAAGAGATCGCTAAACCAGAGTCTCATGGTTCCAACTTCGGGTGTCAACCGGAAGTGTTCGACAACCCATTTGTCGTCGGCGACGTGTCCTGTGATGTCCCAATTTGTCTTGACATCTTCTAAACTGATATTGAACACTCCTGTAATACAAACATTCATGTGACACCGGATCTCCCTCCATAGAACAATAATTAACCCCTTGAAGTACAAACACACGTTTCAGACGCGTCGCGTGCTTCTTACAACTAAACGTACAGTGACCACGGAAGTATTCGAACGCTCATCAAATCAGAATAATTTCTTTAAAATTCCAACAAACGACTTGACTTTTTTTCTGACCAATTAGAAGCATTGAGTTAGTGAATGGCGTGCAAATAAGATGTTGAAAAAATTGCAATTAGTCAGAATTACATGAACAAATGGAAAAGGCACTCTTCAAAACTTTTTTGTTTCTGCCCATAATGAAAATTTAAAATATGCGTTTTGTACATGATTAATTTAAATCGCTGTTTCTCACGACTTTTGGTCAATATTTGCTTACAATTCACCTATTCTTACATCTTAGATTTTCAGTATGTGTATAACTAACATAGATGTACAAAATGTATATTTTAAATTTTCTTAGAGAAGATGTTATCGGCGCAAGGTTCGATCTTTTTGAAATTCAACAACAAATTGGCAATTTAATTAATACCCAACGTTTCGATCCAGGTATGGATCATTATCAAGGGAATATTGCGTCTGAAAAATTATATTATTTTAGTGCAAATGCATCGAGATGTTAATATAAATATAATAATTATAATAATATAATATAATAGAATACAATAGAGTGAATAGCCACTCAATAGTATCCGATGTTTACATTGCATCAGGGATGGGCATTTTTATCTTAATTGAAACAAAACCGTCCCCACCATAGCGCCCACTGCCCCCCACCAGCATCCGCCGTTAAATTTGCAATTTAATTAATACCCAACGTTTCGATCCAGGTATGGATCATTATCAAGGGAATATTGCGTCTGAAAAATTATATTATTTTAGTGCAAATACATCGAGATGTTAATATAAATATAATAATTATAATAATATAATATAATAGACAATGTTTTTGTCTTTCCATTATTGGTTTTCTTCAAGATGGTGATTGAATATTAACATCCCGATGTATTTGCACTAAAATAATATAATTTTTCAGACGCAATATTCCCTTGATAATGATCCACACCTGGATCGAAACATTGGGTATTAATTAAATTGCAAATTTATTGTTGAATTTCAAAAAGATCAAACCTTGCGCCGATAACATCTTCTCTAACATAATTCAAAATTCGATCAATAGAAATCACAATTTTAAATTTTCATTACGGGCTGAAAGAAGGGGTGTACTTCCGAAAGCGACGTCCCTCCGATTTTGCTGAAATTTTTGCCAAAGCTTATCGTTGATTAAAGAAGAAAGTCCCTAAAAGGATTTTTGGCGACAAAGCCTCGTTTGCCCCCAGCCCCCTTCAAAGTTTTAATAGTTCTTACTAAATATTTTCGAAAATATTGAATTTAGAGAAAAAAGTTCCAAACAAAAAATGAAGATCATAAAAAGCTCCACAAACAAGGTTATATACATTTTTTACGTAAACCTATTATTTTGGCTGTTATGACCCAAAATACCTCGGCTGGGGACATTCTTACGTATTTGGACGTGCTGATTACGAATATGATTAGGGTTAACAGCAAATATTACCAGCAATATGTCTACTATCATCTCAGGAACATATCTGTTTAAATTCCTACCAAAATGCATTGTTAAATTTACACAAATGATGAAATAAATTTTAATAAATAGCAGCTTTGACTGCCAACGCTGGAGCCTCAAGAATTCTATAAAATCAAAGTAATCCATTTAGTGAAATAGAAATTGAAAAGTTAAGATGTATAATACTGAGTACTCTTCCAACTTCCAAATTTGTTACAGAGAAAATATTATTTTGAAATTTGTACAAATAATTCTGTCACCCATATACAGTGAAGAGCAAAACTGAATCAACACCATTCGAAACAGCATAACTTTTTTAATATTGGTACAGATGACTTGAGTGTTCTTAAGAAGTTGAAAGGATTATTTTATTACAAGATGAGTAAAAAAACTTTTGAAAAAATTGCAATTAGTCGGAACCGATGAAAAAATAGTAAATCTTGACTTTTACGACTTTTTCATCAGGGCCTGTATTGAAAATTTAAAAAATTGATAATGTTCACTCAAATAAATTATATATATGCTGAAAATTTCATCGATATTGGTTAATTGGTTTATGAGCTATAAACGATTGAAAGTGGTAATAATTGCAGTTTTTCATGATTTTCGACTTATACCTGCAATTATTACCACTTTCAATCGTTTATAACTCATAAACCAATTAACCAATACCGATGAAATTTTCAGCATATATATAATTTATTTGAGTGTACATTATCAATTTTTTAAATTGTCAATACAGGCCCTGATAAAAAAGACGTAAATGTCAACTTTTACTATTTTTTCCGCGGTTCCAACTAATTGCAATTTTTTTCAAAAGTTTTTTACTCATCTTGTAATAAAATAATCCTTCCGACTTCTCAAAAACACTCGAGTCACCTGTAATAATTTTAAAAAAGTTATACTGTCTCAAATAGTGCTGATTCAGTTTTGCTCTTCACTGTATGGGTACCAATGGGGTGGCACGGTAGCCAACGTGTTAATTTGTATGAAGCGGTTAAACATCAATGCTAACATACCAGATCCTCCAATTTGGAAAGTGCCCAGAGATCCTTCGGCTTTGTAGTCACCCTCGAGCAAAAGCTTTGGCATTTCGACGTCTATTTCCAACCGGAACACATCGTTGTTCAACTCCGGTTTCACGGAGAGGAAACGAGCTTTAGCGAAACCGTAAGTTCTTACATTGGAGGCGCTTAGGGTCCCACGCAGTTGGCCGCTATCGTAATTCGTGATATGAGATTCCACGACGTAAGGGTCCAAAGCTGGCATGTTTAAGTCTGGTATTCCTGTTTCCGAAGAATTACTCGAAAGAATCATTACAATGTCCACGATAACTAATGCTTGTTTCGAAATGTCAGTTTTTTGAATAAATAAAAATGTTTGCAATGCAATACCTGCTATGAATGCGGGCCATGATTCCTGAATAGCGAGTCTCAAGCAAGATGAAAAGTCATCCGCGTCTTTCTTGCAAGTTTTTACGCCCGCAGCTGCAGAATGATGAAATGTATTAAA
The DNA here is from genome assembly GCA_913789915.3 of Sphecodes monilicornis. Taxonomy (NCBI): domain Eukaryota; kingdom Metazoa; phylum Arthropoda; class Insecta; order Hymenoptera; family Halictidae; genus Sphecodes; species Sphecodes monilicornis. Next base: position 3,469,969 of record OU565300.1, read on the forward strand.
CTAGGTCGATAGAATTAATTGCAACGATGCAAATATTTACGGCCGCGACGAAGTAAACGAAACCCGGTGAATGGCGGTTCACCGATTTCGCTAAAATCTAAGTTACCTCTACACTCGCGCGTCCCACGCTAACTTTCTAACTCACTGGCTCGGCAGAATCGATAAATCCAAGGGGGCCCACTGACCAAATGCAGAATTGTCACGGGTAACACAGAAAACTAAACAATTCGATTCGGGAAACTGCAAAGGTTGTACCTTGATTCAATCGAGCTATACCGAGCTGTACCGAGATTCATTTGATGAAGAGCTTTACAACGAAATTGGGAAAAGCCGTCATCTACTCAAAAATATACACCAAAATTTGTCGTGCTTTTAGATTTTTAAACGGATCAGTTAGTTCCAAAGTGTTTGATACTCATCCCGTTTCTTTCGAATCGAGAGGTTCCGATTGAAAGATTGCGTTTGATGACACCCCCGCTATGAAACTTTCCCCGTCCGCAGTACTTCTCTTGGCCGTAAATAGGGCGCAACCGAAAGTAATCGAAAAGGGATTTCCCGAGACAAGTGGCGTCCGAAGATGAGCCTGTGCCGATGTTCGGTGACAAGAACTTACGAAGCTGGTAATCGGCGACGACGAGGCCAACACAGCAGAGTGCAACACAGATCGCAATGACGGCTCGGTACGACATTCTGCTTGGTTAAAAATCTTCCAGCTAGCCTCGCCAATTATAAGCGGTCCGTTTATATAGTTTCCAGCGCCAAGGACTCCGGGCAAAGCTACGTTGCAAAATTGCATGTCATTAAAGCGCGCCAACACGTGAGAGGCAAGAAGCGGCATGGCACGGTGTGCACCAGGTGCCCGCCGTGGCGCACGGGGCTGGAACTCGGCCGGGAGAGAATTCTGGGGAATGCGTTACGCGCTCTTCTTTTGTTAGGTTTTACCATTGCCGACTAGTCACCAGCCTGAGGAGGCTGATCTTGCCTCGGCTTTTCTGTCACTGCATCGGCATCCCGGGCTTGGTGTGGACGCTTGGCAAACCGTACACTCTATCGTCATCGCGCGCTTTTCTCGCAGCGCAGCCCGGCGTTCCTCCCTCTGTACCCGCCTCTCGTCTATGTGTTCTTAGAACCGCTATCGGAATAATTTCCACGCTTGTTTACCTTCTAACACTCTGGTAGCATTATTTTTGTTGCGACGCAACGATATCTCGTGCCCCGCAATCACTCGTTCAGAACTAGGACTGATCGTTCGGGGGAACGACAACAAAGACACGGATCGACCAAATACCATGCTGAAAATTCGGAGTAGCATAGAAACATTGGTACTACTTTTTATTATTCAACTATTTTAACCTTTAGCTTATACTTAGCTACTATTTTTAACCTTTAACCATTTTAACTTTTTACCTTTTAGTAATATGTTAATTTTTCGTAAAGAAAATTCAAGTTTTCAATGGTAATATGTCGGCCCTCTAAAGGTTAAACAATCCACTCGTGCGTGGTTTCCTTGGAACAGGCTATTCGACAGTATTGCATTTTCGTTGATAATATGAATTAGGTGTTCATGTTCAGATGTAGGTATTCATATTCTTAGTTTCGTTTCCCCTCTTTCTTAACGTAACTTTTAGACGTTGCAAAGACACGACGAAATTTCCTGATACTCCCCTGTCATGTAAGGATTGTGTCATGTTTCTATGTAAACAAAGGCGACTTCGAATTGCATAGCGTAACATTATTTCATTTGTTCATTCTCACAGAGGTTGATAACTAGCTTGGTCCTCTGATTACCATCTTACGGCATCACAGTAGCATAGGACGTGTGGTAAACAATGTTTAATAGCAGGTTTTCGGTTTCCACATGTCCAGATGTCCGAACGTGGCCACTTGTACGAAATTGTGTCGTGATAAATGAGTACGAAATTGATAGTAACGACATTGAGTAACACGTCTGCCCGTGTATTATAGACTTCCCGGAAACATTATTTCCTACACAAATCCGAATCAAAATTGAATTAGTTTGTCATTCTTAAACAAAATTCGAACACAAACACTTTGTTTTCCTGAATACAAGGTGCGCTATCTAAATAAAATACATCCAAAAAACAGTATACATGAACACATTTCATTTTTATAAAACTTTGAAGTAAATACATTTACTAAATTTTCATAAATTATGAAATTTGTTCACATGTAGATATGTACAGGTGGTGCTTGAATATAACATTCGCACAGGATGAATCTAATAACTCGGTCAGGTTATATTAGGTGTACAAATAAGTTGCTACAATATTGTTTGTACAATTTTATTTGTACAATATTGTTTGTACAATTTTATTTGTACAATATTGTTTGTACAATTTTATTTGTACAATAAGTACAAATAAGCCTTTACATACATTCATCTGCAATTACGTTTCAAATAAAAAAATTTTGCCGCCGTTTCGGTATCTTAAAGTACTAACCTCTTATTACATAACATCAATAATCCCCCTTACTTTGCACTAGTTATTACATAACCTCAAAAAACAATACTTCGCACCATGGCGTTTCGGAAAGAGCGTATTAGGCACTGTATTCTTTTTGCATTCGAACTGAAGAAAAATGCTGCTGAGGCTACGAAAATGATTTGTTCTGTATTGGGTGAAAATACTGTAACCAATTTTGCCTCAATTGAGGCAAAACCGTCCACACAGTAGCGCCCTCTGTCCCCTTCCAGCAAGCGCGGTACAATGGGGCAACGAAGACACGAGACATCAGCGTACGCAACGAGCGTGCGTCCTGCTTGAAAGTGAGGTTGGTGGGAGAAGCAGGCGTTTGAGGGGCTCCACCCGTGCCCATCACTGCTGTAACTCATAAAACGTGCAAAAAATGGTTCCAAAAGTTTCGTAGTGGAAGTTTTAATTATAATGACGCTGAACGCAGTGGAATGCTGAAAAAAGTGGATAACGAGGAATTAGAGCAATTGTTGAACGATGATCCTTACCAAACGCAACAGGAACTTGCTGAGGAAGTTGGTGTAACTCGTCAAGCAATTTCCGTTCGTTTGAAGAAGCTTGTGAGAAATAGACATCGAATATATGATAAAAAGACACCGAACTTATTTGTACACCTGATTATTCCGTCCCTACTGAGGATAGAACATAATGGGAACATTTGAATAAAACTGAATATTTTTTAAATATTTGAAATTTTCTAGACATCCAGCATGTAATAGAAAACATAAAAAAACTCGTTAGAAGTCAATGTATTTTAGAAAGTAGAGAGGTTTTCATGATTTTACATACACATGTTTTATTCAGAACGAAACAAAAAATAAATTCATGCAAAAATTCATTAGTTACTATTCAAAAACAGATGCCATTCTGACAATCTTAAAATAACGACAACTTTTTTAATATGCGACCCTAGGGCTTAGATTGTTTTAGAAGTCAAAACAATTAGTTTACTACATGACGTGAAAAAATTTTGTGAAAAAATTGCAATTGATCGGAATTGGAGAGAAATTACTAAACATTGTAATTTACAACTTTTTAATTTTATTTATATTATTTTATACTATTATAAAGAGAAATTACTAAAACTTGTATTTTACAACTTTTTAATTTTATTTATATTATATTATACTATTGTAAAATATACTATTTTATACTACTTCAAAACGTATTTTAAAAATTTTTAATGTACGTCCACATAGAAAATTTATGAAATATAACTTTTAATATTTCCTCTGCAATTCCGACCAATTGCAATTTTTTCAGAATTAATTTCACGTCATGTAGTAAACTAACTGTTTCACTTCTAAAAAAATCCAAGTCGTAGGGTCCAATATTAGTCACTGTGAGTGAAAAATGGCAAGCAGTGTAAAAATTCTGTGAACTCAAGGGTTATGAACGAAGAAGCACGACCTGTGGTTTCCTTGTCGCAGATACATACAGTGGCTTACGAAAGTATTCGAACGCCTATTAAATCAGAATAATTTTTTAAAAATTGCACCACTCAACTTGACATTTCCTTTCGCAATTAGAAGCATTGATTTACTAAATGACGTGCAAAAAAGATTTTAAAAACATTGCAATAGGTAGGCATTACATAAAAAAATAACAATGGCACTTTTTCAAACTTTTTAACTCCAGACCGTAATGAAAATTTAAAATATGCGTCTTGTAGACCTATGTTAGTAATACACATGCTAAAAATTTCATCGAAACCGATTAATGTATGCATGAGCTACAAGCGGTTCAAACTGATCAAAATCGCAGTGTTTCACGACTGTTGGTCAGATTTTGCTTAAAATCCACAGATTTTTACATCTTTCGATGCGTGCCGTTTTTTTCTGCGTCAACTGATTACGATGAAATTTTCAGCATGTACATAACCTACATATAGATCTATAAAACGCATATTTCAAATTTTCATTGCGAACTTAAAAGAAAAAAGTTTTAAGAAGTGCCATTTTTATATTTTCATGTAATCCTACCAACTGTAATTTCTTCAAACTTTCTTCTGCATCCCACTTAGTAAATCAATGCTTGTAGTTGCTCAAGAAAAAGTCAAATTATTTGGTGCAATTTAAAAACAGTTATTCCAATTTAAAGTGCGTTCGAATACTTTCGTGAGCCACCGTATATAACTTGCACCTGCGTGTAGGTAAAAGTAGGCATCCCTGACCTTGTGACCTTGCAAGTGTCAACGACGACTCGTTACAGTTGAAAACGATACTGTAAACAGATGACAGAGGTCTCGCGTTCCTAACAAATCTCCTACGGTACCGTCTACGCAGTTTTATGTAACAGGGATTACAGGCGTTCGAAGTAGACGCCCTTGGATCACATCGCATCGATATAAGAAACTAGTTTTGATCAAGACGCGGCTGACAAAGAATAAAAGGGACAACGAAACTGTACTACATACATGGCTGATCAGTCGGACTCTCACTCGTACTCGATCGGCCGACACAGTTAAGTAATCGTCCGCACAAAGGACGCCAGCTCTGCCGTCGTCGTTGCCGTGTAACATTCGTTAAACATATGCTCAATTAAACTGCATTAACACACTCGGTTCTCTCTGTAAATTTTGCAAACAACATCGTGGTTAAAGTTTGGTGAAACGAACCTGTGATCTGTATTGGGCATGACGTAAATAATCTAGAAAGGAAATGCTACAAAGTCGAGTAAAATGCAGTGTAAAGATTATATTGCTACGTTCGTTTTTGGTCAAGGAATATCATCGCGGAGAGGTTTTAGAAATATTATGTGATAGTTCCAATGCAGAATGAATTCATAGCATGCACAACTGTCTCAATTTCAGCATGATAAGTGATGACCAATATAATCACATTTTTATATTACGTATAACCTGATTAAACCCTTATGGATGTACGTACAGTCAGTCAAAAAAATCTCCGCAGATAAAATAATTGAGCTTTTTATTAACTGATGTACAAACAAATTTTTGAAAAAATTCCGGAGAAAATACTAAAAGTTGCATTTTACAACTTTTTTATGCGGACCTATATTGAAAATTTGAAAAATATCTTTTGCAGGTATACGTCAATTCTATACATTCTGAAAATCCCATCGAAATCAGTTGATGCGGAAAAAACGACAAACATTGAAAGATGTAAGAAATGAAATCTTCCGATTTCAGAAAATCATGAAAACTACAATTTTCATCATATTTAACCATATGTTATTTAACCTAAATTACATATTTAACCATATGTTATTTAACCTAAAATTATACCATATCACATTTAACCTAAGTCGTGACAGTGTTGCCCAATGTCGACAAGCCTTATTTTCCAAATTTTCATTACAGGCTCAGGTAAAAAGCTATGAATCAATGTTTATTTTTTTGTTTTTCGTAATTCCTAACAATTACAATTGCCTCAAAATTTTTTTACACATCATCAGTAATAAACTAAATTTTTTGAGGATTATGGGGACCCTTTTGGCAATACATAATTCACAAGCGTGGAAAACAGTAACTTTTTTAGAAATTCATTTCTGAGATCGTACAAGTTCTACTAAATAGTCGTTTAAATTGCCGTGACGCAACATTTGAAGTACTATTCAGTATGTTTTTAGCTGTTCACAATCAATTAATTGTAATTTTATTTTAACTTACGTAGTTAACTAAGTTATGCATAGAAAGTGACGAAAATTATTTTCGAGAGTACAATGTATTTCCATTTGCTTCGTTCGTTATTTGTAAATAATTAACGCATTCGCGGAAAAAGTGCTACGAATTAATTTTTACACTTAATCAATGTTCACTATACAGATATATTATCTGTTCTCGGATAATCTACGTAGAAGAGTTTTTGTTAGTCGCTGGACAGCGAATGGAATATATACTAAACATTTTCATTACTAAAAATAAAAACATTTAATATATTTAATTTAGTTCTAGAAGAAACACTGATTTTATACGACTTTCAAAAATATCTAAATTTGTACCACTTCCACTAACATGAAAACTACAGTTTTAAGAAACTATAAATGTAAAACTAAACTATGGAGTTTTTAAAATTACAAAAAAAAATAAACTCTAAACTATAGAAAAGTGCCAAAAGATTCCTAAATTTGTAATTGAAACAAAAAATTTCGGCGATACTTAAATTTGAAATTTGAAATTTGAATTTTGAAATTTGAAATTTGAAATTTGAAATTTGAAATTTGAAATTTGAAATTTGAAATTTGAAATTTGAAATTTGAAATTTGAAATTTGAAATAATTGAAATAATGAGTCGTAACATAAACTTGTTCGGTTATTTTCAATAACGTCTTCTCATTGATTAACAAAGAAGAGAATTACAATCAAATATAAAATCGTTGACTACAAGTAGTTTTTATTTGATCCCAGTTATCTGAATTTGCAATGAGCCATAACTAAATTGTTAAAATTAGAACATATTTGCAACCAAACGAATTCATATTGCAAGCAAATAATTCGATTATAAAAATGTGATATACTTTTCATATTAAAAATAACTAAAAATATATTTGAGTTATTTATATTTTCCCCCAAAGAAATAGTGTTAAATTGCGTCCTATCCTATCACTGAGAATGCCCTCTTAATACAATTACATAAATATTTGTGTCAGTTTCATTAAATCGGTTGATTTGCATAAACATTTGTGCTCTAGTAATAATAATTTATGTAAAAGATATAGATTCCGCTCAGCGTTCTATCCCCAAGTCTCCCTTCCTTTGTACGACTTTCTGATTTTTGATAAAACGTGTAGCTTGCACCTCGTGTTCGTTCAGAAGAAAAATATGTAGGTCTGTTGGTTAGCATTTGCAGCCTGCTTGCACGGTTCACCGTTCACTGGACGGTGATTGTTGATATCATGGAAACTAATGCGCCGCAAAATGATAGAAACTCGAAATCTGCGTTCGTATTCTGCATAGCGATTTGTAAACACTCGAGTGACCCGCATTCTGCAGCCAGCACAGCAAGAGCAATGACTGCAGTGCCTAAACGTAGCCGCACATAGAACGCCTAAAATAAACTATAGGCTTGAAATTTGAAATACTCACTCTATTATCGAAAACCATATAACCGATTTTATTTATTTCAATTGACAATCAACTAAGTAGAAATATTTTTTTTAATTTCTAAATATTATATATATAGTGTGTATGATATATTTTATAATCGATAAATGTTAACAGCGACTAAAAATCTATTTAATTTAGTTTTATTTACCTTTCACGATTTGTATTTATTTTTTTCAAATATACAGCTTGGTGTTGACACAGACTTTAGATACCTACAGACATTGCATGCAATGCGTTTTTCTGTCTACGGTTCTGAATTACCGACTCTGTAGAAAATGTCCTAGTACGATAGCGGACTCTATCGAAATGGAACGGTCAGGTGGTGAACTACATGAGGTTGCAACACATACAGCGTGTGTCTGAGGAGGCTCGATTTTACAGCGTTGACAGCTTTAAAACGCAATTGTATTCGTACAAAAATACTCCACGTATTATTCACTTGTGCCGCCTATTTTTTTACAGGACTTCGAACCCCATGGTAAAAATTTGGCGAACATGATAAAGAAGTTTGTATCCGACAAGGACGAACTTATGCACATTTAAGAAGAGAAAGAAAGACAGACACAGAGCTGCTGAATACTGTCCACACTCGACAGAAAATTTATTAGTAACACACTTGTGAGGAATTGTTTACTAATATTTGCAGTTAGGAAATATAGAATAGACCTTCAGAAACTTTCACATATAGTTTATCGTCACATTTTATTTCAGACTAAATAGTTATAAACAATTATTCTAAGTCTCGTTCTAAAATAAACTCAAATAATTTAACAAATCTCTGGTAAAAAATAATCTTCCTTGTGATCGGAGGATCTAGAATGGTGTCTCGGCTACATTTCTGTTGCAGTTTTATGTAGATTCGACGCCTAGTTAATTAGTTATTTACGATTTCCAGAGAGGTGACACAACGATTTGTGTTTACCTTTGACAAATACTCGGACTCTCCTTGTCTTACTCATTGCGGGCATAGAAGATAGAAGTTACCTCTACAAAAATTGTTGATAAATTACTTCAGGTAATTTTTATAAATATTAGCTCTCGAAGAATATAGAATGGACCTTCGGCAACATTCATGTATAGTTTTCAATTCGATTCTAGAAGAGGTTAATTAGTTATAAATAATTTTTGTTACTCTTGTTCTAATGAAACTGTGCATACTAGTGAGAATTGAATATCTTGTACACTCCAAATGTTCATGCATAAAAGTTAATCTGTATCTCGAGTACTATTAGCTATTTTTACTAAAAAATTGGGTGGTGAGGTAACCAAACATATAATCGTTGTAATCGTTAAACAAACAGAGATAAAAATTCATTAATTACATTTCTTCAATATAATTATGCTTGGTAATATTCATGTATCATAAATTATGCTGGATCTCGAGTTTTATTACTTACTTCTACTAAAAAATTAGATGGCAAGATGGTCAACGGAGTGCTCGTCGACATCATCGACAAAAGGAATTGTTATAAACATTAAACAGCCAGAGATAGTAACTTTATTAATTACATTTGCTTGATATAATATTGTTTGGTAATATTCATGGTTTAAAAGTTGTTCTGTACCTCGAGTACGATTAGCAATTTTTACTAAAAAATTAGTTGGTAGATAGACAAGGGGATGCTTGTCGACATCGTTGGCAAAAGGAATTGTTATAAACATTAAACAGCCAGAAATAATAGATTTATCAATTATTATTATCACGGCAATCGAGATCTACCGAAATTAGTTGGGGTAGGGAGCGTTGCGCTTCGCTGCGCGCTGCGCATCACTGGCTACCTAAGCTCGCGGAGCGCGCTCAGTCAATCAGTCGGGCCGGGCCCTCCGGCAGGAGCGGATGGGCTCCGGGACCAGGAGGGTCTTCCAGCGGTACCCTGGCCTCTCCTGCCTACCTTGGGGATGACCAGTGGTCCTCCAGAGCTACCCTTGCCTACCTTCAGCTGGCTTAGGGTGGACCAAGGGTCCTCCACCAGTGGTCAGTCAGAGCTACTCTGTCGTACCCTGAGGCTGACCAGTGGTCCTCCAGAGCTACCCTTGCCTACCTTCAGCTGGCTTAGGGTGGACCAGGGGTCCTCCAACAGTGGTCATCCAGAGCTACTCTGGCCTACCCTTGCCTACCCTGAGGGTGACCAGTGGTCCTCCAGAGCTACCCTTGCCTACCTTCAGCTGACTTAGGGTGGACCAAGGGTCCTCCAACAGTGGTCATCCAGAGCTACTCTCGCTACCTGTGCTTACCTTGAGGCTGACCAGTGGTCTTCCAGAGCTACCCTTGTCTACCTTCAGCTGGCTTAAGCTTAACCAAGGGTCCTCCACCAATGGCCTACCATTGTCTACCATGGTCCACCTTTAGCTAGCTTAGGGTAGTCCAAGGGTTATTTAAAACTTCCTTGGCCTACTTTAAGCTAGCTCGGGGGGGCCATGGACTCTTCAATGCTTCCTTCGTTTACCTTGGGTTCTGAGCCGGTCCAGTTTCGGTATCCGGCATGCAGTCATTACCGTGCTGATCGACTCAGAGAGGGTATTCATTGCAATGACTTCGCATCTTCGAGTGAGTCATTTTGTTACTACCTTGTTACTATATTCGTCTGTAGAAGTAGTAGTATACCGTAGTAGTAAAGTGTAAAAGTAGTTAGTTGCATGCATGGGCAGGCCTCGCCGCCCCAACGATCAGCCGAGATGGGAACGTCCGCGATTTGCACTAGCGTTGCGACAAAACCACGCGTTGCATTTAGTCGATTTTGAACAGAGATTAAAGTTAATGTTACTAAAAATTTTGTTTAGAGCGTAGCGTTGCGAATCACAAATAGTCGCGGTTCAAAATTACATTTTAATTTGATAACTGCCCTTTTAAAGTTCATATTGTTGTTGTTTTACATATAATCTCAAGTAATCGTTTTTTGGATCTCTGTTCGTTGAATTAGCGTTGCGCACAAAAAGTTCGCGTTTGGTTTCGAGTCTTTCGACTTTTCAGGCTCCCATGCTCGAGCTGCAACGATCAACTGTGAGATGGGCACATCCGCGATTTCAAGTAGTGTTGCGAAACAAATTGTTACACGCGTTGTACTAGTATCAATTTTTGAAGTTGATGAAATGTCTAGTTAATGTTGCAAATAAATAGTCGTAATTTAAAGTAGTTCTAAAGATACCTGTTTAGAATTTTAGACGTTAGAGTTTTAAATTTCTTATTTAAATAGCATTTTAAATTCGATTTGTTGAATTAGCGTTGCGCATCAAAAGAATCGCGTTTGCAATAGAATCTTTCGATATTTCAGGCGCCCATGCTCCAGTTGCAACGATCAACTGTGAGATGGGTACTTCCGCGATATCGAGTAGCGGTGCGAAACAAATTTTCGGGACGGAGCCGAAGGAGCAGACGAGGTTTTATGCCAAAGATGCCGGACAAACTGTCATTCAAAAGGACAATCATTGCAACGTCTTCGCATCTTCGAGTGAGTCATTTTATCACTATCTTGTCGTTATACTCGTCTGTAGAAATAGAGTTGTAGTAGAATGTAAAAGTAGTTAGTTGCATGCAAGGGCAGGCCTCGCCGCCCCAACGATCAGCCGAGATGGGAACGTCCGCGATTTGCACTAGCGTTGCGAAAAAAGTACGCGTTGCGTTAGTCGATTTTGAACAGAGATCAAAGTTAGCCTTTCTTCTAAATATAATAGTAGTCTCTATCAGCGATATAGCTTGTTTAAACTATAGCGTTGCGAAACAAATAGTCGCGATTCGTTTTGCAGAAACTGTAGAGTAATCTTTTTTGGATCTCTGTTCATTGAATTAGCGTTGCGTACCAAAAGTTCGCGTTTGCTTTCGAGTCTTTCGACTTTTCAGGCTCCCATGCTCGAGCTGCAACGATCAGCTGTGAGATGGGCACATCCGCGATTTCGAGTAGTGTTGCGAAACAAATTGTCACACGCGTTGTACTACTATCAATTTTAAAACTTGATTAAATAGGTAGTAAATGTTGCGAATAAATAGTTGCGATTTAAAATAAATCTAGACATACAGATGTACAATTTTAAACGTTGGAATTTTAAATTTCTTACTTAAATAGCAATTTGAATTTCGATTTGTTGAATTAGAGTAATCTTTTTTGGATCTCTGTTCGTTGAATTAGCGTTGCGCACCAAAAGTTCGCGTTTGCTTTCGAGTCTTTCGACATTTCAGGCGCCCATGCTCGAGCTGCAACGATCAACTGTGAGATGGGCTCATCCGCGATTGCGAGTAGCGTTGCGAAACAAATTGTCATACGCGTTGTACTAGTATCAATTTTTAAAGTTGATCAAATGCCTAGTTAATGTTCCGAATAAATAGTCGCGATGTAAAGTAATTCTAGAGACACCGATATAGAATTTTAGACATCAGAGTTCTTTTCTTATTTAAATAGTATTTTGAATTTCGTTTTGTTGAATTAGCGTTGCGCATCAAAAGGATCGCGTTTGCATTAGAATGATACGATATTTCAGGCGCCCATGCTCCAGTTGCAACGATCAACTGTGAGATAAGAACATTCGCGATTTTAAGTAGCGTTGCGAAACAAATTGTAACACGCGTTGTAATAGTACAAATTTTCGAAGTTGACTTAATGTCAAGTTAATGTTGCGAATAAATAGCCGCGATTTAAAGTAGTTTTAGAAGTACCGATCTACAATTTTAGACCTCAGAGTTTTAAATTTCTTATGTACTTTGTAAGAATGGTAATACTTAATTTTGTAAGACTTTCAAAGTTCAACTTTACCAAATTGATACAATATTTTTGTCTAGAAATTGATATTTTTCAGGAAATTGATATTTATTTCAGGAAATTGTTATTTATTTCAGGAAACTGTTATTTATTTCAGGAAATTGATATTTATTTCAGGAAATTGATATTTATTTCAGGAAATTGATATTTATTTCAGGAAATTGATATTTATTTCAGGAAATTGATATTTATTTCAGGAAATTGATATTTATTTCAGTAAATTGTTATTTATTTCAAGAAATTGTTATTTATTTCAGGAAACTGTTATTTATTTCAGGAAATTGATATTTATTTCAGGAAATTGATATTTATTTCAGGAAATTGATATTTATTTCAGGAAATTGATATTTATTTCAGGAAATTGATATTTATTTCAGGAAATTGATATTTATTTCAGGAAATTGATATTTATTTCAGGAAATTGATATTTATTTCAGGAAATTGATATTTATCTCAGTAAATTGTTATTTATTTCAAGAAATTGTTATTTATTTCAGGAAATTGATATTTATTTCAGGAAATTGATATTTATTTCAGGAAATAGATATTTATTTCAGGAAATTGATATTTATTTCAGGAAATTGATATTTATTTCAGGAAATTGTTATTTATTTCAGGAAACTGTTATTTATTTGAGGAAATTGATATTTATTTCAGGAAATTGATATTTATTTCAGGAAATTGATATTTATTTCAGGAAATTGATATTTATTTCAGGAAATTGATATTTATTTCAGGAAATTGATATTTATTTCAGGAAATTGATATTTATTTCAGGAAATTGATATTTATTTCAGGAAATTGATATTTATTTCAGGAAATTGATACTTATTTGAGGAAATTGATATTTATTTCAGTAAATTGTTATTTATTTCAGGAAATTGATACTTATTTGAGGAAATTGATATTTATTTCAGTAAATTGTTATTTATTTCAAGAAATTGTTATTTATTTCTGGAAATGGATATTTATTTCTGGAAATGGATATTTATTTCTGGAAATGGATATTTATTTCTGGAAATGGATATGTATTTCTGGAAATGGATATTTATTTTTGAAAATGGATATTTATTCCCGGAAATGGATATTTATTCCCGGAAATGGATATTTATTCCTAGAAATGGATATTTATTCCTGGAAATTGATATTTTTATCTTGAAATCAATATTGCTCGGATCGGAGTTCCCTCAGGGACTCACTCACGGGATGGGGCCCGTGAGTGGGTACGGGGACTCGCGTCCCCGGGGGCACCCGAGTCGCCTATAGGTCGTTGCGTCCACAAATCATTAGATTTGGGCTCGATGTGGTTTCGATTTTGTTTCGACTGGTTTTCGATTTGGTGTCGATTTTGTTTCAACTGGTTTTCGATTCTTTTTCCATTTTGCTTCAACTGGTTTTCGATTCTGTTTCGATTTTCTTTCAATTGGTTTTCGATTCTGTTTCGATTTGGGTCGTTCATCTTGCTCTTGTTAGTCAGAACGAACGAAGAAAATTCATCAAAGGAAGAAAATTCATCGAAAGAAAAAATTCAACGAAGGAAGAAAATTCATCGAAAGAAGAAAATTCATCGATCGAAGAGGAATCATCGAACGAAGAGGAATCATCGAACGATGACTCCAGATTATTTCTAAGTTAGTTTTAGTGCGTGCGATAGTTATTAAGATTGTTAATCGACGTTGTAATTATGTCGAGTAATTATTGCCGTAACTTGACTTTGCCCGCTCCGTTTTCTAACTCCGGCACAGCCTTCTGTTGTGCCGGCCTTGCTTACAGGTTCTGAGCTGGTCCAGTTTCGGTATCCGGCGTGAAGTCATTGAGAGGGATGTCTAAGAGATTCGTTCACTCGTTTTCTGACGATCCTCTGTGTTAACGTAATCCTGGACACGCCATGTTCTCATGTCACCCAGTAGCGCCAGAAACCGTTTGAGCGCATCTCTTTGCCATCTTTCTTGGTGATGGAGTGGCGGGTATCGGGCTGGTCGGCTCAGGACTTGTAAGCACTGAACGCGTCTCGTCACCCTTGAACCAGAGCCTTCTGCTCTGGTTCGATCTTGTTTGTCTCTTTGAAAGAATCAGAGCCTTCCGCCTGATTCGCCCATGGTCCCTCGTGGATCGGAGACTTCTTCTCCGATTCACTCTTTGCCCCGCAATAATTACTCGACATACGCTAAATGGAAAAGAAGTCTTTTCCGTGAAAAAGACTATTTTTCCATTTAGCGACCTGCGAACTTAGTTTCTAAGAATCGTCGTTGTAAGAAAGGGAGACAGAACGAAGGAAGACTTCGTTCTGACTCTCTTTCGGGTCTCTTGTGCAGCAACCTCCTCGTGGTGAGACCTGGGCAATCGATATTATCCACAATTCGCAAAATGCTATAACTTATAAATTATAGTATCTTGCATGTAGTGGATAATATCGAGCTAATAGCTGCACATTTAGAATTTGCGTAAATATGTATTTCATAGTAGAATGTAAGACTTTTAATACTTTCTTCCTTTTCCTATGTCCCAGCTTCAACAATTATTTTCAATTAATAATCCAAATACAAAGTTTTCGTTTCAGGATACATGTACCTCTTGCTCTCGTGAGCGAGTGTTACTAATACAATAGAAAATTTGTATTACTTTATACATATTGATTAAAAATATGTGTATAAAACAAATTAATTTTACTACAATTCGTATTTTTGTAATACATTCTTCATAAATATTATTTTCACCGTTCAAATACATGCGCCGTATGCATTAGTAGCCTCCAAAACACCCGTAGTAAAAGTAAAGTATACGGAATATTCAGTTCTTGCTAATACGGCTAAATTCGTGAACTGTCGGTAATATTGAGCGCGACACCGAAATGGTACGGGGGCCACTGTGGCCCCCCGAGGCCTAGACAGAAAAGCCCATAAGATGCAATGTCTGTCTGTGGTGTTGATTTCAATTAATATTTTTTCATTTTTATAGAAAATTTCGCATGTACCGACTGTACTCAGTCGATATGCAAGTTAAATGGCACCCTTCTATGTAACGCCATCTACGTAGTAAAACCTCGTGCACGTGAAGCCATACACCACCATTGATTAAAACCTGTCAGAGAATCAGCTGATCAGTTATTCACGTACGTGAGATCAGCTGAGCACAATCATGGACGCGCTCAGTGAAGAAGATTTTGAGATACCTCCAGCAAAATACGAATGTGAGTAATTATATCGCATCGTAACTAAAATGTCGCATCATGCTTGGAAACAGGAAGCTAGAATTGTGTTAGAATATTATAATCGCCAGCCGGCGCGCCACTGTACCGGCCACCATTTTGCTACACGTGTGACTGTGGCATCCAAACTTTAAACATTGCATTTACAATCGATTACATGAAAAAAGACGGATTTATACAAACCCGAACATTTCATTTTTAGATCTGGATCACACTGCGGATGTACAGTAAGTATGAAACTTGAAATAATTGTGGAGTAAACAGGTGACCGCCGGTACGTTTTGGAGGTTACTCGCATGAATAACCTAAAATGCAAGATGTGACGACGAACACCGTTCTTAGAAAATAAACAATCACGTATCAATAAATTTCGTCGGCATAATTAATTGCCGAATAAATAAAAAATTTTGTAACGATCGTAATGCGCCGTAGGTTGCACGCATGGGGCGATTCTTTGCAAGAATCTTTCGAGCAGTGCGCGGTGGCCATGTTTGGATACATGACGGATTTAGAGCGGGTTCAAATGACCCAGGTGCATTACATCGAAGCGGAAGGACATGATATCGAGAGTCTTCTTTTCCATTTTCTTGATGAACTGTTGTTTATGTTTAGCGCCGAGCCGTTTATCGTAGGAAAGGTATATTTAATTTTTACAAATGTTAAACAAACCGTTACGCATAAGACCGCCTCTCAGGTGTTACTGCTCGTAAGAGACGCGTGTTGATCCACTCTGGGTTTCTTGTCATACTTCTCGTTGTATCTCATTGTCTTTAACGGAGGACGTTTCGTAAGAATAACGATGATTTGTGTTACCAGAAAGTCAAGATCACCAATTTCGACCAAGAAAATTTCAAGATCACCGCGATGGCTTTAGGGGAAGAATTTACTATCGGAAAACACACGCAGAACGCCGAGGTAAAAGCCATCACTTATTCTGCAATGCAAATACTCGACCGTCCGGAAACGGAGCAGCCCGAAGTATTCGTCATCGTAGATATATAGCCGTTTGGGCCCAAATGGTGTTCCGTGTGATTCCTTGGCGCGCCCTTAGAAATTGACTTGGGCCATGCCTAAATACAGAGGTGGGGATGACCACATGGACGCGAGCGTAAGAAAGAGGAGAGGGTATACCTCCCTTACGTCCTGCATAGGGCACGATTCTTTTGTAGTTGCGTAGGGTTCAAATAAATACGTTGCAAAGAAAACACCGGGCTCCCGTCTTGGCGACCTATTTCAGGTACGTGTCAAGGAACCGGGGGACCTTGCAACTACCGAAATTCACCGTTAAAGACAGATTTATGCGATATCAATTTATCAAAGTACTTTGTATTAACATGTGCAATGTTCTTTGTGTGACTTAATGTATTGTATTACTTATAATCCTTACTAGAAAATTTTATGTTTAATATATATGTATATATATATGTATCTATGTATGTGTATATAGTATATCATATTTGTATATTTTTGTAACTATACAATAAAAGAATGCGATTTTTATGTTTTTGACAATAAAAATAATTGTTAACCAGCTACGGGCTCGTAAACAACGAAATTGTTATCCTGATCAAATTTCAAGGCTGGATAATCACTAAATACATAAACGTAAAATATAAATTACCAATTAATCTTGAAGACGCTCGTACGCGCTACGAAATGGAAACAAAATTAGGCCAACGTTTACACGTGCGAAGTGTACGGCCCTGCATGCAACACCCCTCCATCGTGAAGGAAGCGACGACCGCCCGCTCAGTTTCGGGCAAGAAACGACAGGACAGGCATCGGGATCCTCCCAATCTTCAGAAGCGTGCGTCATCGAGAAAACAGAATCAAACAGTTACGAAAATTACGTAATTCGAGAGTGTGTTAGTAATCCGTTTACTTTTTGCCCCCTTTCTACCGTGATAAGGCCCACGTTAAAGGGACTCACTGCCAACATCAGGCGTGGACGTTGTTCTGAAAGCGCACACCCCCGACCATGGAGGACTGATATGGTAATATTCTCGAAAGGATAATATAGAAGAACATTGCAGGATGTCAAAAATGTGATAACCGATCCACCGAATACGATCGTGTCGCGTGAAAGTCGGGGTATAGGGATTTTTCACCTATACGGCTCGGAGCTTGCGTGGCAGTTTCGTGGAAAACTAAAAGAATAGCTTTGGCGCGTGTGCCAGTTACATCGATAAAAACCTCCGAACAATCGACGGATCCTTTGTTTTTCATGTACGTTTACGATTCAAATGACTGCAATATACATAATCGAAAAAGTACAACGTCGGACGCAACCTACGGAACATCTAACCCCAAGGTATACGTAAACAAACATCTTTGTGAAAGTTGAGAAAACAGCATTCCCCTGATAAGCCGAGAAAGTGTTCGAAGACAGTGGTTAAAAGACAAGCTCGTGGAAAACGGTTGAAAGGTGACACGGTCTAGGAACATTTTGGATATCCGTGATAGCTGGCGGCACGGTGGTTACAGAGAAAAGCGAAGTGACGGTTTTGGCGCGCGTACTCGACTCTTGCCTGCGACCGGCAGATGGCCGGTGCGCCGTACCGCGCCGGTACGTTATAGGCGCGCGTCCACGAACTCACCTACACATGGCAGGCGCCTAAGCACGTACTACCACCGAGACAGGGAGTCGTTCAGGAACACGTACCGAGGCTGTGGTAGAAGGCCACCACCACGGTAAAACCGTGTGCCGTTGTGAACGCAGTAGAGCGCACGGACACGCGGTTCGGTGTTACTACTACCGGCACAAGCGGGTCTATCTGCCTCGTAGCCCGAGCCAGTTGCCAGCGCGCCAGCCAGCCCCGTCCATCCAATCGCCCAGCTCACGAGCCGGCCTCGTGTGCGCGCGCGACACCCCGGACAGAAAAGGTTCGTTTTCCTCGCCGGTGACTCGACCGATCATGTCAAGGCGGGGCTTATCGTGAACTCTAGAACCTCCACATTCCCCGGAACCTGAAAACACATCGATCGCTTGAACGGCTCGGCCCTTGCACTCGATTATTTCGGGGCCCCCAGTCTGCTTGGCTGTCGTTCCTATTGCCGAGATCGGCCCCGCAGAAAATGGACACCGCACCAGTGCGGTAGAAAGACAAAGTGAAACAGAGAGATATATAGGAAAGAGAAAGAAAGTAGGAGTGAGAGAGACCTGCACACTCACACACAGGGTAAAGGGAGACAGCGAGAGAAAGAGAGAGAGGGAGAGAGAGAGAGAGAGAGAGAAATAAAGGCCACGCAACTACAACGAGGAGAAGAACCGACGATCACGGGTATAATCCCAAGAAGGAAACACAGGGACAGAAAAACGTTACAGGGTGAGGGAGTAAATCGTATGTACAGTGCGTACGATATCCAGGAGCGAAAACTAAAAGAAACATTAGTGTACATTGGCCTCGGGAGGACCGGGTTAATTCTTCTCGTCCAGGCCACGTTTTATCTATCCTGTCATCGACAGACCTCTGTGAAAATCGAATCTAGAAACATCGACAACGGTCACGGCCACAACGGCGACGTATTTGCTATCGAGGAGGCAAGGATATGCCTCGCTCGTCGGTGCTGTGACACGCGCCGCGCCGTGTGCTGGCTGAACCTCCCGGAAGAGAGCGTTGAGCCTCCGTCTCAAAATACTGTGCGGTTTTGTATCGCACACTCGAGAGCCAAGTAAGTGAATAAATACAGACGCGAAATCGTTCACAGTCTCCGTTTATTTCAAATTGTTTCTCGTTTCGGAAATATATCTGGGCGTTTTCGAAATACTACGAGCGGGTAGTCCCCATTCGACCGTGTACTAGCGAAGCGTTTCGCCGCGGTTGGTACACGCGCGCAGCGTGTTCTTTTTTTCACGATCGTGGAAAAGGTATGCTTATTGGAGCGCGCCTAGACAGAAAATAAAAAGGGGACCGTTATTTCGAGCGCAACTGATTCGCTGGGTTAAAAGCTGTTGGCATGTTTCGCGATCAATCGCGAAAACGTCCACCGATTCTACGTTTCCTCATGACCGTGCCGGTAGCACGCCTAACTAGGGATACTCTAGTCTCGGCTTGGCTCTTTAAACGGCTCTGCGCATCGCGTGCGGATCCTATGCTTGATCGTGTGAGTGCTGCTGCGGAGACCGGTTGTATGTGTGCGAGCGTGGCCGTTCGCTCGCTCGCATAATCGCGCTCCCTCGTTTGTCCGTTCGCTCACTCGCTCGCTCGCTTGCTCGCTCGCTCGTTCGTCCGCTCTCGTATGCATGGCCGCTTCGGTGCGTACCGTGTGGATTTCGCGAGTACGCATAGCCGCGCTCGGTACGGTCACCTCCCGTTTGTTATTTATTCGCGACCGGGAACACTCGTTTGCGCGACATTCAGGAAGAAACACGAATAAAAAAACGGCAACCCATGAGCCTGCGATCGACGTTAACAGCTGATCGCGTCACTATGTACGTGTGAGAGTCAGGGTATCTGATATACACGCGTTTTCCACTTCGCTATGATAAGAGAAAGGGGCCGATCTGGGTCTCGTCGATAGACCTCGCGACCTGTGCGATTTCTACGAGCGGACGAGCAGACAAGCGGAAAAAAAAGGGGAACAGTAAGGTTCGTCGCTATCATCTGGGGCCTGAAGCCTCGTGCACAAGAGGGCATGCCCCGTTTACGCGTACAAAATTCACCGAGACACATTCATACCGTGTTTCCTGTCTCTTGTAGAGGGAAAGCACACTTTTCAGATTTCGATGCTCTGTCAACTGTAAAAATGTGTGCATCAAGTGAATACTGTTCTGTACGTTGCCGAAGGTTGCTCGTGCGAAGTCGGTAACCCTGCCGTACGATTATTTCACGTTTTAAAGAGCACGACTGCTAGCAATCAATGCCATGCTAGTTTTCCGTTGAACGCTGCCTACTCGGCAAGAGTTACACTAGTCGAGTTTTATCTTCGAGATAACATCCTACCAATCAATGCCTCCGCATCGTGCATTGCTCCCAACCTTCGAATGCGCTTTACCGTGCTATTGGCCCCTACGAACAAGTCGAATGCTGACCGTGTGTACCCGACCAAACATGCGAAAACGAGACAACCACGGTAGTTCGATCGGGAGTAGTTTGCTTCTAAAACTGCTTACAACGCAAGGCTGCTGTAACGCGACAATTCTGCAACGTGCCTCTTTAAACCACACCCGGAACGCTGCCTCGTGCCCCCGAGACGCTTGCTCTTTTTTTCGAAAATTCTCGTGTACGACCGCCCCGTGGGTCTGCTCAGGCGCGTAACCAGTCTTTTAAAAACAGGGGCCTTAGGATGCGTTCTCTGATTTTTTCGCGGTCACTTTAGTTTTCGTTTCTCTTCTTTCCAAAGGATTAATTATTATTGCACTATGAAATCCGTGCAGAAATTAGTGAACAAATTGATTGAAATGTATTTTTCACTTAACAGAGACTCATTTACAAATTTCAGCAATAAGTGGAAAATTACAATATCTTTAAACTCTCTTTTGCACGAAACATATCTTTTGCTTATATTATAGGCTGGTCATGCCTGTCCATTGTCTGTTAAGTCAGGTAGCGTTTAGTTTGCTTCAGAAGCAGTACAATTGATTAAGACAACTTTCACCAATTTGATTATTCTTTATTGAGATGTTATGTGTATAATCCCTATTCGAAATATATAATTTTTTTTTTTAATTATATAATATATCTGCCGCTGGTTTTTATCTAATATTTTGTTATGTACTGTTATACGTTCATATTCGAGAACTGTGTAAAAATGAAACCGCAATTTTCACCAGATGTTCGTTTCTTGCGGCATCGTCACTTTGGCGCTTGTTCTACAACTTCCGTTTCATTATTACGGGAACCCATTATTTTTCTATACCACGAGGTTTCAACTGGTTTTTATATATAGTATTTCCCTATTCTTATCATATAATTCGCAACACCTGAATCTCTCTACGAACTACTAAATATGATACGAAAAATTTAAAACTAATTTTTAAATGAAAAAATTCCAGTCACATAAAAATACATGAATTTTATGTAATTTAAACTTTATTATTTTCATATGTATATATCGTGTTGTTCGCATAACGTTAAGTTGTTAAGTCACGATTATATGTTTTTTCATCCTTCATTCCAATATTAAAGTTTGTCACTTTCCTTCCTGGAGACACATGTGAAGTTCTTTGGAATTCAAGTTCTATTATTAGGTTCTACCAATGTTATTTGATTCGAGATCAGAAAGGTTCTTCCCTGTGCTGTTTGTTCTTTGATATGCATCGAAAAAGTAACTTCTCTTTAAATGTGCTATCCCGATCGAATAAAATTCACTCGCAAATGGCTAGCGTTCAGAAAAAGCCAAGAATGAAGGGACGAGAAGTGATAAAACCTTTAATCGGATCTGCACGCCTGTCTGTTAATATGTTTCATATATAAATGGTATTTTTGATAAATCGTATTGTTGACAAGGTTATTAAGGTACTAATCTATTGGTAAATGTTGTTTATTTTAATTTTGTGTTGTTTACATTGTTGAAATTTCATTAAACAGATAATAAGTAGCGTCGTGTTAGGAATAATAAACAACTTTTGCCGGCATTACGAAGTGAAAGAAAAAATACGTGGCTACCAGAATGATGTACATTCATTAACCTTCTCAGGCGATACTGAAATGTGCACGTTTTCCGGAAATTTTTGATAATTCAACATTTTATAACGAAAGTGGAAAGAGACAATTATTGTCATTTCTTCATTAGTTAAATTGGTATTTATTTTTCGATGGTTTGGACATATTAGTACAAATAAATAAATTATGATAAATAAGTAGATAATTATAGTTAATTATTCATTAAACGAAGAGTATACCAAAGGAAATCTTATAGAAATGTATTTTATATTTCGTTTCCAATAAAGTTTTTGTGCTCTCATTAAATGTATTTCATAAAAAAAATGTATACATTTACATTATTGTATACATAATATGTGTATTCATTTATCGTTAAGACTTTTATTATTCAATCATATGGGAAATCTATATAATTTTACTATAAATGAAAAGCGTAATTTCATTATTTGTTAATACAAGCACAGAGGAAGCTCTTAACTAAAATTATTGAAGGAAACCTTATTTTATAGTATAGCTTAGAGTGTACGATTATTTCTTTGTAATCTTATTCTACGTATGTTTTCATATTTGTTATAGACTCTTGTAAACTATAAAAATGCCTCGAGTAAGGAGACAAGTGGTCTTGGAAGATCCTGCCAGACCTGTTACGCCAGATATGGTAGAAACCAAATTCAGTATGTGTAAACTATAAGTTATTTCATATTTATCTTCCAATGTGCCTAAATATCTAAATGCGTAACTATTACTTTTAGTAAAAACAGAATTTTTGGATGATGGCACATTGGATGAAGTACAAGCACAAAAGGTGGCCGAAGAGACACCAAGCCCTCATCTTCAAGACCATCAATATGGACAAACACCTTGTTATCAAGTAACAAGGAAACCTACACAACCACCACCTCGAACTGAAGTAAATAACGCTGCTATCTTTAATAAGAAACTATTTCAGCGTAAAAGAACTTTTCTATTGAAAATATAACTAATATCTGATAGATTTTTTTTAGTATGTTAAAACTTTGAAATACTGTTAAATTTTCTCAAGAATTAACAGATATGAGAAAGTAGTTTCTAATCATCTGTGGCTTTATAGCAAATTTCAGTTCAGGCAGTGAAACGAAGACTGAATTTGGAAATGGGAACAACAAGTCCCAGCCAATCTGCTTTTAAAGCTCCTAGAGGTAAACGTAGGAGATCTGGATCAAGTTCTATAGCTGGCCACACACCTACCAAAAGTAAGTACCATTTCTTATGTATTGCAGTACATTGTTCTCTGTTCCTTTCAGTGAAAAGAAATACTGGTTCTTTTTACAGGTAAAACAGTAGAAAGGACACGATATGATACATCACTGAGCTTACTTACAAAAAAATTCATACACTTAGTAGAAAGCAGTCAGGACGGTGTTGTAGATTTGAATGTAGCATCTGAAAAGCTGGAAGTACAGAAACGTCGTATATATGATATTACAAACGTGTTGGAAGGCATAGGAATTCTGGAGAAAAAAAGTAAAAACAATATACAATGGAAGTACGTTGTACCTTTTACACTTGAAAATAATTAGATGAAAAACGAGTTCGTACAATTGAAAATTAAACGTGATTGATACGTGTTACAGAGGCGGTCAGTTGCCAAATGATAGGAACGATATTGCTGATCTCAGACGAGAAGTGGCGGATTTAGAAGCTAAGGAAAATACTTTGGACCGATTAATTCATGGTGCAGACAAAAATCTTAGGGAGCTCTGCGCGGACAGACAATACGCTTATGTAACGTATCATGATTTACGTTCTGTTCCAATGTACAAAGACCAGGCTATCATGGCAGTGAAGGCGCCGCCAGAAGCTACTCTTCATGTTCCACAACCTATCAATAATCTTGGTCAACAGAAGGTAATTGTCTGTTTAGTTTATCACATACAAATAATGATTGTATCGATCACACCATTACGTAGGTATATATGCATATATATTTACAGCTTCAAATGCACATGAGGTCATCTCATGGCGAAATAGAGGTCTTCCTCTGTCCTGATGACCCTTCAGTTAAATCGTCACCCAATCCGGGATACACGACGACGCAATCTGTGCCTTTGTCAAAAGAATCCGACATACCTTATTTGCCTCCTGAACTGTTGGCCAATGGAGGAAGTGGTGTCCGGGTAGAACCAGTACCTTCTGTCGAGAGTTCGTTGAATACTCGTTTGTGCACTCCGACTGCATCTACGAGGGACGCGCTGTTATGTGAATCCGATGATTATGGACCAATGGGAGGAGGCAAGTTCCAATTGCAAACAGAGGATCAAATTAGCACTTCAGGTAGGATTGCGTATATTTTTTAAATTAGAATTAATTCAGATTTAACTCTTTTGTTATTCTTTTAATCAAAGTTGAAAGAAGTTTGAAAAAATATCGCATCTTAGCATATCAATTTTAATGTTTTTTTTTTGTTCATTATATCAAGAGTATTATTTTTTATTTATTATTCTCTTTTATATTCTAATAGTTTAATTGAAGCTAGTATGTATGCTATTTTTCTTTGAATGTACGCTTTTGTACATACTGCTCCGCTTTGTTGCAAATGCTGGGCATATGATGTCATTAATTCATATTAAGGTGAACACAAGTCTTTCAGTTAATCATAAGTATAAACGAAATCTCATAGAATTGTATATTTTGATTACAAGAACTTACGAATTTGTTTTCACCTTCTCGTTTTACTTTTTTTTTTAAGTTTCTTGTTCTATATTTTTACTGTTACTAATTTATAGTAAGCCGATAATTTTAACAGCGCTTGAAACTTTATATATCTTTCCTTTTTTAGATTAGTTTTCTATGCTTGAGCTTTAACTGCAACCTTTATAACGCTTTCTGTTAACCTGTTTGTATCTTTACATTTTCTTCTCTTTTTTGTTTTCCTTTATTTTTTTTAATAAATCATTTTTGCACTGTAACATATCCCTGTACTTCCAAAATACTTTCTAAACAAAAGGTTGAAACGTTTCTTTCTTGCACAAGTGAAATACAACATGCTTCAGCAATGAATCTACATTTTCACAAGCTTGAGAGAAACGGTGCTGCATGCCAACAAGATAAAATAATCTTTTCGAAAGAAAGGTAGTAAGAGTCAATTTCCACCGCTATTTCATATTATATTATTGACTCAAACTACCTTTCTCTGAATGTCCTCTGCCTTTTCAACGATGGAGGATAGCCGTACCCTGATGGAGCTCTGGCTGTGACTTGTGCGTTACAACAATTAAAATCACATCACAGGCAAAGTTCTAGTTAGGTGACGGTTTCAAACAACAAAGCTCGTATCGCGTGCAGGTACGTTTTAAGGACAAAACGATTATTGGCTTTTCGTTCTCTTCTTGTCTTTTACTGATACTACAGCACACTGCATCTTATGTAGATTAGGTACTCTTTACTTCTGTGTAAGACTACATCTAGGATTATATTTTTTGATTCTATGTAGCAATAAGGTTTCACGTCAATATTCTAAGAATGCTTCTAACAAGATAACCTGGCAATCTAATCAGCTGTTAGATATCTATTTACTTGTATAATTTAAACGATGACACATTATTTATTCTTCGGTATATGGTACACATCGTACAACAAATACTCTCTTTCCACATATTCTAAGATCACGCTACTTCAAATATTCGAAATTTTCATCATATATCTTATACTCTTAAATAACTTAGAGTACAAGACATAGACGGAGTCTGAGAGCAAGGGTGGGTGTAAACTGGACAAGCCCCGCATTTTCTTTCTCTCTTTTGTTACAGATTTAAATCTTCTTGATTTCGGAGAACACCTGCTGTCCCTGGAACCACCTCTTTCAGAAAACGACTATTCATTCTCGTTAGGCACGGAGGAAGGGCTTTCGGATCTTTTTGATTTCAAGTTTTAGAGATATCATCCTCACCATCGTCACCGTTGACAGTACATTCGCCTATTTAGGCTACCACTCTGAGTTAGCCTTTCTAGTATTCAAGTGGCTAGAAGTAATTTTGTTAGTTCGTGTAATTGGCGCTTTCACGAATTGTAATTGGCGATTTTCAGTTGCTCGTTATTAATTTTTTGTTTCTAATAACGTGAGTCGTGTCGAACATTGTGCAGACGTGTCTTGGACTGTTGTTGTTCATTAGCATGACAAAAGGGGGTTCATATCGATCTCGTATGAGCAGAACAAACACACAATCAAATCAGCAACAAATGAAAAATCGCTACGAGCCGGCTTAGTGAAATGATTTTGCCTGTTAAGTTCTGTTTCGAAAAATACGCGAATGTGTAAATATGGAGTATAGATAGGACTTTATGATTTGTAACGATTCGCGTAACGATGTAATACCGAATAGTATTTTGTCGAAGATGTCTCGCGTCGAGGCGTTTTTAATCGCGGATTCGTTTAGCGAACGATACGTTAAAAGGGTCATCCAGCCCCCCAAAGTATCGTGCCAGTCGCTTTCCCTTTGTATTTTATTTTTTTTTTTTTTTTTTTCGTCGAAAGTTTGACCTCTGTGGGTGGAAAGGATGGTACCGCGAGAAACAGAGGATAAAACATATCACACGGAACTGTGGACGCGGTACTCTCGAGTACTTCCGGCTTGATATGGTCGTGGCCGATATTGAGTTTCTTGAATAATTTGTAAAACCGTCTGGCGAAGCGAAGCCATTTTTCTGTGCAATGTGTAATAATATTGTAAATGAGGTAAGAGATAAAAGCAAACGAAAGAAAGAGCGAGAGAAAGAGAGAGAGAGAGAGAGAGAATGAGAGACCACATATTTGGAATTTCAAAGAGAAGAGAGACTGGACTCGTGTCGAGGAGAAAACTGCGAACGGTTTTCTTTTGTCGTTAATAACGAATTGTAAAAAAAAATGAAGAAAAAGAAAAGAAGAATTAATTGAACCAGTAGTACACGCGGAAAATCATTCATCAAAAAAGTCCCTCCTAGTGTAATGTTTCTATCGACGTGATAATTATGACAAAGAACGCGTAAGATGGGGAACGTTCTAGCTTCCGGACGGTCGGTCCTGTCTTATCACCGGGACTGAATTCATTTTTCTAAATCGTGTTTAAGACGCGAGACCGACGTCCGGGAAAGCAAATACGCATTATAAATTTATTAAACGCGACCGATGCATAGTAGGCTTATCGATTCCTTGTTTATAACGAAGGAAGGAGGAAGAGGATGGGTTAGAGGTAGGTGGAGGAAAATGCAAAAAGTAACGGCAGGAAGGCGTAGTTTTTATTCTATATACTTTTGTAATTTGTCGAGTTTTCCGGTAGAGAGGGATTTGTGCGGCTCGACAATATGCACGGCGTAATATAATTGATAAATTCATCCCTGGATGCGGATGATGAAGTTAATCAATTTTTGTGACAAGTTGTCATCTCACACCGATCCTATTGTGTCAGTAGTTTCGCTGCACATCGCGCGTTGATTAACTTTTTCGATGTCGTCGCGAACACGGGAGCGAATTTCGATCGTTCAAAGACAAAGAACGAAAAGAAAGGGAGAAAGAAACGATCTTAGACTGTATGGTCGCATGTAAACGCATATTTAATTCTAATTGTAACGATCAACGTCTAAGATTCATTCAGGATACAGTACTATTCTGGACCTGACCTAAGGGGTTTCTCAACAGAGAATTTCCACGCCACTGCAGCTTGATTCCAATTGCATGAAAAAAAAGACCCGAATAATTGTCTGTCTTGATTTACAGAGGCGAATGAAATATTGTTCAGTGTTCCTGGAAGGGATCAAGGCTGCACTGGGTGGCAATTGTCTCGACCGGAAGTCTCTTTAAAGGATGTACCCTAACGTACAACTTAGTGTACGTCCAAAGCCATAGTGCCTACACAATAATGATCACAACCCTCTGCAACTGTAAATAATACAAATATATATGTGTATATATATATACATATATATATATAATTCAAATATAAATATAAATATATATATAAATATATATATAAAAATATATATGTATGTATATATAAAAATATATATGTATGTATATATAAAAATATATATGTATGTATATATAAATATATATATATATATATATATATATATATATATATATATATATAGATATATATATAAATATATATATGTATGTATATATATGGACGTGACGACGTAAGGACGTGACGACCCCCATGAAAGAGAGAGAAAGAGAGTGAGAGAAAGTGAACGCGAGAGAGAGAGAGAAAGGAAAGGGAAACCAGAGATGCTGCAGACACCTCATTAACGGTTATCACAAGATATCGATTAGTTAGTTTTAATTACAATTAATATTATTATTGAAGCATTACACGAGAAGAATGTTAGTTTATAAATTCACTTATTATGTATGTATGTATATGCAATAAGTACGTACATTTTATAATACTGTGAACGTTGTGCAGAATAATGTAGATGCAGATTGCTTGTAGCTGTCGCGTACAAAGAGAAGTTGGTGACAATTTTCGTTTGCATGGATCATGCAACCGATTTAACGATGGGGAGAATTCCGTCGGTTTAACGGTGAAACCCATAAGTGAGATAGAGAGAGGAACCGCGTGCAATTTTCAATAAATGTTGAATTTGTTTATCATAGATCTCAACACGATGGATGTTCTTCGTGGTTTCAAGATTTTTTTTTAAACTCGCACGTGATTATACTGCACAGTGTTCACAAAACGTCTACCTGCAAATGAGAGAGAATTGTGTACTAGTTAGATTTTCGTTTTCAATTACTGGTGGCATCGCACTTTTTTCATACGCATCGTGCAACAAGACGGGAGAGAAGCGAGGAGAGAGAATAGAATGCGTGGACTATGTGTGTATACGCGTGTATGCATTTGTGTATGTATGTCGTTATGTGAGGAGTGGGAGAAAGAAAGAATGTACGCGCGCGTGTGTGTGTGTGAGAGAGAGAGAGAGAGAGAGAGAGAGAGAAAGAGAGAGCGGTAATGAACGATATTAACGATTGTCGAATGTTAATGGTCGGTGATACCGATCGCCGGCACACCAGTGAGAAGTTACAATATTTTCTACCTGAATATTTGCAAGGACCTCGCAAAGCCTGATACGTTAGGGTTTTTAATTATAAATAGTTAATATTCGTACACTGTTGGTGGAGTGCAGCAACACATCAAGCGATGACCATGCAAAGAAAAGAAGAGAAAGGGAAAGCTGCGGTTTCCCGCCGTGTTCAGGCTTCGTGAGATCTTTTTATAATAACTTATCATGATGATGGCAGTCCATCGTTTCGTTTTTAATCCGATATTCGTGAAACCTACTACCCGCTTCTGGCAGTCTGTCGAATAGCGGTGCTTCTCGTATTTTACACGAAGACCTGGTGCGTATGATTTCTTTTCGTTCCACGGGGACTTTTATAATGATTATTTAACGTGATCGCGCGACAAATAAAACATCGAAGAGTTAAATTATTATTTCAGACAGGAAATGTGGTGATCCGTGAATCGTTCGAATAAAAACACGAAGAGTAACGAGTATCTATGGCGTGCATCGATATTCCTTGCGAAACTTTAGTTTTGCCGGCGAATACCGCCGATGAGCAACAGTGGTCGCGCGTGCGCGCGCGAACGCTCGCACGCATACACACTTTTCTACGAATATATTTGAGAGACTGTTCAGAACAAGTGGTAAAAAGAAAAGGGAAAACTGATTCAGATCGATTGTCTTAGCGAAAAAAAAAAACAAATTGAGCGATGTATGTACCAATACGACGAACGAGAATTTTGTCACACTTTACGGGCACAACCCGCCGAATCAGCATCGTAAAAAAGGATGAGAAAGTTACAAAATATAACCTTGTGTAACGTCATAGGGAGATGTGCTGTTTTCAATTTTACCTCGACCTTTCTTCTTGGACTAGTTATTCGGTGAACTTGT
The DNA here is from genome assembly GCA_913789915.3 of Sphecodes monilicornis. NCBI lineage: Eukaryota > Metazoa > Arthropoda > Insecta > Hymenoptera > Halictidae > Sphecodes > Sphecodes monilicornis. Next base: position 3,500,010 of record OU565300.1, read on the forward strand.
CGGCGAGCTTCTTCCTCCCCGATTTCAACGGAGCTTTTTTTTCATCACTTTCTTTTGACTTGCGAACGAGTGAAAAAGTGGATAAAAATTTCGGTCGGATCGCGATGTCCTTGAAAAAATAGAAAACACTGCGGAAACTTGTGAAAAAGTTTATATCTTCGTGGACTTCAACGGGATTTTTTCTGTTTGTTTCGTTGCGATGTATAATATGTCACAAAGATTATAATAACAATTGGTGGTTACCGATTTGTAGTCGATTGGGATTAGGTCTCACTATCATTATTAACAGTCAACTACAAATCGATGACTACCATTTTTAATTATTATTTTTGTCATATATTATACATCACAACAAAACGAATAGAAAAATATTCCGTTGAAATCCATGAAGTAAGACTGAATTTTTTTCTGTTGCATATGCATAAAGCAAGTGATTTAAAAAATGTCCCATTAAAATCGAAGAGGAGGAAGTTTATGGATAAGTTCACCCTGTTTTTTTTGTTGCAATGATTCAATAATTAATTTAGACACCCGTTAATCAATTGTCATTTCATTTGATTTTATATTGTTCTTTTGTACTGTTTTCGTTAATGGAAAGAATTTTTAAATATATCAAAATTTTAATACTTTGCTTTAAAAACAGAACGAGTTTTCCTAAATGAATGGAAATCCGATTTAAAGTATCTTGTTTTGAACAAGCGCGTACTTATTACAGAAACTGCGCATGCGCGAGATTTGTACGCAGCCACTTATATTCGCGCTGCCGTTGTTCCTTGTACTTCGTACCAGTTGTACCGTTGACTGTCAGCGTGTCATCCATTCGCGCGTCAGCGGTAGATGCAGGTAGATGAGAGAACATCTTTTACATACACAGTTTGTTCTTTTAAATTAAATTACTATTCTACATCGAAATTAGTAAAAAGCATATGAATCTTATTAATTATTACGTGCAGTTATAAACTACGAATTGAAGTGAATTTATAATTGTGAAAAGTATATGAAATTAAACTTTGATAAAATATGATATAACGATGTTGTTAGAACTTAAAGTACATTGTTAATAATTTCCATGTAATGTTTATGTAACGGTTTAAGTAAGCGCGTGCGTCCAAATTTTAAACCAAATTCAAATCAAATTAAATTTCTATTCGCACAAGCTAGAAAATAGTATAGATTAAAAATCTCTAGCTAGGACATTATAAATATTACTAGCTTGTAATGTGTGTCTGCCTTTACTCCAAAACATATAGGACAAAGACAGAGACGCCACTTTTAAAGTTGTCCTGTTCCTGTTGTTCAGTGGAAATCAATTGTTTTCCCTTGGCGCGAATTATTGAGTAATTTCTCAAATTTGGACCGTATTTAAAACTGACGACTGAAAAAACATCAGTCAAAATAAGCAGTTTAAAGGACGTAACCATGCCACCGAAGTGTAAATTTCAAGAAGGTATGCATTTCTTTTCTAATTTTTCGTATTGAAAGTTCCAACGTTAGATCAAGTTCAATCAATTAATGTTCATTATTTTCTTTCTATTCGTACTTATTGTGTAATCTAATTTGTAAGAATTGTGTGATTATTCTTAGGCGAAAAAGTTCTATGTTTTCATGGGCCATTAATTTATGAAGCAAAATGCCTAAAGTCCTCCATTACTAAGGAAAAACAGATCAAATATTTCATTCATTATGCTGGGTGGAATAAGAAGTGAGTAATCGTTTTATTCGTATGGTTCATGATGGAAATGGAATTGTAAACATTAATGTCGTATAAATAGTTGGGATGAGTGGGTTCCGGAAAGTAGAGTTCTTAAATACAACGAGGCGAATGTGCAGAGACAGAAAGAGGTTCAGAGAGCACATTCGAATCAACAGTCTACACAGAAAAACAAAAAAGGCAGTACATCTTCTAAAACTCAGGGCCGTAAAAGTGAAGGAGGTCGTGAGAAAGACACCGATAGCAGAGCTAGCACTCCTGTAGCAACAGTTGACAAAACAGTTAGCAGATTTACTAAAAGTACTAGTAGCGCTGTAACGCCGTCGTCTTCTCATGAGTCTACTTCAGATGCTCCACGTAAAAAACGCAGGTGTTTTTTATATTATCAATGTGCAAAACATTGTTCCATCAAATGGATAATAAGAAGCTAATGCAATTTATTACAGCCGGATGGAGCCATGCGGCGATACCGAAGAATATCTTACCAAGGTAGAAGTTAAAATTAAGATCCCAGAAGAACTGAAGTTTGTACTTATAGATGAATCAGAAGTTATATTAAAACATCATAAATTACCTGCATTACCTGTAAAAAATACAGTCGATAAGGTTTTAGATGACTACGTAGATTCGAAGTCAGCAGGAAAGAATGATTCTGTTAGGTAGATATACATATATAATTATTGTATACATATTATTGAAACTGAAATAATTCTTTTATTACAAATTAATAATTTCCAGGGAAAGTGTACTAGAAATAACTAAAGGTATTCGCGAGTACTTTAATATATCCTTAGGTTTGCAATTACTATACAAATGGGAACGTCCACAGTTTATTCAAATAATGAATGACAATCCTGAAACACTGCCCAGCCAATTATATGGCGCCTTTCATTTGTTAAGGCTATTTGGTACTATTTTTTATAAAATGTGAAAAGTATAATATTGATTTAAGTTAGTGTAAGATTTTATGTAATCTTTTATTTTTATTCTTACAGTAAGATTGGGAGGAATGTTATCATATACTACATTGGATGAAAGAAGCATACAACTGTTACTATCCCATTTTCACGACTTTTTACAATATTTACAGAAAAATAATACTGAGCTATTTAATCTTCAACAAGATTACGCAGATTCACCGCCAGATTATCACAGAAAATATGCTTAAGTTAGTATCAATTAATGTACAAATTTAACTCAAATAATATTACTACTTTTTGTCTCGTCTATTACGCATGGCAGCTGCAATGATTTTTTTCTTTTATCATTTACTAAGATACCTACATTGACACTGTTACGACAATTAATTCGTTATACAAAAGAATTAGTTTATTGCAAACGTGTAAGAATTCTATAAATTATGTGTTTCATATATTTTTTGAATTGTAAACTAATTTTTTTGGTTTATCATATGTACAGAAAAAAAAATATTACACTGACCAGTGCATATTTTACCTTAGATTAATACGTATTACTATCTTAGTATCTTTTATTTATTGTAAATACAATGTGTTATAATGTCATTACTTAATTAAAATTTTATACATATTTGAAGAGATCAATTGAAAAAAATATATGGTTTTTTTCATTATTACCATTCTCCAAACATGTATTTTTACTTACATAAAACTTTTTAAATAAATTGCTAGCAGTATATCATTATTAATAAAAATAAGATAAAATGGGGTATGAATAAAAATTGTATATAATGTAAAGTAGAAAAATTCTGTAGATTATAAGTTTGGAAAACCTTTATTAAGAACAGTATACAGGGTGTCTCACCCGATTTTGACATCTTGATTTCTTCGCTATTGTTAGACCTATCGAAAAATGTTTCAGATAAGAATTAAATGGTGCTGAGTATGGCATAATTTGGTGTTATTAGTTTATTCGTGGGTGAACTCGTTAAGGTCATATGAAGGTCAACTTCGTTTTTTTAAATGGAATTATATACTTTTTAATACATCAATCGATGCAGTTGGACATTCTTTGTAAAAAAGTATTAATCTATTTATGTTGAAAAATTAGTCGTTAAGGAGATATTTCGGATATATATTGTCGCACTAAGATGTTCGCTTTTATTCCTTAAAGAAAAAGCTCAACATAACGACCATTTTTTTAATTTTTCAACATAAATATATTAATACTTCTTTATAAAGAATGCTCAACTACATCGATTGATGTATTAAAAAGTATATAATTCCATTTAAAAAAACGAAGTTGACCTTCATATGACCTTAACGCGTTCATCCACGAATAAACTAATGACACCAAATTATGTCCCACTCAGCACCATTTAATTCTTATCTGAAACATTTTTCGGTGGGACTAACAATAGCGAAGAAATCAAGATGTCAAAATCAAGTGAGACACGCTGTATATTAATTATTAAATGATCAATGGACTTGATCTAGAATCTAGAAGATCAATCTATTGTTGAATTCTGAGAGTACGTGATAAAATAAAAAGCTATACAGTATGTTAGGTTGTATTTATATTATTTGAAGATATCAGAAGTATAAAAATATATTTGTCCGTTCACATTGTGTATCGTAAAGAACTCGAACATATTTTTTTATAACAAAATGTCACTATTTAAGAATTGTTTTTTTTTCCAAAATAGTGTTTAGTTAGTAACTGTGTCCGTGATCATTATTTAAAATAAATTTTTGAATTTCTTCACCGTTCGAAATTTTCATAATCCTTTTCTTATTTACATAGGACCGGCAGTCGATAACATCACACGTATATATAACTACATGAATCTAGAAGATGTATGTAAATACATACGTATGTATATACAGTTAACTGCGTACACAAACGTATCGTCTAGTCTACAAACATCGGGTCAGTCAGTCAGTGGCAAGAAAAAATGGCGGATGTCGAGTTGAACGTCGACAACCTGATACAAAGATTGTTGGAAGGTACGTGATAAAAAGGGAGGCTTGGTGGGAAGAAAGTGTGAAATTGTTCCCGAGATTCCTGTCTTCGATTTAGTGTACAGTTAATGGAAAGTTTTTCCAAAGTATCCGGCGAAAATTGGCTCGATCCGATGTCGCGCCGCGTACATAGAACATATATGTACGTTTCTTTTCAACCGTAGGAAAATTAAAATCGTGCGCGGTCTATTTTACGACATTCGATATCTGTGTTTTTACGAGTCCGTAAATGGTTTCTCTTGATTTCCCATGCCCGTTGGAACACTACTTTGTCCGCGGCCTGTAGATTGGCAAAAAGAAAAAAATATATTGATCTCCCAGTGTTACAGTCTTCGTTAACTCTTACATTTCCAGACGTCCACGGATTTATTCTCGACTTTTATTTATTTTCTCAAAGTCAAAACTATTTCCTTTTGTTTGTTCTCTTTCTCATGCTACGTGTCGGAACTCTGCGCGGTAAAGTTTACCACACGCAGAAAGACCAGGTTCAGAAGAAAGCCAAGCTAAAAGATATTTTCTCTTCGGATTTTGTCGGTACGCAACAAGGAAACAAACATCACGTAGTTCTGCTTAACGTTTGATTAGTTGCGTCTTTATCTGCCTTAAAACGTCGTGCGTGATTGCTCATGTGCTTATGATTTACAACATAAGACGAAGTAGAAGCTAATTTAGTTATAGTATTGTGGCATCCGCAACATGAATTTCACCCAAGATATCATCTTCATTCTTGGTCGATTTTGCTGTTGTGTCACTACATGTTCTCCTTAGCTTTTTTTCTGTATCACTGTACATCGGCATCTTTAACACAGTGCAATTTGAGTTTTCTAAAGATACTACGTATCGCAAGGCTATGGAAACAACATCTATAATGTCAATGTTCGATGAAGCTTTTAGTACCACATTTACGTGACACCAACGCTTTAAGTAATACATTATATTTCTATAAAGGTCACTTAGCATGATCTAATTTGTACAAAAATAATCGGTTCAATTCAAACTTAATTGCATGTTCAAAAGAATATTTGTCAATATTAATTTATTATTGAATTAGCTTTCTCCACGAGAGTGCTAATAAATAACTGAATAATGTTTTCTTTTTCATTTCTTATTGAAAAATAAATTATTCTCTTGCAAGTATAACGTCATAATATCTACCTAGATTGCATAGAATCCTTCGAATATGGTATTATAAATTTATCATTCCTTTGAATGTGTTACATTTTATGGCAGTTTTATCAACGTATTTCATATTAAATATCCTTTATCGCACTGATTTTATGAGTATCTCCTAAAAATATAAACATGAGACACATTATTTTTTCGCAGATTAATGTACTTTAATGTACTTACATGAGTCATTTTCTGGTTAGACATTACAGTAGGCCCTCGACTTTCGCACATAATTGGTTCCTGAAAGTGTGTGCGAATGTTGAATGTTTGAAAGTAGAAGGATGTAAAAAATTATGCACCAAAAACTGTTTTAAAGTATTTATCTATCAATATGTATACATAATGAAGATAAAGAGGCATGTTAAGTGCTTTCGGGTGTTTCCATACCACCCATTTTTTTCTTTTCTTGATAAAGATTTCTATAACATGCTGTGTCTTTCTGAATTGTCCTATGTACTTGAGATATACGTTCTCCATCTTTAAAAATGTGCGAAAGTAGAATGTGCAAAAGTCGAGGGCCGCCTGTATTCCTGATAATAACCAGAACAAAAATGTTAATGCTTGATAAAATATAAGGAATCTCCATTAGAATAAATTGACTATTTTTAAGTATGGAGGATACTTGAGTAAAAATTTTGTTGAATGTCTATTTCATAATTAAATGTGGTACATGCTGTTTAATAATAACATAAGAGGATTTTTAAAAGGAGGTAAACTTTCATACTAACAGAATGATATATTGCTTGTATAGAGGTTTGTAAACTTAATTTAAAAAAAATTATGTTTTTGTTTTATAGAAGTATATAATAAAATGATGCTAAACAAAAAATTGGTTACTTTATAATTTTTTATGCGTTTATGTTGTTTATACTCTTTATCTATAATGGAAACCTGTTAGTTACTTTGGATGTGTACCCGAATAAAACTGTTGAAATAAATCGTAACATGTCGCGCGAGTGGAAACCGTTCCAAACTATCTCGTGTTTGATCAAATATAACCATGACGATTTTCTATTTTTTTATCGTTTGCTCCGTTTCTTTAAATAACTGTGATATTAATAGACAAAGTTTCTGATAATATGCTTGCCTCAAATCTTCTACAATTTTCGTCGTTATAGAAACATTATATTTTTTATTGATAGCATTTAGATTGTTGTGATATGACCTTGTTGATATGGAGTTTTCCAATAGCCATCATACTGACTCAGTTTAACCACACCATGAATTCCTTCATAGCTATAAATACTTTTATGATACTGCAAGGTTTGGAAGTGTTAACCATATGCGATATTTATTCACTTCTCATTCGTTGGTTTCTCAGGTTTCGGCGAACTCTAACCGTTGCCCCAACAGTTTGTATTCGTAATAATTACAATTAGGTGATCATGCATCACTAAATGGCTTTCAGCTTTTCTTTTAGACTTTGTTTTCCTGCAAGTTTATGCTCATCGTATTATTCAAGACTCATATAGACACTTAATCCCTTTGAAGCATTATAACTACAGTGTGCGACAACCTTTCGTATTCCCGATTATTGCATCAAGAGAAAACCTATACTACGTAGCTCGACGATTTTATAATCGAACCTCTAACCTACTCGTTTCTTCAAACAATTGCATCAGACAAAACAAAAGTATGTAAATCTTTCACGGAAATGCGATTCTGGCGAAAAAAGGTCGTAGCCTTGACTCATTTATTTTCCGATGTTTTGGAAACCGATCCAGTCTGCCGGTTGAATAAATCATACAAGTATACAGAATGCGATATTAAAGAAATTCATATAAAACATCGTTCTTTTCTAAATTGAAACTCAAGACCACCTGTTACTCTATTTTTTTGAACTTCCCATTTTATCATTGACCATTAAGATATTTCAACTTTTCCTTATTAACGGTGTACATACATACTAGCGGTGACTTTAGTTACCCGCCAAAATTTTGCACTTATTAATAACTCTGGTTAAATTTAATATCAAAATTTGATTGTTCCAACGCGTATTTCAGTATAATTCGTTATACAGGGTGTCCCACATAAATGGGAACACCTAAATATCTGTCGTATTTACAGTCCTATCAGAAAACTTCAGAGGACAAAGTGACACTATTGCAGGGGGCAAATATAATGGTAAAGAAAAAAAATTTTTATGTCGTGCTTTTTAATGAAATTTCAAGGTCACCGATGTTTTTTTAAATGGAATAGTATATTTTTTTACGATAGTATGATAGACAATAAAAAACTGAATTTAGTGGAAACCACCTTTTTGACCTTGTAATGACCTTGAGCAAGAATAATCATGTTGGAGCGGATAAAATGTGGAAGTTTAAAATTTACGTGTTTTAGCAATGATTACGCGTTGTTTACGGCGGGTTGACCTTTACATATCATAATTAATGTTCGAAATGTTGACCATCTTCATTTATGCAATATTGCAATCTTGCATTAAATGATCTGTAGGCATTGTCGATTTCCTGAGACGTAATTGAAGCACATGCTGCAGTAACTATTACGACTTTTAGAACTTACACTACCGGTATTTTTAAATTGTTTTACCACAACGGAAAATGCGTGTAACGAAGGACAAATACGATTCACAAATGTTTCACGATACAAATGTACTGCTTGCCTCAAAGATTGGTGGCTTTCGCCATAAGTGAAAACCATATCGATTCGTTCCTGTACAGTATAACGCATGGTTATCACTTTCACGTTTTGAATTCGAATAATGCAGAAGGAACAACGTACTTATTTTAACCGATTAACCTTCTGTTAACGATCTCAATGATACATACTCTAACATGAACATACGCTGTTTACTATGAAAAATATTTCAAACATTTATTGTGGTTTGTAAAGGTCAACCCGACGTAAAAAACGCGTAATCTTTGCTAAAACACGAAAATTTTAAACTTCCACATTCTATCCGCTCCAACATGATTATTCTTGCTCAAGGTCATTTCAAGGTCAAAAAGGTGAAGTCCACTAAATTCAGTTTTTTATTGTCTATCATACTATCGTAAAAAAATATACTATTCCTTTTAAAAAAACATCGGTGACCTTGAAAATTCATTAAAAAACACGACATAAAAAATTTTTTTCTTTACCATTATATTTGCCCCCTGCAATAGTGTCACTTTGTCCTCTGAAGTTTTCTGATAGGATTGTAAATACGACAGATATTTAGGTGTTCCCATTTATGTGGGGCACCCTGTATATTAGTTCGAAATAATTTATTTTAAAATCCAATAATTCGTATAACACGAAAAAGTAATTAGGCTCATAGCAAAATATAGATTCTTGGAAGGCTATTCCGTAACGGAAGGGTTAATCAGATTCAGATAATTATAGAATAGTTATTTTTAAATATTTCGTACGTATGACGTTTCATGTTTAAATATTACCGCCCGAATTGACCGGAAGCGCACTGCAGTCTGGGTAAGCTTTCTAGTCGGTCAAGGTCGCCTCCTTTATTAATATTTATGTTGGCGGTTATAAAAAAATCCTGCAGATCGATTGAAATATTATTGATTCCACCGTACTACTTATGCACCGTATTAGTATCAACGTAGGCACTGCTCACTAACCGAGAAATGGTGAGTGATCTCGCAGTGGCCATGAACAACCAGAAAGTTTCACCCTGACTATAGCAATTCTCCAACACGCCTCTGTAGTACATATTATGCGCGATGATAGAACTATAGGGCTCTACCAGAATTCGTGGCACCCGAGTACATAATCGTATTTATCCATGCCCCCTCTAAGAATCGGTTCTTGGCAGTCAGAACATCTTCATGCTCCAGCGTAAAAACTTATGCTCGGCGTACTTAACCTGTGAAAAAAAACACTGACAAGGAGAGTGCACGATCTTCGGGTCTGCGCTCTAGTTGATATTTGCACACTTGTACAGTTCGATCTCCTTATACGAAAATGTATCGTTATAGAGTCAGATACTCAATATGTTACATGATATTGACAATTAAAATAGTGCGAGTTCAAATCTCACTTTTTTAATTTTCATTCTTCTTTCCAAATTAATCACATTTTGCATACCAAAATACATGACAAATGTTTTATAAATTCGATCAGAAATTAATTTGGTAATTATGTAGTTGATCCGTATTACCGATTTGGTGATCTCAAAAAATGTTTGCAAGGCCATCATTCTTAACAACTTTTCCCTATACATGTTACAGCGGCTCAGCCTTCGTTTTCGAGATATTTACGCAAAACTACTGACGTCCACTACAGTGGATCCTGTCCTTCTTAATTGACCGAATACGTGTTTTAGAGCGGGTGAGAGTACTTTGGCGGAGTTTATTGTAGTGTACCTAAAAGGTTTTTTTTACAAATATCTCGGGAAACTAACGTCGAATAACGGTAACATGTATAAGGAAACGTTGTTCAGAATCACACCCCAGATAACATATTTAAAGCTCATCAAAATCGGTTTCTGGAATGTTAAACCCACAGAGGGGTAGGTGTGCAACAGCTTTAAAATGAATGTTGGTTAAGTCTGGGTTACTGTCCGATGGTTTTAAGATAATAATAGCAATAGGTCTGGGTTAGATTTCGTGGGGAGGAAGTGCAGGGTGAGGGGTAAACCCCCTCCCCCTCCCTAAAGAACGAATTCGATTATTGGGAAACGGCGGAGTTTGCTATAGTCATCTTAACAGTTTTGTGCGAATATCTAAAAAACATTAGGGTGGAACGGCGGTAACATATATAGGGAATAGTTATTCAGAATGATTACCTTGACACCATATTTCAAAGTCATCAAAACCAGTGGTTTCAAACTTATTTCTTGTGTAAGAAAAATCAAAAATGGTATATATAGTTCGCGTCTCGTAAGAAGATACAGTATTTCATCGGTAATTGTCCCAAACGTCTCGCACATAATTGTCCCTGAGATCCCCACTAGTGCGGGGTGTACCCCCTTGAGGGGCCGCGAAGCTCGAGAGGCCTCGGTCGCCGAGAAATATAACACCATGCGGCTCGGGTATATCGGTGAGACCACACTAATCCGAATTTCCAACTTCTTTATAATTCATTATTTTTTTATGGGACTGCGATTACCATATTTGTGGCATTTTTCTAATAAAAATCATACCAAATATGATATAAGTCCCATAAAAAAATAATGAATAATGAAGAAGTTGGAAATTCGGATTAGGTATGTTTACATTTCTCGGTGACCGAGGCCTCTCGAGCTCGGCTGTCTTTCTCTACGTTCGGCAAACCTCAAACAATGATATTCCTCGCGTATAATTGTCCCTGCGCAGACCCGCGTTGTGGACAATTATCGATGAAATACTGTACTCGGAGTGACCGGTCAAGCGCACACAGTTGTGCCACACGCATTCTCGGTACTCACTCGGTATTCAGGTGTATCACATCGCGTGACTGTGAATTTAGGTTCTCTTGCCCCTGTACCGTCCAGTGATGGTATATGGTCTCGGTTTTCTCGCGCATGCGCGACGATTTTAGCGTCAATAAAGTACAAAGTTAGGCTAAAATAGGGTACCTTACTCACCCCGCATAGTTTCGCAAATTGTTTTTCGATTTTCAAATATGAATTGGCAAGTAGCTCCTTCTCCAATACTAGTTGCCATTATGAAATCGAATATATTAACATTAACTTGCCAAAATTTCGAAGTACGGTCGTCTTGCACTCTTCTGTCCGGTTTCCCGCCAATAACAGTTCTCCCCTAATTTCTCCACAAACATAAGACGTACGGTACGTTCCTGCATTTAGTCGCGCATGCGCGAAAAAACCGAGACCATATACCATCACTGGTACCGTCCCGCGTTTCACGTAATGTGACACGGACGATACTTATCATAACATGCATTAAATACTATTTATTATGGAAACAAAGAACCAATATACGATTTCTTACTCTAAATTATGATGTTTATAAAAACCAGTAAAGAATACCAGTAAATAGAATACAATAATTTGTATAAATTGTCATTCAAATACAATACCGTATAATATAATATAAAATACATATATAATACCAAAAAACATTTACCACAGAGAAGATACATACACAATGCCCGGTTTATCTCGAACCGTTCAAATACCTTAAAAAGTCTGAAAGATACGAATAAATGTTTTGAAATTTATTTCTATTCAAATTGATAAAACATTTGTCACGTATTTGCATATGTAAAAATGTGATTAGTTTGAAAAAAATATGAAAATAAAGAATGAAAGTTGAACTCGCCGTCTACATGGTAGAATTTCAGCAAGTTACCGCTTAGGTACGGTGATATTTGGAACACTGCCTGTCACAACAGTATTTTGAGTGATAATGAAACTTTAATTGTTAATATCTCGACAGGTATTGAGTATCTGATCCTATAATGGTACATATTCGTAAACAGAAGAAGGGATTCTATAAGTGTGCAGAGTTTCAACTAAATCGGTGATCCGAAGGTCGTGCACTCTCCTTGGGAGTTCGCGAAGCCTCACGACACGCGGCGCCGCGTCGGTCGAAATGCATTTAAACGTGCGAATTTTTGGACGCAGTCAGAGGATGCCGGCCAGGAAAGACCGTTCTAATGACGGAGGGTGAAGTGCGGGGCCTTTGCCTGAAGTCACGGGAGATTTTCCTTCAGCAGCCGATCCTGCTCGAGTTGGAGGCACCACTTAAGATCTGCGGCGATATACACGGCCAGTACACCGATCTGTTGCGACTGTTCGAATACGGCGGTTTCCCGCCAGAAGCAAACTATTTGTTCCTCGGGGATTACGTAGACCGAGGTAAACAATCGCTGGAAACGATATGCCTGCTGCTCGCGTACAAGATCAAATATCCGGAGAATTTTTTCTTATTGCGTGGAAATCACGAGTGTGCCAGTATAAACAGGATATACGGGTTCTACGATGAGTGCAAGAAGCGGTATAACGTTAAATTATGGAAAACATTCACGGATTGCTTTAACTGTTTACCGATCGCTGCCATCATCGACGAAAAAATCTTCTGCTGTCATGGTGGCCTTAGCCCGGATCTTCAGGTGACTAAATATATATTTGTTATATACAAGGTGGAAATTATAAAACGTTACAGACGAATATCTCCAAAAATATTGATTATAGGCCGAAATGTTTCAGATGACAGTTGTTCAGTACCGAGGGGGGCATCGTGCGGTGGAACTTTTATTTTTCCCGGTGGACACTCCGAGGTGAGGTGAAGGTCAACTTTCTTTTTTTAAATGGAATGATACGTTTTTGTATCCACCATCAATTTAAGATGAGTTCAATTACCTATGACTCAAGGTCATTCAAGGTCAAACTTGTAGGGAAATGCAGAAAAGGTATGACCGTTTTATTTGTACTTTAGTTCGTGCCATCGAACTTTCATACCAAAACAATAACATGTGTTCAATATCAGCATTACTTGGGACAACATCAAAGCCATTATCAATGAAATGAAAACAAACGCATTTATGTATTACTGTGCTTTCCTGCAAGATAGTCAGTTTACTCTCATTATTATTTGTGCTAAGGTATCCTTCGCTGAACGATAGTACTTAAATAAGTGGTGAAAATGGAATGCAGGAAAATTTACAGAATGACTGCTAATTTGTATGCACAGCGCTACCCAGATCGACTATCAAAATCACATATGACATTTAAAAGACTAGAACTGCGTTTTCTCCAATCAGATTCTGTGCTTAAAAACTGCGTAATGCCTGTTAAGCCTAAGATGCATGAAAACAAGAGTCAGAATATGCGAAGATTGTGCTAAGATAAATGTTGAAATGTTGAGCAAAGTTAGAGAATCATTTAAACAAAGAATTGTTAAGTGCATTGAAGTAATAGGTAATCATTTTGAACACATACTAAACTCAAGGACAAACAAAATGATCACACCTTTTCTGCATTTCCTTGCAAGTTTGACCTTGAATGACCTTGAGTCATAGGTAATTGAACTCATCTTAAAACGCACTATTTGATGGTGGATAAAAAAACATATCATCCCATTTAAAAAAAGAAAGTTGACCTTCACCTCACCTTAGAGTGTCCACTGGGAAAACTAAGTCCCACCACATGATTTTTGCGTATAATAAATATTTTTGGAGATATTCGTTCGTAATGCTTCATAATTTCCACCCTATATATTATCTTGGAGACTGTTTGACACGAGAGTTATTTAGTTATCAGTCGTTTAAAATTCTTCATTTAATCGATTAATTATTACCTATGATTAAAAAGACTTGCCATTAAAAATCGTAATTGATTTAATTGATTAATGAAATTAATCTTTCATTATTGATTATATCTATTGTTGATTATTAGTACGTGACTGAAGATAATGATTGCTAATAATTAATAGTTAGTACAGGGCGACAAGAAATAACGTAGTTGAACATTTTGTATTATAATTTTTTCAAATTGACATTAATATTAATTAACGTTAATTTAATTGATGATGAAGTAACTAGTTAAATACCTACTTCAGTTAATTACGATTATGCACCAGTCAAATTAGAAATTTAATCATTAATTGCAATTGATAATCATGTATTTCAGTGGGTAGTTGTATTAAATATTGACTAACTTTGTTTGGAGTATTCAATTCTTTAAAAAGTCTAAAATTAATTCTAATTGCTTGAACAATATGTCAATATTAGTACTGACAAAATGTTCGAATAGTGAAGTATATCAATATTGGAGTTCCTAATTTATCAATACCCTAGTTTCTATGCGATCTATGCGATCTATGCGATTATACTCAATTTATCTTGTATTTATAGCATAGTGACGAAGAAAGTAAAAGTGCAATGGTTAATAGAAGATTAAACATGTATAAAGATCTATATACTAATACTTCGTTGATGTATAAACAAGGGATTACGTCTTCTATTTATTAACTATTATCAATGAAGAAATCTTTATTAAAGCTAATTAAGTCAGAGTATTGCGTATCATGTGCCTGTTTATTAATAGCTTAAGATACTCACATAAAAATGTCTATAGCTTTGACCTATTTTCTTTTTATAACAGAACATGGAGCAAATCAGAAGAATTATGCGTCCAACTGATGTACCTGACACTGGCCTTCTTTGCGACTTATTATGGTCAGATCCTGATAAGGAAGTTCAGGTATTGCATTTTGTTATTAACATATTTATTTACGGAATAATATGACACAAACATTATACTATAGATATTTATATTTTATGTTACAGGGATGGGGTGAAAATGACAGAGGTGTTTCCTTTACATTTGGTCCGGATATAGTATCCAAGTTCTTAAACCGCCATGATATGGATCTAATATGTAGAGCACATCAAGTAGTTGAGGACGGTTACGAATTCTTTGCGAAACGACAGTTGGTTACGCTGTTTTCTGCACCAAATTATTGCGGAGAGTATGATAACGCCGGTGGAATGATGAGCGTCGATGAAACCTTAATGTGCAGTTTTCAGGTTGCATTTAAGATCATGAATCTTGTTACATTAGTTATACGTTTCAATTTTTGTTTCATAATATTCATCATTATATGTTTAAAGATATTGAAACCATCTGAGAAGAAAGCTAAATACCAATATATAGGAATGAATACTGGACAAGGCGCGAGACCAGCTACACCACAAAGGAATCCAGCCAAAAAGAAATGACAGCCTCGTCCGCATTTTTTACCATTAACACTATTAGTGAATGCTCATGCTAAAGGGACCCGAAACAGGCAGAAAAAATTCTATTAAAGATCAATGTTAAAAGCGTAACGTTGTAAAATACGCTGCACCACTACCGGCTGAGTTGCACCGGGGTATGAGTAACAATAAGGGCGGGTGAGAACTCTAGATAGTGGTGTTTTATCGTCAGAAGTTGTTTGTGATCGTTGAAGAGTTTTAAAACCGTTGTTTTAACTTTCTCCTTTGCGTATGATTTTACGTGTAGATATATATTTTTTAAGTATATCATTATGTTGACTGATTAGTGATTAAAAAAGAAAACATCAAACAAGTAACCACCGTACATTCGTAGAACCTGCCCAAGTGTGCTTGTTATGGTTTCTGTTTACATAAAATGATACATTCTTAAAAAACCCAACAAAAGTGAAACTAAACAAACATCGTACTTCGCACCACTACTTTTCATGAGTATTACTTTTCGTGTTCCACTACAAAGACGTCAACAGAAGTGTATACGATTATCCTTTTCTTGATTGCATCTTAATAAGATAAGTAATGTAATAGTTGTATGTGACGTTTTCTTTTCATTAATTTAATCAAGGATCGTTTCTGTATCGTTTGGGTGTTATTAATTTATCCTCATCTTACGGATACCAGGCGGTCCTTGGTATCATTAGAGTTTACGAAACGAACGTGGACATTCTCATTTTGACTATTTATTGCTTTCATGTAAAATGTTCTATATAATTATTAGACTCCGTTGATTGTTCTTAACAGTTCTCTGTTACTATTATTGTCATCGCTTCTGCAGATAACTTAATTATCGTTTAATAAGAGCGCGACTACGATTTGTATATAGATACTTCTTAAAACTTCGCTTTGTTCCTCATCCCTCCTTCTTTTTTTCTTCGTTCTATCTTGCCCACGCGGGTTCGGAGTGATTTCATGAACTCCGCAGTATTTTGAGATACCGAGAGCACCTTCCAAGGTACGTTGTAGAAATTTTAGATATCCTCGAATGAACAAAGTGAATGAAATAAACAGATATGATCAGAGAAAAAAAAGAGAACCAGTATTTTCAAGACGATGTGTCACTATGCAAATTATTATGTCTTCGCGTGAAGAATATAAACGATTGACGAAGGAGGATTAAAAAGGAATAATAATAATATTAATAATGATAAAAAAAAAACTAATTCTCTAAGATACAAAAATGTATGTACTAAGACGTAAGGAGTTGTCTTTAAGAAGAACAGTCTCAGCTACTGAGAGATTTTAATGTTGCAATAGAGATAAGCGAAATATATGGAATCGTTGAATGAAATATTAATTATTCTTTTTATTCCACAGCATAAAGCTCGAATGATTCTTATTCCTATGTACGATTTCACTTTCAGATGTTTTGTTCTATTTCTCTGAGCATAGTTTTGGTTGTTTCTATTTTGCATTTTGTTGTTTGCAATACTTGCTTCCAATAGTATATAGCGAATTCCGCGCAGTATTTCATTTCTGACTACATACAGCGTACGAAGCATTTATTTCTAGAAAATAATACAAAGGGAAACTAACACACTTCCAGCACTGGACACTACTTAATCCTCCCATACTAAGGTGTGCAGTATACAAAGTAGTTTGCGTCGTTGCAAAAATGATGCTCATAGAAAGTATTTGAGCTAGACATTGCTCGAACACGTGTATAGAGAATAAATATTTAAGAAGATTTATCGACAACGTTGTAAGGAGTTCGTACACTATCGAGAAACAGGAAGAATTATATTAATTGGAACTCTGGACAGGGCGATACAACTTCGTTCCAGGAAAGAAAGAAATATAGTAAAATATATCGAGAAAACATCAACAATTACATAT
This sequence comes from Sphecodes monilicornis, assembly GCA_913789915.3. Lineage (NCBI taxonomy): Eukaryota > Metazoa > Arthropoda > Insecta > Hymenoptera > Halictidae > Sphecodes > Sphecodes monilicornis. The sequence continues at coordinate 3,517,344 of OU565300.1, forward strand.
TATCTGAAAGTGAAATGTAGATTGACTTTGGATGAACTGTTAGACAGTAAAGCGAGTAGCAAGCGTTTGTTTATAAATATAATTGTAATTTATGTTTGTTAAGAAAGAAATAGAGAAGAATGAAAAATGTTGTTTAAGCGGCGAAAGACGAATCAATGCGAACCTTTCTATTTACAAGACTTTTAACGAATTTATTACTGTTATGGCACAGCTAACGATCCGAAATTTGCTCGATCGATCCCCTATTCATAATACGCCAATGTTCGTTGGTGAATGAGTATCGCGGAGCTAGTTGGAGACACATAGGCGTGATGCAACGAGTAACGTAGACACACATGAGTGTGACACAGTTCAACTATAATAGTTATAACAGATGTGATGTCTGTGTGCTACGAGTAGTTTGCGTGTGTGGACGTTGATTCTCCGATGGCTAATTGCGTTCTGTCCGATTGTGTGTTATGATTTACATGAAATTGAGGCAATGTTCGTGTTTCTATCGGTGTATGTTACCGTCTGTGGAAGTTTGTAGGAGCTGCTGCAGATGGAGATGGGACTTTCCGATAATAGTTTTCCGCATATCATTGTGGGATTCCTGGATGTCAGCTTTCTAGTAATCAATTTTCTGTCAAAGAGGCAAAGATTCAGTCGCGTGTGATCTGCAGCTATCCAAGAACCCCAGTTTAAGACTTCCTGAGGATATGTTAGCGGAGCTGAGTTGTGACGGTTAATGTTGACCCACGATTAGCAACTGTGGGTCACACAACATTGCCACACCTCTTGAAACATTCAGTTCGACAATTGTCGTTTGCACGGTGTGTGAAATATAATGACGTTCCGTTGTTTTCAATTATAACATTCATATTATAACATAATAGGGTATATGTAGCTTCTGTTGTAATCATGTATGCATGGTATTGCAATGTTAACGAACTTATATATCGTTTCAAGTACTCCTTTTGAGTATTTAGATGATTCGCAGATGAACATAAGTTACGTTTCAGGTGAACTCAGGCGGTCATCTTCTTCCTTTCATGCTCTCCAGCTTTATACTACTTCCCACCCTCCTCCTCGCTCCGATATAAGTTTAATTGTAAAAGAAGCGGTTGTGATCCCTCGATATGCGTTTTTTGTCTGAGACACGTAAATTGTATACATAGATATATTATATTTGTAAAAGGCTGATCGCTTGTGATTCGACGATAATGCCCGGTCAAAATAGAAACTATAATTAATCGTGCACGATGTAAGGATGATCGTAGGCGTAACCCTGTTCATTACATCGGTCGAATCCCGTCGATGAACGCCTATACAATAACATCCTAAAGATGTAAAACTTTCAGATAATAAACATATGCATATTGTTGTACAAACCTGGTCCACAAACGTGTTATTCATTCCGTCCAACATTTATTACCATCTCTTTGATGACCAGAGTAATATGTGATACGTTGCGCGGCACGTCACGTGACCAGTCTACGGTGTTAGTGGGGGACGTTGGAGTGTGCTCAGGTAGTGGAATGGGATAATAGAAGGGGAAATGGGGGATAGGAAAAAACAATCAGTTCTGGCTGTTTCTGGCATCACTGTATGTAACACATTGCGCGGCACGTCACGTGACCAGTCTACGGTCTTAGTGGGGGGTGTTGGAGTCAGTGATGGGAATGTTGGCGCTTTTTTTCACGCGCATGCGCGGCGATTTTAGCCTCAGTCAAGCACGAAAATCGGGTACCTTGGTCGCCCCGCTAATTTCGCAAAATTTATTATGATTTGATTTTGAAGAATGAATGTACAACATGTGTACGTATATATATATATTTTTTTTTACGTTTATATATATATATATATATATGTATTAAAATGTAATATATACATACGTATATAGAATATATAATATATAAATATATAATTATGTATCTAACTTACTCTTCTTCATCATCTTGGGAATAAGGAAGGGAAGGGTACTAAAATAACTTAATATATAATAACAAACCCACTACTTTCGCCCCAATAGTACCCCACAAACTTCGAACGTAGCTTCGGTGCTGCCGAAACTCGCGCATGCGCGTGAAAAGCTCCAACATTCCCATCACTGGTTGGAGTGTGCTCATGGTAGTGGAATGGGATAGTGGAAGGGGAAATGGGGGAGAGGAAAATCCACCCAGTTTTGGGTGTTTCTGGTATCACTGCCGCCGAATAAAAAAAATGAGTATATTACTTATGATGGTATCTTATTGCTACATTAAAGTTGTAGGTGTGATCTGTCATCTTCTATATGAAATCTGCATCTTTTCAATTTTTTTCATATTTTTCATGTCTTAAAACCAAAATATGCAACTTCCACGACGAACTTCGAATACTTCTACTTTACACTCGACGTCGATAGAAAAAACATGGGTGAAATAACGTTTTAAATCATACAATTAGAATGTTTTTCTGCCTTGGTGTAGCTACACCACGGCCAAAGCACGGCTAGCGATTGCTCGCTGAGCAACTTGTCCGGGACGACGCCAAATATCTCGGTGGTTCTACCTTAGGCATCCCATGCGGTATTGAGGGGTGCGGAAAGTGCTCGGGTTTCGGTAGCAAGCGTGACGATTTGAAAAGTCACCGCCGTCTCGAGTGGCCTGGGCTCCGCACGGCTACGTATAATATAGCCGACCGTGCAGCCGTGATCCCGCACGGCAGTATAAATCGACCTTAACACTAGGTTTACGGAGGACTAAAATTGATTATTTTACATTGCTTTATAAAAATAATAAAATTGTATTTACTTAGATCTTCAGCGACTTTTATTGTAATATGTACACAAAAAAATAAATCTATTTAATAATTAATCACGAATCCCTCCATACACTCTTAATAATCGTAAATTAAAAATTTTTGAATCCGTCATTTTGACGGGCCCCGTAAATCTAGTGTTACCACACCGAGAGAACGACAGAAGATGAACAGTTACACGAAAGTATTCAGTCGACGGTATATTTGTAAGACGATTGTTTAATATAACACTACGTGGTATACTATAATGTGCTACAGCGATGTTATAAACTATCATCAGAAATGATTTTGTACATATATTTGGGGGTTTTATAATAATTATTTCAAAGTTAAACACACGTACGAGTTTAATCGTTTTTATTATTTTATAATGAATTACATATTCGTCATCATTATCCGCGACCTTTTGTCATCTCTTCTGTCCAATGTCTGTGTTCAAAAATTATTGTTGCATTAAATTTCGATCAAAAAAGGAAACATAACATGCAATAATGTGTTCTAAATAATTTCTTCCTCTAGATAGTATAAATTCACAATTAGTTACTTCATTTCCAGAAAAAGACGGTGTTTCTTAGCGATATGAAATAATCAAATAATATATATATATATATATACACTGTCATAAGAATACTTTCACGTGCCCGCGCGAGGAACTTAGTGAACTTATTGTAGTCTTGTAATAAAATTTGGGCAGTGTTTTATTTTATTCGTAGACAGCACGAATGAAGAGTACAATAAACCATGGTGGCAGATAATGTTAATAAATTAAACTTCATGGACGACGGTACGCACTGCGAGAAACAAAAGACATTAGTGTCAGGCAACAGGTGTCGTACAGTTCTTCAGGATACGATGTACAGTATACTTCTTTCATATCTTTTTTTTTTTTGCATTCTTTTTTCGTGATTTTATTCGGCTTTTTTCATCAGTTTGTGACGTATCGCGCGTTCCATGCGGGGCGACACGGTCATCAGTAGGTGCGAGCTGTAAAAGAGATCGATCGATGGATCAGGCAGAAAAATCATAGTTGATGAATAAATTGGATAACAGAACGAAGGAGCATCGAGAGTTTCCATTACACGTGGCCGGACAATTTCAAACGATTGGTTACACTGCTATTTACGGCAGGATCAATTTTGTTCTAAAATTAAAGATGGCGGAGGTGCCACGGGTTCAGCGAAACTCTCGAAACTTCGGAGACACATTGGATGAAATAACAATTAAAATATGGTTTTGGGGCGGTGGTGTCTTGTCACAGGGAAGCATAAGTAGTCAACACAGTTCAGTGTTTTGTCGATGTAAAAGGAAATTTCTCGAATGTCAAAGCTTATGTTATGAGAACATTGTCTGCAAACGCAAACTATAGAGCGCAGCTATCGCGAGAGATGGGGGTTGAGTAAGGGTACCATTAAGATTCCAGGAGTTTCTTATTTTGCAGGGGTCGGTTCTCCCTTGATATGTACACGTGTATAGATACATATTAGTCAAGTGAAAATATACATAGAAGAACACGTTTCAAATAAAAGTCCTATTAGAAGACATGGTAGATACACTGGCGACAGAAAGTTTGAAATCAAATGTTTGTGCGCCAGTCTCGAGTCTGTTTGAGCGTTATTTTGTTGGTTGTTCAAAAGTTTAAGTAGTAGTGGTATAAAGTAATTATTTTTTAATTCAAATCCAATGACACAATGGTCCGAGCAGTAATTTTTAAGTGAAATAGCGTTAAAAAATAATTTACATAGATACATCGATGTACGGGAATTTTTGAAAATTGGAAACTTTACGATAAGAAAATAATACTGTAGAGCAGGCGTGTCCAGGAGTAGCTCACTTGGAGACAAATTCGAGGGAGACGCCTACTTCTCCCGCCCGCGCGTCTCGCTCCCCGTGGCGGCCGTAGTCCTCCGAGCTGCTCAGACCCGTGCCTACCATGGGTGCGAGAGTCGCCCCAATGTGCCACACGCGGTACATGCCGCAAGCGGTAGGCACGGGTCTGAGGATCTCGGAGGACTACGGCCGCCACGGGGAGCGAGACGCACGGGCGGAAGAAGTAGACGTCTCCCTCGAATTTGTCTCCAAGCAGTGATGTGAACTCCGTGGGCGCTGGACGAGAACGCTACCACCCAGTGATGCCAGAATCGTGGAACCGAGGAACTTGCCCCTCCGGTGGATCCTCCGGCTGGACCCCCCACTCTGACGTACCGTCGTCGCTTTACGTTGTTTCTTACTACGCAAGCGCTACACACAAGCGTACCTCTAGTCTGTCCGTGTGAGCTGCCTATTCGACTCGACGGCGTCGAGGTACGCTTGTGTGTAGCGCGTGCGCAGTAAGAAACAACGTAAGGCGACGACGGTACGTCAGAGTGGGGGGTCCAGCCGGAGGATCCACCGGAGGGGCAAGTTCCTCGGTTCCAAGATTCTGGCATCACTGCTACCACCACTCTGACGTACCGTCTTCCCCTACTTTGCTTCTATCGCGCACACGCTACAGTAAATCCTCTATAAACGTATAAACCTCGGGGGGATAGCTATGCGTTTATCCGTTACGGGTCGCTATTTTTCGAGCTTCAAAGACCGAGCCGAACGTAGAGAAGGACAGTGCGTGTAAAGGCGACTGCGACTCTCCGCGTCTCTTTCTTTCCCATACGCTGTCCTTCTTTGCGCCCGAAACGTTCATACCCAATTAAACCACTAAATACTACAACAGTATTTACACATTTGAAATCATGTCGTGTTTGGTCTTGTTTTAATCAGAAAAATGCCACGGATATATCGATGAAAGATTCATAAAAAAATAAGTAATAATAAAAAAGATTAAATATTGGTGTTACGTTGTCATGGTGCACGGGCCTTTGGATTGTGCCAACAACTGGGACTGTCCGCGTCGCATTAGTAGTAGCTCACACCGATATGCCCGAGCCGAGATCAAATTACTAAGTGGAGGGGATATATTTTATGCGTTTATCCGTTACAGCTTTTTTGTGTTTATAGAGGATTTACTGTACACACAAGCGTACCTCTACTCTACACGGATAGAGTAGAGGTACGCTTGTGTGTAGCGCGTGCGCGGTAGAAGCAAAGTAGGGGAAGACGATACGTTAGAGTGGTGGTAGTATTTTTGCCCAGCGCCCACGGAGTTCCCATCACTGTCTCCAAGTGAGTTACTTCTGGACATGCCTGCTGTAGAGTAAGGTAACTGAAAAAGAAATTAGATTATTATAATTGTAGAGATTCAAAGATGGTTGAAAATTTGATTATTTCTGATGTTTTTGCTGTTGTTACTAAACTTTCTGTCTCTAGCGCAAGTCAGTCACGTACAAAATGCAGACAGCTATGAGGCGCTGTTTGAGTGTAATGTCTCTCTTTCAGAGCGAATGATTTAATATGATTTTTACGATGATACAGTTAACACTGACGACCTATAAATCGAACAACTCTCTGTTATTACAGGGTTGTTCTATAGACAGCGATATGTTTTACCTCTGTTTAATTAATAGTTGTTATGTATAAATGCATGTTAATCATAAATACACCTTGTTGTAGCCAGAAATATGTACATCAATTACGTTGTCGGCTTGTTTCAATTATTATTCCACAGAATTAACAAGTAAAGAGGATGAGGGAACAAAACACTTGACCACATTTTAATCTTATCGCTCACTTTTTATCTTAATATGTGGTACGTTTATTGTACCACGGGCGAGTAAAGTGAAATACTGGAACTGGCTGCGAATAATAGTAGTATAACGATCCTGAAATACCTACAACAGATACATTCGTGTACCATATCAATTTGTCTTTGCTGATGATTTTGTATATATTGTTTTATCCCACTCTTTTGTAGTCGCGATCTATTCTAATTGCTTTCCAAATTCAAAAATCATCAAATCTTGGCACGCTGATGTGAACCGATTGAAAACTTGCGTTGGAAGTGCTGATCGATCAACTCGTGGCCGCAGGGTTATACAGGGTCCGTCAGCATAATCCTGACAAAATTCAATTTCAATTTCCCGCTACATGTGATTTCAGCAGTAGATGTTTCATTGTTTTGAAGGGAGCCAGATGTATGTATAAGACCCGTGATGTGCACGTTAGGGGCCCCTCAAACGCCTGCTTCTCTGCGACACTATGATAACGGCGGATGCTGGTGGGTGTCAGTGAGCGCTATGGTGGGGACGGTTTTGTCTCAATTGAGACAAAAATCCCCATCCCTGTATAAGAAGTATGTATCCTCAAAATCGCAGAGTTAATTAGAAATGTCCACCCCTGTATAATACGTATGTATCCTCGGGGGTGTCCCACTTGGACGCCATCCGATTGGACGCGTCCCGATAGGACGCGTTCCTTTTGGACGCGTCCCGATAGGACGCGTTCCTTTTGGACGCCGTGCCGATTGGACTCGTCGTTTGGACGCCATGCCGTTTGGATTTGTGACATTTGGACGCCGTGCCGTTTGGATTCGTGACATTTGGGTGCCGTAAATTTTATAATCATTGCTTTTCGAATTCTACATATGGTGATATTTTATTGTGAAATATATGGTTAGCTCTGGGTTAGGTCCAACCGGTACGGAGTCCAATCGGCACGGAGTCCAAACGACACGAGTCCAATCGGCACGGAGTCCAAAGGAACGCGTACAATCGGGACGCGTCCAAACGGGGGTGGACCGTATCCTCAACATTTTAGAGTTAATTAGAAATGCCCATCCCTGTATGACACGTATGTATCCTCGCGGGTGTTCCACTTGGACGCGTCCCGATTGGACGCGTTCCTTCTGGACGCCGTGCCGATTGGACTCGTCGTTTGGACGCCATGCAGTTTGGATTCGTCGTTTGGATTCGTGACATTTGGGTGCCGTAAATTTTATAATCATTGCTGTTCGAATTCTACATATGGTGATATTTTATTGTGAAATATATGGTTAGTTTTGGGTTAGGTCTGGGTTAGGAACTGTAGGCAATATTTAGGTAGCATGGCTCGGATGAGATGGTGGCACCCTCTGCCCGACTGGACAACCGATGGATATGGGCAACGCGGCTGGCAAACCATCTACCAGTCGCACGGAGGTTAAAACTCTCGGTAATGCGCCGCTCTATATGAGGCAGAAAAGGTACACAATAGAGACCTATTGCAGCCTTGCACTTGGGAACCGCCCGGGTGTCCGAGAGATCTAGGAAACTAACTAACTAACTAGGTCTGGGTTAGTTCTGGGTTAGGTCTCTCTACCGTTATCGGGTCCCAAGTAGAATGGTTGGAGGTGGAGCTTCTCACCCCTCCCATGAGTGCATGGAAAGGGTGGTTCACTCCGGTAGCAATGCCGCTGGCGGATCCCGGAGTGGGCCCATATAGCCCAGAGCACGGTAGAATGTGGGGTTTAGTTGGTATGTCTGATCTCGGTCAGGTGAGCCCAACATAACCCTCTCTCCCACTACAGCGTAGGGGGAAGGGTATCCATAAGGCGGATTCCCCACATTTCAAAAAAAAAAAAAAAGGTCTGGGCTAGGTCTGGGTTAGATCCAACCGGTACGGAGTCCAATCGCACGGCGTTAAAACGACACGAGTCCAATCGGCACGGAGTCCAAAAGGAACGCGTCCAATCGGATGGAGTCCAAACGGGGGTGTCCCGTATCCTCAACATGGCAGAGTTAATTAGAAATGCCCATCCCTGTATGAGACGTATGTATCCTCAAAATGGCAGAGTTAATTAGAAATGCCCATCCCTGTATGAGACGTATGTATCCTCAAAATGGCAGAGTGAATTAGATCGAGTGTGGAATATAATCGCAGGGATAATTGAAGAACTTCGCGCTGGCGGTCAGCAAAGAGCTCAACAGCTCATTTCGGAGAATCCAGGGACGTCACTTACAAATTTGGCGAACATTTTGAACCCTCTGGATTATTACGTTTGTACCGTTATTGAAAGGCGGTCTAATAAGTCCAGGCACCCTAACGTGGCATGCCTCCAGGCCGCTATTGAGTTAGTACTCGTGAACTTGGACAAGAAACAGTTGACGAGAGCATGTACGCGCGTCAGATCAAGAATAGAAGCAAGGATCCCCTAATTAATCTATACACTATTTTTTTCATCAGTACAAGTTATTTTTAACTGCGTTCCAATGAACTGTTTATTTTCTCCGGATTTTGCTGACGGACCCGGTACATCGTTGAAAGAGTAATCTAGCAAGTAAATGGCTTCTTATCACTTGGAAGCCAATGAACGGCGGAGAAAACAAAGCTGCTAAGTCAGCAACACTGCTGTCAGAGCATGCGAATTTGTCGTGTTGCATGAAAGAGGCACAATAACATAAATGTCACGCAGTCAAATGTGTTTTGCATAAAACTCGGATAATTACTTTGAGATGTTCCAATGTATATCCTTAAAACAGTTTACGGCTGAACTTCCGAAGACGTCCATGCTCAGAATTGGATGAAATTTTGGATATAGGTTTCTTTTTGACTAAAATGATGATCGTTAGAAGGATTTTTAGCGACTCGAAAAAGTATTTTTTTCTATTTTTAGTGTCTCTACCTTACCGACAATTTTTTTTACTATTTTTAGTGTCTCTACCTTACCGACAAATTTTTTTTCTATTTTTAGTATCTCTACCTTACCGACAAATTTTTTTTACTATTTTTAGTGTCTCTACCTTACCGACAACATTTTTTTACTATTTTAATGTCACCCTCTACCTTTCTGAGAAGAAATGACTGTGGACAACCCGAAAAGTATATTTTAAGAGCGAGCGGAAATGATATTAGTCTGAGTTAGGTTTGGCTAGATGACTGAAATTGTTGTTAATCTGGAAATGGATTTAGTTTAATAATAAACATTGGGAAATTTTTTGAAATAAAAGGTCTCGGTTATGTCTGGCTAGAAATTTGTGTGCGAAACGAATTAATTGAATTAGTAATAGAGGTATGAAACCATTTGGACCGTTTACGACTTTGTCGGTAAGATAGAGAGTGACATTGAAATTGTAAAAAAAAAATTTTTCGAGTCGCCAAAAATCCTTCTGACAATCATCATTTTAGTAAAAAAAGACCCCATTCTCAAAATTTTAATCAATTCCGAGCATGGACGTCTTCGAAAGTTTAGCACAGTCCCTAGTAGCATTTATGGTTGGCATTTTGTTGGGCCTACGTTGCAGTATTCGTTGGCCAACCGTTAGAAATGTCGCTATGTTTTTCGTTGGGCCAACGATCGCGGCCAACGTGGAGCCTACGTCGCTATAATACGTTTGATCCGATCTTCTCTTTTACGGTTGTTTTCGCAGAATATAATAAATAATATTTAAACAATGTATCCCCACGGTAAAAATTGGAACAAAGAAAAACAATTTCGTACCCTCATCGGACTTGAACCTGGATCCTCTGCGTAGTAAGTTGATACTCTACCGCCGTAACTATAGACATTTCGTGGTTACATATGCTATGATTTGGGTTACTAGATACGTCGACAAATGTAAATTATAATACATAAAGGGTTTCGTTACGGTATACGAGCACTAAGACCTCCGCATACTGTCGTTCTAAAAGCGAATGCAACACCCGTACCTTCCCCTTGCCAAATGGAGAAACTTAAAGAAATAAATAAACTCCAAGGCTGCGCACAATAAAACTTTGGTGCATCAACTATCGCGCAAAAATAACAAATTCTGAGTATATTTAGAAATATGAAAAAAAATGAATTTGGAATATAACATGTTTTTGGTTGCAGCAACATTACATTTCTGGTGTCTGTTAGACGACATATTTCAATGTTGGCAGATTTTCGTTGGGCCAATGTAGTATCACCGTTGTAAATTTCACGTTATTTAACCGACCATAATATCTGTAGGCCCAACGTTGGATATTCGTTGGCAAATTCACATAATTTTTCGTCGTCGGCCCTACGTTGGGGATCTGTAGGCAAAACCACTAACCATATCCCAACTAACCCCCAACCGTTGGCCAACCATAAATGCTACTAGGGGTTTGCAGAATGAGTCATGGAAGCTCAATGTAAAATAACGACAATGATCGATGCGCTTTTAATAGAGCAAGCCACTCAATGTCAACGTAAATTAGTTGGCCAAGATTCCCAGAAACAAGGAAGAATAATAGTTGGCTCGGTCGCGTCTGGCATCGACGGTTTATAATTTTCCGGTTTGTTGAAGAGTACAACAATATCTGTGCCCGAGCCAAACATTAAGCAAATATTTAGATAATGCCAAATCTTTTGTTTTTTCAAGCCCGATCATTACACAATCAGCTGTTTTGTGGAGGAACAGATTTCGTCAGAAGATTCCAAAATAATCGCAAAATTTGTGAATTTGACGTGTTTTGTGGAACACCGGTGATTTAACAACTTGATGTCGGCCCACCGTTATTTCGTTGGTTACAACGTAACAGAAGCTACTTTTTCATTTCTGTACGTCATTGTATATTTAGATATAGTCGATTTCGTAACAAGCATTTGGTTTGCGGATCTTGTATATTTGTCTGTGTTGTGTAATTTATTGTGCTAAATTGATCGGTATATTTTAAACTTTCATGATGTAACCCTACATAGTTTATTGAGACATCAAATTTCTTAGAAATTAAAATTAGTTAACACTCGCGATTTTCACTGTGCCATGAAAATCTCTTAAACAATCTGTTTTGAACATTTTCCAATCGGACATTTTCAGTTTCCCTCTTCATCCGAAAAAATATCTCTCTTCAGTTCCGTGAAGTTATTATTCCATTAAAAATAGCAAAATATCGTGTGTTGGAACAGTAATAATATTCTTATCATAATTATTTTAGAAACGTATACAGGACCTTTTTTTTATTCTAAACGAACCTTATTTATACATTACAAAAATACAAACTGAATCACTAAATTGCATATTGTTCTTTTAGAAATTCGCCAATAAGGGAACATGATTCGGAGAAGATATTTTCTCGGATAGAGAGCGGCCATATTGATTTGCAATGCGAATCACAGTAAAAGAAGGATTACATACCGAGAGGCCTGATTGGATGTCGGCTCCATAGGTAGCTACGCTTCACAGGACTCAGGTAACTGTCCCGTAGATAGAAAGGAGTGCACCTTTGAGCGTAGCCAGGGATATAAGGAGCGTAGCTCGGGTACCACCATGGGTCTCTGGTGAACGCACTGATGGGCGCCATGGGTGATGGATCGAGGAGATCAAACAACGGCTTCTTGCGAAGCAACAGAGACGGTAATAGAGACGGTATTAAACTGGTATCGTCTAGTAGGTTACCTGAAATTAAAGATTATTTCGATAATCAGAAGTCCGGTGTAAATATTATTCCGTATTATTCTGTTCGGTTTCCTGCTGTCTTTCTACGATTTTTCATCAAGGGAATGAATAAAAACTGCCTGCTTGAATGATAATGAACCTGCCAACCGTACGTGTACTACCCACCATCGCGTGTTTTCGTATTTATATAAACAATAATAATTTCTCTTCATTCAATCGTTCGCAAGATCTCTAATAGCGTGAGTTACATACTATATAGGTGCGTTTACTCTGTTTACTAAAACTCCAATTGTAGATTAGAAAGATCTTTGAACAATGGTCCCAGATAGCACTCGGATAGTACGTCCCAGGGACGTCCAATGTACGTCCGTACCGGACATATGTACATCCCAGGGACGTACGATATGTCCGATTTATGTCCCAGGTATGTCCGACAGAGGTCCCAGTTACATCCCAGTACGTACATAGGACGTCCCGCGCGGACGTTAATTAGACGTTTGTCGGACATATAAAAGCGTATTTGCACCTTAAAAAATTTTCTAAATATGTAAATATAGGTTTAAAAGAATTCTACAAAAATACTATTAATTATCACGTAGCTAGAAAAAGAGGAATTGATCAAATAAAAAAGAGTGGACTTATCCCAGGCGCGAAACTAGTATGAGTATATTAACAGTCGAGCGCCCAACGCGCTGACCCAACCGAGTTCTTGGTAACACGATTAATATTTTCAGATACTATGCGCGCTGATGTACGAGGTAATCGTAATACTAATCAAGTTAATTTCATTTTTCAACTATTTCTGTGAAATGTTCAAGTTTATCAGTGTCCAATAGACTTACAGAATAAATAAAATCTAACAATTTGAAGATTAGCTCATTTTTTCACGGAAGAAACGTCGAAAAATTAGTTTCTTTCAAACAACGTACGAAATAATCTAAGTCCCACGTCCGTGATGCGTCCGAAATTTATGTCCGAGGGATGTCCCACTGACGTAAAAAACGGATGTCCATGGGACGTCCGAAGTTTATGCCCCGGGGTTTTCCCACGGACGTAAAAAACAGATGTCCATGGTGTGTCCGAAATTTATGTCCGAGGGATGGCTCACGTACGTAAAAACGGATGTCCATGGGACGTCCGAAATTTATGTCCGAGGGATGTCCCATGGACGTAAAAACGGATGTCCATGAGACTTCCGAAATTTTTTTCGGAAGGATGTCCCACGGACGTAAAAAACGGATGTAAATGGGACGTCCGAAATTTTGATCCAAGAGACGTCCCACGGACGTACACGACGTACATTGGACGTATCGGACATAAAACGGACGTCCCATGGAGGTACGGTGCTATCTGGGGTAAGCACATAATGCAACTCAGTTTGATTACTTTTCAAAGTGATTAGAACTGTTTATTCTCGATTGCTCTAATTTTGAAAATTCACTCGGTTGGATGAACGGTAAAAATTCAGATAATCCCGAATCACAGTAGCAGAACTCGTAATAACTGTTCTATAATCAAATTCCACGAACGCACAACACGATTAAGTTCCGGTGCAATTGTCCCCTTGATTTTGTTCACTGGTTTTTACTTTTTGCTGCAACCCCATAATCAACACTATCTTTAATTTATTTATCAAATAATAATGTGACTCGTCTTTGTTTTTATAATATCCAAGTGTCGTGACTCGGTGGACCGACTCGGAGATGAAACAAAATTGTCGAATGGTAGACCGAGGAGGCGAACGAGGAACGGGTACTCACCGTAGATGTCGAACAATCGTTTCGTACTGAGCGGCGGGCTTATATGCCGGGAGAGCAAAGGCGTTTTGCTCGGATACATTCTGTCGATGTCTGCCAAGCGGTTCAGGTGATCGGTCCAAGCTTTCTCAGGGTCGAATGGTCTCGCTGTATCGTGATATTTATGGCAATGAAATCAAAATTCGTGGCAATGAAACGAGCATTCCTGCCGGCGAGTGTATCGCGAACAAGTTGACACGATGCATGACATAATTGGATAATGTGATACTCGCGGCCAGGTTGTACAGAGAACAGGTACGAAAGATATTTCGTTGTTATTAACAAAGTCAACTTCGAAAGAATCGAAAAACCGAGTTAACGAGCACTTCTAATTGAGCACTTTATTAATTCAACCCTTTGCGGACGAGGATGTTTTGAAATATTGAGAATAGGAAACTAAATGGAGGTGAAGACAATTAACAATATGTGATGGTCTTTTGTTATATATATATATATATATATATATATATATATATATATATATATATATATAATTCACCTTTTAACTGGGGACGATGATTTAACTCGTAATTCCTGCTTGCATCCAGTAATGGGAATGTTGGCGCTTTTTTTCACGCGCATGCGCGGCGATTTTAGCCTCAGTCAAGCACAAAAATCGGGTACCTTGGCCCACCCCCCTAATTTCGCAAAATTTATTATAATTTGATTTTGAAAAATGAATGTACGACATGTGTACGTATATATATATATATATATATATATATATATATATATATACATATGTATATATACATATATACATGTATATATATACGTACGTATAAATATATAATATTTATGTATCTATGTACAATATAATATAACTTACTCTTCTTCATCATCTTGGGAATAAAGAAGGGAAGGGTACTAAAATAACTTTAAACGAAATATATAATAACAAACTCACTACTTTCGCCCCAATAGTACCCCACAAACTTCGGACGTAGCTTCGGTGCTGCCGAAGCTCGCGCATGCGCGTGAAAAGCGCCAACATTCCCATTACTGCTTGCATCTGCCGAGTTTGGGGGTCAAAATCGCCCCCGGTCCGATTTCAACACTTTAATCGTCATGTTATATGTTATTTGGTATCATTTTGTTTAGAAAAATGCCACGAGTATGTTGGTGAAAGTTCCATAAAAAAATAACAAAAAACTAAAAATAAAGACATGTTTGCAACTGCAGGAATTAGATGTAATGTCCTAAGGTGGAAAAGCTATCGAGATTCATCCTCAAAGGGTTAATAATATATAGTAAATTCTCTATTTAAGGGTGCCATCCGCTAATAATTTTTGGTAGTACTTTTTTCCAGTAATATAAAGTAATGATACTTTTCTGATCTGTTTCACTATCGTACCTTTCCAATTTAAAAATCGATCAACGCTAGTATTCGTTTCAACAAATTCGCTTGAGCTCAGCCCGCGTAGGAATGCAATCGATCAACTTATGCAACGCCTAGAAGTCCACACTGATCGATGTACGAATTACTTTTCCTTTCCGCGCTCGAGTATTATATGGTTTGAATATTCAATGAAACATTTATCCGTTTGGTTGTACAGCCGACAACGACGCGCGCAGATCTCTTTGCGTTACATTTTTACAACGAAGCGTGTTTCCTATCGTTTTTGGATAGATAAAAAAGCTACCATTGTTTCAGAAATATTTAAACATTCTAAAAATTGTTTTTCTTGATTTACCAATAAAACGTCAGAAATACGCTTCTAAAATTTCGATTCGGTATGTAAGGCAGAATCGCGTCGACTTTTCTCGAGCCAACGCGACCCCTTGTTACAAACAAATAGACGCCTTCGAGTAAAAAGGACAAAAATAATGATAACAATAGTTCATATTGGGTTGTAACGTAAGTTCGTCTCGGTTTTGTTTGTTGGTAGCGTCACATTGTTTATTCGACTCATTAACAACTTCACGCAATCAAGTGTCATACGTCATTTTAAAGGTTAGATTTCAGTAAAAGTATTTTACAATCGGTGGCATCTATATATAGTTGTTTACAAGATTTTTCAAATGTCCGGAGATAAACAACATTTTCAGCCTATTTGGCTTTTTTATTAACGAAAAAGTGAAAACGCGTCAGATGCATGTAAGAAAATATTTCCAAACTTTAAATAAATCTAACCTCTAAAATGACGTATGACACTTGATTGCGTGAAGTTATTAATGAGTCGAATAATGTTACAACCCAATATATTGGATCTTGAATTGTTTGAGAATAATCCTCTGGAGGATGCGAGGCTTGAAAATATTTTTAAGAAAAAAGTTTTCGTGAAATCATCGTTAATTATAGTCCTTTTTCAGATCGAAGAGGGCTCGCACGGCTACAGAAACTAGGAAGTCCACATAACAACATGTTCACTAGTGTATGGAGAAGCATGAGCTTGTCCTCGTTCATATCACCACCCAATGAATCATTCTATCAACCACGATCTACAATCTACAAACGATCACGACACCTGACATCAACACCGTGCGTACCATCGGTTTGATTCATTCGCGGCATGGCCGGAATCTGCCGAATTAGGTCTCTGCGTTCCATTTTCTCTGGTTTAGTGTTTTAGCCGAAAGCTGTGTGACCCCAAAGAAGCGAAAGAAATCAACAGCATTAATCAATAGCTCACGTTACTACGGTTTGCCCTTCAGCTCGCGCAAGAAAGTTATTTGCACGTGTTAGTACGCAGCATTCGCACAAACCTTGACAGAGGCATGACCCAAGTCGTTTAATTGACAAGTCTAAATTCTGTAGCTACAGTGACTCCCATAAATATTTGGGTACTCTTAAAAAGACGATAATCTTATTAATATTAGGCCTTACGACTTAGATTTTTTGTTGTTGAGAAGTTAGAACAATTAGTTTACTACATGACGCGAGAAGAAAATTTTGAAGAAATTTCATTTGGTCAGAAGTGCAGAGAAAATACTAAAAGTTGTATTTTACTAAATACATTTCGTAGATCTGTGTCAATCATACATATTTTGAAAATTTCAACTTTGTCAACGTTGCAAGGAGCTACGAACGTTTAAAGATGGCGCAGATCAGATTTTTGCACTTCTAGCTGCAATAGCACTTATTTTTCGCATGAACCAATTTTGAAGAAAATTTCAGAATACGTGAAGTTTGCACAGTTCTACAAAATATATTTTTTAAATTTTCAATATGGGCCCACATTAAAAAGTTGTGAAACTTTTAATATATTCTCTGCAATTCCGACCAATTGCAAGTGTTTCAGAATTTTGTTTTTACGTAATTTAGTAAACTAATTTTTTAACTTCTAAAACAATCCAAGTCGCAGGGTCTAATATTAAAAAAGTTATCGTCTTTTTAATAGTATCAGACTTCCCCGTTAAGAGAACTTCGAGTTCTGTTTACTTTTTCTTCAGATCTGCATTTTCTTGATCAATTGTTGTGCAATGCTTGTGCACTTATTGACATATACTGTCACAAAATAGAACTTTGGTGCTGGACCGAATCCAAGCATTGTTACAGTAGATTGATTTTTAAAACGACTTGGTTTGTCAATTATACGGTTCAGACGTTAACCGGGATGCAGAGTGTTAGGGGATGGAGGGTTCTGTCCCTGTTTCGTGTTTTCGTAAGCCGTGCGTGTTCCTTCTATTTCGTGACTAATGAGAATGAATCTGTACAGTTGGAAGCTTTGAAAGCCGATATTCATATCAAAACTATTTATTTCTCTGCGAACAACGACAAAAAGTGCCGGCGCTCTCACCAAAGAAACAAAACCAAAAATTTCATGAAATGTGTCACACGACGTCACGTTGTAACTGTTGGGAAAAGCATACTGACCTGATTGGACAAAAATACTGCTTCAAAAAATCGTCCTCGAAAAATAGAGCTCCGACACGGGGCCTACTCGAAATTTTCCAAAAACCACCGATTACACTCGTTTAGCTGCTACTCCAGATTACTTACGAGTTATTCGGCCGAAATAGTTATTTACTGTTAATTACTATAAGAAAAGCTCGTGGCTACGCGTCGCCAGTGACAGTCATTGTCAACTAAACAGTCGATCCATCTTCCGTTACGTATTGTCTCTCTGTATCACGTTCGCTTTGTTTTTCCTACGACTCTGTTGTTCTGTGGGTGCTAATTAGTGTTCGTAGGCGTGGCACGACGAGGTAATTATACAGGGTGACTCGTAAAACAAATATAATCCGTAATATCAACAAAACTGGAAAAATTAGTGAAACTGTTTCCACCAAACAATCGAATCAAGTCCGATCAAATCTGCACCATAAGGAAAAGAACTTCACGGTTCATTTGCACTTCTGTGAATTATTTTTATGAAAATTTGCGCGCGCTATTAAGATATTATTTCTTTGAATTTATATGACGAATATAGGTTATATTTTATGAAACACCCAGTACAGTTAGACTTTTCGGATTACTTAAGCTGGGGGCTTTCGGTGGTGGGGGTTGAGGTTCGGGTTGAAGGGGGTGGGTGGGGGTAAAAAAAAAATGACATGCCATCTCCTGAAAAAGACAGAAATTTTTGTTACTGCCTTGTTAGTAAGAATTCTTAATAGGCATTATTATACATTACAGCGTGTATTAATCAAAGAGTGCTATTGGGGTTTTCATTTACATCGTCCTTACGTCTCCCAATTCATTTGAATATAATTTTGAATAGGAACAAACTGTTTAAATGACCACACTAGTGGGAGATAAGCAACGATGTCGAATGGGAGGACTTGGTAGCAAGAATTAGAACGCGGAAGCGTCGAGAGAAAATTTCCAGCTTTTTCAAGTTTGGCGGCCATTTTTGTTCTCGCTATATTTTTATTCTCTTCGCATCGCGGTGTACTCTTTCTCTTTCTACCGCAGTCTCGCTGTCTTACTACGCTTCTCTGTCTCTGGGATGTACGTTCACGTATATACCATTCATTTTTTTTCCCCGCTAATCGGCATGGAATATTGATTCTCGATCCATTTCCGAGGTATTTGTTACTTAAACTGCGACCTCCACCTCAGCTGCAAGAGTTAACCTTTCAAAAGCCTCGTAAAAAATAGCGTGAGATCAGTGTCCCCCCGCGAAAACCTTGCGAAAATTTCGTGTTCGACAGGGAAAAAAGAGGATTATTCAGCAAAAAAATATGGTAAAAACTCGCATAAAATTGGTAGTCACAGAAAATATGTTTGGACGCACCGAACAAGAGGAAGACACAGTCAGTCCCCCAGGAAAAAAATAGTTTTTGGTTGTCGTTAAAACGTTTTCTTTTTCTTTTTTTTTTTTTTAATTTTTCGTGCCATTCAAGTTTATTATACATTTCTTGTATACACAGTGTGGAGCAGCTTTCTCGTGCTTGTAAAAAAATAGAAACACATCGTAGTGTATCCGTTGTGTTTGGCCACTATTTCGAGATGGTTTCGATCGCTAGTTATCCATTCCCGCTGGTTTCAGGAACCGTGGAAAGTCGTAATGTTCTCTCGACGATCGTTCGACGCACGTCGATGGAGAGAAAACGGTCGAGCGGAAGCTCTGGGCGGATTGTTTGATTCGTCGATGGGGGAATATCGATTAGCGACATTGGTTATTGACGTTTTTGGATTAGGATGATTAGGAACGATGCCTCGTTATTGTGTATAGTTAGGTAATCGGATTCCTCGACATGTGTTAGATACATAGTGTGAAAAATCTGAAGCCAAAGATCAATAACAGATGGATTGGGCGCCATTGTAGAAATGGAATCATGTGTTAAACTATTTTAGTCATTTCACTCCACAGTTAGTTTCAAGAAATGATTACCTATTCAAGCTACAGATATTAGATAACAACTAGTATGATATTTAGTGGATATCAGGAGGACAGTCAAATGTGACAGTTAACATCTTGAGCTTTGGCAGCCGCAGTTGTTCAAATGATTCTTAATTTTGATATCTGTCAATTATGCCGAAACAATCTAGTTCAATTGGCGCAACGTCTACTGCATATGAAACGTGACTTGGCTGAACTTCCGAAGACGTCCATGGATGACTTGGATGAAATTTTGGAAATAGCCCAGATAGCATTCGGACGTCCAATGTACGTCCGTACCGGACATATGTCCCAGGTACGTCCGACAGAGGTCCCAGTTACATCCCAGTACGTACATAGGACGTCCCGCGCGGACGTTAATTAGACGTTTGTCGGACATATAAAAGCGTGTTTGCACCTTAAAAATTTTCTAAATATATAAATATTGGTTTAAAAGAATTCTACAAAAATACCATTGATTATCACGTAGCTACAAAAAGAGGAGTTGATCAAATAAAAAAGAGTGGATTTATGCCGAGCGCGAACCTAGTATAAGCATATTAACAGTCGAGCGCCTAACGCGCTGACCCAACCGAGTTCTTGGTAACACGATTAATATATTCAGATACTATGTGCGCTGATGTACGAGGTAATCGTAATACTAATCAAGTTAATTTCATTTTTCAACTATTTCTGTGAAATGTTCAAGTTTATCAGTGTCCAATAGACTTATAGAATAAATAAAATCTAACAATTTGAAGATTAGCTCATTTTTTCACGGAAGAAACGTTGAAAAATTAGTTTTTTTCAAACAACCGCGCCGCGAACTTAAAAATCTGAAAAAATTCATAAACTATATTTTGAGTATAATAACAGAAACACAATATAGCATCCGAAAACGTACGAAATAATCTAACTCCTACGTCCCTGGCAAGTACGAAATAATCCAAGTCCGACGTCCGTGGTACGTCCAAAATTTATGTGCGAGGGATGTCCCACGGACGTAAAAACGGATATCCATGGGACGTCCGAAATTTATGTCCGAGGGATGTCCCACGGACGTAAAAACGGATGTCCATGGGATGTCCGAAATTTATGTCCGAGGGATGTCCCACGGACGTAAAAAACGGATGTCCATGGGACGTCCGAAATTTATGCCCGAGGGATGTCCCACGGACGTAAAAACGGATATCCATGGGATGTCCGAAATTTATGTCCGAGGGACGTCCCCCGAACGTATATTTGGGACGTCCGAAATTTTGATCCAAGGGACTTCCCACGGACGTACACGACGGACATTGGACGTATTGGACGAAAAATGGACGTCCCATGGACGTACGGTGCTATCTGGGAGGTTCCTTTTTAATTAAAATGATGATTGCCGGAAGGATTTTTAGCGACTCGAAAATGTTAGGTTGTCCCATAAGTTCGTTCCGCGGATTGGAAAGTATTTTAATGAAAAACCACAGAAATTTTTTAGTGACGGTATAATATCTTTACCAAAAAAGTGGGAAGCGGTTGTAGAGAAGGTGGTTATATTTTTTCGTTGACTTTGAAAGTATGTTTCAAATATTAATATAAATAGTAAAACAGTAAAAGGCACGAACTTATGGGACGACCTAATAATTTTTTTACCATTTTAGTGTCACTCTCTACCTTACCGACAAAACTTTTTACTATTTTAATGTCACTCTCTACCTTTCTGAGAAGAGACGACTGTGGATTGTCCGAAAAGTTTATTTGTAAGAGCGAGCAGAAATGATATTAGTCTGAGTTAGGTTTGGCTAGATAACAATTTAATTGTCTGGAAATTGATTTATGGCCTTTGAGCTCAAGATGTCAACCGGGCCTGGTTAGTCGAGTGTTAGGAATTGTTGCCGAGGACGATGGAGCGGAGGTTAGTAATCCTTTCTTCTAATGCAATGACTAAGTCGCACTTTGGTAGTAAGCGCGCTTCGCTCGTTCGTCTGCCAATGTCGTATAATTTGTTGTCGCCTAACGTCGCTCAAATCGACCATACGATTGAGATAAAGCCACTTGTTCGGTCTAGTGCCTGGAAAGAAATTAGAATCAGAGCTGCATGCAATCCGTGTGCTTCCCCATTTATCCAGGAAAACGGCGTACGGGATACAACACGTACGATGAAAAGATCACGAATGAATGATCGATGGGTTGCGGTGATGCGATGATCCATGATGCCTGCACGTTTCGTCTGTCGTCTGATCGTCGTTGTTTCCATCCATCGATACTTCCTCACACACTGACCCATCGACAATGACACATCCATCGATGTTTCACTTGGTTATTAATCGCATTAATTCGTTTGTTAATTCATTACACGGCTGGCTCTTACCGCCAAAGGCTGATTGCTCTCAAGAACAGAGATGGGCAGAACACGATCTTTTAGATTTAGACTTAGTTATGAGCAGAGATGGGCTCAAGTACAATATATTCTTGTGAATCCAGGTCAACTTCAATACCCAGGGTTCGTTTCACGGGTCGGATTACTACTCGAAAAACAAATCCAGTACTTCCAAGTATACTCGAACTTAGACGAGATAGGTTCGAAACTTGTAGGTACATGGAGGAACGTATGCGGTACTTCTAAGTACACTCGAACCCTGATCGAGGATATTCAAACTTTTTACGAGTACCCGATGTTAGGGAGAGCTCTGACAAGCTAGACCTGCTAGAGCTAACTATGTTACGTTCAATCCTCGAGTTTGGCGAAGAAATCATATGAACCTATCGAGTGTGACAGGAACAGAGCAATGCGGCACGTCATGACGTTCCCGAAGTCCCTCCAGAATCCAGAACCCGACACCCCAACTACGTTAGCGTTAAGAGTGGGGTTTTCGAGATCTCCCGTTTCCCTATGTCGAAATTTGTGCCATCAACGCGATGGTCTGCGTTGGCGGAGGAGATGCAACGTAACGAAGTTAGGTCTAGCAGGTCTAGCTTGCCAGAGCTGTGCTTAACGTCAGATACTCATAAAGGGTTCCTCCAAGTACTCCTCTTCCACGAAAAGTTGGCACAGACTTCGACAGTGGGGTGCAGGGGGATCTGCGAGATCCCGCTCTTGACGCCAGGCTACGGACCCCACTCTTACGTTTGTAGGTTCTGGCGGGAACTGTCGACATGGGAGTAGGATCCCGTAAACTACGAGGGGCACATCATTGAATATATTCTTAATCTTATCTCTCGAAGTTAGGTCTAGCAGGTCCAGCTTGTCAGAGCTGTGCTTTACGTCGGGTATTCATAAAGGATTCCTTCAAGTACTCCTCGTCCACGAAAAGATGTCACAGATTTCGACAGTGGGGTTGCTCTAGCGGACCCCACTCTTACGTTTGTAGGTTCTGGCGGGAACTGTCGACATGGGAGTAGGATCCCCGTAAACTACGAGGGGCACATCATTGAATATATTCTTAATCTTATCTCTCGAAGTTAGGTCTAGCAGGTCTAGCTTTCCAGAGCTGTGCTTTACGTCAGGTATTCATAAAGGATTCCACCAAATACTCCTCGTCCACGAAAAGATGTCACAGATTTCGACAGTGGGGTTGCTCTAGCGGACCCTACTCTTACGTTTGTAGGTTCTGGCGGGAACTGTCGACATGGGAGTAGGATCCCGTAAACTACGAGGGGCACATCATTGAATATATTCTTAATCTTATCTCTCGAAGTTAGGTCTAGCAGGTCTAGTTTGCCAGAGCTGTGCTTTACGTCGGGTATTCATAAAGGATTCCTCCAAGTACTCCTCGTCCACGAAAAGATGGCACAGATTTCGACAGTGGGGTTGCTCTAGCGGACCCCACTGTTACGTTTGTAGGTTCTGGCGGGAACTGTCGACGTGGGAGTAGGATCCCGTAAACTACGGGGGGCACATCATTGAATATATTCTTCATCTTATCTCTCGAAGTTAGGTCTAGCAGGTCTAGCTTGCCCGAGCTGTGCTTTACGTCGGGTATTCATAAAGGATCCCTCCAAGTACTCCTCGTCCACGAAAAGATGGCACAGATTTCGACAGTGGGGTTGCTCTAGCGGACCCCACTGTTACGTTTGTAGGTTCTGGCGGGAACTGTCGACGTGGGAGTAGGATGCCCGTAAACTACGGGGGGCACGTCATTGAATATATTCTTACTCTTCTGCTTTATAATAGCGAATCAGTCGCGTGATGAAGATTTCGAAGTTACGCCAATGTTCTGAGCTCAGTGTTGCCACATCGCTACGTTCTAGTCACACTCAATAAGTCCATTTGCTGACTTCGTCTAGCGATTCGGCCAATTGCGGAAGACAAGTAGCAAAAAGTAGGGATAACATTTAGTGGGGCATAGATCCTTACAAGTTACTCTGTGCCATCTTTTCGTGGACGAGGAGTACTTACAAGTATTTGGACCTATCTCGTCTGAGACTATTGCATTTGTTTTTAGAAGTACTCATGAAAGGTTCGAAACTATCTGGCTAGGTTCGAACCTACTTGTAGTATACTTGATTTCATCTCTAGTTACGAGGTTTATGCAAAAGGTTTGAAAATATTGGATCAGATACGGCAAACATTCTTTTTTTTTTAGTGAGCTGATTATAGTGAACTGGGTCATTATTTCCGTTTCGGTGGTTGCCTTCTTTTCTATAAATACTTTCAGCAGGTTATCATCGTAACAGATGGTTCCAGAATAATTTTGATTCAAGAAAAATTGTCGTCTTGCGAAACTATCGGACATTTAAGAACTTCTGATAGAGAAAACTTAAAATATTAACACTAGGTTTACGGAGCACTAAAATTGATTATTTTACATTGCTTTATAAAAATAATAAAATTGTATTTAAGTAGATCTTCAGCGATTTTTATTGTAATATGTACACAAAAAAATAAATCTATTTAATAATTCCTCACGAATGCCTCCTTACACTCTTAATAATCGTAAATTAAAAATTTTTGAATCCGTTATTTTGACGGGCCCCGTAAATCTAGTGTTAAAATGGAAAGGCAGAGCCACGAAATTTTGTTCTACTAAATTGAAAAAATAAAATTTTATGTGAAAGGAACAAACCTTTTGCATCAGGATATATTAGGTGTACAAATAAGTTCGGCGCCTTTACATACATTCAACTGCAATTACGTTTCAAATTAAAATTTTTTGCTGCCGCTTTGGTATCTTAAAGTACTAACCTCACCCTATGAAATGACCTATATAACTTTACACTAATCATTACATAACCTCAAAAAACAATACTTTGCACCATGGCGTTTTGGAAAGAGCATATTAGGCACTGCATCCTTTTTGCATTCGAATTGAAGAAAAATGCTACTGAGGCTACGAAAATGATTTGTTCTGCATTGGGTGAAAATGCTGTAACCCATAAGACGTGCAAAGAATGGTTCCAAAAGTTTCGTAGTGGAAATTTTAATCTTAATGACGCTGAACGCAATGGAACGCCGAGAATAGTGGAGGACGAGGCATTAGAGCAACTGTTAAACTATGATCCTTGCCAAACGCAACAGTAACTTGCTGAAGAAGTTGGTGTAACTCAGGGATGGGCAATTTTGCCTCAATTGAGGCAAAACCGTCCATACCGTAGCGCCCTCTGTCCCCTTCCACCAAGCGCGGTACAATGGGGCAACGAAGACACGAGATATCAGCGTACGCAACGAACGTGCGCACTGCATAAAACAGAGGTGGTGGGAGAAGCAGGCGTTTGAGGGGCTCCACCCGTGCCCACCACTATTGTAACTCATCAAGCCATTTCCGTTCGTTTGAAGAAGCTTGGGAGAAATATTCATCGAATATATGATAAAACGGCATCGAACTTATTTGTACACCTAATAGTTTAATCGATAAGTGTCACAAAATTCTGAACAAGAAGTGTCCCAAAACAATCCCCACTCCTGCGGGGTGTACCCCGTGAGGGGCCGTGAAGCTCGAGAGGCCTCGCTCGCCGAGAAGTATGACATCATACGGGTCGGGTATATCGGTGAGACCACTGCTAATCCAATAACAAAACTTCTTTATTTTTTATTATTTTTTTATGGAACCTTCACCAACATATGCGTGGCATTTTTCTGATTAAAATAATACCAAGCACGATATAATTCGGATCATATTTACATTAAAAATCATCGCAATTATATCTTATTTTGCATCATTTTCATTAGAAAAATACCCCGAATATGTTGGTGAAAGGTCAATAAAAAAATAATAAAAAATAAAGAAGTTTTGTCACTGGGTTAGGTGCAGTGTTGCCGGATCAACCCAAAACTGGGTTGATTTTCCTCTCCTCCTTTTCCCCTTTCACTTCAACGTCCCCCACTAAGACCATATTACTCTGGTCATCAGAGAGGTGGTAAATTGTATTCCCCTCGATTTCAGCGATCTGGCAACACTGGTTAGGTGTTGTTTTCACACCGACATGTTCGACCCGTGTTGTGTTACATTTCGCGGCGAGCAAGGCCTCTCGAGCTTCGCTGTTTTTTTCTACGTTTGGCACAAGTCAAAGAATAGTATACCTGAACGCGAAGTGTCACTGGCCGTACCCGTGGTTGTGACATTTATCGATTAAATACTGTAACACTTTTCCTACTGTAATCTATACTGGTTAAAAATATTAATGTTGAAATCTAATAATGATGAAGTAAACGATTGATTTTCAGACGGAACGGAACTTTGAAAAAATGTCATTTGTTTGTGAGTAAGTTGAATGGACGTGCAGAAGTTACGAAAACTAATCGTCGCGGAAAGAAGAAACTAGACGAGTCGATGATTCTACGTATTCTCTAATTGACGATGAACCTAACTGTCATTAAACAAACGATCATTAGTCATTGCTCAAAACCAGACATTGCCCATCTCTGGTACAGTGTGCAGTTTGATTAATAGCGAGGAGCGTCGATCATCAGTGGATGTCAGCTGTTGCTCCGATTCTTGTATGTCGTTAGAGGTTCGGTATTCTTTGATACTGATTAATTTTTGCATTTTTTTTTTTTTTTTCGTTTTCATCACATAGGGTTTTGTTTGTTTTACGTGGTACCAGTCGTGAAGCAGACAAGTCTTAGTCATATTTAAACATAATTATATATATTTTATACGTACGTAATGCATGTTCTCATATAGCGACATATAAGTATGTATAATAACTTAGATACAAATTGTTGTAATAATTAGTGGTACACAGATGTGGTATGGTATGAAGGTAGATAATTATGATCTCGAGTTAACTAAAACAACGGCCCGATTAAAACACGTACGTCCAACAATGCATACGCATTCCACACATCAGAGGGGATGACACAGGTGACATCACAGAATCACATTATTTTCAGTTTTTTTTCGATTTCTTCTTTCTTTATGGATTCTTTTTTCTATGTTTGTTTGTTTAGTTACGATCGAGTGCAGGCAAAGGTGGAGGGCTTAGGTACGAGACGAATCCTCCTGATGGCGTTTCTGGCTTCTGAGAAAGGCCTTGGAGGGATGATGATTCATTATACAGGGTGTCCCACCCAACTTAGTCACACTATAATTCTTCCTTTATCGGCAATATTTCATTGTTCAGAAAAATTATGGCATTACTCGAAACCTATACATACTCGTCAAGTAACTATAAAATATTATGGAAGATATTTTATAGGAATACAAGGAGGTCACAAGGAAGTATTTAAGAAGTCTCAGCCAAGTAGCACACCCTGTATAAACTCGGGAGACCTTGGTATTGTCTTTTGCTATTTTTATAATTCGTTTTGTTCATGTAATCTTTGTGTCGTTTTCTTTCTCTCTCTCGGCGCCCAGAAGCCAAAAGCACCGGGTTACATTTAACAAAGAACTTAATTAACTAAGGAAACCCCGAGAACGAGCGGTTGTTATAGTATAACAATCATTCGGATTAACAGTACACAGAGTGATTTCGTTGGTTTCCATGTGTCTTGTTCAACTTTTCCTCATTGGTATCGCTTCTCGCGTTATTCGTTATAGTCATTCGTTATAGGCAAAGACTCTCTCGTTCAACTGTCGAGATGTTACGTATTACACACGCCAAGCATCAAACTCTTTTTTTTTCGTTTCGTTTCGCGTATTTCGATTCTGGTCTCTTTACTGGATTTTACTTGATTTCTTTTTTTTTTTTGCTCTCATGTATATTAGATGTTGTTTCACACTTTTTTTACTCTCTGTTTTGGGACTTTTCGTTTGGTTTTGCTCAGAGTTCTTTAGTACGTACCGGGGGTGAAGCGTTCTACAGGTTTGTATTGGTGCGGGTAGATCTGCCTCGGCGAGTAACCGTAGATCTCACGGTGAACGGGCAGGTACCTTTAAAAAAAACAACATTTCTCAATCGAATAATACTCATAACGTATAACAAACATGTTGGATTATGTTCCAGATAGAGAAGGGGGTGTTGTCCCACTTGGACGCCATCCAATTGGACGCGTCACAATAGGACGCGTTCCTTCTGGACGCCGTGACGATTGGACTCGTCGTTTGGACGCCATGCCGTTTGGATTTGTGACATTTGGGTGCCGTAAATGTTATAATCATTGCTTTTCGAATTCTACATATGGTGATATTTTATTGTGAAATATATGGTTAGTTCTGGGTTAGGTCTGGGTTAGTTCTGGTTTAGGTCTGGGTTGGGTCTCGGGGATGAGGGGCACCATGCTGCGTGGTCTGCCGGGGGATGGGCAGGCGTTACAACCACAGAGGTGGTACTTAGGCCTGCCCCAGCTTCGCCCTAGGCGGGGGAGGGTCGGGTAGAGGGAGAAGGAAAGAGGACGGGGGTGTCGATGGGTGCATCGACACCCCCGCCTCGGAGGGGCAAGAGGTCCTGGGCCAGGCCCAGAACCGGGTAAGAGGAGGGGGGCAATCTCTTCCCACGGCTGCACCCTCGGGTGCAAATGTGGGATGGGGTTAGTGGGTGGTGTTGCACTGCAACCCACCCACCGGGGAGGGTAGGGGGTCGGTCCTTATGGTTTGAGCTAAAGCTCCCCTAAGCAGGACCGGCCTTATCCGAAGTCGGACGCGTCGTTCCCCGCCGGCGAGGTGGGGGGGAAAGACGTATCCGGGGGTCGTCGGACGGGAGGGCCTGTTACCCAACGGGCGGCTCCGGGGAAGGGGGGACACGGTGTCTGTCGTCACCGAGTCCCAAATAGGTTGGCCGGAGGGGAGCTTCTCTTCCCTCCCATGTGTGCATGATAGGGCGGTCCATTCCGGTAGTAATGCCATGCAGATCCCGGAATGGACCTTAAAAGCCCAGGGCACGGCAGAATGTGAAAACATAAACAAAAAAAATAAAGGTCTGTGTTAGGTCCAACTGGTCTCTGACTGGCAGACGCATGTCCCAGCCACCGTCTCAAATGCCACGAACCGGAAGAGGAAAGCCTGGCACCGACTGACGACACTGGACGACGATGCCACGATGCAAATCATGACATCCGGCCAACCAGTACAAACAAAACACGATCCCTAAGCGGACTGGCCCTGGATCGAGAGAAATTAACAATCCTACAGGGCGAACAGCAGGGGTACAGATGCAAATCGTATCACCATGATCCAACGCTAAACACAGTTGACTCCCCAACCAGAGGCGACACTTGTCGATACTTCGACCAATCATCCTTAAAAGACGACGCAGGACAAATCTCACCTGTCAATCGCATCGTCCCCAGGGAAGTGGTATCCCCTGGGAAAAAGTACTCTGGCAGCAAGGAGGGTCACCGACGTTAGGGATTTGCACCGCGAAAGGGAACAACAGGGTGGATTCATCTGATGGAACTGATATTGATAGCCCCCGGGCACAATCAATTTCGGCGAAGAGGCTACCTTCCACCGTGTCGACTTCTTTTCACTTTTCTTACCGGAAGCGATGGATTCGTAGACCTTGGGGTAAACAGAGAGAACGGCAGCTCGTTCAACGTGAAACTCTATCTCGAATCATCTAGTCTGAGCTACCCAGTAGCGAACCCTAACCAATCGATCTCTAGTCTAGAAACTCGCGACCTACTCTACCTCTATCACGATAGCTTTGTACAATAACGGGATGGGTCTGGAATAACCGGACGTAGATAGTATTGCTAGCATTAGCCCTAACCAGTGCCCCGAAAGGATGCCTAACGGGAGAGAGGAAGAGGAACGAGGAATGTGGACAGTTATGATAGACCGGTCTCAACTCGCCGAATGCTAGACAGAACGCATACAATCGTCATTTTCCGACGAAGATACGAACGTAAGCAAAGTCGAGCATTCCTGCGAACGACCAGTCTCGCATACCTCGCCCGCGACTCAGCCTCTCCTCTCCCCAGACAGAAGATCTACGATCTCCTGCCGGAGGAGGAAATTCCGCCGCAGACCTAATCTGCGGCACGGCCTTCACCGACTTGCCCAACTTCCGGCTCGGTGACTGGTGACACCCTCTATTCGGCTGGACAACCGACGGACATGGGCAACGCGGCGAGTAAACCGTCTAACAGTCGGGTGGAGGTAAAACTCTCTCGGTAATGCGCCGCTCTTTATGAGGCAGAAAAGGATCCTTGGCGACCTGATGCAGCCTTGCGTCTCGGGACCGCCCGGACGTCCGAGAGCCTTAAGATACTAACTAACTAACTAACTAACTAGGTCCAACCGGTACGGAGTCCAATCGGTACGGAGTCCAAAAGGAACGCGACCAATCGGATGGCGTCCAAACGGGGGTGTCCCAGAACAATGCGATTCAATTCGTGATGACTGTTTAACCTGAACGGTTATGCATGATTGCGAAATCACGGTATTCTTTACACAAAGACAAACTTTATTCACTTCTCAGAAGACGAAGTGTCTCGTCTGAGAGTTCAGATACAAGTGTACATTTTTCTAAGATCGGCCCTTTTTGAATTAGCCCTGATTGATCCGTGTTTTTCGTTAATAACTCCTTAACAAAGGCGAGATGGAAATTTTCGCTAAGGAAAAAGTTACTTTAAATAACCTCAGGAACCGCCTATTTCAAGGATTTTCACTATGTTTGGACACTTCTGCATATATTGTCTCTGATCCGATGAAGATGTTTCTTTCTTCAAGACTCGAATTTTTCAGAAGGTGAGAGTGATAAGGGAAACAATGTTCAAATTCGTGCTTAGCTTATAAAAATCTGCAAGAATTACCTATTGATTACCGGCTCGCGAAATAAGTGTTCGGTAGTGACAGTGGCGTATTAGCATATGGGCAACTTGAGCAAATGCCTGGGGCCCCAAGCAAAAAGGAGCCCCGAACATAAACCAAATATTTTGTATTTTTATGTAAAAGGTCTTCATGGATGAATTTCACTTTTTATGCAATAATAAATATGTAGATGTTATGGCGGCTGAAAATTGTGTGAGAGGAGGAAAAAGGAGAAGGAGGCGTTTCGTCCTAGGCCCGCTAGAGGACTCATCACTAAGGCTACCTAGCGGACCCGTGCCATTAGACCAGTGATGGGAATGTTGGCGCTTTTCACGCGCATGCGCGAGTTTCGGCAGCACCGAAGCTACGTCCGAAGTTTGTGGGGTACTATTGGGGAGAAAGTAGTGGGTTTGTTATTATATATTTCGTTTAAAGTTATTTTAGTACCCTTCCCTTCCTTATTCCCAAGATGATGAAGAAGAGTAAGTTATATTATATTGTGCATAGATACATAAATATTATATATTTATATATTATATATTCTATGTGCGTATGTATATATACATATACGTACACATGTTGTACATGCATTTTTCAAAATCAAATCATAATAAATTTTGCGAAATTAGCGGGGCGACCAAGGTACCCGATTTTCGTGCTTGACTGAGGTTAAAATCGCCGCGCATGCGCGTGAAAACCGCCAACATTCCCATCACTGCCTTAGACGCAGGATGTCGTATGGACAGTTTAGGACGGTATATATACAAACAGAGGAAGATTCAAGTAGTAGCGGGAAAGGTGTTGTCGTAATGTCCGTCTGTTGACGAGCGTAGGAAGTAGCCGCCACAATGTTTTTACAATTGCTTTAATTTTTCCAACGTGAAAGTAACTTAGTTGGGGTTAGGGGCCCCGAAATTCTACTTTGCCCAGGGGCCCCAAGTAGTCATAGCGCGCCCCTGGGTAGTGCAATTCTATTATCGGAAGGTAATATTTAAACGTTTACACACCTGTATCCAGGAACGTTGATTCGATCGGCCGCATGAATGGGATTTTCGAAGATAGATTTTCCGAAGGGCCACGAGGTGGACAGCTCAGGGTACTCCGAGCGGAAAATGCCGCGGGGTCTGTGCGTGTGTTCGGGAGCTCTGATATCGTCGGTACCTGTTCAGCAATAATCATTTATTTATCGTAGATTTATCCACGTGGTAATATCAATAAAACAACATGAAGGTTACCTTTCAAGGCTCGAACATAACTTTGCCAGAATTTGGCTTTCCTTGTGATGGGTTCGTTGCGCCCAATCATGTCCAGATTGCTTCTAAAGCGCGCGTCCATTTTGCCGCTCTACTGAACTGTTAACCACACTCGTTCGCTGGAACGAATGACAAATATTACGTTAAACGTATCGTTAAAATATACAATTTCTAGGGATCCTCTATGTTTCGATCTAACGGACTATATTATGACTAGAGATAGGCTCAAGTTCAATATGTACTTGTGAATCCAGGTCAACTTCAATACCCAAGGTTCGTTTCACGGGTCGGATTACTACTCGAAAAACAAATGCAGTACTTCCAAGTGTACTCGAACTCAGACGAGATAGGTTCGAATACTTGTAGGTACTTGGAGGAACGTATGCGGTACTTCCAAGTACACTCGAACCATGATCCAGGATATTCAAACCTTTTACGAGTACCCGATGTTAGGGAGACCTCTGACAAGCTAGACCTGCTAGAGCTAACTTTGTTACGTTCAATCCTCGAGTTTGGCGAAGAAATCATATGAACCTATCGAGTGTGACAGGAACAGGGCGCTGCGGCAGGTCATGACGTTCCCGCTGTCCCTCCAGAATCCAGAACCCGAAACCCCAACTACGTTAGCGTTAAGAGTGGGGTTTTCGAGATCTCCCGTTTCCCTATGTCGAAATTTGTGCCATCAACGCGATGGCCTGCGTTGGCGGAGCAGATTCAACGTAACGAAGTTAGGTCTAGCAGGTCTAGCTTGCCAGAGCTGTGCTTAACGTCAGGTACTCGTAAAGGGTTCCTCCAAGTACTCCTCTTCCACCAAAAGTTGGCACAGACTTCGACAGTGGCGTGCAGGGGGATCTGCGAGACCCCGCTCTTGACGCCAGGCTGCGGACACCACTCTTACGTTTGTAGGTTCTGGCGGGATCTGTCGACATGGGAATAGGATCCTCGTAAACTACGAGGTGCACATCATTGAATATATTCTTAATCTTATCTCTCGAAGTTAGGTCTCGCAGGTCTAGCTTGCCAGAGCTGTGCTTTACGTCGGATATTCATAAAGGATTCCTCCAAGTACTCTTCGTCCACGAAAAGATGACGCAGATTTCGACAGTGCGTTTGCTCTAGCGGACCCCACTCTTACGTTTGTAGGTTCTGGCGGGAACTGTCGACATGGGAGTAGGATCCCCGTAAACTACGGGGGGCACATCATTGAATATATTCTTAATCTTATCTCTCGAAGTTAGGTCTAGCAGGTCTAGCTTGCCAGAGCTGTGCTTTACGTCGGGTATTCATAAAGGATTCCTCCAAGTACTCCTCGTCCACGAAAAGATGGCACAGATTTCGACAGTGGGGTTGCTCTAGCGGACCCCACTCTTACGTTTGTAGGTTCTGGCGGGAACTGTCGACATGGGAGTAGGATCCCCGTAAACTACAGGGGGCCCGTCATTGAATATATTCTTAATATTCGGCTTTATAATAGCGAATCAGTCGCGTGATGAAAATTTCGAAGTTACGCCAATGTTCTGAGCTCAGTGTTACCACATCGCTTCGTTCTAGTCACACTCAATAAGTCCATTTGCTGACTTCGTCTAGCGATTCGGCCAATTGCGGAAGACAAGTAGCAAAAAGTAGGGATAACATTTAGTGGGGCATACATCCTTACAAGTTACTCTGTGCCATCTTTTCGTGGACGAGGAGTACTTGCAAGTATTTGGACCTATCTCGTCTGAGACTATTGCATTTGTTTTTAGAAGTACTCATGAAAGGTTCGAACCTATCTGGCTAGGTTCGAGCCTACTTGTAATATACTTGATCCCATCTCAAATTATGACTAGACTGCGGATTTGGTACATTTATGATAAAAATGGTTAGGTACAATTTGAAATCCTGACATGATCCTGCTTGGCACTTGTTCTTTACAATCGATACACAACATTTTTAATTTGCACAAAGATCCGCAGTCTAATTATGACTTTGCACGTTCGCTTTGAAGGAGGATCGATGACGAGTCAACGATAATTCAGTTTCAATAGAGGAATCGCTCTTCCATGAGGTAATATACAGTTTTCAAAACTAACTCTGCTCAGCTTCATTTATCCAATGGCATTTCTAATTTTGTAATTGAATTTCGCTAATAATTTCTGTATTTCTTTTGTTTTAATGTTACGCCAAAGCTGAAATTAAAAACGAAGAACGTAGTGAAGTTGAAGAATGCTTTAAAAGTTAGTGTTCATTAAATGTTAATCTTATTTTTGGGAAATGTTTTTTTGTCAAAATGACTTCCGTTCAGTGCTGGATCAACCAATAAGCAAAGTAAGCATGTGCTTAGGCCCTAACTGAGCCTCAGTGATGGTATATGGTCTCGGTTTTTTCGCGCATGCGCGACTAAATGCGGGAACGTACCGTACGTCTTATGTTTGTGGGGAAAGTAGGGGAGAACTATTATTGGCGGGAAACCGGACAGAAGAGTGCAAGACGACACGACGAGACGACCGTACTTCGAAATTTTGGTAAGTTAATGTTAATATATTCGATTTCATATATTTGTCAATTCATATTTGAAAATCGAAAAAAATTTTGCGAAACTGTGCGGGGTGACCAAGGTGCCCCATTTTAGCACAACTTTGTACTTTACTGACGCTAAAATCGTCGCGCATGCGCGAGAAAACCGAGACCATATACCATCACTGGCCTGGCTTAGGGCATCAAGAGAAGAGTGGCCCATAGAAATGATCTGAATTTTACATCTTTTACGTAGTAATAATAATCGTTTTATGCGCACGCGCGCGCTCGTGTGTGTGTGTATGTGATTGGAAAGATGAAAATCAGTAGCGAGCGAGCAAAACTCTAGCTTTTGTTAAAACACTTTTTAGCCAAATAGTGAAAAATGCCTAAGAAATTGTACAGGCCCAACTTGCATTGCGTTCATACAACTCTATATAAAGGGACCTTTGAAATCGTTTAACCTTTCGTCGGGCGCAACTGATCTGAGAGGCACAGCGCGGTTATTTGGGTACATCTCCCCCCCCCCCCCCCCACCAGGCAACATTGTCATTTAGCGTTCCCAGTAACTGCCTGTTTTGACGTGCTCTAAGGATCCTTCCCGCTTAGTTTGCCTTTGACTATCATTACCGGAAGTTATTCAAGTTTTGTTCAAGTCAGCTCAGTGCGTCCGAACTCATCACATTTTTAAAATTACATATTTTCGAAATATTAGCATAAAAATGATTTATTATCTTCGCTTTAATTTAAATAATGTAAAGGTTTTCATTAATTTTGTGAAAATACATTGACCGTATGGTAAAGTCCCAGTGCCGAAGGTTCAGGTAGCACGTAAGTATCTGGAAAACACAAGCGACTCAGTCACCCCCACCCTTGGGGAGGGTCCAAAAGAGCGTCCCCTCAAGTATAGATGGTACCAAGCGCAGTGTTTCCCTAACAGCAGTTGCATGAATGAACTTAATTAGGTGTTTATTGTGTTTTTTGAATGTGTGCCCGTCAAGCACATTGCGCCCGAACTCGGCGGTCGAGGCATTGCGCCCGACGGAAGGTTAAAAGCTTACGGCCTCCAAATGTGTTAATCCGGCACTGCATCCGTTCACAATGGGAAAAGATGGAATCAGTGATGCCAGAATCGTGGAACCGAGGAACTTGCCCCTCCGGTGGATCCTCCGGCTGGACCCCCCACTATGACGTACCGTCGTCGCCTCACGTTGTTTCTTACTGCGCACGCGCTACACACAAGCGTACCTCTAGTCTGTCCGTGCGAGCTGCCTATTCGACTCGACGGCGTCGAGGTACGCTTGTGTGTAGCGCGTGCGTAGTAAGAAACAACTTAAGGCGACGACGGTACGTCAGAGTGGGGGGTCCAGCCGGAGGATCCACCGGAGGGGCAAGTTCCTCGGTTCCACGATTCTGGCATCACTGGATGGAATGTCAGAAGGCAGACCAGAGATGCGTAAAATATCATTACAGTTCTGTATCTTGAAATACTCGAGTACAGGGACGGCTATTGCGTAAGTGTTTCTTTAACCTTGCTTCCGTAAACCGGAGTCCATTTCCACGATCCGTTACCGCGTGAAATTCGACATACCTTTCTTTGCCAGATACAAATGGTCTGTTAGAAACCTAGCTAACAGAATACGTTCTAATTACGCTGAAACATTTTATCGAAGGTATTCGGTTTACGTGGAATCAGTGTCGTAAAATATTCTTTTGAGATTATTTGTTCTACGGATACTGGGCTACAGGTTTTCTTTCCCCTTCCGAAGCCAGTTCATTTTCTGAAATTGTTCATTGACACTAACCTCTCTAAATCACAGTCGACAGCACGAGCACGCGCTACGAATACGACGCCACTACGAAATTCACCGATTTTAGCGTTTGTAATGCTAGTAGACTGTCATCGAGGCTAAAAATACTCAAAATTATCGACGATATTTCCAAACGCGTTTGTTGGCATCGTATCTTTTTCTAATTATAGTGGGCGCTTTTTTCACGGTCGATTTCTCCATCGAGCATCGTTCTCGATGATCATTATTCAACTACGCTTTATTTTACATTCCCGGAAACCGTATATACTTCGTTTCCTTCATTGATATTTAAACCAGGACTTGAAATAAACAGCTGCCTCCTGTTTTAAAAAAAAATTCTGTTCGAACTTGTACGGTTCGTTCAACAAAATATCTTTTCCTGCGGCATTTTTACCGAAAGAATTGTTACCACTTCGGAACTTTTGCAGCTACATTTATTAACTACATTTATTAAGAAAGTTCCAATAAATAAATAAAACACCGAATTATTACAGGCTACATTTACTTAACAATATTTTGTAATATTATTTGCAAATTAAAGAAACGGTACCGAACACAAAACACAAGTACTGTATTTATGTATAGTATAGTAAGGTATGTTTTGGCAACATTTGTTAAGAAAGTTCCTATAAAATAAATGAGACACCGAATTATTATATGCTAGATTTACTTAACAATATTTTGTAATATTATTTGCAAATTAAAGAAACGGACCGAAATCAAAACACAAGTACTGTATTTATGTATAGTATAGTAAGGTATGTTTTGGCAACATTTGTTAAGAAAGTTCCCATAAAATAAATGAGACACCGAATTATTATATGCTAGATTCACTTAACAGTATTTTGTAATATCATTTGCAAACTAAAGAAATGGTACCGAACACAAAACACAAGTACTGTATTTATGTATAGTATAGTAAGGTATGTTTTGGCAACATTTATTAAGAAAGTTCCTATAAAATAAATGAGACCCCGAATTATTATATGCTAGATTTACTTAACAATATTTTGTAATATTATTTGCAAATTAAAGAAACGGACCGAAATCAAAACACAAATACCATATTTATGTATAGTATTGTACGGTATTTTTTGGCAACATTTGTTAAGAAATTTCCTATAACGGGAACTACAGTATTAGGAGTTTGTATGAAACAAATAAAAAGTTAGTATATTAAATGGTTACTTAATAACTGGTTTTTCTTAGAATATGCAGAAGAGTATTTGTTAATCCTAAATCATCCAACATCGTAAGAAGAATGTTTGAGTTGCATGTCATTAATTCTATGCGCAACCCTAAACGTATGAATGGGATTTTCAGTGATTGTCCTGAAAGGAAGCCTTGAAATCATCATTTGTATACTAATCCCAAACGAAATACTGGGAGTGATGTGTTGGTTCCCGATTGAAATTACTATTGTTATCGAAGGATCTATTAAAAAATCTTCAGCCATGGACCATAGACTGTCAAAAATTAGGAAATTATCTCCAGTAGATAATTTGTAAATTTTTCGATAAATTTCAATCATTTCTATTCGATAGTTGAATAATTCGTTAAAATAGCTCCGATATATTTAAGAGATCCCGGAAGGAATGGAATAGCTTTGGAATATTGTTTCTACGAGAAATGTGTATACTAGTGTGGGAGGGAGGAAGCAAATGATCAATGAGTAACACGATTGAATGGAAGAAAGCCTGAATTTGGATCAGCGATTCGAAAATCACTATTGTTCCTGTTTTCGAATACCGCACCGTATCACGGGTATTACGATTGGCCACGGCATTCCTCGGATCAGCCAATCGAGGAGTGCGACAGAAACACGAGCATCGTCTTTTCTTTTTGTTGACGCAACGCCGCCTCTAATTTTAGCGAGGCGCGCACTTCATACTCGGCCTGGATCATCCGAACGCTTTCGCGCGTATTCCTATTTCATTCTCGGCAAGAACGATCGAAGGTCATCCGAGTAAATTTGGAACACGTAATAGAATGTAATCGCCGCCCGCGAAACATTTATTTCCGGCGGTTCGATTAATATTCTGCCCGTTCTGTTGGTCACAGTGCGTTTCTAATTATTCATCCTAGTCAGCGACCTTTTGAGTCATTGGGAACCATTTAGTAATAACTAGGGTGTGGATTTTTGTGTGAAATAAACATTTTTAAAGTGTAGGCTGAACTTCAGAAGACGTCCATGGTCAGAATTGGATGAAATTTTGGAAATAGGTACATCTTTGACTAAAATGATGATTGTCAGAAGGATTTCTGGCGACTCGAAAACAATTTTTTTTACCATTTTAATGTCACTCCCTACCTTACCGACAACATTTTTTTACTATTTTAATGTCAACTATCTACCTTTCTGAGAAGAAACGGCTGCGGATAACCCGAAAAGTTTATTTTGACTGAAGTTGTTGTTAATCTGGAAGTGGATTTAGTTTAATAACAAACGGTGGGAAATTTTTTGAAAAAAATGCCTCGGTTTGGTCTGGGTTAGGTCTGGTGTACTCTGGAATATGTGGCGGCGAGTATGGTCGTGAAACATGATCCACACTCAGACTTGGATGATGTTTTGGAAATAGGTACCTCTTTGACTAAATTGATGATTGTCAGAAGGATTTCTGGCGAGTGGAAAACAATTTTTTTTACCATTTTAATGTCACTCTCTACCTTACCGACAACATTTTTTACTATTTTAATGTCAACTATCTACCTTTCTGAGAAGAAACGGCTGCGGATAACCCGAAAAGTTTATTTTAAGAGCGAGCGGAAATGATAGTAGTCTGAGTTGGGTTTGACTAGACGACTGAAGTTGTTGTTAATCTGGAAGTGGATTTAGTTTAACACTTTGGCTGCCAAAGCAAATACTTTCAAAAATACTTTCAAAAATTGAATAAAATAATGATTAAAACGTTGAAATGTATAACACTGCGTGGACTTTCAACCTTCTTGCATTTTCCACATAGCAACTAAATTTAATACAATGACTATAGTGTCGTAATTATTCATTTTTAAATATGGACAAATAATTCCGTCACCTATATATGGATGACGCTGCAGTCAACGTGTTAATAAGAAACGGTGGCAAAGTTTTTGAAAAAAATGCCTCGGTTAGGTCTGGGTTAGGTCTGGTGTTCTCTTTAATATGTGGCGGCGAGTATGGCCGTGAAAGATGATCCACACTCAGACTTGGATGAAATTTTGGAAATAGGTACCTCTTTGACTAAAATGATGATTATCAGAAGGATTTCTGGCGACTCGAAAACAATTTTTTTTACCATTTTAATGTCACTCTCTACCTTACCGACAACATTTTTTACTATTTTAATGTCAACTATCTACCCTCCTGAGAAGAAACGGCTGCGGATAACCCGAAAAGTTTATTTTAAGAGCGAGCGGAAATTATAGTAGTCTGAGTTAGGTTTGACTAGACGACTGAAGTTGTTGTTAATCTGGAAGTGGATTTAGTTTAATAACAAACGGTGGGAAATTTTTTGAAAAAATGCATCGGTTAGGCCTGGGTTAGGTCTGGCTAGGAATTTCTGTTTAAGACTTTGTCGGTAAGATAGAGCGTGACATTAAAATTGTAAAAAAATTTTTTTGAGTCGCCAAAAATCCATCTGACAATCATCGTTTTAGTCAAAAGGAACCTATTCTTAAATTTTATTCAATTCTGTTCATGGACTATCTTTACAGTTTTGTTTTTCATTCACCCATTTATTGCCACAAATTCGTAAAATCCATAGTCTAGCAACCCATTTGTGGGTGACGGAATGAATTATTCAGATTTCTTAATGAATTTTTACGTAAATGTATGCATTGTATCAAATTTGATTAGTATCCGGAAAATGCAAGAATTCAATGTCATACATTTAAACTTATCAATCTTTATTACATTAAATAAATCACTTCAATTTTATGGACTTTTTGAGGTTGCTGGATTGGCACTCAACGTGTTATCCACTAGAAATAAGAAATATATATTAATGAACTCTTATATATTTGAATGAGTACAATGCACTATTCCTCATTCTGAATGCGTGGCTTCACGTCCCTATAAAATCGTTTAGGAATTAGCATGTTAATAATGACAACACTTAAGATGGCTGACTACTCGAACAGTAGTATCTTTCCTAAGAGTGGTTCGACAAATTTGCAAAAAATTCTTAAAAATTACAACAAACCTATAACACCATATAGCATACGCAGAACATTGTATAGAAATCGTGTTAACACGTTCAGCGCCATGTCACCCATATCTGGGTGACGGGATTATTTATACAGAATTGAAAATTAATTTTTACGTTGGTAGATTGAGTGTACAAAATTCCCTTACGATCTGAGGAATAGAAGAGGTCTGAAACAGTAATTAATATCATAAAACTAAACTTCTTAGGTTTTATTTTATTAAATATATTGCTTTGATTTTGTGTAATTTTTATGATTGTGGAGTGGGCGCTGAACGTGTTAAGCGAAATTTAGGAATAATAGAAAATAAGGGGAACACGGAGGGTTATGTGAGAATAAATGCGAATCTTTATGCACCATGAAAACGTTCCAGTCAATTGCAGGGAACAGAAGTGCAATGAACACCAAACCCAGTTAACACCAAACCCACCACCACCGGTAAAAATGACCGGTTCCAGATTTTTTGTTTTACAATTATTGAGATTGTAAAGATGCTTTCGTGGCAAATGATTAAGTAGTACACACATTATAATATGCACGAAATCCAAATCAATTCAATCCTGTCATTTTTATGAGGCAACATATAACTTTTAAGGCTCGGTAGTTTTAATAAGTCTGAAATAATACTAGCCTGCGAATTTTATACACTTATGACAAAAATAATGAAAATTATTGAACAAATAACGAACATTGGATTCTAATGCCTGCACTCGACGCAAATAATTTTACACAAAGATCCGCAGTCCAGTAATAAATTCCCGATTGAATTAATTCGGGGATCTAATTTCGAAACCGGATATACGGGCATGATCGTGCAAACGATTCGCCCTTGAAGAATCTATATCAATCGTGACAAATTAATGAGCTTGCACATGTACCCGAGTGGGTATCGGACGGCGCGGCGCGGCGAGTAAAAAGGGGAAAATAAGAAAGCATAGTGGTCGTGGTAGCAAACGATGCGCCGTGACGTAAGAGTCCCGGATTCGCGGTCGCTATTTTTAGGCTGCCCGGGCCCCGGTCCGTTTTTAGTTGGAAACAGGTGGACATCCAAGCTGTACGAAGGCAGCATAGTCGACAGGTCTCCGTCTGACTTTGACCGATTTTCACGAACTCCCATCAGAATGGACTCCCTTATGCTCGCGGCGCGGCGTCGTGGCGACGATAATGACCCATTAAGCATGTC
This sequence comes from Sphecodes monilicornis, assembly GCA_913789915.3. Taxonomy (NCBI): domain Eukaryota; kingdom Metazoa; phylum Arthropoda; class Insecta; order Hymenoptera; family Halictidae; genus Sphecodes; species Sphecodes monilicornis. Next base: position 3,558,973 of record OU565300.1, read on the forward strand.
TACACCAGTTTTCCCCGGGATCCCCATATTCTTCGTGCGGGGAATCATTGGACCGAAGTCAAAATACTTCGCCGGCTCCATTTTACGTACTTCTGTCACCTCTCATCAAGCTACTAGACCCTCCTACGCTTATATCGAATAAGACACTATTCGCGGAAACGCACAATTAGGTATTACTGTTTCTATTGTGATTACTTGAACTGCACCGAAATGCCCTACTTCCAGATATCCAGTCATTGTGCACACGTGGAATTGAAATTGGAACGTGTGCACGTTAGAATAAGAGTTAGTTAGTTAGGCGTGCAGCCATAGGAGCTATAGGAGCCTTCTTATTCATTATTGTAGAGTTACTCTACATCCTTGGACCTGGTTAGATTCCTTCTGCAAGCTACAGTCGTCACCACATATTCTAATTTTAGGACGTTCATTAACACATATCCGACTGCATGACTAAAATTAGTCAATCACCGCCGACCGTGTGACTAATAATAGTCATATTAGTCATTTATATTTTGCAGTAAATGAATAACTCCATCCCCTTCAGATTGAAACGAATTCGAATAAGCCATGGACATTAACGAAATCAGACTCTCTAGAGAAAATATAGGAGAGAACAGAAAGATGAACAGAGCTGGTTGGATATGCGACCTGGTTGTCGACCAGTATTCGGGTCCAACGTGAAATTTTAAAGTGACACTTTTCTCACGGAGGAGTGAAGAAGCAGAGCAAAGGCTAAACAGCGGTGGAAACATCGAAGTGGATATGTATGAACTTCCGACGACGTCCATGCTTGGAATGAGTGAAATTTTGGAAATAGGTTCCCCTTTGACTAAAATGATGATTGTCAGAAGGATTTTTAGCGACTCGAAAACATTTTTTTTTACCATTTTAATATCACTCTCTACCTTACCGACAACATTTTTTACTATTTTAATGTCAACTATCTACCCTCCTGAGAAGAAACGGCTGCGGATAACCCGAAAAGTTTATTTTGAGAGCGAGCGGAAATGATAGTAGTCTGAGTTGGGTTTGACTAGACGACTGAAGTTGTTGTTAATGTGGAAGTGGATTTAATTTAACACTTTGGCTGCCAAAGCAAATACTTTCAAAAATTCCATATAATGAAAGTAATTTATTGAATAAAATAATGATTAAAACGTTGAAATGTATAACACTGCGTGGACTTTCAACCTTCTTGCATTTTCCACATAGTAACTAAATTTAATACAATGACTATAGTGTCGTAATTATTCATTTTTAAATATGGACAAGTAATTCCGTCACCTATATATGGGTGACGCGGCAGTCAACGTGTTAATAACAAACGGTGGGAAAGTTTTTGAAAAAATGCCTCGGTTAGGTCTGGGTTAGGTCTGGTGTTCTCTTTAATATGTGGCGGCGAGTATGGCCGCGAAAGATGATCCACACTCAGACTTGGATGAAATTTTGGAAATAGGTACCTCTTTGACTAAAATGATGATTGTCAGAAGGATTTTTAGCGACTCGAAAACATTCTTTTTTACCATTTTAATATCACTCTCTACCTTACCGACAAAATTGTTTTACTAATTTAATGTCACTCTCTACCTTTCTGAGAAGAAACGACTGTGAACAACCCGAAAAAAGCGAGCGGAAATGATATTAGTCTGAGTTAGGTTTGGCTAGATGACTGAAGTTGTTGTTAATCTGGAAGTGGATGTAGTTTAATAATAAACCGAGGGATATTTTTTGAAATAAAAGGTCTCGGTTAGATCTGGCTAGGAATTTCTGTGTGAAACGTATTAATTGAATCAGTAACGGAGGTATGAAACAATGTGGGCCGTTTACGACTTTGTCGGTAAGGTAGGGAGTGACATTAAAATTGTAAAAAAATTTTCTCGCGTCGCCAAAAATCCTTCTGGCAGTCCTCATTTTAGTCAAAAGGAAACCTATTCTCGAAATTTTATTCGATTCTGAGTATGGACGTCTTCGGAAGTTTAGCCTATGTATCCTCACCGGGATGCGTGTGCAATCTAAGTAGATGGCCTCTAAAAATACACGCGGCGCGGTCAAGCAAATCATCTGGGGCGTAGATCCAAAAACTGAAGTACGCCCCGACCGGCATATCTTTTCGTAGGTACGTGGATGAATAGTTTCCTAGCGCGTTCCACTTTGCTGCGTCACCGTGGCATTCACTAAATGGCAATTCGAGCAAAAGAATTGGATAATCGAGTCGTTTGCCAGACTCCCGGCCAGACACGTGGATTAGTTTGATGACTGGTGGTGGCTATTGGTGCTCCTCCACCTGTCTGCTCGGATGTCTGCTTTCGGTTTTAGCGAACAAGCTTCATCCTAATCGACTATACTTCATTGCAGCTTCTGCTCTACCGGGATCAAGCGTTTCCGAACAGATTTCTCACAGATATCGAGCCTAATCGAGTAGATTCGTCATAAAGTATGTTCTTATGCGTGTAACTCATTCGATGTGAGAAGCGAGTTGAGTACCGATTGAGGTGGATTCGAACGGATGAGCAGAGCTAGGTCAAATTTCCGAGAACAAATATTTCAAATACTATTTTAAATAAACAGTAAAATCTCTGAAAATAAAATACTTTTATTTCGATAATCTAAAACATCAAATAAAATATGTGGACCTTGTGTTAAAATATTTGCGACGATAAAAATAAATTGTGTTGTATTTAAATGCAAGGAACCATAACATTTCCAAAGTCGACAAATGGAAAATTATTTCTCGAATTCCTCAAATAAAATTCATACTATTTTCAAAGTCCTCCGAATAAAATATTATTTTAAAAATATTTTATTTTTAAAAGTGCACGTATAGATTTCAAATCTAATAGACTATTTGAATTTACAAACTGACAGAGTCCATATTTGTTTTTTTGCTTTTGTGACCCAGACCCTGTATGGGGTCTATACAGCTGTTGGACCTACAGTTTATTAAAGTGGTCTCCGAACCTTGCAGCTATACTTGGCATGGAGGAATGAATGAAACAATTTTTATATTACAATAATTATTTTTGAAAATTTTTTGAAGTTTGTGTCGAAACAGACAAATAAGTGTAACAATTATAGATAGAGATTTCTGAGGAAGCTGAAATAGTTATAACATTATCAGTGTACAGTATTTCATCGATAATTGTCCACAACACGGGTTTGCGGAGGGACAATTATGCCGGAGGGATATCATTGTTTGAGGTTTGCCGAACGTAGAGAAGGACAACCGACCTCGAGAGGCCTCGGTCACTGAGAAATGTAAACATACCTAATCCGAAATTCCAACTTCTTTATTAATCATTATTTTTTTATGGGACTTCGATGAACGTGGTCATCGAAGTCCCATAAAAAAATAATGAATAATAAAACAGTTGGAAATTCGGATTAGTGTGGTCTCACCGATATACCCGAGCCGCATGGTGTCATATTTCTCGGCGACCGAGGCCTCTCGAGCTTCAGGGCCCCTCAAGGGGGTACACCCCGCACTAGTGGGGATATCTCAGGGACAATTCTATCGGAGACATTTGGGACAATTACCGGTGAAATACTGTATGAAACTAGTTCATCGATAAGTTTTATCTCCGAGGAACGTAAAACACTGCCATAGTCGGACACTAATTCGTTGCCACATCACTCCAGTGCTAAAGACACTTGTTAATCCATTGAATATTAACCCTTTGTGAAAATTGCGATAAAATGATTCAAAACAGTTTTCATATTATTCAACTCGTCTCTGATCTATAAATTGTTAAAAATTGTTCATTCAATTTTTGTTCAACCGTTGTATGAGAAAATGGGTTTAATTTCTGGTGGACAATGCAAAAAAGGTGCATAGAATAACAATGTGTTCTAGGTTGCAAGAAACATCTTGATTTTGCAATTAAAATTGCTTCGAGTTGAAAGGGTTAAACAGTTTCGTTAAAACTGGAAAGATTAATCGTTAAAATGAATCTCAAAAGATTGGACCGAGAAACAATAGAAGCTGGTTTGGTATAATTGTTTTGGATTTTCGGCAACGAAACTTCGGCTCGGGCAGAAAGTAGCCTTTTCGCGACGTTATATTTAGCCGGATGCGGCTGAAAGTAGTGACGCCTTAATTCGGTCAGACGCGCAGTTTAACTTGTCAAGCGGCGCGAGGCGCCTCTTGGCACTTGTGACGTACTCTGTCATATTAAGAGAATGAGCAATCTGGAGCGTGTCTCTTAAGGTATTTGTAATTTTATACGTTTTTTCTCTCTTCGCGAAGGGCCAACGAGAGCACCTCTTATCAGCGCTTATCAACTCTACTCAAATATTCTCATTCCCTGCTTTAGATAGAAAATCTTCTTAACGCTTTATCTACCGGGAAGCCTATCGATAATCCTGCTGTACCAAATGGGAGCTTAAGAATCTTCTTTCACACTGTAATCCCAAACCAAATTATTCGATTACGCTATCGAGGACGAGTCTGTTGGTTTATGAAGTTCCTGTTGCTGTTGAACAATCGATTAAACAATTCCGAACCATGGGCCATAAAGTTTTAAAAATTATGAAATAATCCATGGTAGATAATGTGTAAACATTCACCTTTTTACCGTTTTACAACGAGCAACGGTGGTGATACGAGAATATTTCAAGCGCAGACGCTACAAGAAATTCTGAAGATGAAACTGAGAAGAAAACACGTATAACGTTACAAGAATAACAAGCAGTCGTTATTTCGAGTAGACTGTTGATAGAAATAAGATCCCTGGATGAACAGAACGTTTTTTTTTTTTCTATTTCAATTTTAGTCTCAATAAAACGTCCCCACAATAACGTCGAACACGTGTAGTCAAGGTGAAAATTTACTTGGTGCCATTTAAAGTTTCATGCTAACGTAACCTACTGGCACGAAATAGAATATCTATATAACCCTCCGAGGCCTGGGTCAGAACCCTGGGAAATAAAGACCGTACTTTCCAAGAGAAAAAGGTAGAACAATTATCCTGACGAAACGTCCAATTTACACAGCTCATTTCAGAGTGGTAGCGGTGGCCGTAAAGCGAAAAGAAAATTGAATAGAAAGAAAGGTTAGGACACGAGGCAAGCAAAGAGTGTTTCGAGCCGGTGGAAAGGGAACGGCTATAACAGACACAACGGACTTGGCGGCGCTCGACGCCCAACTATTTTTACCGCCGACAGTATAAAGTACACCGTGGCGGGGGTTACATAACTGCCAAACAAATCGCTGCCAATTATTATAAACAATCCGGCCAGTTGTGATTGGCAAGGAACGTCGACCGCGTCGGCCCTGTCGGCGAAGCCTCTATGCTAACGGTGCACGGTGCGGCCATCTGCCTTGAATTGGTATGCGAAACCGAGACGCGCGCCGCGCCAACTATTGCGAACCAGCCTTCCACGAAATTAGAACCATCTCGTTATGGGCTTGGGAGACGACACGCCGTCGCGTTTCGATGGTCATAAATCGATCATAAAACCGCGACCGCTTCTCGCACTGTTCGAACCGTTCGACGGAATGTTTAATAATAAACTAGTAGGCCGGTGATGCAACCACGATCGAGTCTCACTGTTTATTTTTAAAGTCGATTCCCTTGCTACCACGCACCACCGTATCTATGGTAATCACGGGTTCTCCGATCAACGTCGAAGAAATCGCACGATATTTGGACGCACCGAAGCCTACGCTCTTCCAAGTCTCTTACGCGTTTATTCCGCGTTCATCCGATATCATGTAACGTGGTTACGCTTTATGGTGTTGAGGTTAGAATATATCGAGAACACTCAACGCATTACTACCGGTGATTGCACCATAATTTTTGGAAGTCTGTGGCCCAAGCTAAGGATTTTTTCATACATGCTTCAATTTATTTTTATTACGTGTTGATCCGATGTCGTGTAACGTGGCTATGCTTTATGGTGCTGAGGTTAGAATATATCGAGAACACTCAATGCATTACTACCGGTGATTGTTTCACAATTTTTGGAAGTCTGTGGCCCAAGCTAAGGATTTTTTAATACATGCTTCAATTTATTTTTATTACGTGTTGATTCGATATCGTGTAACGCGGTTATGCTTTATGGTGTTGAGGTTAGAATATATCGAGAACACTGAACGCATTACTACCGGTGATTGCTCCACAATTTTTGGAAGTCTGTGGCCCAAGCTAAGGATTTTTTTATACATGCTTCAATTTATTTATTCCGCGTTGATCCGATATCGTGTAACGCGGCTATGCTTTATGGTGTTGAGGTTAGAATATATCGAGAACACTCAACGCATTATTACCGGTGATTGTTCCACAATTTTTTGAAGTCTGTGGCCCAAGCTAAGGATTTTTTAATACATGCTTCAATTTATTTTTATTACGTGTTGATCCGATATCGTGTAACGCGGTTATGCTTTATGGTGTTGAGGTTAGAATATATCGAGAACACTCAACGCATTACTACCGGTGATTGCTCCATAATTTTTGGAATTTTGTGGCCCAAGCTAAGGATTTTTTAATACATGCTTCAATTTATTTTTATTACGTGTTGATCCGATATCGTGTAACGCGGCTATGCTTTATGGTGTTGAGGTTAGAATATATCGAGAACAATCAACGCATTACTACCGGTGATTGTTTCACAATTTTTGGAAGTTTGTGGCCCAAGCTAAGGATTTTTTTATACATGCTTCAATTTATTTATTCCGCGTTGATCCGATATCGTGTAACGCGGCTATGCTTTATGGTGTTGAGGTTAGAATATATCGAGAACACTGAACACATTACTACCGGCGATTGCTCCATAATTTTTGGAAGTCTGTGGCCCATGCTAGCGATAACGTAATGTGATTATTTTCTTTGGGATTATTGTGCAAAAGAAGATTTTTATAAATATTGGAACGTCTATTCAATAGGCTTCCGGTAGATGAAGTGTTAAGAACTATTAACACTTTGCCGTCCGGCGACACCACAGTGGTGTCGCGCACAAAGTATTGCTCAACGGCCGGCGACACCACAGTGGTGTACTGGACGGCATAGTGTTAATTGCGCATTATTTAATATCTACTATTTAATATTTACTATTAATATTTAATATTTACATATGTATATCTTCCAAATTTCATGAAAATAGGGGGCAGAATTGAAAACTCATGAGAGGTAACGATGACATTAGTAAAACTTGATAATTTATAATCACCCGATAACCTCAAGAACGGCCGGCGCCAAGCGAAGAAATTTTTACGAGACGTGCGGACGGCAAAGTGTTAAGATTGTGCTCAGGTACGGCCAAGTTGTACTGCGAGGCACACAATTGACGTATTCAGCACAGTGTGAGCAATTTGTAGTTTTAAGTTGAAACGTGCGAGATTAATGTTCAAGGTAACGAAGAAGAGCTGTTGGAATTGTTTTCACTGTTTCGCGTTTGTTTCGGTTTCGGATTACCGATTTTCGATATGTTTTTAGTGTGCACGTTGAGACATAGGTCGATAAAGGCGAGTGGCTAACTTCAGGAGTCTGTAACCGTATTGTTGGCTTCTGCTTTCTGTCACTAACCTAATGCTATCATTATATGAGGGTTTAACAGTAACGTGATAGTAGAATTCAGATTTCTCCGTGGTGTACTGTTAGGGACACCGATTCAAACCAGTATTTAATTTAAAAAAAAGACCTGCGCGACGGGAATGCTATAACAATTGTAGAAACAAACATTCCAATTGTTACGTAACACTTTGTGTGTGTCACAGACTGTACAGTGTCCTTTAACTAATTCTCGTTGTTCGTATATTGGCAACCATGGTAGATTTTGATTAATTCACACAAATGCTTTTTACTATAATAATTAGCTCGTATTATCGGGCCAGGAGGATAGTATCACCAACAAATAGACCCACGTGTTGTAACTTTCACACGATCACTATTATTTAGTATCAACCCGGATCGTCGAGAGACTGAAATCTGTTCTCTGTGTGACAACTAAGATCCTTCTTATTATTTTCTATAATGAAATGAGAAATCTTCTCACAGGGTGATGGGCTACATGTTACGTGCAAGAGACTGTTAACGGTTGGTAGTTAGTTCATGCTGATCGACACGGGTAGATTGGGTGTAGAGAAAGTTGCAGCGATCAGGGTCCTCGATGGACGTGACGCGAAACGATCGGTTCGTTGATCATCATCTGTTTTCGATCAACGTTCTATTTTTTGCTCATGCATCGAAACAGATTCCGATAGTCCCCGTCTAATCAGGCACCGGATATACCAGCTCGAGTGGTTAGTTAGCAGCATCAATCAAACCCTAAAAATACCCGCGAGGGTGTCAGCGATCGAAACGTTGTGAAACGGTCTCGCGTGTCCCGAGTGTGTGAGTGTGAGTATGAGCGAACGAAAACAGCGCAATCTGTCTAGGTTAATGGAAGAGCGAATTCCTACTAAATATACGCAGGAGGACAAGCCAGCGGACGATCGTGTCCAATCAGCGGTCTCCTCCGTATCACTAGTCGCACAGTGACGATCCTCGATCTTCCTTCCTCCCGAAGAAAGCGAACCCTTTGATGGTCTCTTCTTTGGTCTCGACCTTGAGCACTATCGGTACCCTTTTTACCGGGCGTATCGATCGTTCGGTTCTTCTGGTACCGCACAAGTCCGTTGAGTGATCGATTCTGTTCCTTTTCGTTTATTTATTTTTTTTTTTTTTCAAGAAAAAAAGATTCTCGATCCGAGGCAGGCAGATGAAAAAAAAACGAACGGCAAGCAAACTCGATAGATTTGACCGGTGGTCGATGGAAAGTTTAGCCCTTTTACCTAAGTATTTCGGACGACCGTTCGGTTCGGGGTTTGGACCTTAGACTGGGCGGCTGCCGCCAAAAATGTGGACTAGTATACCGGACGTCGGTACAGTGGCGCCGACCTACCGGCGGGTCTCCACGACTCGACACGCGACATTTATGGCACAACCCCCGCCAACGGATCGCGATTGGTGGATCGGACCTGCTCGAGGAACCTTCCTCTTTTCCCTGACCACGATCCGACATCCACTTGTTTCCACCACGAAGTCTTCCTCACGGTCGCCACGCTCTACGCCCACGCGGCTATTTTTCTTCTTTTTTTTTTTTTTGCTCGTCACTCTCCTTTGTAGCTTTCTGTTTTATTGGGGACATGAATCGTCGCGGTGACCATGAGACATTTTGGTTATTCGATCGGGTTTTCGGATCGAACTAGCTACAGTTGTCTACGGTTGTCTTTACAGCTACGGTTGACGTACACTTTTCAATATTTCGTACGATTGAAAGAAACAAATGTACATTTTACACACCCTGTATATTGGGTGCGTCCTCTAAAGCGAGCATACTAAATCCCAAGTTTGTATGATATGACGAAAGAGAAGTTAGAGGGGAAAAATGTGAACACGAGCTGATCTTGGTTAGACACCTGACATGTTTTCCATTCTTAGGTTTCCTGTCGGCAGTTAGTCAACAGTGTAAATCTTTCTGGCCACAATTTTGGTGCATCTAATTCTAGAATAAATGAGACGGGTAGGGGCGAACGATTAAGCAAATGTGAAATTGATCGGACCTTGTTGCGGTTTGAAAATTATACTGTTACCAAAATTACAAAAATAGTGAGTAGAAGCTGTACCGCGATATACACGGTGGTACACCTTTATTTGTGATTACATAATAAATGTGTTTAATGCAATACAAATGATATCACGAGGTGAATACTTTGCAAATTTTATTTTTTCTCAAGGTCATTTTTCCGTAGGTTCCAAGGTCATCGATATTTTTTTTCTTGTAAATGTATATTTTTTCTCTTGCATATTCTAGTTGACATTAAAACGCATTCAGAGATATTAATAACATAATCTTGAAGTGATCTCTGACTTCCAGGAAAGGATTATATCTACTGGACAATGTGTACAAAAGCATTTTTTAAAATTGCTATTGGTCGCAGTTGTGAAGAGACATTTCTTAACCTTTTTATCTGTGCTCACAACAAAATTTTAAAACATGGCTTTTGTAAAGCTAAGAGAGTGTTATCCTGTTACAATTTTTGCCATTTTTAATCATTTGTGATGCATGTTTTAAATTTTCGGTACAGACAGAGATAAAAAAGTTGAAAATCATAACCTTCACTCTTTTCTTCACATTTCCGACCAATATTAATACCAACCTTTTTGACCTTGAAATGACCTTGAGCAAGAATAATCATGTTGGAGCGGATAAAATGTGGAAGTTTAAAACTTACGTGTTTCAGCAAAGATTACGCGTTGTTTACGGCGGGTTGACCTTTACAAACCACAATAAATGTTGTGATGCATGTTTTAAATTTTCGGTACAGACAGAGATAAAAAAATTTAAAATCATGACCTTCACTCTCTTCTTCATATTTCCGACCAATATTAATACCTATAGCAATTTTTAGAAAAGCTTTTCTTACACATTATATAGTAAACGAATCCTTATAACGTCTCAAAGAAACTTAAGTGATTTGGACGAATTTGAAGAGAGTTATTCGTTTTAAAGGATGTACTTAAGCCGCTGGCCGCCACTGTATGTACTATATAGAGGAAGTAGAATCGGTTGGTCATGATCAGACGCATCAGACGATTCCTGTCTACTGTAAGGTTTTGATCTAAGTAAGTCGCACGGAGGTATACGATCTTTGTCAGTTCGTCTACCCCCTCCACTGGAGGGCATACCCCGCGAGGGGCCAAGAAGCTCGAGCTGCCTCGGTCGCCGAGTAGTGTAAACATGCTACATGATCCGATACCTGTCGACTATATCGGTGTGAACCACTAAACTTCTTTATTTTTAATTATTTTTTTATGGAACTTTCACCAACTTATTTGGCATTTTTCTGATTAACCCTCTGTCTACCGTAAAAAAACTTTCATTATGCGATAGAAAATTTATACCGCAAAACGTAGTAAATATAAAAAAAAACTTCTTGCTTTAAATAATAAAAAATAAGAAAAGTAACAAAGTCATGCAACGACAAGATCCCAAGAATTTTAAAAGTTTAAATAACCGCAGTATCTACATACAGTCGGGTCCAATGGATCCGCTTGGTAGACAGAGGGTTAAGATGACACCAAACACGATATAAATTGAACTTCATTTAGTCCGTGTCTACATGCTGTCTTTTTCTACGTTCGGCGCATTCGTTGAGGGCAAAAAATAGTCGCGGTACGCGACATATGTCCGAGCACGGACCCGAGAATCGGACTTAGATCAAGACTTTACTGCTGTGATGGGCACGGTAGGGGCCCCTCAAACGCCTGCTTCTCCCACCAACCTCTCTTTCATGTGCGAGGCCTGCGCACTGTTCGCGACGGGTGGAGCACTCCCTTCCTCTATGGTAACGGCGGATGCTGGTGGGGGACAGTGGGCGCTATGGTGGGTACGGTTTTGTCTCAATTGAAACAAAAATGCCCATCCCTGCTTTACTGTATTAGGTTGTCGCATATGAAATGTCCGATTTTAGAGTGCAAATGTTAAGAAGCGTTTTGATCAAGAAATAATATTAGAATCTAGTTTATTATACCTCATTTTAGATACCGAATTTCACTTTTAAATCATTTCTATTTCAACGTCTATCAATGTGGTTGTCGTGCATTATATTTCTGTAATTGGGAAAATGGCACATTTGCATCTGGGCGTGGAGCTCGAGAGGCCTCGGTCGCCGAAAAGTGTAACATAATACGGGTCGAGTATATCGGTGTGACCACTACTAATCCAATGACAAAACTTCTTTCTTTTTATTATTTTTTTTTTGGAACTTTCACCGAAATATTCGTGGTATTTTTCTAATGAAAATGGTATTAAATATGATATAATTTTGACAATATTTACTTGCGTAAAGAATAGTATATCTTGCCCGTATTTGTCCCTGTCCGGACCCGTGGTTGGGACATTTATCGATAAAATACTGTACTCAGCTCCTCCACGTTCGTTCAGCTTTGCGCTGGATATGTCTACAACCAAGTCAAGGTTACCACATTCTTCGGAGAATTAATTTGGGATCCTGAGAATTATTATGGAGCTGGCCAAGGTTGTGACATTTTTCGACAGTCTTTACTTAACCTGTTCGCTTGTTACTTATCACGAACATAATTTCGTGGTACTCAAAGTTTTATTATGATTTTTGTATCAGCAGCAACGTTACCAACAATATATTGGGCAGCGTTTGTCAAGGTGAGATTTGAAAGTTAGGTAAGTTTAAAATCAACGTGACATTCGTGTGGACTTCGAGACAGAGAGGAAATGCGACTTTTATGGATTCATATTGGAAAAGCGTTGAATGTTATTGGAAAAGCATTGAATGTTGGGTCTGCTAAGTTTATATGTGTATCTGTATCAGGCCTGTGGATACATTCTTTGTGGATATTCGTCTACTAGTTCGAACGTTTTGCCATGGATGGCGCCAGCAGTCACAGGACCAATTGATTTTACGTAACAAATAATTCTTACTGAAATTCGCATGGTATATTATGTACAAAAAGACCAAGAACCATGCGTGCGTATATGTGCATAGAGCTATTCTTGATTTCTACAATGAGAAAGTAATCACATGTACTCCACTCACAATTAGGTCAACATCTTCCGAGTATTTCCCAATTCGACTAGTTCTTGTACCCTGATGTTAAAACTAAGAGATGGAACTAGTCACATTAATAACTTACGCATATATATATATATATATTAATATTTATATATATATTTATTTATTATTATTTATATATATTTATTTTTATTATTTATTTATATATATTTATTATTATTTATTTATGCATATTTATTTATTATTATTTATTTATATATATATTTATTATTATTTATTTATATATGTATATATATGTAATAAACGTATATAGAAAACAATTAAAAGTATTGGAGGGAAGTGTGAATAGTTATTTGTTTTTTGTTTATTGCATACTATTTATTATGACACTATTATGAATATTATATAATCTAAGTGAACAATGTCCCAACATAAATTAATCAGTTTCAAATCACCTCGATAATTCAAAATATTTACGATAGTGAAAAGTAATTCTTTTGATAAAAATTCAAGGATAGCTTGCCCTTGAAAGTATTTTATATAATGTTGTGAAGAGTTTAACGACCTATTCTACAATCTTTAAATATCCTTGAGTTCAAACATTTGATGTAACATTTTACGTGTTAAAATAGGGAAATATCATTACATTTCAAATTCATTTTCCTAATAAATATAGGAAGACAATTGTAATATTATCATGCAGCCTACCATTTTCAATAATGGCGACATAAATTTGAGTTGGCCCCATATGTAAACAAATTAGAATAACTTTGTGTTATTACTAACACGTGACTTAATACTTTAGTAAACAAAATTTGACACGTTAGTCTCCACCTGAAATCAATCTCGATTTATGAGCTCAAGGTTATTTGAAGGTCATGCAGGTTATTGAGTTATTGAGCTTGTTTTCATATCGGTTACAATATGTATTATGAGATCAAAAATTCATTTGGCAAAGCGACCTCACTTTTTATGGCAAGAAACATTTTTTGGTAATTCTAAGTGTTGCAATTTGAAGGTTATTCTACATCGATTAATTTTTATTAGAAACATTTTTTTATTATCAGATTTGATACTGATCATGTCGTTTATAAAATCTTCATATTTATTCATTATACACAGAGATGAACACAAAAAAGGCGAACTGCAAAATTTATTGAAGGAAAAAAAAAATTATTGTATAGTTAATACTTTATGAGAGAACTTTTGATTTGGTTTTATGAAGAATGAAGACATTTATCCATCAATTAGTATGGCGATCAAATGGTGAATCCTGCCAACGATGAGCGACCGGTAGAGGAGGTCCGCGGCTAGGGAAGGGGGAACGGTAGGGTACAGGGAATATTGTAAATATTGTAAATATCGTAAATAGCGGCTTTTGTGGATATGTTTCTCTTTCTCCCTCTATTAAATATAAGTGTAGATTTAAATTAGAATTATTTCCAAATGTTATCTATAGAAAGAAAATGAAGGAGGAAAGGCACGTGGATGTATAACCGTCCATATAAATGTTTGTTGGCATATTTTCAGCGACTTCAAAATAATTTTGTATGACATCATATATTAGACAATTCCTGCACGTTTGTATTTCTACACGTGATGTACAATATTGTATAAATCTCATCTTTTCAGAATTCTCAGTCTAATGTTTACATTGCTATTGTGGTTTATAAATATTTGATAATTCTTACTTGTAAACATTTACAAGTATACAGGGTGTTCACTTGAAAACTTTCCAGCCGAATATCTCGAAAAATATGAAAGATATTAAAAAGGTGTACAACACGTGTACAAGGATTTCGAGGGGGAAAGAAGAGAGCAGTATCAGATTTCTATTTGGGTGGCGTTTTCAAGGTCATTTGAAGGTCAACTTTGTTTTTTCAGATGGAAACCTATATTTTTTATTATGGGATCTCATTGTATGCTATTTTCGTAGGATACTTTTTTCTATCCGCGCACTAGTTTTGAAGATATTTAAAGAGAAATAGAGTGAGGCATATTATTGTGTAAAATTCTTTGACGCAAATCGTTGATGTTTTCCAGTTGTACTAGCACGTATAGTTTGAAAACAAAATTGTCCTCTATCGATCTCTTGTTTATGTTGTCCGTCTTTCAATCGTAGTACAATTAATTGTACGTAGAGCTATTCCAACAGATACCTTCAAAAATGTTCGTTCAGAATTTGAGAATCGTCTGTATCATTGTTTAGAAATCAACGTAGAACATTTTGAAAATTTGTTAAAGTTATAAAGAAAATACAAACTTTCTCGCAGCATAAGTATGACGCGCTTTACTTCTCTTTAAATATCTCCGAAACTAGTGAGCAGATAAAAAAAGGTATCCTACGAAAATTGCTGGTCTTTTTACGTTCAAAAGATCGCATAATAACAAATTATAGGTTTCCATTTGAAAAAACAAAGTTGACCTTGAAATGACCTTGAAAACGCCACCCAAATAAACAACTAATACTGTCCCTCTCTTTCCCGCTCAAAATCCTTCGACACGTGTTTTACACTCCTTTAATATCTTTCATACTTTTCGAGATAATCGGCTGGAAGGTTTTCAAATGAACACCCTGTATATGATGAAAAATGCGTTAGCTACTAGTCACATAGTCAGACAATTAATATTTATACCCTTGCAGTATAAAAGATTCTTTAGGCTTGTAAACAAATTGACATTATTTTCGCGTTGATCGATCACAAGACAGTGATTCGATCGTAAACAATTGTCTGAGCATCTGACTCATTAGCTAATTAAAATTAAACTCTATCCATTTCTGGTTGTCTGTGTTTAATTTTAAATATACTACACCTGTGGTAACATTTCTAATTTAATAGTACAGCGTTTAAAATAGATAATTAACGTTATATCGATACAAAAATATTAACAGAAAACTGATTAAAGTAAAAGGTATAGTTTTTGATTTGATTTTTCGAAATTAATAATCACCATTTAACTACTCATTTTCTGGCGACTAAATGAAAAGGACGTGTCTACAAGAAATACCTTCAAAAATATGTTTTTAAAAATTCATAAATAAAGACTGTGAATATAGTTATAAGTCCAAGGGTTAACAGATCAATAGCAAACGCGTTGTTGAAAATCACGATGATGATTTTGTATGTTTATTTGAAAGTTATCAGCATGATCTTTATATTTCGAGAACTAGAGAGTTCTTTCTCTTGCTGTCGTCAATGTTCAAACTCGGTTGTTGAACACGTGTCGTGTCTAAATTGTGACGAAGCAGAAGCCAAATTGACATTGGCAATATCTGATGTTTCCAACCTTGAGGAGAGACCTTCTCCAAGGTGATGTCTGTGTATATCTGTCACGAAAATGTCATTGCTCGTACGAGGCTGCAGAAAATAATATTACGTTGACAGTATATTGTCGAAATATACAGTGTGTTCTGTTTGCGTTCGTTGTTAACCTTATATGTTCAATATAATCAACTCGGATTTTTAGCCGTGTATAATAAACTCGTATATAAATGTGTAAATCAACATAAACGTCAGCAGTCTGTTTTTTCTTGAATATGAAAACTTTCCATAGTTCTAAAATATTACGGGGTGTCCCAAATGTTCGATTCGTTTTCGACTAATGCGCACAATGCAAATTCAATCTAGACTTTTAAGAAAGTATATTACGTGGCTACATACCCAGACAGCACTCGGACGTCCGATGTACGTCCAATGTACGTCCGTACCGGACATATGTACGTCCCAGGGACGTACGATATGTCCGAGATATGTCCGATTTATGTCCCAGGTATGTCCGACAGAGGTCCCAGTTACATCCCAGTACGTACATAGGACGTCCCGCGCGGACGTTCATTGGACGTTTGTCGGACATATAAAAGCGTGTTTGCACCTTAAAAAATTTTCTAAATATGTAAATATTGGTTTAAAAGAATTCTACAAAAATACCATTGATTATCACTTAGCTAGAAAAAGTTGAATTGATCAAATAAAAAAGAGTGGATTTATGCCGAGAGCGAACCTAGTATAAGCATATTAACAGTAGGCAATAAGCAATACAACGGATGTCCATGGGACGTCCGAAATTTATATCCGAGGGATGTCCCACGGACGTAAAAACAGATGTCCATGGGACGTCCGAAATTTATGTCCGAGGGATGTACCCACGGACGTAAAAACGGATGTCCATAGGACGTCCGAAATTTTGATCCGAGGGACGTCCCACGGACGTACACGACGGACATTGAACGTATCGGACGTAAAACGGACGTCCTATGGACGTACGGTGCTATCTGGGTATGTTAGTAACTCCGCATCATTTTCAAAGCAGTCAAGAAGTAAATAATAGTGCGAAAAACGACGTCCACTCTGCAAACCAAATTTTTTTATATTTTCTCAAATTTTGCAAATAATGAACTTCCAAAGAAAAATACTACATTGAATAGAAATTTTGATTTTACTAGAGGGGGAGTGGGATGAGAATATTCAATCTTCTGTAATGGAGACGTTGTAGAAAGCGACGTCCACTCTGCAAAGCAAATTTTTTTATATTTTCTCAAGTTTTGCAAATAATGAACTTCCAAAAAAAATACTACATTGAATAGAAATTTTGATTATACTAGAGGGAGAGTAGGGTGACAATATTCAATTTTCTGTAATGGAGGCATTGTAAGAAACGACGTCCACTGTGCAAAGCAAGTTTTTTTTAATTTTCTCAAATTTTTCCAATTTTTTTTTGGTCCCACGTCCCTGACAAGTGCGAAATCATCTAAGTCCCACATCCGTGGTACGTCCGAAATTTATGTCCGAGGGATGTCCCACGGACGTAAAAACGGATGTCCATGGGACGTCCAAAATTTATGTCCGAGGGATGTCCCACGAATGTAAAAACGGATGTCCATGGGACGTCCAAAATTTATGTCCGAGGGATGTCCCACGGATGTAAAAACGGATGTCCATGGGACGTCCGAAATTTATGTCCGACGAATGTCCCACGGACGTAAAAACGGATGTCCATGGGACGTCCGAAATTTATGTCCGAGGGATGTCCCACGGACGTAAAAACGGATGTCCATGGGACGTCCGAAACTTATGTCCGAGGGACGTCCCACGGACGTACACGACGGACATTGGACGTTTCGGACGTCAAACGGACGTACGGTGCTATGTGGGACCACAGGTGTAGTATATTTAAAAATAAACACAGACAAGCATAAATGGAGAGAGTTTAATTTTAATTAGCTAATGAGTCAGATGCTCAGACAATTGTTTACGATTGAATCACTGTCTTGTGATCGATCAACGCGAAAATAATGTCAACTTGTTTACAAGCCTAAAGAATCTTTTATACTGCAAGGGTATAAATACTAATTGTCTGACTATGTGACTAGTAACTAACGCACTTTTCATCATATACAGGGTGTTCATTTGAAAACTTTCCAGCCGAATATCTCGAAAAGTATGAAAGATATTAAAAAAGTGTAAAACACGTCTCCAAGGATTTTGAGCGGGAAAGAGGGGGCAGTATTAGTTGTTTATTTGGGTGGTGTTTTCAAGGTCATTTCAAGGTCGACTTTGTTTTTTCAAATGGAAACCTATATTTTGTTATTACGCGATCTTATTGTACGTAAAAAGACCAGGAATTTTCGTAGGATACCTTTTTTTATCTGCTCACTAGTTTCGGAGATATTTAAAGAGAAGTAAAGCGCGTCATACTTATGCTGCGAGAAAGTTTGTGTTTTCTTTATAACTATAACAAATTTTCAAAAATGTTCTACGTTGATTTCTAAACAATGATACAGACGATTCTCAAATTCTGAACGAACATTTTTGAAGGTATCTGTTGGAATAGCTCTACGTACAATTAATTGTACTACGATTGAAAGACGGACAGCATAAACAAGAGATCGATAGAGGACAATTTTGTTTTAAAACTGTACGTGCTAGTACAACTAGAAAACATCAACGATTTGCGTCAAAGAATTTTACACAATAATATGCCTCGCTCTACTTCTCTTTAAATATCTCCAAAACTAGTGCGCGGATAAAAAAAAGTATCCCACGAAAATAGCATACAATAAGATCCCATAATAAAAAATATAGGTTTCCATTTCAAAAAACAAAGTTGACCTTCAAATGACCTTGAAAACGCCACCCAAATAGAAATCTGATACTGCTCTCTTCTTTCCCCCTCGAAATCCTCGGACACGTGTTTTACACGTTTTTAATATCTTTCATATTTTTCGAAATATTCGGCTGGAAAGTTTTCAAATGAACACCCTGTATACTTGTAAATGTCTGCAAGTAAGAATTATCAAATATTTATACACCACAATATCAATGTAAATATTAGACTGAGAATTCTGAGAAGTTGAGATTTATACAATATTGTACATCATGTGTAGAAATACAAACGTGCAGGAATTGTCTAATATATTATGTCATACAAATCTGATACTGCCCTCTTCTTTCCCCCTCGCAATCCTTGGACACGTGATGTACACTTTTTTAACATCTTTCATATTTTTCGAGATATTCGGCTGGAAAGTTTTCAAATGAACACCCTGTATAATAATGATACATGGATTTATTTCGTACGCTTTTTTTCATATTACATGTATAGAGCAAATTGACAGAAGCTCACTGAAAATAAATGATTCGCTGCCATTGAAGGATTTATCAAATCGCTCGAGATTTGAAACTGACTAATGGTCCTGAGCTCGACTCCAGCGCAAATACATCTGTTTAAATACACGCTACTGACGTCAAATGATCTTTAAATACCTACGTCACAGAACACGAAAATACGGCAGTATGATTGAGACCATGACGCCATCGGAATACTGAAATACCGAAAGCTCTTTCGACAATATACTACGATTCACAGATTCCTCTGCCTTATTTAGATATTTCGCAAGCTGGTTGGCTATTTAGAGCCAGCATTAAAAAAAGATCCACATTTCTTATAGTAAGATAGAGAGACATTTATTTCGACTTTACAGTCCTCTGCAGATGGACTTACTTTAAATATTGATATACAAATATTTCTATTTTCTTTTATATATACATTTACATTATTATGTTTATATTCGCGCAATGTTATAGATGTACAGGGTGTAAAGAAATGTTTGGGCTTCGCTGCCATAGGCGTATTCTATATCTTCGGATCGATGAACATCTGTAAAAAAAAGTTGTCGTAAAATTGACCTTGACCTTGACTTTGAATCTCAAGGTCAACTTTATTTTTTTATTGCATTGTATTCTACGGATCATGGGAATGAAAAGTGTCAAACGAACCATGTGTCAAAACTCAATAGTTCTCATAAAAAATAATAGCAAAATCTCATTATTAGTACTACTTATTATATTAAAAATTGTTTACATTTCTAATAACGCAAGTATTTAGTGTTGTTGATTATATGCTGTTTATCAGAAGTCTAACATAATCAATATTACCTTCTATGCTTTGAAAGATGATCATCTTCTACAACATTTTTTAATATCGCACCATATGACTTTTTTTAAAGGTTAGGACAATTAGTTTACCGCATGACGCGAAGAAGGAATTTTGAAAATTTTTTTCGGACTCGCAGAGAAGATACTAAAAGTTGTGTTCCACAACTCTTTAATGTGAGTCTGTGAAAATCAAAAATTTTAAAAATACGTTTTGTCGGTCTGTGCGAATTATACATATTTTGAAAATTTGATCAAAATCGGTTAATAAGAAAAAAAGCAGACATCGAAACATGTCGGAATCTTTTTTACTACAGTTACAGGCCGAAAAACGGGGGAAAAAATTGCGATTTTCACCATTATTATTCGTTTTGATGAAATTTTCAGAATATCTCTAATTGACACAGTTTGGCTCCTAGATACTGTTAAAGAGGAAAAATATTATGAGAAAATCAAGTATGGTAATAATTAACCGCGATTAGCAAAAACGATGGTAGAAAGGTGATCATCTTGATTTGGCACTTCTCGGTCATTCGCTGCGACCTCCTAGCACGCATATACCGGGTGCTCTGAATGCAACTCTATTTTGGTTGTCGCGAACCGTTCGACCCGGCGATACAGATAGAGATGAGGTGTATTTCTTTTCAACTCGGCCACGGCCAAAGTAGCGTGCTCGACGTTGATAGACCCCCATGACGTTTTCACGCGTGTAAGTTACTATACTCTCACTCTGATATACTAGTCACCTAATATCTTAATCTTTTAACTGAGAGAGCGACTTTTCAATCATGACCATTGGAGGAGACGTAACGTATCAATAAGATTTACGTGAGAAAATAAAAATGGCACTTTTTAAAACTTTTTTATTTGAGTTCGTAATGAAAATGAAAAATATGCGTCTTGTAGACATATGTCTGTAATACACGTGCTGCAAATTTCATCGAAATTGGTTGACGAATAAAAATACTACACGCATCGAAAGATGCAAAAAACTGCGGATTTTAAGAAATGGTGACCAAAAGTCGTGAAAAATTGCGATTGTTGATTAAATGAAATTTTCAGCATGCGCATAACAAAGGTAGATCTACAAAACGCATTACATTCTCATTACGAACTGAAATAAAACAGTTTTGAAAAGTGCCATTTTTATTTTCTCATGTAATTCCTAGCAATTGCAATTTTTTCAAAATTTTCTTTCGCACGCCATTTAAACAACCAATGCTTCCAATTGCTCAGAAAAAGTCAAGTCATTCGGTACAATTTTAAATATATTATTCGCATTAGATTTTTATTACGGACTGAAATATAACAGTTTTGAAAAGTGCCATTTTTATTTTCTCATGTAATTCCTAGTAACTGCAATTTTTTCAAAATTTTGTTTCGCACGCCATTTAAACAACCAATGCTTCCAATTGCTCAGAAAAAGTCAAGTCATTCGGTACAATTTTAAATAAATTATTCGAATTACATTCTCATTACGAACTGAAATAGAACAGTTTTGAAAAGTGCCATTTTTATTTTCTCACGTAATTCCTACAAATTGGATTTTTTAAAAATCTTTTTGGCATGTCATTTAATCAATCAATTCTTCCAATTGCTAAAAAAAAGTCAAGTGATTCGGGGCAATTTTAAATAAATTATTCGCATTAGATTTTTATTACGGACTGAAATAAAACAGTTTTGAAAAGTGCCATTTTTATTTTCTCATGTAATTCCTAGCAATTGCAATTTTTTCAAAACTTTTTTCCGCACGCCATTTAAACAACCAATGCTTCCAATTGCTCAGAAAAAGTCAAGTCATTCGGTACAATTTTAAATAAATTATTCGAATTACATTCTCATTACGAACTGAAATAAAACAGTTTCGAAAAGTGCCATTTTTATTTTCTCATGTAATTCCTAGCAATTGCAATTTTTTCAAAATTTTCTTTCACACGCCATTTAAACAACCAATGCTTCCAATTGCTCAGAAAAAGTCATGTCATTCGGTACAATTTTAAATATATTATTCGCATTAGATTTTTATTACGAACTGAAATAAAACAGTTTTAAAAAGTGCCATTTTTATTTTCTCGCGTAATTCCTGCAAATTGGAATTTTTTGAAAATCATTTTGGCATGTCATTTAATCAATCAATTCTTCCAATTGCTAAAAAAAGGTCAAGTGAGTCGGGGCAATTTTAAATAAATTATTCTAATTCAAAGGACGTTTGAACACTTTCGTGAGCCACTGTACATTTAATTTGTACCAAACACGTGAACCTGTGCCCAATATCCGCAGTCTCCTATTAATACATCTTGTTGTCGTTTATAGTAATGGTTGGTTGTACGATGAGTGCACCTGTACCTGTTCAAATTGCGTTTCGTTTGTCAGAGATAGATAGATGTTCGATCGAGATCGATGAGTTCTGACAACCTCACGGAGAGAAACGCGTTGCGATGGGCAAGCTACATTGCACAACGGACGAATATTTCCTGTTGGTGTACTAATAGCACACGGTAGTTAAACGCAAAAGTTATTTCCATTCAATGCGATTATTGAAAAGTTTCAGCAATCATTAGAAAAATGTACACACTCTAATCTACAGGCTCCAATTAGGAATGTGCGAGAACCCGAAAAAAGCGGGAACCCGATGGTCGGGACAAGTCGGGAGGAGGTCGAATCGGGTCGGGTCGGGTTCCCGAAAATTCGAGATTCCCGAAAATTTCGAGATTTCCCAAAATTTCGAGATTCCCAAAGCAATCGGGTTCCCGAAAATTTCGAGATTCTACTTTTCGAAGTTCGGCGCGGTCGACGCGGTCACAAAAGAATAGTGTCCCTTCGCGATCTAAGTCCCGGCAGGGAACCGAAAAAGGACTTAGATCGAGCATTACTGTAGTGCCATCTGACTCTCCACTCGAAACACTAAAGGACATGTGTCAGTTTGTTTATTTTTTTAAATTATATGTCTTCGAGATTATTTACAATCTCAACCTAAATATACACCCTGTATATACTGGGTGTCCCACATAAATGGGAACACCTAAATATCTGTCGTACTTACAGTCCTATCAGAAAACTTCAGAGGTCAAAGTGACGCTATTGCAGGGGGCAAATATAATGGTAAAGAAAAAAATTTTTTATGTCTTGTTTTTTAATGAAATTTCAAGGTCACCGATGTTTTTTCAAATTGAATAGTATATTTTTTTACGATAGTATGATAGACAATAAAAAACTGAATTCAGTGGATACCACCTTTTTGACCTTGAAATGACCTTGAGCAAGAATAATCATGTTGGAGCGGATAAAATGTGGAAGTTTAAAATTTACGTGTTTCAGCAAAGATTACGCGTTGTTTACGGCGGGTTGACCTTTACAAACCACAATAAATGTTGTGATGCATGTTTTAAATTTTCGGTACAGACAGAGATAAAAAAGTTGAAAATCATGACCTTCACTCTTTTCTTCACATTTCCGACCAATATTAATACCAACCTTTTTGACCTTGAAATGACCTTGAGCAAGAATAATCATGTTGGAGCGGATAAAATGTGGAAGTTTAAAATTTACGTGTTTCAGCAAAGATTACGCGTTGTTTACGTCGGGTAGACCTTTACAAACCACAATAAATGTTGGAAATATTTTTCATAGTAAACAGCATATGTTTATGCTAGAGTATGTATCATTGAGGTCGTTAACAGAAGGTTAATCGGTTAGAATAAGTACGTTGTTCCTTCTGCATTATTCGAATACGAAACGTGAAAATGATAACAATGCGTTATACTGTACAGGAACGAATCGATATGGTTTTCACTTATGGCGAAAGCCACCAATCTTTGAGGCAAGCAGTACATTTGTATCGTGAAACATTTGTGAATCGTATTTGTCCTTCGTTACACGCATTTTCCGTTGTGGTAAAACAATTTAAAAATACCGGTAGTGTATGTTCTAAAAATCGTAATAATTACTGCAGCATGTGCTTCAATTACGTCTCAGGAAATCGACAATGCCTACAGATCATTTCATGCAAGATTGCAATATTGCATAAATGAGGATGGTCAACATTTCGAACATTTATTATGATATGTAAAGGTCAATCCGCCATAAACAACGCGTAATCTTTGCTGAAACACGTAAATTTTAAACTTCCACATTTTATCCGCTCCAACATGATTATTCTTGCTCAAGGTCATTTCAAGGTCAAAAAGGTGGTATCCACTAAATTCAGTTTTTTATTGTCTATCATGCTATCGTAAAAAAATATACTATTCCATTTAAAAAAACATCGGCGACCTTGAAATTTCATTAAAAAACACGACATAAAAAATTTTTTTCTTTACCATTATATTTGCCCCTGCAATAGTGTCACTTTGTCCTCTGAAGTTTTCTGATAGTACTGTAAATACGACAGATATTTAGGTGTGCCCATTTATGTGGGACACCCTGTATATGTAATGAGATCTCTTCATAAAAATCACTGAAGTTTAAACTGATGGAAACCGTAATTATTTTCCCGGCATCTTAATAGTTTTAAAAAAAATGCTCCACCCTGTAAGCAATGGCGGATGTGTGGGTGATGCGATACGAGACGTCTAAATTTGAAACGGGCCTGAAGCGAAGAGCTGGGAATTGGGTTAAGCGCCGAGAATTAGGATGTTTAAACGTTCATGGGTGTGTTCCATTCGTCGCGATTCGATAAATTACGATAAAATAAACGTGAATAATCAACAACGACAATTTCAATATTAATCTATCCGAATCAGAATCTTATAATTCACCGAGGGAACAAATGAGCCGTCTATTTTGAAAGTGACCTAAGTCCATTTATACTTCAATTGAAACATTTAAGAGTTTGCGTTTCAATAAAATTAAAAATATACGTATAGGAGACCAATGTGTCATACTGCTTAAGTGTAACCCATTACTGCCCACCCTAATCTATCAAATAACCATAATCTTCTACCCCAGTCTTTTGCAGGTCAAAAAGGTGGTATCCACTAAATTCAGTTTTTGATTGTCTATCATGCTATCGTAAAAAAATATACTATTCCGTTTAAAAAAATATCGGTGACCTCGAAATTTCATTAAAAAACACGACATAAAAAATTTTTTTCTTTACCATTATATTTGCCCCTGCAATATCGTCACTTTGACCTCTGAGGTTTTCTGATAGGACTGTAAGTACGACAGATATTTAGGTGTTCCCATTTATGTGGGACACCCTGTATATACAGGGTGTATATTTAAGTTGAGATTGTAAATAATCTCGAAGACATATAATTAAAAAAAAAAAAAAAAAACTGACACATGTCCTTTAGTGTTTCGAGTGGACAGTCAGATGGCGCTACAGTAATTCCTCGATCTAAGTCCTTTTTCGGTTCCCTGCCGGGACTTAGATCGCGAAGGGACACTATTCTTTTGTGACCGCGTCGACCGCGCCGAACTTCGAAAAGGACAGCATGCAAACACGGACCGCGCGGCCGAAGGGGCAACAAAAAATAGCGTATCGGTGAGACAATACTAGTGTAATAATAAAACTTCTTTATTTTTTATTATTTTTTTGTGGAACTTTCACGAACATATTCGTGACATTTTTCAAATGAAAATGATACCAAATATGATGTAATTCTGATGATATTTACTTGTGTAATAAACGATGAAAGTTTTCGACAGTGTATAGGAAAGAAAGAGACGACAAGAGCCGCGGCCACCGGCAGAGTTCTAAGGCCCGCGTGTCCGTACAATGTAATGCCAATAAAAAACTTCCATCGTTCATTACACAAGTAAATATCATCGGAATTATATCGTATTTGGTATCATTTTCATTAGAAACATGCCATGAATATGTAGGTGAAAGTTCCATGAAAAAATAATAAAAAAAAAAGACGTTTTGTAATTGGATCAGATTACGCGGCATGTTTACACTGTTCGGCGACCAAGGCAGCGGAATTACTGTACTAGTTTTCTAATTCGTGCACCTTTTCAAGGTTATTTCAAGGTCATTTCGTCTTTTTTATCATAAACCCATATTTTTTATTTCGGAATTATATTCTACGTAAAAAAATGCATAACTTTTGTTTGAAACATTTTTTTGTAAGTTTGTAAGAACTGTATTATGTGTTCACGAGTCTTTTATTAAACGAATTACTAAGTGTCTAGAAGTTGAGGGTAAAAATTTCGAGTATTTATTATGATGTTCTTAAATGAAATGAAAAATTTTCCAGAAGAAAGTAACGTTGTCATTTTAAAAGAAAAACAAAATTGTCCTTGACATAAACATGAAAAATCAGCTAAATATCTTAAAAAATATTGAACTCACAAAAAGATGTTTCAAACAAAAGTTGTGCATCTTTTTACATACAATATGATTCTGAAATACAAAATATGGGTTTATGATAAAAAAAGACAAAATGACCTTGAAATAACCTTGAAAACGCCCATGCATTAGAAAACCAGTAGTGTCATTTGACTCCCCACTCGAAACACTAAAGGTCATGTGTCAGTTTGTTTGTTTTAAATCACATGTCATCGAGATTTTTTACAATCTCAACTTAAATGGGACACCCTGTATATATAAAGATATATATATATATATATATATATATATATATATATATATATATATATATATATATATATATATATCTTTTTGCACAATAAATTTTGATTTTTAGTATAGTATCATAATGCAATCTTTATGTTTGTTTATTATCAGTTATTGCAAGTTATTTTCTTTACGTTCGTTTATTTAAAGCAAAAATTGTTGGTCACATTTATTAACTCTTTAAAATAATAAATAATTGTTTGTGTAATGGTGATCTTATTTCAGTGCTTGGGACTTAATGGGTTAATGCCAACGTTATTGCAAGAAACTGTGAAATAACCGCGATGCAACCGTAATGTCCCAACATCTTGTTGAAGATCAAGGCACAACGAAGATAAAAATCGCCGTTGTAAGGAGGTGACGCGCGTGGGTGCTGCTGGCTTGTGAAACAGGATGAATGAGACAGCTAGTTAAAATTGTTCCGATGACGAAGAAGTTCGCACCGCGGACCACGGAATCGCGTCGCGACTGCAGTAACACAAACAGCGTATAGCAGAGTTGCGTTACGGACGTTATGTTCAATTTTGAGATTTTAATCCTGGAAATGATTCGATTCTATCACGGTACTCCAATTAGATGATCTTACAAGGTCAGTGGTGGGTAATATTTGGCGAAATAAATATTTCAAATACTATTTAATTTATTCATGTTAAATAAAGATAGGATATATGTATAATTACAAAAATTAAATATTTCTATTAACACTAAACCTACCAACCATAAAAGCTGACTAGCATGTGTTGCTTTATAAATACGGCACGATCTAATTTATTTAGATTTATTTAAAATCATCAATCAATAAAAATTTATTTAAATCAAAAATCTGAAACCAGTCATTTGACCTGCAGTGGTAGCTTTAGTGTTAAAAACAATCTAAAATACAAAATAATATTTCGCATTTTGATTTTGTAAAAGTGTTAGTATTACGTACGTGTTTGTGCTGCCATCTAACGCATCTGCTCGGAACTATTTAGCCCATTTTATGTGTATCACTTAGCAAATACATATATCAATATGGCGGCGCTTTAAACCTGTCAAAAAGGCTTAAAAGTGTTCAACTTTATACGCGTATAACTTTTGAACCAATGAATTCCTCACAATAAGATTTTCATTTTCGATGTTTTCTCGTCGAAATCTATAGGATTGCATAAAGAACTTGAAAAAAAGAGTTCTCCAAAACGAAGTCCAACCCAAAATAAAGTGTTTTATCTGAATAAACTGGCATAAAATAAAATACTTCGCTCTTACGTTAAGTAGTGGACCATATACGGTTTTTCTATCCATTCTTTGATTTACTCAGTTTCACTGAAATGTAAAACGAATTATTAAAGTATTTGGGGACTACCCAGATAGCACCGTACGTCCATAGGACGTCCGTTTAACGTCCGATACGTCCAATGTCCGTCGTGTACGTCCGTGGGACGTCCCTCGGACATAAATTTCGGACGTCCCATGGACATCCGTTTTTTACGTCCGTGGGACATCCCTCGGACATAAATTTCGGACGTCCCATGGACATCCGTTTTTTACGTCCGTGGGACGTTCCTCGGACATAAATTCCGGACGTCCCATGTACGTCCGTGGGACATCCCTCGGACATAAATTCCGGACGTCCCATGGACATCCGTTTTTTACGTCCGTGTTACATCCCTCAGACATAAATTTCGGACGTCCCATGGACATCCGTTTTTTACGTCCGTGGGACATCCCTCGGATATAAATTTCGGACGTCCCGTGGACATCCGTTGTATTGCTTATTGCCTACTGTTAATATGCTTATACTAGGTTCGCGCCCGGCATAAGTCCACTCTTTTTTATTTGATCAATTCTTCTTTTTCTGGCTATGTGATAATTAATGGTATTTTTGTAGAATTCTTTTGAACCAATATTTACATATTTAGAAAATTTTTTAAGGTGCAAACACGCTTTTATATGTCCGACAAACGTCCAATTAACTTCCGCGCGGGACGTCCTATGTACGTACTGGGATGTAACTGGGACCTCTGTCGGACATACCTAGGACATAAATTGGACATATCGTACGTCCCTGGGACGTACATATGTCCGGTACGGACGTACATTGGACGTCCGAGTGCTATCTGGGTATTTCCTAAAAAATGTTAAAGAATATGGTTGGTTTATTCTTTACTCTACAAGTACTGTCCTGTACCTAGAGATGGCGTTGGTGAGAGCCGTAGCTCTATTTACCCATAAAGAATATGGCAAAAAGAAAAATAGCGTTCGATCGTCGCACAGTGGGGTATTCGCACCCGAAAGCCGGACATGACGAGATTAAAATTTACTCAATTTTTAAATTCCCATAACTTCGTCAAAATTCATCCAAAATTAGTCAAACAAAAACCATTTTAAAGCCTGCACTGTCTACCTTTCGATTCTTTTAATTACTTTCATCGTACTGGGTGTCTAAAAGGAAAAATGGCTTTAACGTAGAGTATATCACATTGTCAAAATTTCTAGAAATTTGTTAAGTTTACGGGCTGCAGACAATAGTTCTTGCAATTATTATCAGTACTATTGAAGAACATGATCGTTTGTCTTTAATATAAGTCAAACTCAATTGCAAAGATATGTTTTGTTAACAAGGATATGGGCATTTAAAGGAACTAATGCATAATAATAACTAATCAAATTAAATACTAACTGATATGGACAAACAAATAATTAAACAAATAATCAATAGACAATTAAATAAGTCATAAATAATATATGAAAGCCGACCCTAAAAAAATTGATAACATAGTCAAAACTTCAATCGTCACAAATTTACATTTATTCTATTACAAATAGACAGCAGCAGACATATACAGGTCAATTTTATTCTGGAATAAAAAAAATTTGTATTTATAGTATGTAAAATCTAATTTATTATGGGTGGTTCACGAGAAACAGGCCACCTAAATAGGTCCGTTAGGCTTGAAGGTAGAACAAAATTTTAGAGAGAAAAGTTGTACTGTTAAAGGAGGCAAATATGGTGATACAAAAAGATGTTCTGATTGTCGTCGTCTTCAAGGTCTTTTGAAGGTCATCGGTGTTCTTTTAAATGTCGCCATATACAATATTTTTAACTTCATAGTGTTGTAGCTGATGTCAAGACGAGTTCAATGATGTAGTACAGTATGACTATCAAATGACCTTGTACTTATAAATAGGTATAGTTTGACTACTCTGTTTGATCAACGGAAATTTAATTTCTGCCTTATCATACATTTCCTAGTTCAAGGTCATTTGAAGGTCATAGTGTACCACATCATTGAACTCGTCTTGACATCAACTACAACACTATGAAGTTAAAAATATTGTATATGATGACATTTAAAAGAACACCGATATCAAGGTCACCTTGACATTTTGAAATGGAAGCACCCTTTATTAAACACCTACGATGATAGTCCCTTTCATTATAAATTCAGTCAAGGTCATTCAAGGTCGCGGACAGAGTGCAACATTCCTTCAAAGCCCGTTTACAGGAATGTATCGATGTTAAATCTTATACGTTATCTCTGTCCGCAACCTTGAATGACCTTGTGTAATTATAGTCACTGAATTCGTAATGAAAGGGACTATCATTGTAGCTGTTTAAAAACTGGTGGTTCCATTTAAAAAAGTCAAGGTGACCTTGATATCTCTAAAAAAAATGACATAAAAACAAAATTTTTTTTGCATCATATCAGCTCCATTGTACCATTCAACTTTGTCCTTACCATATTTTACGTATCTTTAGAAACAACAAAGATATTTGAGGTACAAACGTTAGGTGACTCACCCTGTATAATATCAAAACATACATGATTCGGAAAATGCTATTGTACGCGAATGGAATAACTTGGATCAAAAGTACATCCAAAATCAGTAGAAATCAATACCAAATTTCATAATAGATGTAATAGAGAACAAAGATGGACGTACTCACTATTAAATAAGTATATCATATTAAGTATATAATATTGTAGTAACAAGTATTGTCTTTGGATAAAAGGGTTTTTCTGTTGTACACGAAACCCTACAATATTGTAGCCTATTTCCAATGAACCACATATCCAAAGCTCCTAATCTTTGGGTATTGTTCGTCATTGGCGCAAAACTGCACATGCTGTCTTGGGCTATCTTTTTGACGAGGAGTGGATTTACAGGTATGTGCACGATATAGGCGATTTATTAAAATGTACATTTTCATTCAATGTCGTATGGAAACACAGAGAATCCTATCTTTCTGTCCCCGAAATTGATGGATTATCGGACGACGAGTCTGGAACTCATTGGCCGAAAGTACAGAAACAGTTAGTAGATAGTAAAATGTTTGCTTAGCGTGCTTTTGCTAATCGCGATGTCCAGGTCCCATCCGAGGGGTGTTCGTCCTGGGAGAAATAGAAACGTTCCAGGGATCGTTGAAATGTGTGAAAATCAATATAAGGCGGACCGTTTGCCCCGTAAAGCTCGTCGGAGGACGCTGATCCCTAGGTAAATTGAAACTTATGAGTTTTCCAACCGGCGAGCCCTCGGGTTCCTCTTCTTACTTTGGTCCGCCATTCGTCTTCGCCGTTAAGGAGAACCTCGTCTCCTTGGTAACTGATACGCCTTATTAGCTGCTCTCCTCACCTTACGAGCCTCACGAGGATCATGCGCTCACCGGTCTCTGCTCACCGCTCCTCAGTCCTTTGCGCAGTAACACGCCACGTCTTTCTTACCTTTTGTGTCCCTGCAAAACTTCTCCTGCCATCCATTTTCACAACCAGTCCCTGCGAATGCTTATCTTCTAGCCTGGAAGCATGCAACATGTGCAATTCTTAGTTAACAATTACAGAACAATTTATTGTTGAACTTTTCAGACCTACATATCTAGAGGCAACTCAACCGACGTTAAAGAAGCCCGGGACGGCTTCACAACACATCACATCGTATTGGAGATTCACAACAGTTTACGGAGCATCTACAAGAGTCTCTAGAATGCTCTGAGAAACCAAACCCATGGAAAGGTCATCAGTAGACTGCGGATGTTTACGCAATTTCCAATTTTTGTAGACAAATTTTAAGAAACTCGAATCGAATTCAATCCTATCTTCAGTGGTAATCGCCTATGTAGATTCAAAATAAATGAAAATCATTGTTCTATTGAATTTTGTATTCCAGCAATTTTAACAAATTTTTATACACCAGAAATGCGTAAAGATCCGCAACAAAGACAAATTAATTTCTCTTGCAGTTGACCTTCAGTGACCTTGAGTGACCTTGAGTGACCTTAATAATAGGTCATCCTGTTCGTCTTGAAATACTCTATCAGAATGTAAGTAAAAAAACATACTGTTCCATTTGAAAAAACAGAGTTGACCTTCATATGTCCTTGACGCCTCGACCTATCAAAAAACTAATAACATCAGATGATCAGCTCCCCGATCAAAAATTGTATACCGGTATAACACGCAATCAATTAGTATGCATATTGATGTTTCTATTTTGCGTAGCTGAATTGAATTCATACAGATATATCCGCACAGAGTTCACTTTCTTCTTCGAAATTCTGAGCGACAGCGATATCAAGAAAAGTTTTGTTAAATATTGTCAAGGCGGTTATTTCCAATTTTAAAAAATTTATTAGGTTTCAAAGGGTGTTCGCTTAATCCACAACTGTCATCCAAACCTGACAAATTTATTGGTAGCGCATTTGAAGATGTTAAAGTAATTAGTGCGTAAATGTTTTAAACCACTTTCAAAAGTTATTAAAATATATAGCAAAACCGTAATCATATTCAATCATCCCACATATACAGGGTGTTCGCGTTATTACCAGCCAGCGTTTTTCATCGAAACAATAAATATTATAAGAAATGAAAGAGGAAAAAGTAATACTACTGTTATTTGCAATCAACGTAATAGCGCATATGATTTTTTTGGATTTGCACTATTTTTTAGAAACTAAGGTGATCCTACAATTTTTTAAATGGAATGCTGTACACTTTTTCTTTCTTATGAAAGCGTTCGTCAAGACAAATTCATTCGTATACGACACAATGACCTTCAAGGACATACAAGGTTCAATTTTGTATTTCAGCAATTTTAACCAATTTTTATACACCAGAAATGTGTAAAGATCCGCAACAAAGACAAATTAATTTCTCTTGCAGTTGACCTTCAGTGACCTAGAGTGACCTTGAGTTACCTTAATAATAGGTCATCCTGTTCGTCTTGAAATACTCTATCAGAATGTAAGTAAAAAAACATACTGTTCCATTTAAAAAAACAGAGTTGACCTTCATATGTCCTTGACGCCTCGACCTATCAAAAAACTAGTAACATCGGATGATCAGCCCCTCGATGAAAAATTGTATACCGGTATAACACGCAATCATTCAATACGCATATTGAGGTTTCTATTTTGCGTAGCTGAATTGAAATCATACAGATATATTCGCACAGAGTTCACTTTCTTCGAAATTCTGAGCGACAGCGATATCAAGAAAAGTTTTGTTAAATATTGTCAAGGCGGTTATTTCCAATTTTAAAAAATTTATTAGGTCTC
The DNA here is from genome assembly GCA_913789915.3 of Sphecodes monilicornis. NCBI lineage: Eukaryota > Metazoa > Arthropoda > Insecta > Hymenoptera > Halictidae > Sphecodes > Sphecodes monilicornis. The sequence continues at coordinate 3,592,050 of OU565300.1, forward strand.
AAAGGGTGTTCGCTTAATCCACAACTGTCATCCAAAGCTGACAAATTTAGAGGTAGCGCATTTGAAGATATTTAAGCAATTTGGGTGGGCTACCATAGAGACGGGGCACTCATTCATGAAAGTTTCGTGACCACAGGCCATTCTGCGGTCCTGTTGGGCATCCCACAGGCCCATCGCCTCTGACAATGCTCCGTGTGAATGGACAATGCACGGAAAATACAAATATTTTGGGTAGACACGATTTCACGCGACAACGCGCGCCCCTCTTTTACGATGAGATGCGACACGAAAATCGTTTCTAGCTTCTGTGTGTGGCTGCAGCTGAAAAAATTTATTTTCTGCAAGATCTTGTGCCCCTCTGTATCCTTGTTAACCGTAGGATTACACGATTCACGCTATTTTTCCAATAATACATAAGAAATTTGGAGAAATAGTATAAATTCAAGATGGCGTCGATTGTAGAAGGCACAACGAGAAATTAATTTAATATTTACATTCTACTCTGGATTTACCATGCAGTTGCTACAATCCCCTGCTATTGTTATTATAAATAATTGTATTACATTCGTGCACAACAGCAAATAACAAAAAATAAATAAATTTTCTCCTAGAGAAAATACGTTCAACGTTAGACAAAATCTTTGTTGTTCGAGGATTGTTTTCTTTCATTCCATTCACACGAACTAATTGCAAAGTATTGTATTTAGTATACACCATAGGGTGGGGGCACATGTCATTTGAAATAAAATACCAAATAATCATTTTAAATACTTTATTATTATTATTATTTTCATTTTTCATTCCAAGCCTGGGTAACGAAGATTTTCTCAAAAATTACGATCACGGCGCTTAAATCTTGTGACATCGGATTTTGCAGTAAACATGTCAATAATTAATAGACTCAGTACGAAGTATATGACTTTCAAAATTTCACTTACACAATTTCATCAGAAAGCATTTTTATTGTTAAATAAAAAGCATTCAATCCTATTCGTGTGTCTAATTGGTGTGGTTGGTTCCCCCATCACAAGTTTTGTTATCCAGGGTTAATTCAAATAATTCGGTATTTCGATAACATTGTTCAAATAAAATAATAAACAATTTCACTTCGCTTTCACTCGAAATTCAAATAACGAAATAATCTTGAAAAAATTATTTGGCTGTGCGAGTAAACTAACAGATTATTATTTCAAATGAGTTGTAGCTAAATAGGATAATATACTATCTTCACGATAACTTTTCAAATTATTTTCAAAGCGAGCGAGTGATAATTCACAAAGTGCGTTGTGCAGATTTTGTTTAATTCCTTGATATCTTGAAACCTTCTTAGTCACTTATAATTATTTATTTTTTATTGAACAATCAGGATAATTTCGAGATATTTTCACATTATCAATAACTAAAAATTAAGAACATATACAAATTCTGGACAATTCGTAAAAATGACACTGTTACTTTGCACCTTATACAGGGTGGCGCACAAATTAGTCCCCACGATTCTTCAGCCCCTTCGGATGGTCGCACAGAAAAGTGTTTCTTACCATAGTTAATCAGTATTTAACCGACAAGAAATTGCAATTTTTTAAATCAAAAGAAAAACCAATTTTCAACGAAAAATCAAGGTCGCCGTCATATCTTTAAATGGAACTGGGTATTTTTAACTTCATAATATTGTAGGCGACGTCGAAACGAATTCAACGACCTGCTGTATGATGACTTTCAGGTGACCTTGAAAGAAAATATCGCCATGAATCAATTGTCAGAGTAAACAAATGAACTGAAACATTGTGAATGCTCATTTTCTCAACTGCTGTCCGTTTGTGTCGCAAGATCTGTTAGTTCATTACATGAAATTGTTTTCAATTTGGCTCCGTATAGATTTGGTTTTTTGTGAGTTAAGTTCTGAAGCAATGTTTACGTTCATTTGTTAACCACTAAATGGGAGGCGTTGCAATTCATTACCGTCGAAATATTTCAAATATTCTGGAAATTGATTCATGGCGATATTTTCTTTCAAGGTCATCTGAAAATCATCGTATAGCAGGTCGTTAAATTCGTTTCGACGTCGCCTACAATATTATGAAGTTAAAAATACCCAGTTCCATTTAAAGATATGACAGCGACCTTGATTTTTTGTTGAAAAATTGTATTTTTTTTTTTATTTAAAAAATTGCAATTTCTTGTCGGTTAAATACTGATTAACTTTGGTAAGAAACATTTTTCTGCCCGACCATCCGAAGGTGCTGAAAAATCGTGGGGACTAATTTGTGCCGCACCCTGTATACGAATGCAAAAGAAAAAGAAACAGAGAACCATCTCAAACAATAAATATTTTGTCCAGCGGATGGACGTATGTTCTTTTCTGTAGGAGGCGCGATTCTGAACCAGCTGGTCTTCCCAGCCATAAACCAGAATTTGTCAGCGCTCCCTTGGTCGTGCTTCTTTCCAGCAGCGTCGTTGACTTTAGGACCAACTGAGATTTCGGAAATTTCACGCCCATTACCATTGTCAATGGGCAGATGCTACCTAACAATAGCCCGCAAGTCACTCGCACCTTTCGCGACATTTTTCTAAGTCGACCTTAATGTGTCCGACGTGTCGGACGAAGGTGTTGTCACCAAGATGTTTCTGCTCACCCAACCTCCCGGTATTATTTATAGGACTTTTCGGAATTTTAATAGTTGCTGCTTTGCAGCTTTTTCCGTCGCAGAATTTAAAGTTCAACGCAGGGTGATTCAGCAATTTGTGCAATCCAAATTACTTGTGAAACTATTTGGTATTTGAAAAAAAAATGTCTAAAACGTTATTTGTATGCTTTCAAGAGTAGCATATAATGTAATAATTAATTAGCCTACTACTATTTTGCTTTTCTATTGAGATGTGAAGATCACCTTGACGAGTTTCTCGATTGTAAAGGTCATCTTGACGAGTTTCTCGATTGTAAAGGTCACCTTGATGAGTTTCTCGATTGTAAAGGTCATCATGATGAGTTTCTTGATTGTACAGGTCACATTGATGAGTTTCTCGATTGTAAAGGTCACCTTGATGAGTTTCTCGATTCTAAAGGTCACCTTGACGAGTTTCTCGATTGTAAAGGTCACCTTGATGAGTTTCTCGATTGTAAAGGTCACCTTGATGAGTTTCTCGATTCTAAAGGTCACCTTGATGAGTTTCTCGATTGTAAAGGTCACCTTGATGAGTTTCTCGATTGTAAAAGGTTAAAAATCATTCAGTATATAATGTAATAATTAATTAGCCTTCTACTATTTTGCTTTTCTATCGAGATGTGAAGATCACCTTGATGAGTTTCTCGATTCTAAAGGTCACCTTGACGAGTTTCTCGATTGTAAAGGTCACCTTGATGAGTTTCTCGACTGTACAGGTCACCTTAATGAGTTTCTCGATTGTAAAGGTCACCTTGACGAGTTTCTCGATTGTAAAGGTCACCTTGATGAGTTTCTCGATTGTAAAGGGTTAAAAATCATTCAGTATATAATGTAATAATTAATTAGCCTTCTACTATTTTGCTTTTCTATCGAGATGTGAAGATCACCTTGACGAGTTTCTCGATTGTAAAGGTCACCTTGATGAGTTTCTCGACTGTACAAGTCACCTTGATGAGTTTCTTGATTGTGAAGGTCACCTTGATGAGTTTCTCGATTGTAAAGGTCACCTTGATGAGTTTCTCGATTGTAAAAGGTTAAAAATCATTCAGTATATAATGTAATAATTAATTAGCCTTCTACTATTTTGCTTTTCTATCGAGATGTGAAGATCACCTTGACGAGTTTCTCGATTGTAAAGGTCACCTTGACGAGTTTCTCGATTGTAAAGGTCACCTTGATGAGTTTCTCGATTGTACAGGTCACCTTGATGAGTTTCTTGATTGTGAAGGTTACCTTGATGAGTTTCTTGATTGTAAAGGTCACCTTGATGAGTTTCTCGATTGTAAAAGGTTAAAAATCATTTACAGAGAACATCTCGGTAACTACCCTAGTAGCACAAAATATTGTATACATATTCATACAATATTAAAAATAGATACAATCTGATTTTAATATTTAAATATACATACTATATTTATTCTATATTAAGAAACAAATATTTTTTTTCAAAGATACAGGAAATATCTATTTAATGTTAACAGAAAAATATTTTTTTCTCAATGTAAAATGAATCTTTATTTCATATTAGAAATAGAATATATTTTCCTAATATACAGATAATATTTATTTCATATGATGTAAAAAATATTTTCTTCTTATGACATAATATTAGTTTTTTTTATCCCCTATACCCCTCATAGTTATTTATTTAGAATTTAATTCTTTCTTCAACCACAACATTATAACCCTTTACAATCGATAAACTCATCAAGGTGACCTTTACAATCGAAAAACTCATCAAGGTCACATTCACAATCGAGAAACTCATCAAGGTGACCTTCACAATCGAGGAACTCATGAAGGTGACCTTCAAAATCGAGAAACTCATCAAGGTGACCTTCACAATCGAGGAACTCATCAAGGTGACCTTCACAATCGAGGAACTCACCAAGGTGAACTTTACATCTCGATAAAAAAGCAAAATAGTAGAGCATACAATTTTTTAAAGCATGCAATCTTCGTTTCGTCCATTTTTCCATACACCAAATAGTCCATTTAAAAATTTAGGTGGGACAATTAGCTGAATCACCCTGTACAAGAGTTAGGGAATTTTGTTTAGCATTTTTGTGAGATAATTAACAAATTTTGTCAATAATATGGAGTTTTCAATATTTCAGAGAATCCTATTTGAAGCTATAGTCTTTCTGCCAATAATTATAACTACATAGAAAAATTGTATAACAAGATTGCAGGAATAAGAGACATTTATTTACACTGTTCTATTTCCAACTTTTCATACAAATTATGCATATTACAAAAAGTAGGTTCACACGTGCGATTGGATTACGAGGCTTCCCCATTTTCAAGATGATCTAATTGAGATTTACGTATCGTTCGCTCAAGCTTTAAACAGCATGGCGGAGTCACGATTCGTAATCGACAGCGGTCAATTTAAAAAGCCTCGTTAACCACCTATTGTCCCGAGGGGGGCGGGGGGAGGGGGGGGGGCTCTTCGCCGGAGAAACGGCGGTGCGCCGTTTTTATCGAGCATTTAATTAAACATCATCAATCTTTATTAGGCGCCGAGGCTTCATATCGACAGCAGTGATTCCGGCGGCGTTAACCAGAACCCTATGGAACCCCCCGTCGCAGCCATGAATACATTTATGGGCCCGGAGGGTGAACCCCTGCCAAGCTTACGAAACTTGCTAAGACAATATCCGTTCTCCTCGTTGGTAGCACGCGCCCTCTATACATGTCTCCCGAGGATTATCCTGTCCACCGTCGTTGTCTACACATTATTTGATGACATTATTTCAACCCCAGAATATCACTGAAAACGATCCACTAGCTTCTAACTTCATACTATCTTTCCAAACTCTTTTTATACTATACTCTATTTATAATAAAATCGGCAAACGTTGCAATGAGCTACAACTGTTTGGAGATGGTAAAAATTGCAGCTTTTCACAATTTTCGGCCTTAACCTGTAATAAATCGAAGGATTTTAACGTAATTCGAAGCCTGTCGCTGTTTTCCACGTAATCCAAATTGGATGAAAATTTGAAAATGTATACAACTGATACAGATCTACAAAATGGATGTTTTAAATTTTCAACATAAGCCACATAAAAAAATTGTAAAACACAACTTTTAGTATTTTCTCTGCAATACCGACCAATTGCAATTGTTTTAAAATTTCTTTTTCACGTCATGTAGTAAACTAATTATTCTAACCTCTCAAAAAGGTCCAAGTCGTATGGTCCAATATTAACCCTTAGTACTCGAGTGGCGACTCTGGGGCGCCACTACAAATTGCTACACCATTATTCAGAATATTGTTTACACGATTAAATTTGTTCATATGTAATAAATTACTAAAAATTTAAATATTGTATGAGGTGCTATATCAGTTTCGTAAGCATACAATGAAAAAAACTTATGTACGATGGAAATATTTTAGGTTAAAAGAAATGTTTGGTTTTTTAGTTGAAATAGCTCCTAGTGCAAAGGGTTAACACTAGGTTTACGGAGCACTAAAATTGATTATTTTACATTGCTTTATAAAAATAATAAAACTGTATTTACTTAGATCTTCCGCGATTTTTATTGTAATATCTGCACAAAAAAATAAATCTATTTAATAATTTGATCTACAAAATGAATGTTTTAAATTTTCAATATAAGCCACATAAAAAAATTGTAAAACACAACTTTTAGTATTTTCTCTGCAATACCGACCAATTGCAATAGTTTTAAAATTTCTTTTTCACGTCATGTAGTAAACCAATTATTCTAACCTCTCAAAAAGGTCCAAGTCATATGGTCCAATATTAACCCTTAGTACTCGAGTGGCGACTCTGGGGCGCCACTACAAATTGCTACACCATTATTCAGAATATTGTTTACACGATTAAATTTGTTCATATGTAATAAATTACTAAAAATTTAAATATTGTATGAGGTGCTATATCAGTTTCGTAAGCATATAATGAAAAAAACCAATGTACCATGGAAATATTTTAGGTTAAAAGAAATGTTTGGTTTTTTAGTTGAAATAGCTCCTAGTGCAAAGGGTTAACACTAGGTTTACGGAGCACTAAAATTGATTATTTTACATTGCTTTATAAAAATAATAAAACTGTATTTACTTAGATCTTCCGCGATTTTTATTGTAATATCTACACAAAAAAATAAATCTATTTAATAATTTGATCTACAAAATGAATGTTTTAAATTTTCAACATAAGCCACAGAAAAAAATTGTAAAACACAACTTTTAGTATTTTCTCTGCAATACCGACCAATTGCAATTGTTTTAAAATTTCTTTTTCATGTCATGTAGTAAACTAATTATTCTAACCTCTCAAAAAGGTCCAAGTCGTATGGTCCAATATTAACCCTTAGCACTCGAATGGCGACTCTGGGGCGCCACTACAAATTGCTACACCATTATTCAGAATATTGTTTACACGATTAAATTTGTTCGTATGTAATAAATTACTAAAAATTTAAATATTGTATGAGGTGCTATATCAGTTTCGTAAGCATATAATGAAAAAAACCAATGTACCATGGAAATATTTTAGGTTAAAAGAAATGTTTGGTTTTTTAGTTGAAATAGCTCCTAGTGCAAAGGGTTAACACTAGGTTTACGGAGCACTAAAATTGATTATTTTACATTGCTTTATAAAAATAATAAAACTGTATTTACTTAGATCTTCCGCGATTTTTATTGTAATATCTACACAAAAAAATAAATCTATTTAATAATTTGATCTACAAAATGAATGTTTTAAATTTTCAACATAAGCCACAGAAAAAAATTGTAAAACACAACTTTTAGTATTTTCTCTGCAATACCGACCAATTGCAATTGTTTTAAAATTTCTTTTTCATGTCATGTAGTAAACTAATTATTCTAACCTCTCAAAAAGGTCCAAGTCGTATGGTCCAATATTAACCCTTAGCACTCGAATGGCGACTCTGGGGCGCCACTACAAATTGCTACACCATTATTCAGAATATTGTTTACACGATTAAATTTGTTCGTATGTAATAAATTACTAAAAATTTAAATATTGTATGAGGTGCTATATCAGTTTCGTAAGCATATAATGAAAAAAACCAATGTACCATGGAAATATTTTAGGTTAAAAGAAATGTTTGGTTTTTTAGTTGAAATAGCTCCTAGTGCAAAGGGTTAACACTAGGTTTACGGAGCACTAAAATTGATTATTTTACATTGCTTTATAAAAATAATAAAACTGTATTTACTTAGATCTTCCGCGATTTTTATTGTAATATCTACACAAAAAAATAAATCTATTTAATAATTTGATCTA